>JBBPSJ010000001.1:0-1200000 GCA_038093535.1 Boletus reticulatus
TCGTTAACACGCTACCCATCAACCTCCGACAATACTACCTGGACGAACGTCCCAACCACCCATGGGATCGGGATCCTTGGGCCAGGAATCACCTTGCAATCCATGGCTACCAGCCTGTCCCCATCTGGGACGATGATTTCACCGTCACCCCCGACTCCCCAACCTCGTCCACCCACTCCGCATCCACAGAACCGCTCCCTGTTCCACCTCCCACGACTACCGCAACTCGCCCACCTTCCCGAACTGGAAGTATTAGCCCTGTTAGAGGAACTGGCGGCGATCCTCGTACCCGAGATGGTACCCCCATCTTCCGAGACCACTCAGACGCCCTCAATTTCCTCTCCACCATCCCGCTCATCGGATCTGGGACTCCAGAACCTGGGAATGTTCTTCCCGCTCGACCCCATCCCACAACTCCCACTCCCTCCGGCAGTTCTCATAACCTCCAACGGCGTCGTGGAAAGGTTTCATTCGGATTATCCAGCTCCACAGCACAAGCTGTGGGCAAACGTACTTCAGGAAATCGAGGAAAGCAGAGACAGGCAACTCCGTTCCCCTCCTCCGGTCGCTATGACAAGGACTTCCTTGCGACGCCCTCGCCGACGGCCGGTTCCTCGTCAAACCCCATCGACGTAGACCGCTTCCCCTCTCCACTACTACCTCCAACTCCCGGTCGCCCCTCTCTCGCCCGTTGCTTCACCTGCAACCAACGGGGACACATTCGCGCTAACTGCGCCTATTACGAATGTCCCCTCTGCCGTACCACCGCCCCGGGCCATATACAAGCCTGGTGTCCTCGCCGCTGCTGTCTTCTCTGCAGAGAACTCGGCCATTCTGACGAAGTTTGCCCTACTCGTCGGAACCCCCTCGACGACTTTGATCCTACCAACTACGAAGTCAACGAAGGGGACGAGGTAGATTAAAAGTCTTGCAGGTGCTTCGACCATATGAAGGGGGTAATGTTACGGTCTACAAAGGGGGTACTCAATTTTCATTACACTTTTTCGTTCACTTGTCCTCAGACTCGTTCTCTCGCCATACGCGGCTGTATTCGTAGTGGAGTCGTCCTCCACATATACTATCAGATACGTCTCTTGATCTCTATCTCTTTCCGTCTCACACGGCGCCCCGCCTATACCATATCTAGACTTCCGTTCTGTCTCCACCACAGCCCCTTATTCAGACTTCATGGCTGTGGCATAGCCTCTATTTTATTTCATTGATTCGTGCTGTGCACTCATCGCCATGTAGCTGCGCAAACTGCGCATACATAGCCTTTGTGACTGCGGATGCTGCGCATCCATTTATACCCTTCATCTAGATTAGGGGCCTACCATATAAATACTTGTCGTGTCTCTCCTGTAATTCCCCAGCTAGTTCTACGCAATATCAGCATTGTTTCTAGTCTCATACCTTCGAGTCCCAGAGAGCCTCTCACATCAGCAAACCTACATTTTTTCTGAGTTATCAAAATCAATGACCTTTCTGACTTGTCTGGCCTGACTGACAGCATGCTATCAGTGCTATCATTCATAAGTAATTCATTTCTATCAGCATTCTCAGGGCTATCAGCATATTAGCATGTCAATTCACCAGTGATTTCAGTCCCATCAGTCCACCCAGTAAGTCAGTTGATCATCTTGTCAGTCCTGTCAGTCCTGTCATCCCATCAGTCAGTCAGTCAGTCAGTCAGTCAGTCAGTCAGTCAGTCAGTCAGTCAGGCTTTCAGTCAATCAGCCAATTCAGCCTATCAGGCCATCAGCTGACCAGTTAGTCAGTTCTATCAGTAACATCAGTTGGTCAGTTGGTCAGTCAGTCAGGTGTGTCAGGTTTGTCAATTTGTCAGCTAGGCAGTTGGTTAGTCAACCAGTCCATTCAATATATCAGCCTATCAGCTTGTCAGTAAATCAGTTCAGTCAGTTCAGTCAATCTATCATTGATTAGTCCATTCAGACCTATCAGTCTTGTCATGTATTTAAATCACCCAGAAAAAATGTAGGTTTCCTGATGCAGGTACCTGTGGATAGAAGAGACCTGCTTAGGCTTCGCATCATCTCGAAGCTCGGCACCGTCCTTGAGTTGAACTCCTCGTCTATACCTCACACATTCTTCGACCCGTATCACAGCACGCTACGTTAACTCTACGCTGTGCGTTACACTTGTAAGGATGACAATCTCGGTACTTCTTGCCGTCCTTGAGATATGGAGCTGAGAAGAGCGCATCAATGTCTTGGGTGCGCTCGGCATGTCCCCTCTTGATCAGCTCGTCTACATCAATGACAGTGATGTCCTTAAGCAGGCCATCCGATCTGGTTAGCCCATCCAACTCACTAGCAGCATGATTGCCAGTGTCTTTTTGAGCCCTGGGTCCTGAGAAAATATCTGTTGACTCAGAGAATGAGACACTCAAAATTAACTACTCAGACTTACCTTTTTTCTTTTTGGGTGGGCACTTAGCCTCAGATTCAGTGGAGGATGCTCCAGCACTGTGGACTTTGTGTTTTGTGCTGGATGTGTTGTCAGCAGGAGGTGGCTGTGTTGCTACCTGTGCCTTCCGATGGGGGGACAGCTCCAAATCAGCTGCGTTGTCAGCACATATCATGCGTGTGGACGGTATGGCTGTACGTTTGGGCTGGCAGGGCTGTTCCTTGGCATCGGACATACAGTAACTGTGGTAATAAGCAAACGGTTAGGATTGGTGGAAGAAATGAAACTAAGGAAAGTTTTCATATAAACAAACCATTTATAGGCACTGGCCGCTGCCAGCAAGGAATGATTCCCTGATCTCTCAGGGCTTCGGGGCTTCTGGGGTCTGGCATGCCTTGGCTTACAGCCTCTCAAATTCCTAGGCCGAGCTCCAAGCCCTCCCAAGCCCCTAACACAACACAGCCTGGCAAGGCTTTTTGGGGCCAGGCTTAGCCGGCTGAGGGCTTTCAGGCCGGGCCACGGCAACACTAGTCAAACACTCAACCATGTTGGTCTCAACTTGAGTTCATCTGTTTTCTCTCATGGTCAACTCTATGTGGCTCTTTCATGTTGTACTCACCCTAGAAACATCAAAGTTCTCTTTCCTCATGATCCAAACAATCAAGTACTGTACATACTAAAGTCAGAAATGTAGTTTGGAATGAAGTATTTAGAAGCTTGGAAATATGATTTGTACTATACTTTTGCAATCACTTCATTATTTGAACAGTATCTTGAACTCCATTCCAACCCAAAGTTCTGATAAGTTGTGCCTTTGGCACAAACACCCAGGTGAAACAACCTAGTACTAGGAATAGGAGCAAATGTAACAGTCCCAGAGGGCCATGCAGATATTCAGTGTTTCCGAGACATGGAATAAACCTAACCCATATTAGAATATAGTAGCTAATGTACTACCATTATCTTTCTCCCCCTCCAAAGCACCAAGCAACCTATTACTGGGACCATGCTTACCAAATGTGAAACCCACCCAAACCCCCCTTGCAGGAGTATCATCTTTCTCCTTGACCTTATCCACATTTCTCTGCTTCTCTTTCACCTCTGCATACTTAGCCATATCCTCGAGTGATGTGAAGTCATCATAGTACCCTGTGTCAATTTCCGAGTCCAAGGCAGGGACAAACGGCGCTCGAGTTGACCGCAAATCTTCCCATTTGACACCATCGAAAAACGGATGGCTCATGACTTGTGGTAGGGTCGAGTATCGGACACTCGAGTGGGATATAAGCCTAAGGTATAGCACTTAGCAACGCACGACGTAGGGAACATGGACAAACCTCGTAACAGCATCCCAAGCTATGTCAGTGAGATTGAAAATAAGGTCTTCTGGTTTGTCATATTCGGGCCGTCGCAATACCTTGGTCCAGTTCTTCAAGTTAGTCCAGGTTTCTTCGGGAGTACCTCCACTGAAAGGTGGGAAACCGGCTAAGAACTCGAAGAAAATGCATCCGAGAGACCAATAGTCGACCGAGTAGGTGTATGGCTTTCCACGTAGGACCTCAGGCGCCATGTAATCGGGCGAACCCACAATCGAATCAGCGTAGCGTGGATCCTCATGACGAACGGAACGATAGATGGAACGTCTTTCGAGCGTCGAACGATACACGACTCGGTTGTCTTTGACCTTGTCGAGCTACACGGATACGTTATACAGAGTAGTAGCCTGAGCTCCGAGTAGAGACCCACTTTAATTTTTAACGACTCGATTCGCTTTGGATTCAAGGTCCCAGTGGCTAACCCAAAGTCCGTGAGCTTGACGTGGCCAGTTCCATCGACCAAAAAGTTCTGCGGGCGGCCGTAAGCAAACGGTACGGATGAATAATATGAACTGACGAACTTCTGGTTTCAAGTCACGGTGAATGTAGCCAAGCTTGTGTAGTTCGTTGACGGCGACAAACATCTCGCTGATATAAAACCTGGCGTGCTCCTCCTTCAGCACTCCAGAATTGTTTAAAAGAGTCCGAAAATCTCCTCCGGGGACGTATTCCATGGCAAGATATACGTGTTGACTGTCTTGAAATGCATACAGTAACCGTACCAACCAGGGAGTCTTGGTGGCTGTCAGAATATCCCGCTCGACGAGAACGTGTCGAACCTGGACATCGGCAACATGATCGTGAACATCGCATGAAGATGACAATGTATTTCCGGCATACCTCATCCATCTTGTGTAGTGTCCGCTTTCGCATCCTCTTGAGGGCGCATACCTCCCCAGTTTCTTGTTTGCGTGCGAGGAAAACTTCGCCATAACCACCCTGGCCGACTTGCGCTATAATATGGAATTGCTCCAGGCGCAGTTTTGCTCGCCGTTTCCTAAGCAACACCCGCTCGCGGCCACAGTACGACTTGAACTCCTTGGAATACTCGGCCGTGGACAACTGTCGTTTCGCAGTATCAGCATCGAAACGTGTTCTCCGCTCTCTCCGAGCAGCGAGATAGCCAAGGCTTTGGAAGTAGTAGTCAAGGAAGTCTGCGATTTTTCAATCAGCGGTCATCGTAAATAATCACGAGGAGACGCACAAAGCTGCGCAACAGTTGCTTTCCGCTTCACCTCTGAGCTCTCTAAAAGCTCCCTTTCCCATAGCTGAAAGCCAGACGGTCTAGTTGCAGCTTTTGCGGTATTCATACTGACGTCGTCATTCCAGCCGTGGTCTCCTTTGGCAGTGCTCATGTGGATATCGCGGAGTCCTACGGTAATGGCTTTTGTTGTATCCATGTGGAGTCTGGACAGTGGACAATGCACAGTGGCACTTGCTGATTCCTGAAGATGATCTACACGTGCATCTCGCATATCACGTGACCTACGCGTCTTCCAAGAAACCAATGTTTAACCACACGCAATGCGACATACACATATTGACCTCGCGTCTGTTCTTGTCCAGCCAACCCCTCAAGTAGACCTTCGGCTGCAGGCATACGAAACATCCACGTCAAACTTTCTCAGAGCGGTCACGAACTACACGAACCGTGCAATCGCCGAGATCACGAAACACAGAGATGCCCAAGAAGCCGACAAGAGGAAACTTGCGGAGCGGATACAAGCGGTAGAGTCTGAGATAAACCAGTGCAAGCTTAAGGAGATTGATCTGCTAGCTGGTACGTCACGGATTGTCCTCCTCAAGAGCTCACCCAGAGTATTGTAGTACTGGCCAAGGAACAAGAAGAGAGACGTGACGTCGAACATTCTGTCGCTGCACTCAAACGTCAATTGACTTCGATCCGTGATTCGTGTGCGACTCTCGATTCCGAGATTGAGCAGTATCGTACTAATGTCTCCAATTTACAACAAGGTGAGATCCGATCCTGTCTTCACCCTGCTTGTATCAATGAACCGACAAACTTAGAAAAGGATGCTGAACGAGATATACTGAACGAACATGCTACCCGGCTTGAGCCAGAACTCGCGGTGTGCGAGTCGTGGCTCAAGTGCAACATTGAGGGCATCGAAGCAGACCAACTCCTCATCCGGTTTTCTCATGTAGACGAAGCGAATCCTGATCGGGAGTTCAGCTTCGTGCTTGATGTCTCTACACCATCTTACAATGGTAATTTCTCGTTTGTATATACTAAATTGATTTAACATGGACTCCCAGTTATAACGACGACTCCACTGCTACCTGCACTTCCGATCCTCTTGCGAGAACTTAATCAGACCGGGGAAGTGTACCGATTTATCAAGTGTATGCGAGCAGCGTTCCGTGATCTGGTGCAGGCGCAGTCCTAGTATAGAACAATGGAACTCATGTAAGCTATACTATAACCTATATCTTTGTATACCCATCGATCATTCTTCAATGTGGTTAACCAATATTGTCTCTACAACCTACGCACGAGCACTACTTGATCTGCATACTACCTGCTCGATCGATGTCACGCATTTCGACTCGGCCTGGGCGGTCAGATCTGCTGCTCTCCAAGCATTCTGCAAGCGTCCATTGAACCCGGTTCTATTCTGACATTTCTTCTAACCCACCTGCGCCCTAACGTGTCTTCTGCGATGGGTCTCTGAGTACGACCGATTCTTGCATCCAATGCGGCCGAGACTCGAATACTAGGAGGCTCCCGAGTGTCAATGTGTCGTCATTCACAACCAGGCGTTTGCTACACAGAGACGAATAGTAACCAGACACCCTTGAGATATCCAACCACCTCGTCCGCGCCGAGTTTGCTCTCACCAAAGATGCGGTCCACAAACGTAATCGGAACCTCTCCTACCGTGTACCCCAGCGCTCGCGCCCGCACCATCATTTCCATCTGGAAAACGTACCCTCGCGATTGTGTGAGTGTGATTATATGCCGCAAGACAGGCAAACGATAAAGCCTCGAGGACACGTCAGTCGGACTCGCCTCAGAGCATCGGATACACATACCGGAAGCTACCCGTCAGGTCACTGACCCCAGGGTTGAGTATAGTTGCAGCTAAAAAGTTGGCTCCTCTCGAGACAAGTTTCCGTTTGAGGTCCCACCCATGTACACCACCGGGACATGTGTCGGATAGAGAGGGCGTCGACGTCGACCGGTACCGCGTACCCGTAACGATGTCCAGGTTGTATGCCTGTTGCAACCTGTAAAACAAGGCGTCAGTAGTTTCAAGACACTATCAGACGAACAGCACCTAATGAATTGTGGGATGAATTTGGGCTAGTCAAACGGAATGAGAACCTGAAAACTCCAATGAGGTACTGATGCGCATACATGGTGTGAAAAGTCGGCGTCCATGATGATAACAAAGTCACCACTACAAAAGTCCAGTCCGTGGATATATGCAGTCCTGCGCGCCAACGATGAGTCCACATAGGACTGGAAAAAAAGCATCCATCACACGCACCCAAGCCCGAGCTTTCCGGGACGTGGTCTCAGAAGCTGCGGCGCGTTCAGCAACGTAACAACGCGAACAAGACAAGCGCTCAACGATTTTGTCCTCCCCATACACCTTGGCGAGCTCCTTGGCAACTTCTTGCGTGCCATCCGGACTAGCATCATCCACGACGATGATCTCCCATGCTAGCTCACTAGACCGTTCAGCGACGCGTGTTCACTCGACACGTTCGCAAGACACGCACTGTTCGCGGAACACATTAGCCAACAGCCAGATGATGATGGGCAGATTCTTGCGCTCGTTGTATGTCGGCAAGATGACCGAGTACTTGTGAGTATTGGCAGAGTCGTACTGGCCTTGCATGTTCAACGAAGGTGTGCTCTCAAACGGGTTCATTGCAGTTCCAAGCTGTGACATGGAGTGACCTGTCACGGACATAGTATGTCTTCACCAGACCCGGCCATCATGGACACCCCGGCCATCGCTGCTGTGAGGGACCTGCTCAAAGAGACCGTTCGCATCGTCACTTGCGATAACCGTGTCTTTATCGGCACATTTGTCGGCACAGATCAACTTCTCAACATATTGCTGGTCAACACCGAGGAATACATCCTCGGAACAGATACCCCTGCAGGCAGATTTGTTGGTCAAGTCATGGTTCCGTGGAGGTTAATCGTTCAAGTCGAAGCTCGTTGCCGGTCGCATGATGAGCAGGGGAAAAGACGCGAACAAAATGGAGGGGGTCTGTATATTTAATCAGATTAATTTGCAAGTAAACAATGTCCCTGATCATCCTTCTAACTCATATTCACGGGGTATAAATGCATCAGAATCTCCTAAATGTGACTCTAAAGCACCCATCCACATGCTCCTCGCGGAGTCACCTGGTGTTTCGAGGAAACCATTACCATGCCTGCTAGACGTCGAGAGAGGCTGCCTAGTCTTTATACTTGTCCTTGTAGATCCACGCCATCCCAACATCGCTGACACCCTGAGCGACCTAGAATAATCCTGAGATTATGTACGATCGGGAAGAACGGACCCACTGCAGCGCGATACCACTTTGCGGCCTCTTTCTTGTCCTTCTTGCATCCCCTCCCATTGGCTAGACAAAAGGCCAGATCCTGCTGAGCATCAGCATCGCCTAGCTTTGCCGCAACCCTGTAGTAGCTCTGCGCCACTCTCGTCAGAGCCCTCAGTGACAGGCAACAAGCGATCAATCACGTACAACAGCCATCTTCTGATCTTTGGCTACACCCCAGCCCTGAAAGAAACACTGGCCGACCTCGTAAATGGCAAGCACGAGTTCTTCCTGTCATCGCGTGTGAGAATGCCAACATCGCAGCACGAAGAATAGACCTACTTTGACACCTTTTACCTCCAACCCCTTCTTTGCCTTCTCGAGGTCTTGTACCGCCGATTCAGCAGCCTTTGTCAACCACTTGAACCCACTCTTCTCGTTCTTCTCACATCCCCAACCATGCCTCAGTGTAAGGCCCCACATCAACATCCCCACACCACACCCACCCTGCTCCTTTGCGCTCCTCTCGAAACAGACGGCCGAGTCTTTCAGTTGATTAGCTTCATGATACTGTATTCCTAGCTGAAGATATTCTTCGGGTGTCTGGGGTTCGGTGGACACAGATCTACTGGTCGGTGGTGATACATCCGGAGAAGACCGAGGGGATGGTGTCGTCGGGGTCGGCGATGGCGATGGCGCAGCGCTGCCCAATTCGTAGTACGAATACGAGTTAGAGTACAAGCTAAGGCGTGACCCTGCTCTCAACGAAGGTGGATGTGAAGAGAGTGTGACATGGTTTGATGAAGCGAGCGAGGGGGACGAGTATATCCCGTCAGGGTGAAGGTACGATGACAAAGCCGATGTGCTACGAAGCTCGCTGGGTGAAAGACGGCCAGGCGTATGGAGCTGGTCGGGATATATACCGGTCACGGGGATGACGGGACTCAAAGACGTCTGGCTAACATTCGTTCTGGGCGAGTTCGGCCTCTGGGCATTTCGTTCAAGTACGTCTCGCTTCTGTTCCTCGGAGGAGAGTATAGGTGGCCGGCCAGGTCTCGAAAAGTTGAGCCGCGGTGAACCACTCTGAGACACTATCGGTTGTCGCATAGGACCGCATGACCATGGACTATCCTCCTGGGGGGTGGAGACGATGACGGTCGGTAAAGTGGAGGGTGGCGGGTGCATGAGGTAGTGAGGATCAGTGTAATGCGGTGGCTGCGGGTCCCATAAGTCGGTTTGCGACTCGGGCTGTGTAGAGGCAGAAGGAATGGCAGAGGTAGGATAGTTGTTGAAGTAGTGATGGTGGTTGCTTGACTCGTCCGGCTGAAGTCGCTGACCGCCATAATAGTCGTCCCCTTCGTAGCAACCATCGTCTGGTTCACAATCATCCGCAAATGAAAGAAAGGATTTGGAATTCTGGTTGGTATGCAGTGCGATTGTATTCGTCGCAGCGCTGGCTACGGTCGAGTTTCGAAAGTGCGAGTGTAATAATGGAGAATCGGGGACGTGCTGACCGGCTGGCGGTCTCGGGGGTGATGCCACATATATGGCACTGAGCTGAGGAGACACATAGTGAGGCCGGAGGGATGGGGGTACTAGGGTGCTTGCATTGTCCTGGCTAGTGTCGATCTGCTGCTTCGTTGCTTGGCGTCGAGATGATGTACGGCGAAGGAGGGCGTCCAACGGCGAGGAATGCAACAACCTGCCTTGGCTCGAATGGTGACCCGACGTTTCTGGCATGTCACTCTCTGGAAAGCTTCAGTGAGACGGTCCTATGGGACATGATGTGCACCTGGAGGTTCAAATCTCATGTACATGTCTCATCTTCCCGAGTTTCAAGCAAGATACCCCGGATCTGGTAACCACCGTTTCGTTCCTGATCGTTTTCCCTTGTCTCAGGGTTGTTTCACCTTCCTACGAGTATATTTGTCCCTCATTACATTATATCTAGTGTACCCTCATATACCTGCCCGTCGCCGTGGTGTCTGCCCAACGCGCAGTCCAGGATGCCTCGGCGTCCCAGGGACGATTATCTGCGAGCTTCCGACTGAAGTTTTGACTGCCAAGGCCTGTTCGGTCTCTTTCTTAGCAACCCTATCAGTTCCGGTGGTCATCAGCCAGCCCGCCCACAGTACCAAGAGAGGACTTACTCTTCTCTCTGCTTCTTGATCTCGTTCTCCAGCTCAGCTCTCTTTGAGAATTCTCGGTCAGCCTTACGTCTCGAACTGCCATCGTCAAAGTTCTTCTCTCTGACAGAGTAGAACACAGATCCCAGGTCAGCTGCGGAACAGTACTAATGAGCAATGGACATGGCCCTCGGAAATAAAGTCCACGTACCTAACCAATATGCATCGATTGCCGTGACCTGCGTCATGTATTCCTTCGACGTGAGGATCAGCTCATGATATACAACATAAGTTGGTGTGTCTAGACGAAAATAAGCCTCGGTGTGAGAGAAGGCGTAACGAGTACTTACATCCTAACCCATACAGCGCACTAGTAGGATGCAGGTGGGTCGGTAGGCCGGTCCGGATGTTTACATACTCTCCAATACCCTTCACACGAGCAGCTTGGTGGAAATATCCAGCAGTGATGGCTTTCCTGGAGAGCTTGTTCGAACATATCTCGGACCATGAAACGACAGTAGAAACATACCTCAAAATATCAAAGTCGGTTCCACATGATATCATCTCCATTTTTTGGAACTTCATGATGTCTTCAAGTTGCGCGCGAACTTCCCGAGCTTTCCTGAGGAGCTTAGGATGCAAGAAATGGCGCGTAGCCCAATCATCCCGGAAGCTGTGAAATCATTAGTGAACGAACACGTCGGTGACAGAAGTTACACGCACCCATGACTCTTCCACTGGTTGAAAACATTCATGAGGGTTAGATGGTCGCTTTCAGGTACGTTGAACTTCTCGCGAGCTGCATCAGCCTCCTCCATCCGTTCCTTTGGCCGGTAGAAGACACTCGGTACCGATAGCATAGAAACGATTGTAAGCATCTCCGCAGAGCACTTGTAATCCACGGAGACGATCAGCATTTTCGCCATGGACGGTTCCATGGGGAAGTCAGACATTTTACGCCCAACTGGAGTCAGATCCCCCACATTGTCAAGAGCTCCAAGGACCCAAAGCTGGTACATCGAATTGATAATGTTTGCCTAAATGGTTGTCAGCAATGCATCTGATGGATCACTTCTGACATGCCTGAGGTGGAGGGTCCATAAAATCAAACTCCAAGAGGTTCTTGACACCTAGAGATTTCAGCAGCAGTACGGTATTAGCCAGGTTTGTCCGCTGAATCTCAGGTATGGTGCTGGAAAACATTTCGTTTCGGTAGGCCATCTCTGTATACAGGCGGTAGCAGTAGCTATATAAGATCGTCAGTACATTATTATAACTGGTCCACGCATATTGACTGACCCGTTGCCTGTCCGGCCAGCACGACCCGTACGTTGGTTTGCATTCGCCTGGCTCACAGGGGTAATCTGAAGGGCATCCATGCCGACTTTCGGGTTGTACACTTTCAGTTTGGAATACCCTGAATCTACGACATACAGAATCCCATCGACTTCAAATTCTATGAGTGGATGATATACTTGTGTGGAATGGAGATTTCACCTGTCAGAGACGTTTCTGCAATGTTCGTGGCAACAATAACTTTTCGACGGCCATCACTGGTGGGCTCAAAGATGCGGGCTTGCAAGTCAGCTGGCATCTGGGAGTAGATCGGTAACACTGCCAAAGGCGGTGGCTCATCCAATTGTTCAAGCCTCTCTGCAGGTATACCGAGAATGAGAAGACGTAAAATTGGAAGATACGACACTAACCTTGTACGACTTGACAAGTGACTTCTATATCTTCTTGACCAGTCATAAAAACAAGGATATCACCCTGAGGTAACGAGAGATGAATTTGGAGAACTTGCTTGACAGCACTGTCAACATAGTCTTCACATGGAGATTTCGAATGAAACATTTCGACGGGAAAAGTACGACCAGGTATGGTATACGTTGGGGCATTTCCGTAGAATCCAGAGAACTAGTTTCATCATTGAACAAATGTCCCAAAATATGGAAAATCCTTAATGCCTACCTTTTCTGCATTCATAGTTGCGGACGTAACAATGAGTTTCAGATCGCGGCGCCGCGAGAGGACTAAAGGTTCCTCAGTACCAATGATACTGTGTGGGTACGGTAAACTTACTCTTCCTCAAAAGACCCATGAGAACGTCAGTGCTGAGCGATCGTTCGTGTGCTTCGTCGAGAATGATGACACTATATCTATCCAAGTCGCCCTCGTTCAGGGACTCTCGTTGTAGTACACCATCCGTCATGTCTATTAGGAGTGGAGTGTTAGCTAGGACCGAAGTGCACGAAACGATACTCGCATTTAATTTTCGTCTCGGAAGATGTACAGTCTTCAAATCGAATCGCATAGCCAACAAGGCCACCAAGTTTGCACTGCGAAGCCGTTGAGGAGCAAGAAAACACGAAAATCCAACAACACACCTCCATCTCTTCAGAGACACGTTTTGCGACGGACATTGCAGCAACACGACGAGGTTGCGTGCAACCAATAATGCCGAAAGAGGCATATCCGTCCTCGTAAAGGAATTGTGACAGCTGAGTAGTCTTACCGGAGCCTGTCTCACCGACGACAATGACAACTGATCAAGTTTCGTCAACAGAACTGTAGACCGCTGACCACTAGAACGTTTACCTTGATTCTCCCGGATGACCCTCAGTAATTCTTCTCGGCATGCGAACGCAGGCAGGTATTCCCTCTGTTCCTTTAGGGTCCTGTTTTTGGCGAACGAACTGACCCCAGCCGTCATCTTCAGGTGGCTAGCGAACTTTGAATCCCCTCTGTAGTCCTCCTTTTCCCCAGAGGCAGCCGCTTTCTCTGCGGCAGCTGTTGGTATACGAAACCCGAAAAACTTCGTGAATGTCCAACTCGACAAGCACTAAAGTGCGAAACTAAAGACGTACCTTCGGCTTCGGCCTCCTCATCCTTGACTCCCATGATATTCCCCAATGACGTTCCTCCCAACGAAGCAAGCTTGGCGGCGGCCTTCGCACGCTCAGCTTGTTCTCGTTTCTCCTTTACAAGTGTGCTACCCTTCTTGGAGAAAATAGCCATGTCGCTTGTTGGATCCCTGATGGGATTGATAGGTTCCAGTTGTTTCGTAAATATCGTCTTCCCATCTAAGAACGGCGGCTTGAGATCGTGGACCATGACGTGCACAGTCGATTCCGACTCGTCTTCGAAATCAAGGTCGAGTTCCTTTCGAGTGGCCACACCCGAAGTGACCATTCGATTGGCTTCCCATAGGTCGTTGTCGGCATTCTAGATGCTACTCAGCAAACAAGTCCACGTCGAAATAGAGTCAAGTACTCACATACTGAGCCTGCCTAGCCGAAATTTTCTTCTGTGGTTGGTCAGGTTTGAGTGACCTTGTGACGAAACAAAAATATTCAAGACTGACCCTTGCTTTTGTCGCGATCTCGACCTCCTTGATAATGCTAAGGTCCTCGTATTGAGCAAGAGGATTGTGCTTCTCGTCGCCAGCCACACCGCCTTCCTCAGCACCGCTGTACCAGTCCCGATCCAACCTCACTTGCTCTTCCTCCCACTCTCTCATATCAACGCCATAAAGACCGTCGTCCTCCGGACTCCCCCCTCGTGGAATTCTCGGGGTTGGTGCATCCCATGATCTATCCTTTGCGCGTCCCCACCCCGAGCCTTCTCCGTCACGACTTCGTCTCGGGGTTGATTCCCATCCAACATTAGGCACGCGGACGCTCGGTGCATCACGGTCACGGTCGCGACTGCCTCGCTGACTGTGCGGTGTCGAATCCCACTCCTTTCCTGAGCGAGTTCCCCATCCTCGATTATCTCTGTTCAGTCGACGTTGGAATTCGCCGATACCAACCGGTTTGTCCGCCTTGCGTCCTTGTGTTGCGGAGATACCCTCTGGAAAAAGACGATGAATCAAGGATACGTCGAGGTGGGGGTTGGCTGACCTTTATGTCTATCCCTGTTCTTTCTGTGCTCTTCCAGTCGTTGTCGAGCAATCTCGGAGAGCCCGCCCGGATTAGAAGGGGTCTCCGGGCCTCTCTGCCTCGAGGCACCGCTCCGTGGAGGAGGTAGACTCGGAACTATGTATAACTTAAGTGCTGTACCACGACACTATGAAAATACACACACCTTTGAAAATGGCATCATCGTCCAATCGAGATCTCTTCCTGGGTCCGCTTTCTGCGTTTGCCTGATCTCTCTTCTCTTCAGCCAGGCGATCCAGACCTAAAAGAGAGCGACGGGGGGTCAAAGGTTCGACGGCTTTAGCTGGTTGACGAAATGTGTGTTTCTGTACAGCTTCGTGAGCGATGAGGGGAGAAAGTAGGTTTTAACTCACAGCGTCGCTCCTCACCAAACCCCCTGGACGGGCTGTCTCTGGTTCCAAAACCTCAGTGACATGGGGTTGTACTGGCTGAAACAGCAGATCAGATGTCTCGAGGTCCCCCGTGTTCGTGGTCATTGTTTTGTGTGTTTGACGAACGCGCTGTCAAGTGAACATGCAGCTGACGTAATTACCAGCTTGTAAATTCCGAGTGTGCACAATGGACCTCTAATAGCAGGGAGTCTAAACGATATAACACCGCTCATCCACTACATAAAGTACCGATTCTTTCCCCTTACATCCGCATACCGGTCGGGCTTTGGTGGCTTGCCATAGACAGGCTCATCCGTTTCTGCACGCGAGCAGTATTTGATCACCCGGGACTTCAACGAGACGAGTGGTGACTTACTGAATAGATCACGATATATTCTTGAAACGGTTGGGTTCCATTCACCCCTCCACATGTGCGCGCCTCCGCCAGCAGAAGGATCCAGTTCATAGCTTGCCGTAAACTCTCTTACCGAAAATCCGAGGCGTTTATCCATTTCCACGACTGGGACATCGATGTGAGATCTTTGAAGAAGTAAGACAATTGTGTAGCGATGATAGGGTGTACCCTTCTGAGGATGGGGTGGTATGTATTTCGTGTGCGAGTTTATATCACGGATGAGTGAGGGGGAGGTCGCTGACAAAGAGATGTTCGGTCTGAGGAGTGAATGGTCGTCAGTGTCAGACATGTGAAGACATGGCATACGCACTGCAACCAATGAAGGAAGGATTGGTACGTGTTGTTAGCCTCGTCGGGTATATCTAAATCCCTGTGAGCCAGAAGACGATGTTAAACCCCGGCGTTCACTCACCTGGATCCACCATGATCAAGGTGTATAGGCGTTCGTCAGTGTGAAATACATCCTTGTGGAGCCTGGGTGGATCAACAGTCTTTTTTTTGTTCAGAAAAGCAATAACCCCAATGTAAAGAACGACGAAACTAACCTGCTCTGGTAACAGGTAAACCCCTGGCTCCACGAATTTGTATTTTGGCGATGTCAAAGCCACCTTGGTCTGGAGCACTGGGAACGACACGCGGAGATCACACGATGGGTGCAGGTCGGGGAATACGTCAGGTACAACATGCATTTGGTGAATGCGTTCCATCTGGGGGAGTAATT
Organism: Boletus reticulatus; assembly: GCA_038093535.1. Taxonomy (NCBI): domain Eukaryota; kingdom Fungi; phylum Basidiomycota; class Agaricomycetes; order Boletales; family Boletaceae; genus Boletus; species Boletus reticulatus. The sequence continues at coordinate 15,902 of JBBPSJ010000001.1, forward strand.
GTGATTGCGTCAGTAAGAGTCGTATTAACAGACATACCAAGAGGTCCAATGCTCCTTCCTTCCTCCAGCGCTGTTCAATAATGTGCCTATCCACCGCCTTGGCCATGTCCGCTAAGACAAGCGTCGCGTCGTCAGAGGACACCAGAATAGAATGACTGAGAACTTTTTCACGTACCCATCCCGTTTGCACACTTCCACTGAACCTCGGGGAGGTTGATCTCGCTTTGAATGTCGAGATAGTTCAATTTTTCCTCCAACTGCTTGGAGGCCACTGGGTCCGGTTCGGCAGCCTGGTTAGCGGCGCTGAGCGAGGCCCGAACGTCCTGCATCTCCAGTTTCAACGCTTCCGAGTCAGCCTTGATGAATTTCAGCGCTTCATCGAATGCCGGAAGTACACCATATGCAAGAGGTCTTTTCCATTCTCGCGGATGCTCGAGCGAAATTCTTGGTCGACGCGTCTTCAGCGGACGTCGACGACGAGAAGGCTCTTCAGGAGCTGGCGCTGTTGCTCGTGAAGAGGTTGCCTGTAGGGTGACCGAGGTGCCAAAAAACCTGGACGAGCTGTGGGACTGTAGCCTCCTTAGCGTGAACATGGCGTCCCACTAGGAAGGTTTGGAGTGACAGTCACCTGTCACGTGTTCAGACTATAAACGCGTCCATCCGGCGAAACCGCGTTCCGCGACACGGTCAACAACGCACCGCGACCTTGGACGATGAGCTCGTCAGAAGCCGAAGTTTTCGACCTAGACAACGTCTCGGGCACGGAAAGCGAGGATTACGCACCTCCAGCAAAGAAGATTGTAAGCATTTTCATACCTTTGCCGATGGCCTTGGAGCTTGCTTACCCTGCCACTCGTCTGTCACAGGCCAAAGCTCCTACTAAGAAGACTGCTCCGAAACCTGTCCAAAAGGCAGCCAAGCCCGCTCCGAAATCCAAGGCTGCCCCGAAGAAGAAAATTATCTCTGACGAGGATGACAACGCCAATGAGAGCGCGTCAGATGTTGACAAGGTTGCCGACTCCGATAATGAGAATCCCGTGCCTGTTGCGGCTCCCGCGGCGAATGGAAAGAAGAAAACAGCATCAGAAAAATACATAAAGGTGCGCGTCTGCCCAGTCCTTTTGCAATGCTGTTGACTCCGTACCTAGTTGACGGCGGTGGAACATGTTCTCAAACGTCCTGATACGTACATTGGGAGCGTGGAGACCATTGCTCAGCCGATGTGGACATATGATTCTGACAACAAGCGTATGGTTCACCGTGAAGTCAATTATGTTCCAGGCTTTTTCAAGATTGTGGACGAAATTCTCGTCAACGCGGCAGATCACAAGGTACGTGTGCAATTCCATGGGACATGTCGTTTTAACTAAACTCCCTCGAGGTCAATGATCCCAACATGGACACGCTCAAAGTCACCATCGACGTGGACGAAGGAGTGATATCCGTCTACAACAATGGTCGGGGTATACCAATCGAAATACACAGCAAGGAGAAGATCTACATCCCAGAGCTTATCTTTGGTCATTTGATGGCGGGTTCTAACTATGACGACACCGAAAAGAGGCTAGTTGGCGGTCGTAACGGTTACGGTGCCAAGCTGGCAAACATTTACTCGCATGAATTCACCATCGAAACCGCTGACAAGAACTCGGGTCAAAAGTACAAACAGACATGGACGAATAACATGGGCGACTGCGGAGCTGCCAAGATTACAAAAAACAGCAAAGGCGAGGGGTTTACCAAGGTCACCTTCAGGCCTAACCTGAAGTTGTTTGGAATGGAAAGTATCGATGACGATACGCTGTCGCTCCTCAAGAGGCGCGTTTATGATCTGGCTGGCACAGTCAGGGATGTCAAGGTCTATCTTAACGACGAACGATTGAAGATCAAGAACTTCAAGCAGTACGTGGAAATGTACCTCGAATCCGCCGCCGCCGAAGCAGCCGCAAACTCTGGAGGTGCTGCACAGGGGAAGCCGAGCGTGATCTACGAGCAAATTAGTCCGCGCTGGGAGGTTGCTTTTTCCGTCTCGGAAGGGTCGTTCCAACAGGTCTCGTTCGCAAACTCGATTGCGACGACCAAAGGCGGTACCCATGTCGCGCTTATGGCTGACCAAATTGCCAAAAGTTTGATTGCTGCCATCGAGAAGAAGAACAAGGCTGCCAAGGTTAAGCCTGCACAGATCAAGAATCATATGTGGATTTTCGTCAACGCTCTCATTGAGAACCCGACCTTCGACAGTCAGACGAAGGAGACGTTGACGTTGACCGTGTCCAAGTTTGGTTCGAAGCCAGTTTTATCCGAGGAATTTATGAAGAAAGGTCGGTCGGAACCAATTCTGTTATTCCAAGGCTTATATAGAGCCTACCAGTCTTGAAATCCTCTATCATCGACAACGTGTTAAACTGGGCAAGGTTCAAGGCAGATCAACAGATCAAAAAGACTGACGGATCGAAGCGCAACCGGCAAGTAGCCGTCATCCACGTACCCTACTCTTTCCTGACATTTGCGATAGCCTCGCCGGTATGACCAAGCTAGCTGACGCCAACAATGCTGGAACAAGGAATGCTGATCGGTGTACTCTCATCTTAACTGAAGGAGACTCCGCCAAAGCTCTTGCGGTCGCTGGTCTTGGTGTGGTTGGACGAGATAATTTCGGTGTCTTCCCCTTGCGTGGAAAGCTCCTGAATGTACGAGAAGCCAAACACGACCAGATCATGAAGAACGAGGAAATCCAGAACATCAAGAAAATCATGGGTTTACAGCATAGCAAAGAGTATACGAGCGTCAGCAGTTTGCGATATGGTCGACTGATGATTATGACTGATCAGGTCAGGGTCTAATTCTAATTCTGTTACGGAACTCGTGCTGACTCGATATAGGATCACGATGGCTCCCATATCAAAGGCCTCCTTATCAATTTCCTGGACCATTTCTACCCTTCGTTGCTCAAAATTTCCAATTTCCTTGTCGAGTTCGTAACACCTATCGTGCGAGTAACGAAAGGAAAGCAGCGGATAGATTTCTTCACTATACCTGAATACGAGCAATGGCTGGAAAAAACAGCTGATGCGCACAAGTGGGACTCGAAATACTACAAGGTTCGTTGTTAGTGTGTTGTTCTTGTTTACATTCCGTTCATTGGAGTATGAAAGGGTCTCGGAACAAGCAGTGATGCCGATGCCCGTTACTACTTCAGTAATATGGCGAAGCACATGATTCCATTTGCTTCCACCCAAGAGGGCGACAAGGAACTCATAGACCTCGCGTTTAGCAAGAAAAAAGCTGATGAGCGGAAAGAATGGCTCCGCCGATTCAAGGTGAGTCCAATACCCCTGTGTCTGCATTATCTGACTTGCTCGCAGCCTGGGACATACCTTGATCACAACATAGACGAAATCCCATTTTCGGATTTCATCAACAAAGAGTTGATACTCTTTTCGATGGCAGACAACGTCCGATCCATACCATCCGTAGCAGACGGTCTCAAACCAGGTCAACGAAAGGTTATCTGGGGTTGTTTCAAACGCAAGCTCAAAAAGGAGATCAAAGTTGCTCAGCTCGTCGGTTATATTTCTGAAGTCGCAGCGTACCACCATGGTGAAGCCTCACTGACCATGACGATCGTCAACCTCGCTCAGGATTACGTCGGCTCGAACAACTTGAACCTCTTGCTGCCGAATGGTCAGTACGGAACGCGTGATATGGGCGGCAAAGACCATGCCTCGGCTAGGTATATCTTCACCGAGTTGGCACCCTTGACGAGGACCATCTTCCACCCAGACGACGGACCGTTGTTGGCGTACCTAAAGGAAGATAATGACTGGATCGAGCCAGAGTACTATATGCCGATCATTCCGGTGGTGCTTGTCAATGGCGCGGACGGTATAGGCACAGGCGAGTACCACAATATAAATCCAATTTGCGGTTGCTCAATCCGGATCGATAGGTTGGAGTACCAGTGTCCCCTGCTACAACCCAGTGGACATTGTCGCCAATCTACGGCGGCTGATGGCTGGTGAAGAGATGGTTCCCATGTTCCCTTGGTGGCGAGGGTTCAAGGGCGCTATCAGGAAGGTTGGTGAACACAAGTACGATGTCGTCGGGGTTGTGAGCAAGGTCAATGATACGACCGTCGAAATTACCGAGTTGCCCATCCACAAGTGGACGCAATCGTACAAGGCCGACTTGGAAGCCATGATTGGTGAGAAAGGAGACGGTGTTATCAAGGTATGGCACAGTGTACTAGTGTTCACGCACAATAAGTTGAGATGACGAACAGGACTACAAAGAACACCATGACAATGTCAACATCCACTTTGTCATCACGATGGCTGCAAAGGATCTCGAGAAGGCGGAGGAGCAAGGCTTGATCGAGTTCTTCAAGTTGACGAGTAAAATCAATACGAGTAACATGATCTGTTTCAACTTTGAGGGCAAGATCCAGAAATATTCCTCACCCGAAGAGATCATTGAAGAATTTTACCCTCAGCGTCTGGCATGCTATCAGAAGCGAAAGGTACGCAGCGGACGATTTCAATGGTTCTGGCAGCTAATGGGAACGGCGGGGGTGCAGGATTACATGGCTAACGAACTCCAACTGCAATTCGAGAGGCTCTCTAACCAGGCGCGTTTTGTCAAGATGATTATTGAGAAGGAACTCGTGGTGTCGAACCGCAAGAAGACGGATATCATGGCCGACTTGCGAAAACTCAAGTTCCGCCCGTTCCCCAAGGTGGCAAAGGCTAAAGCAGCTGGCGAGACCGAGGATGTTGTTATGGCTGATGAGGATGATGAACAAGCGGCCGCGGATGTCCCTGGTTCGACGGATTACGACTATCTATTAGGCATGCCAATTTGGAGTTTGACAAAGGAGAAGGTATGTTTTGGTGGGGCGTGCCTCGGTGCATGGTCGTCTGATCTGGGTGACTATTAGATTGAAAAACTCTTGCAACAAGCCGCGGACAAGGAGGCTGAACTTCTCGTGCTGCTCGAGCGTACTCCTGTCTCGATGTGGAATGACGATCTGGATAGCTTCCTAAAGGAATGGGAGGTGAGTGCGGATCTGTTTGTTGTTCTCCTGTCATAGTGAATGTTTTACGACAGAAATCATGCCAAGACTTTGACAACAAGACATTGCTTGACGCGAACGGGAAGAAGGTCAAGAAGAAGCAAGCGACGCTTAAACACCGCAAGTCGTTGACCGGACGGAATGACTTTGGTATGGATGACTCGGAGGACGAGTTCAAACCTGCAAAGGCCGCGGTCAAGAAGAAGGCGGAGCCGAAGCCGAAGCCTGCTGTCGCGGGACCCTCGAAGAAAGAGAGTGATGATGAAAAGCCTGCACCTGCGCCGAAAAAGGCCGTGAAGAAGGCGCCTGCCAAGGTGAAATCAGAGGCAGAAAGTGATTTTTCGGATGTGCCAGTGAAAAAGAAGGCTGCAGCGAAGAAACCCATCAAGGTGGACTCGGACTCGGACATTGAATTACCCGCGGTGCAAGTCAAAGGCACAGGCAAGGCCAAATCCGAGGACGCGCCGAAGCGCAAGTCGTGCGTGTATTATGTTTTGATAGCACTCTGACTGACATGGTACGGCAAGGCCTGCGGATGAGGATGAGAGCGACGATGAGGCGTACATCCGACCTGCGATAAAGAAGACCAAGACGGCGCAAGCGTCCGTGACTGATTTCTTCGGCAAGGCTGGGCCTGCAGAAGCGACGAAGAAGAAGGCTGTAGCACGGAAGCCCTCGGGGAGCAAACCTGCGGCTGCGAAGAAGCCCGCCTCGAAGAAGAAGGTGGAAAGTGAGGACGACGACGAGGTAGTGGTGAGCGAGGTGGTAGAGATGCGTGCTGCCGCGCCTTCGCGCGCTGCGAGGGGTCAGGCAAAGAAGTACATTGAGATTGAGTCGGACTCTGACGAGGACATGAACTTGTAGTAATCGCGTAAATTAAATGTTTTATCGAGCACGTGCAGACTCGCTTTGTCTCCTCGACCTGATTTTTTTTGTCCGTCTGGGGCGGGTCGGTTTCTTTGAGCGTCGCGAATGGCTGCTCTTCCTCGTCTCTCTATTCCTCTCCCGCTCAGCATGCAGCAGCCTTTCGACGGCAGACAGCCTGCCATGTTCTCTCCCGGCCTCCCAACTTCCCTCCAACAGTCCTACCACCCCCCGCCGTTCCAGATCGCGCCGCCCCCGCTCCAGACACCCATGCAGTCCTTCTTTCCCCCGCAGCCTCCAAATCCACCGGGTCGTCACGCTTACCAGCACCACAAGGGCCACTCGAGCATCGCACACTTTCCCGGCTTTCAACCACCACCGACTGCCATCCCCATAACACCGCTCGGTCAGGCGTTCCCAATGGTCGTGCCGCCATTCGGGCAGCCGTTTATACCGCGGAACAGACGCGCGCCCAGCGTCAGCTTCGGCGGGCCGCCCAAAGCGCCTTTGGGTGGACCAGGTCGAAAACACAGCCCGCTTCCACCGGCTCCACCAGCACCTGCTCTCAAGGGGAAAAAGGTGATCGTCAATTTGCCAGTGGAAACGATACCTGGCACCGAGGACCAGCCGCCTAGTCGCACCGCGTGGGCGCGCACGCCCATGCCTACGACCAGTCACGAACAGCCTCCCGTCATACCCCCCGAAATCGCGACGGCAGACCCTTATCCTCCAGATACCTGGCGGCACCACATTCCGGATACCGTCGACGTGTTCCTGCCTGGAAAGGTACGCAAACACGTGTCTAGTGCTGTGCGTGTCCCGTTGACTCGTCTTACTGTCAGGTCGCTTGGGATACGCTCAGACAGCGGGTTATTGAAGAAAAGCTGGAAAGACTGGGTGTGGAACGAGGTACAGGTAGTTCCGTCTCTCTTCATGCACCTCATGCCCGTGCTGCTTCGGTAAGTGCCTCATTGAACTAGCATGGTGATACTCGCTCAATCCTGGCTAGATATCATCGCCTGCAGATCCATCGCTCCTCTATTTCAAATTAAACAAGCTGCAGCAGTCTCAGAATGCTTCCGCTGTAAATTCATTGACGAGTTCGCCGCAACAGACCTTCGACCTGACCCCATCACCTGGGTCCCAAATACCGCCCAGATTGCAAAACAGACATGGCCACAGTCTCTCGCTCATCCAACCACCGCCTCCATTTATTCCCTCGTATTACAATCCTGCCGCAGCCTTCAATCCATTTGGTCCCAGTGCCGTTCTCGGCTCCGACAGTATTGAGCAGGATATCGAACATCATGTACCGTCTCCCGGTGAAGCCATTCATGCACCACAGGGTCGCGTTCCCATGTCCATAACGTCTCTTGCTCCTCCTAGTATCAGTAGAGGAAGCAGCCGCCCAGACTTTGTCTGTGGATTTGGCCTCGATATACCAGAGGAGGAAGAGCCGCAGGAGGAGGTGCAGCACCCCGGTGAAAAGTCTCCAGACGACGAAGATAGTCTTGGCCTTACTCGTGTTCCTAGTCATCCAGCTACAGAGCCTGAGGGGATGACTCCCGTCGCGCAGAGTAGAATGCATTCAAGACATGTCTCGAGGTTATCGCACGCACTTTCGTTGCATTCCGTTGGAGGCATTCACGACCTAGATGTGCCAGAACAAGTGGATATGGTGCCAATCAGGAGTCCAGTGGGCAATCCGAGTATCGACGATTTGGACCAGGAGGCTGTCGGCGAGTGGACGGGATCCGAGGACGTGCACTTGGGCTCGGACGACGAGGTAAGGCTGTCCGACAGTGTATGCTTTTTCGTACATACTGATTTTTCCTAGGAGAGCATCGGTGAATGGTCCAACCCTTCGGACGAGGAGCGCGCACGTCAGGAGCGGTTGCAACGTCGTTTACTCCGCCAAAGAATTCGGAGCCAGGAGATGGAGATGGAGACCCCGAGACGCTTGCCCAATTTCCCTGCTCCGCCGACGGGTATATTTGGCTTGCGGGTCCGCCGCGACTTTGATTTGGTCTCGAATCCGAGTGAAGACGAGATGCATGCGGAGCAGAGAGCAGCGTTTCTCGGTGTGGATCCTGTGGACTTCACGCTTGGTCCGTCTTCTACTTCGACCCCAGGACGTCGGCCGCTCCCTCCTCTCCCACATTCCAGGAACCCTTCTGCACACTTCATGGCGCGTGACCCAGAAGTAGCACATTCTCGCTCTGGCTCCGATCAACCCCCCGCCGAGCAATATTCTGTACCTCTTGCTCTACCTTCTGCCGCGCTTAATCCACATGCAAAGCCATTCGTGTTCGGTGGCAGCCAGCAATCAAGTCCATGGGGATCCTTGGATGCAGCTATTCCTCCACCAGTACCGGCGATCGGGCACACTCGTTTACCCTCGTTTGGCAAACCGCTTAACGCGGCTGCACAGGAATTCAAGCCAACCGGATTTACCTTCCGCCCTCCCTCTGGTGTACCGCAACTCACTTTCCCTGTATCACCTGCTTCACGTCCCCTCCCCGTCCCGCCTGTCAGATCCTCTCCGGCACGCGCCCAGCAAGGCAGACAAAAAAGACAACGGCGTGGTTCGCATGGAACTGCATCAGAGGATGGAAGTCTCGACAGCGGCAAGGAAAATATGTCATCATTCCGATTCCCGCCGGTGGATGGAACGCCTTGTAGCATCCGCCACACTGCACCCAATTCGCCATACGTATCAGGATCTCAGGATCTACATGTCAGTGGTGGCCCGTTACAGCCCCTCACTTTCTCCGGCTTCCCGAGCGACTCGATGCGTCGTCTTGAGGCGCCGCAAGATACTGAAGTTGAGAATCACTTGCCTGATAACGACACTGAGCAACTAGACGATGAAGAATTTATTCCGGCGGTCGCGGTCACGAAACCAAAACGTGCTCCCATTCCTCTCGACTTCAAGAACCCTATATCAACCAACACTGTCCCCGCTGGCGTATTCAAAGCCCTCGTCGGAGAAGAAAAAACGCGGAGAACTGTTCGCTCGCGGCTTGGCTCTCGCGAAAATTTTGACCACTCACAGCGTCCTTCCCTCGACGACCTGGCAATGCCAGCCATTTCTGTGTCTGCAAGCAGATCTAGGTCGCGCTTTGTCACAGATCCTGGCCTCAAGCGTGAGAGCACTGACTCGCCAGATATCTTCACTCCTGCGGTTAAGCGTCGTTCGTCGTTGCCCGCCATGCACAGCGCACATAATTCGTCACTGTCTAATGTGTCGATACCCGCTATCAACCTCACGAAACGTTTGGAAGCGCAAGCATTTGAAGACAAGATGGAGGCGGTGTTGGATGAGAAGTTTCAGATGATTCGTTCAGAAATTGCCAAGTCCCGCGGCACAACCTCTGCCTCCATCAGCCCTGCCACCGAGGATGCTATTGCGGAAGTTGTTGCCCTCTTTCGGACGCAACTTCAAGAGTCCGCGGCGAGAGGACTGGACGACAGCCAAATGGATGCTCGTGGTGAGCTTGATCTTGAGCTCATTCGTGATGTCGTACAGCGAGGTCACGCTGAGAACTTGTTGCTCTTGCAAACTGAACTCCGTGAGGCTCTCTCCCGCATCGAGCAGGCTCAGTCTAGGCCCGCTTCCTCGAATGGCGTGGAGCTCGTCCCGGTCGTTGATCAAATTAACCACCGCAATCTCCAGGTCATTCTCAACACACTTGGCCAGCTTTCGAGCAAGATCGACACTCAACCATTCGCGAACCAGTTTGGAAGGAGCACGTTCATTGAGGAGATTTTAACTGCTCTCAGCCCACATCTCCAGGCTCTGCGCCAAGAGACGGTTGATTACGACGTGCTCACCGCCAGACTTAGTCAGGCGGTCAAGCCGAATATTGAGCAGCTCATCGATCTCGCTGCAGATAAGCGCGAGACAGCAAGTCTTATTGTGGATAGCCTTCTCCCCTTGCTACCTTCACCATCCTCGCTGGACACAAATACGCTCATTGCCCAGATCACCTCCGACGTTCGTCGAGTCATCGCACCAATCGACGCGCACGAGATCAAGGAACAGGTCGCTGACCTCGTCGTTGAGCGCCTTGACGCTCGCCTCACCAATCGCGACAAGGCATTCAATGCGGATTCCATTTCGAGCAAAGTCGTCGAGAGCGTACTCGGAGGTTTAGAGTCCTTCAAGGATGTGGCGCCCAAGCTCGGCACCCTGGAAGCGTCTCAAGAATCCCTATTGGCCAAGAATGACGATCTCGTTACCAAGCACGCCGACTTGGCTACACTCATATCTAGCCTTCCCTCTCACCTGGAGGATCTTAGACGTGCTGTCGAAGCGACTCGGATGACGTCAGCGGAGCCATCGCCATCAGCGACTTCTGAAACAAGCGAAACAGTCCTCTCTACTCTTCGTCTACTACAGACCACCCTTGAAGGCGTCGCAGGTGGACAGAATTCGATACTCGCACAAAAAGACCATTTCGCCGCCTTGCAAGACTCATTCCACCAAGTCCTTGCCGATCGCCTCGATGCTCTTCCCGAGACGCTCAATGCCGCCGTGACCGTGCTGCAAAACGCGCACGCCGAGTTTGCGGTCTCCCGTGATGCTGCCAAGTGCGATGCAGAGGAGATTCGTAGGCTGAAAGCAGCGAACAACGACTTTCAAGTACAACTGGCGAAATCACGTGGCGCACATGGTCAAGTCCGTGTTGAGAAGGATAACTTGAGTGAGCGACTCAAGGACATTGAGAATGGCCGCGATAGTCTCTGTGCGCAGGTGGAGGAACTGCAAGCTACGATCAGTACCCATGCTTCCGAGGTTTCAGCAGTGGAGCTTCGCAATGCGGAGCTCGAGGATGCGCTGTCGCAGAGTTTGGCGAGGTTGAAGACGTCGGACGTGGCTGCTCAGACGAATCAAGAGCGCATTACTGAGCTGGAGAAGGTAAACAGGGACGCTATTGTCGAACAACAGGCACTCAAAGCTCAGGTATGCATTTACTATATTCTTTCCTCTGTGCAATAAGTCGAACCGGTATTTGCAGTTTGGTGATCTTCAAATCCAACTCAAGATGGTAGAGCACGAGAAACAACTCAACACGCAATCGCTTGAACTCCTTCGACAAGAACACGAGTCTCTCATTGCTCAACAAAGCCACTGGGAAGACCTCCGTCGGGTCACCGAACAAATTGAGGTGCTCACGAATTTCAGATCCCCAGTCGACGAAGACGAGCTCAGGGAACTCAGACGTGCACGTGACCAGCACCGGCAACTTGAGTCTGAATGCTCGGCTCTCCAGAAACGAGTACGCGACCAAGAGCTCCGGGCTGTTAACAGCGAGCGTACTGCAACTGCCGCGAAGCAAAACCTTATACAGGCACAGCAACGGGCGAGTGAATGGGAAAGACGTGCGAGGGAGTATGAAAGCGAGTTAGAGATGACGAGAAACAAGTTGGATGATGTGGAGCAGGCACATACTCAGCTGGACGCTGATTATTCCCTCACCAAGTTACAATTAGAAGAAAGGGAGGCTGAAGACCGCTTGGTCAAGGTATTTTTTCGACCTTGTTGGCGTATCAGTCTGCTGATGCAATTCGCCTACACAGGATCGCGAAAATAAACTCCGTGATCAGGTTTCCAGTCTTGAATCTCAATTGGCACGTTTGGAAGCAGAGCTCAGTAAACCCAAGGCCCAGACTCGTCCTACCAACGTGCCATCCTATAGCAAGCCTATGCCTACCAAGAACGTATCGCCACCGCGCCCAGACTCGCGTGCAAGTACTGCCTTTGGCGGGGATCGATCACGTACGCCTGTTGGACGTGTCAATGGAGCGCTGCCCGTGCGCAGTGATACCCCTCCACAGTCCTCCGTCTGGGATTCCATGCATGCACCCCCGCCCCCACAACGATATCCTAATATAGGATCGACAACATCTTATGTGAGAAGAGCGGCACCGACGCCGTCGTATAGGCCGCAGTCCGTAGCGTCTACGTACGTGGTGCGGTCTGTTGCGTCGCCTACGCCGAGCACCGTCACCATGGACGAAGATGGGTGGTACGTCTGACACGCACCTGTAACGTAGTCCCTATGCCTTTTTCCCCAGGGATCTTCGCTTTGGATATATATCCTCGATCTAATCGTCTTACCCTTGCTTTCGACTTCTTTCTACCTGTACATCGTTTCCGTTCGCTCCGCAATTGGTCGACTTTACATACCTCTTTGTTGTCTGGCATTCTTACGTACCCCATTTATTTCAGCCAAACACGCGGATCTAACCCCGTCCTCGTTTGACATATTAATCCTCCTTGTTTGCGACTACTTTCGGAAATCATGGTCACTTTATATACCCTTCATTGTTGCTACAAGGTACAAATCCAATGGATGCATTAGCTGTGTGGATGGTGTGTGTGGGTTAACTGGAGCAAGCACGGGGGTCAAAAAAAAAGTAGCACAACAGGAGAGAGATTGGGTGTGAATTGTATGTAGCAATACGACGTATATAGTTGCGCAAAAAAAAGGAAGAGAAAAGAAAGAAAAAGTTTATGCACGGGGCCATATCCAGGACTCTACAGTTTGTATTGCCGTCTCCGAGGCGTCTTGTGGAATGCTGTCAATGAACATCCATGAACACATGAGACGAGTCCCCAACCCATCGCAACGACACGTACCTCAGCTTGGGGCACCACCGGCCGTCCCGGAGTTCAAAGTATCTAGGAACGAAAGTCTCCCCGCTCTCATCCCGTCGGCGGCGAAGGTCGCGCTGGGCATCCTCCACGGCGGTTTTTGCCCGCGTCGCCGCCTCCATGTCCTTGGCCTCGATCGCCTGCGTGAGTTTATGCCATAGTCTAGAACGCCAACAGGAACGCGTTGAATCGTGCTGGCTAGGTTCACACGTCGGACGGAGCATGACGTACCGTCTAGATTCGTAAGGGTCTTGCTCGTCTTCGGGTGCGACGTACTTGGGCGCAATGTTCTGCCCATCTTTGGCAACGTCAAATAGGACGCGTTTGCCGTTCTGTGTCCGTACGAACCGACCGCGCGGTGCGAGAGTCGGACGTCAGTGTTCACGTCGAGTGGAGCGGGTTTGCACGCACTGGGGTACTCTTAAATTCCATAACGTGACTCCATCTTCCTGAGACTTCGCCAGTATCCATGCCACCTTTACGGACGCGTCCTACGATCGCGTTGTACGTGCCAGAGAAGAAACCCTGGCATATGAGTTTGATCAGACGGCACGCGCACCCGGGGGAGAAATGCATTTGAGTCATACCTTGGTCTTAAATTCGAGATCACAAGACAACCGATGTCTATTGTTCTTGACGGCGCAGGTATCACCGAGCTCTAACACCATCTTACCAAACAAGATGCCGCGCGCGTACATGTTTGGCATCGTGACGACATAGTCTGCTCGGCGATCAAGAAAGTGGTCACGTGCGAAGAAGATGATGCTTGCCTCCGTCGTCTGGCTTACCCAAGAGCGTTATTCGGTTTTCGCCTTCCATCGTCGTCGACACGCTATTTCCCAAGAATTTAGACTTTGGTCTTAGTTCGCCGACGATGATCAGACGGTTCTCGGGTGACACGTAGAAAAAGGCAGAGATGGGTGGATGGTGTGAGACTGTGTGACGACGCATACACGCGGTGTTAGTCAGCGGCGACGGGTATTACGACCGGGCCCTGCCTTGTTCTGCAACATAGAATCCTCGCGTGCCGTTCGGGTAATCATACCGGCAGCGGAAGAACTCGCCGAGAACGGGGTTGTACCTATGAAGCCGATGACGGTCAGTCCACTTCCGTCGTGGATGGAAAGGGAAGAGGACGCACGGCTTCTTGACGCCTTTTGGCTTGATGTGCCATCCCGCAAGATAATACTGCAGCACGCGAAGGAATCTTTCTTCGGGTTCTGGGCAGCTCTCCGCACTAAATTCAGTCGCGACGAAGGGCGGAGGATGAATCAGAGGACATTGTCGGTTGAGAACGGCACCAACAAAGAGTCGCGATGACACGACGAGGGAAAAGAAACGAACAGGTCTTAGGGCACCGTGGTGATGATATGAGGAGACAACGAGATACCCTTACCCAAAGATGAGGTCCGGGTGGGACATGAAGTCCGTGATACGTTCGAGCATACTGCGAGGCTCGAGAACGAAGGTCGGGAATGTCACCTTTGAGAGATCCATGCCTACTCTGGAAATGGAGAAGCTGTTTTAGCGAGGGTGGGCCGAGGACGAACCGCGGCGAACCTGAGTTGGGAGATCAGAGAGGTGATGACAGATCCCTCGTTCTCGTCTCTGCATGCGTGGTCAGCGTCCGTGTAGCCCATGAGTGATGTAGGGGATGATGGGGGATTTGACAGGACGAGGGAATAGAGAGGGAAAGGACGAAAAGACACACAGGATTGATGTATCGTCTGGTTCTGTATCCTCAGGTGCCCTATCATCCACGGACAAGCCTCGTGCCCTACGGATATGGGAGCCGGCCTGGCTGAAAAGGCCCATCATGGTCGCTGGTTGGTGGGTGGGTGAAGCTGCGCGGCTGCGGCGAGGCAGAGTCAGGTATGGAGAAGGTGCCAACGATGGGGACGCTGGTGCTCGTGGCCAGTTGACGATAGTGCTGTGCTGTCGAGACGAGGTACGCGGTAGTCGAGACTCTTCCGTTGACGTCTACCTCGGTCGAACGAGTCTTGGAAAAAAAATTAAGATAAAGCCTCCAGCGCTCGTTTTCGGTACTCTCAGGACACTAGCTATGTAGTACTGCCTCACTGCGGACAGTCGAGAGCATCGGACTATGGAATGCAAACCTGGACCATGGCCATGCCCCCAAATGCCCCGTGGCCATCAATCGCAGCGTGGTCATTCATTTTGTATACATGCCATGCCCACGGCTAGATCAATCAAACACAATTTTTGTCGCCCTGCCCCCAATATCATCCCTGAAGAAGGCCCCGTACGAACCATGCGTCTTCTTCTTGATCGTCATCGGAAATTTATGCAATCTGTCCGCCATCTCGTCAAAGCGGGAATCTCGCAGCACGCGAGCTAGTTCCCCAGCGAGGGCTCGTTCGTGATTTTCTCCCGTAAAGAACGTGATCGATTTTCCGCTGCGACCTCCTCGTCCTGTGGTTCATACATCAGTTGGAGCGCGCAGAAGATCATATCGGAATGGTGGCTCACCAGTTCTTCCAATCCGGTGGATATAATCTTCAATAGTCAGGGGAAAGGTGTAATTAATGACTGCTCCAACGTTTGGAATATCCAACCCCCTCGCTGCCACATCAGTCGCCACCAATAACCCCGTTTCGCCCGTTTTGAATTTCTCTAGAGCGTCCATACGTGCGGACTGCGACATGTCACCGTGGAGCGCGCCAACAGAATACCCTTGCTTGCGAAGTGTGGACTCGACCCTCGAGGCCTCTTTTTTGTAGAGCGCAAACACGAGAACGCGTGCTTCAGGAGAGCCTTTGACGGACGTTTTCTTGTGAGAGAGCGATTTTAGCGTTTTCGCTAGACGAGAACTGTTTTTTGCGAGCATTCTCAAGGACTCAATGCACAGTGAAATCGATACACATACTCTTTTTCCCGAGGATCGTCAAACACCTCTACGATTTGCTCGACATGGCTACTCGCTGTCAGATCGTCACTGCCCACTGTGACGCGTACAGGATCCCGCTGGAACGTGCTCGCGAGCCTCCGCACTGCTTCCGGCCATGTCGCACTGACTGTAAAGTCCGTGTATGTTCAAGTGGCTGACAAGAAAAGTAGCCAGGAACGTACACATCATGGTCTGACGATCAGCTCCTTGCATGGTATACGAGATAATCTTTCTAATGTCGTTCTCGAAACCTTTATCAAGCATCCTATCGGCCTCGTCCAGCACGAGGTAATTGACTCTAATTTGGCCAGGAGGATGAAGATGGGTATGAGTATTTTGAAATTTACCCACCTTGATAGATCACAAGCACCCTCGTCGACTAGATCCAAGATCCTTCCTGGCGTTCCGACCACGATCCTCGTGACTTTCCCATCCTTATTTCCGTTCCTGAGAGTAGTAATCTGCGGTGCTTTATCGACACCTCCATAGACGGCAACACTGGCAATATTGAAGGGAGAACCAAGAGTTGACAGAGTGTCGTGGGTCTGGACAGCCAGTTCACGAGTTGGGGCGACCACAAGAACGGACACGGAAGTTGTCAATTTTGATTTTGACTTTTTCGATTTTGTGGCGTCTAGAGAGGGTGCAGAAATGAGCCGAACGAGGGCGGGTATACCAAACGCCAACGTCTTGCCGCTGTACCTCGATGGGTCAGTTTTCCGCTGCAATAAATGCCTAGAGCATACAGCGTCGACAGGACATACCTTCCTGTTTCGGCGATACCCACCACATCGTGTCCTTGCAAAGCTGGTGGCCATGCGCACGCCTGGATTGGAGTGGGTTCTTCAAAATCTTTGAAAGCCACTTTAAGGGCCGCTGGAAGCTGAAGCTGGTCAAAGGAAATGACAGGCACGACAGGCGGGAGAGCGGTGGGTGTATGTATGGTGATCGAATGTTTGGTGAGGAAAGCGGAAGTAGCATTAGAGTCGGTGGGTGTAATAGCTATCTGGACGGAAGATGGCAACGCAGGGGTATTCTCCGACGAGGTGGACGTTGATGGTTGAGCGTGAGACGCAGGTCCGACTTGCTTGTCTCTTTTCCCTTTCTTCTGTTTCTTGGGTGGACTTGGTTCCTCGGTATTTATGTCGTTTCGTACGTCGCCTTCGGATCGATGCTTGCGCTTGCGGTCCTTTCTATTCTCTACAGTGGAATCTGGTGGTGATGCATCTGGCAGAGTTGGAGTACGCAGTACGCAGAAAGAGGTGGGGCTCACCTATATCCATTGCTACTTGCTTGTCCCCATCGAGGGACTTTTTCTTCGACCTCTTTCCATCCTTTTTCTTTTCAAGAGAGGTGGTAAAGTCTTTGTCTGAACGACGTCATTCGGGACTCTGAGGCCAAACAATGTGCTCACCTATAGCTGCTGGACTAGGTGGTTGGATGTCTATCGTGGTGACAAGGGAGGTTTCTTCATCTTTGGAAGAGTCTCGGTGCTTTTTCTTCTTGTCTTTCTTCTTCTTCTCAGCTGACTTGTTCGTCTTGGGTCAATACGTCTACTTCCGTGAGATGGGGGGACAAGACCTTTATCGATTCCTTCCGACTGTCCACCTGTGAATTCTATCTTTTTGTCTTTTCTTGATTTCTTGTCCTTTTTCGACGACCCTGAGCTCTGCGCGTCTCTCGACATGTCTGATAGGTATCCTAGCTTGTGGTGAGTTTTTGCGTGCTGGTCTGATCGCGCGACCAGA
Organism: Boletus reticulatus; assembly: GCA_038093535.1. Taxonomy (NCBI): domain Eukaryota; kingdom Fungi; phylum Basidiomycota; class Agaricomycetes; order Boletales; family Boletaceae; genus Boletus; species Boletus reticulatus. The sequence goes on from JBBPSJ010000001.1 coordinate 33,154, forward strand.
TTTGATCGTATTGGTCACGTGCTACAGTGGTATCAAGTGATGTCATTCTAATTTTCTCAGTGATTGTCTTAGCACTCTGTTCATAAGGGTTCGGACATAGGCAAGCCGCACGCCTATGTGCGTACCATACAGTTTTCCCTATCGCAATGGTAGAACAGATCCGAACAGGTACGTAGACTTATGGATTCTTGGGTAGCTTAATCTGGAACGTACCTACGACAGGTGGAAGATGAGATGGTAGTACAACGTTGAACAAGGGCGTGTCGACATACAATGAGGTAACGAGGTGATTTCTGTGGTTACGGTTCCGTGAAGTCCAATGCGAGAAAGAGCACCACGAATCAGTCCCGCTGGAAGTGCGACATACTTTGGGTGCAAGGAAGTAATGAAACACGTATAAGTGTGATTGGATACATACTATTTTAGCACGTTTGAGTGCTTCGGAACGACCTTGCCAAGAAGATATGCGTGAGATAGGTTTGAAAGTATTGTCCTGTAGAACAAACACGCCCTGAACACCGAGATCATCAGAGATGATAATCGGAGGGTGCAAACAGACGACGGACACGATGATTGGTGCGGAGGTTGTCTACCTGCTTGTCCCAACAAGACACCCAGAGCTCCTTGCAGACAAACTTGATTGCATCGAGAGAGTCACCAAACAAGGGTCTGTCACGACATAATCTAGATGGAGATCGAGTGGGATCGAATGTGGTCTCGTGGCTAAGGAGGGCGTACCTCTCCACGTAATTTCCACCCACATGGACCCCGATGGCTTCCAAACGTGTGCGTACACCTTCGTCGTCGTCGTCGTCGTCTGTGGCTGCTTGTGTGCGTGAGGTGGTGCTCCCGATGCTCTCGCGATTGGACTGCTGTGTTTTCGCGGGGGGAGGGGGAGGGAGGACGCCCGCATCTGCCATTTCCTGCTCGATCTTCTTAGCGCGTGCGACTGCTACGGCGGCGGATGCACGAAGCGCGTTGACCGCTTCGATGAGGAGATAGTCCATGACTGCGCCATCTACGAGACGAACGGGTGGGTCAGCGAGGAGGGCAAGCGAGGGATGGGGAGCGGGTGAGTGCAAGGAAGATCTGGATGTCATTTTGAAAGAGACGCAAGTCACGTGTCTGATTCAGAGGAGGGACGCGACACAGCCACAAATGACTGATACCTCCCCGACAGCATTGAGACAAGGCAGAGGACGACACCATGGCAGCACTGCAGGGCGTATGTGTCACGACGCGGCGGGCGTGGAAGCTGCAGCTCCAAGAAGTCGAGACACACCCACACCTTCTCTCCCCTACACCAGACACGTCCTACCCGCCCGCATCGTCACCCGACTCCCTCTCTGCTCCGTCCGACAGCCCGCTCACAGACTCGTCCGATCTTGATTTACCTTCACCTTCACGCGAAACCTCCGTCTCCGCATCGTCGTCGTCCAAACGCCAGCGTGCACCAAGTCTCGCACAAGACGCACCGAGGGTAGTGACCCGTCCCCGAAAGATCAAGAAACGTGCCAGCACAAGCGCGTACACCTCAGGGTCGTCCTCGAGGGGGGAGAGCAGGCAGAGAAGTGTGGCCTTGGACGAGCCCATATATCGTTCCGACAGATCACGCTCCACGTCAGTATTCCCACCTCCCGTCCATGTGCTTGCCAGGGAATGGTGGTCGCGCGACGGTGGATCTCTTGGGGACGGCTTTGTTAGCGCTGCAGATGTCGTGCGCAAGCTGGAAAAGTCATACAAACCCTGTGCGTTCTTTATGCTGTGGGACTTGGTATGCCACTTACTCTACACAAGACTTCAAGGACCCCGATGATCCAGACGACAAGTCATTCGAAGTCGAGAGCTTTCCAACTGCTGATTTAGAGTATCCTAATAATTATGCTAATGAAAAGTGCGTGTTGCATCGCCCTTTTTACTTTGCATGCACAGTTTTCACGTCTCCATGTCGTGCAGATTTATGTTATTGGTACCAAAGGACAAGGACCATTATAACCCTATTATGTGTTTGGAACAGTCGCTATATACTATCATCGATTGTACGTACAGTTTTTTTATCCTTCAGTCTCGTTGACAGTCTTCTAGCCTATCTTAGCCCTGCGCAGAAAGCGTTATTTGGATCATTACCCAGCAAATCAATCCCTGACAACACCCCACCCCCTTCCCCTTCTCCAATAACCCGACCTGACCTTCCTGACCCATCCAGTGTCCTCGACCTTCCACCAGAACTCCAAAATCTGCCACCAGAACCACAAAACGATCCTCCTCAGCCAGATTACATTCGGTTGCTCCAACGCGCCATCCGTCGACGCGACGGTCCCCTCTTTCTCTCAACCCTTGAGAGTATAAACCAACTTCTCCGTTCACTCAAATACCCACCTCTCCCTTCCGACGTATTCCTTCCCGCCCCACCCAATGTATTCATGTCTGCTGTACGCTCCTGGATAAGTGGAATCCCCGACAAGGTCATGTTACGGATAGTAGATGAAACCTATCAACGGTGTGTAGGCCCCAACATCAAAAACTTGCATCGCTACGAGGCATTCTCCAGCGAGGTCTATGGAGAACTAATGCCCAGCTTTACTTCCGATATCATCGCCGCTACCGGTCTTAATTCCTCTTCTCTCCTCATGGATTTAGGTTCAGGCGTAGGCAACGTGTTATTACAGGCTTCCCTCCAGACAGGGTGTCGAAGCTATGGTATCGAGCTCTTGGAAGGCCCTGCGAATGTCGCAAGGCAACAATGGAAGCAATTTCAAAAACGGTGTCAGATGTGGGGTGTCTGCACTGGTAATGTTGAGCTCGAAGAAGGCGACATGCTCAAGAGCAAGCGAGTCACCCAGCTCATGGGGGAGGCGGACGTGGTGTTGGTCAACAACAAGGTGTTTCAACAGTCCCGTGCGTGTCCAATGATTGACTCCCCGTGACGTCACCTCTGAGGGGCATGCTTGTTCCCAGTGAACGAGGCACTGAGAGCGAAATTCTTGGATCTCAAGGAGGGCGCAATCGTGGTCTCGCTGAAACCCTTTGTGTCTCCCAATGCCCGCGTGACTGAACGCAACGTATGTGGACCATTCAGTCCGCTGGGATGATAGCATGGTCACGTTTTACCACAGGTCGATGACATCTGCGCTATTTTTGACGTCGTCGAACGGCCATATCGGTCTGGGAGTGTCTCGTGGGGAAGTGGTGGAGGTACCTACTACTTGCATCGCGTCGATAGGGCGGGCTATGCGAACGTGAAGCAGCGATTTGAAAATTCGAGAGCGAGGACCGCGAGGCGGCGGTGAGGGGAAGGGGTCCCTAGAACTGTATCCTGTAGTAGTGTGAGGTTATATGACGAGGTTGCTTGGCTTGTAAATGTTTGATCGTTTTATAGCCAGGCTGACGATGATGATCCTGCCAGTGAGTCCGAGAGAAACTGCGGGCGAGTGATTTGGCTCCTGATCGAATCCCGTCCATGTAGCTACACGTCAACTTGCGATGGCAGAGTGCTTCTGAACCTTCAGCCTGTCAGGTTTCCGTGTTCATAAGTCGAATACTACCGGCTCGTGTGGCCCTGGTTCACTAGCTAGGCTATACCGACGGATCAACCGAGCTAGGAAACATCATATCAGACATGTAATTTTTGGCCTAAGCGTACGTGTCCAAGTAGAGGAGTAACACAAAATCGATGATCATGCAGCAAACATACGAACGACAACCAAGTCGTCGTTCGTCAATCCCAAGTTACTCAGCATAAAGTCCCTGAAACCTTGGAAGCAGGAAAGTATGACATGCCTATTGTCCAATGGCTCCATTCCCTCATCAAAAGCCTGCTGGGGTCTTGGTAACTCGGGAAGATGTGCATACACCTCAGTTTCCTGAGCCGGATATTGGCCATCCTCGACGGCCTGAGCAAGGGCTGTCGTGACCGGGATCTTGTAGAAAATGGGCAAGGTACCTGTCATCGTAAAGCCAGGTATCACCAGTTCCTCCAGTGCAGGCAGACCAAGGGCTCGAACGCGGAAGAAATTATACTCGGAAAAGTTGGCGATGGCCGAGGCAATCAGTTGAGGCTCAGGATCCAGTGCCTCTCGGGTATGCCTCCGCTTGTCTTCCTGCACGAGGAGCAGACAACGGCCACCAGCGTCGGCTTGAACGATTTGAGCATCTGTCTTGACATGCTTCACTTGACCACAAATGATGAATTGCATATCCATGCCTCTCCCCACCATTCCACAAGCTTCCCCATACATTCCTTCATATCCCAGCTCTTTCAAGAGCCACCAGATGAAATTATAGAAAGCGTTTGCAGGACACGGAATGGACCCGGCAGACTTCATATGGACGAGGAAATTGAGTAAAATGTTGTCCGTTGCATCGTTTCTGTTCTGCACAGTCAGAACCTCATGACGGACAGTGGGCTGAGGAAGGGGACCACCAAAGAAGGTGGTGGCGTCTTGAAAAACGACTCTAATGTTGTAAGCTTGAAGGTCGCTCTGCGTCCAGTCATTCCCTGACTTTGCAGAGCGTACAAGATTGGCCATTCTGCAACTCAATTACATGAGAGCCCGAGTGTTGATACTCGTCACTTACATGGAAGAAGCTGGCCCCTCTTTGAAAGAAAAGTGACAGTGATGTCACATGTTCAGCTCCCATTGCAGGTCCTGAGTGTGCAGAAACCTAAGCCGAACCCGCGATGCGGTCAAAAGGAAAGGTAATACTAGGATTCACACGAGTAAGAACTTCACTTGCACTCTACATACTAGGAGGAATTTGAAGCTTGAATACTGTTGCTCAATATTTCAATCCTAATCCTAAGTTACTACACAAACTGCCTGAAAGCTTCGAAGCAGGAAATCATGATATGCCTATTATCCAAGGGCTCCATCTCCTCTTTAAAACGATCATGGGGCCTTGGCAACTCAGGGAGATATGCGTGAACCACAGTCTGCTGAGCAGGATACTCTCCCTCCTCAACAGCCTCAGCAAGGGCAGATGTTACTGGGATTTTGTAGAAAGTCGGCGAGGTACCCGTCATGGTGATCCCGAACAACACTTGTTCCTCCAGTGCAGCCTGATGTGACCAGAATTCTTGAGCACGGATGTAGCGGTTGCTGGAATAGGCAGCAATGGCTTTTGCGATAAGCTGCGGCTCAGGATCTGCTTCATCCAGATGCCGCTTGTCTTCCTGCACAAGTAGCAGGATATTCTCCGTGGGATAGTCAAGAATGCAAATATCCGTCTTGACTCGCCTCGGTTCTCCACAGTTGTAGAATTGAAGATCCATTCTTGATAGGCAAACCCTTGTTTTCCTCGTGTATCGCAGCTCGCGAAAGAGATTCACAACAAAATCAACGACTGCAGATTCTTCGCCCCGTCTCCACTTAGAGGCACGCTGTAAAAGTGCCAGGAAAACATACAAGTCATCATCCTGATCATCGGCTGGACTCTTTGTTGTTAGGATCTCAGGGCGGATGGTGGGCTGAGGAAGAGGACCGCCAAAGAAGGTAGCAGTATCTTCAAAGATAACTTTGATATTGTACGCTCGAAGATCGCCCTGCTTCCAGTCATTCCCTGACTTTGCAGAGCGGATTAGATTGGCCATTCTGCAACTCGGTCATACAAGAGCTTGGATCTCAGTATTCGTCACTTGCCTGTGGTGCGGTAGATGACGATGATGATGGAACAAGTCAAGGTGGTTCCTAAGTTAGTGACAAACGGTCACGAATGTTGGTCTGACGTCACAGTGTCATTGATGTTTGACATGGCGTTGTAGCCTTGGCAGTGTTTATCAACCGGGGTCTGAACTTGAAGGAACTCCAACTCTTACCAACGACGGTGAAATATAGTCAGTGACCAGGACGGCCTCATTGAATCAGCGCCAACTTAAATCCCCACTTTTCGGACAACGATGTCGGACAGTGCTGGTGCGTCGACGCCCAAAGTCTTTCACATACCGGTGCCCGTCTTGCCCACCTACACGCCTCCCAATTCCTATGACCCGTTCCGAGACACGGACGTACCACTCATCATCGACAACGGCGCGTCCACGCTGCGTTTCGGGTTCTCTACCTCAAATACCAAGACGGCGCTCACTCCCCACGCTGTTCCGAATGTGATCGCCAGATTCAAAGAGCGCAAGTATAACCAGCCATTGTTGTTGTTTGGAGACGGCGTCGATGCAGAAAGTGGAGCCAAGGGACAGGCAAAGACGCCTTGGGAGGGGGACGTGTTGCTCAACTTTGATGCCTTGGTGCGTTATTCTTCTCTGAGCAGAGTGATGCCTGTGAACTGACGCGCATCCATTCGTCCTACAGGAACATGCACTCGACTGTGCGTTCATTCAACTGGGCATCGACGCGTCGAGCGTCGAGCATCCAGTGTTGATGACGGAGCGCCTGGGATCACCCTTGCACTCTCGCGCACGTACGTACTCTGTCTACCATGGTGCTGTCCCATAGAATCGTGTCAATGCTCAACGTGCTTCAAGTAACCTCGGAACTCATGTTTGAGCAATACTCCGTCCCCACGCTTGCATACTGTATCGACTCCGTCATGTCATTTTATCGGAACAATCTTTCTTCCACACCAAACGCGCCTTTTGCTGAAGATGGTTTGGTCATCTCGTTCAACACGGCGTCTACGTCTGTCATTCCCGTGCTGAGTGGGAAGGGAATACTGAGCCAAGCCAAGCGGTGAGTACTTGCAGTGGACGAACACCGAACGACATATACGAATACTGAATATACAGGATACCATGGGGCACGCTGCAAAGCACAGAGTACCTGCTAAAGCTCATTCAACTCAAATACCATAGTTTCCCGACACGCGTCACGTCGACGCAAGCCGCGGTGCGTCTCCTTCTCGTTGTTTCGTCCATTCTCACCTCATACTCTTTTCTTTATCCGTATCTCTGTGCTACCGCCGTGTTGCCTTTCATCCCAATCTCTTCCAGTGGATGCTCCACAACCTTTGCGAGTTCGCCGAGGATTACCCATCTACACTTCGCTCTCTAAAAATCCCAGCCAATCTGCGTGCTTCAGAACGAGTTATCCAATTCCCTTTTGCACTTCATGTCGTGGAGGAGAAAACAGAGGAGGAGCTAGCTAGAATCGCAGAAAAGAGGAAGGAACAAGGGAAGAAGCTACAAGAGTTGGCAGCCAAGAGTCGAACGGAAAAGGTTCGTATCCCAGTTTTATCCTCGTGTATTGCGTGCTGATCGCGGATGCTCTCGACAGCTTATGCAAAAGGAAACTGACTTGGAGTATCTGCTGAACCTGAAAGAGGCGCGCAGCGACAACAAGCGCGAGTGGATGGTCAGATTTTTCGGTACCGATTTCGTGTGTACGCTGATATAGTATGCTTGTAGAACACTCTCCAATCAGAAGGATTCAGTGATGACGCCGCATTTCAAGAGACGATCAAGAAGCTCGAGTATGATCTTAGACGCGCGCGCAAAAAGTATATGGAGGGAGCGGATGAGCCAGTGGTAAGTCATGCGTCATTGTCTCGATACATTGCCTTTATTCACTCTACAAAACGATAGGAAGAACCTACTTTCAACTTGGTTGACGTACCAGATGCGGAGGTGAGTTATTTCGAATCCGGGACAATCTATCGTTTAGACGGGTTTTGACACGTTGACTATATTGTCGCAGCTCGACGAAGAGGGTGTCAAAGAAAAAAAGAAACAAAAACTTTTGAAAGCCGGATGGGAAGCGCGTGCACGTGCGCGGCGGGAGAAAGAGAAGGAGAGAGAAGAAAAAGAGGCTGAAGAGAAGCGAGACGAGGACGAAAGGGAGAATAATTTCGAGGAATGGGCGAGTCGTCTGCGGAGGGAGCAAGAGGTGTGTTGTCCCCCGTTTTCCGCGTTGCACTGATCCAAGAGGTCGTACGTGCAGGCTTTAATGAGCAAGCTGAAAGAGCGAGGAAGAAGAAAAGCGGCGCTGGCGGATCGGAAGAGCGCGGCTGCTCAAGCGAGGATGAAGAATATTGCTTCGCTCGCGGCTGATGATAGAGTGCCCAAGAAGAAGCGCAAAGCTGGAGCAGGTGCGTCTCACTTACAGCTGCTGGGACGCAGAAAATTAATGCAACCGGCATTGCATAGAGGACACGTTTGGCGCTGATGACGAAGACTGGGCCATATATCGCAAAATTGTAATGCACTCGGTCGATCTTCTCCATGCTTGCGTGACCTCACATGATCCCTGTTTCTAGAATACGGCAGCTCCGTCTTCGGATGAAGAAGAAGATCATAACCAGCTTCAGATAATTGAGAGGAAGTTATTACAGCATGACCCCAAATTCACTACCCAGCACACGCACGCCTCCTTGTCTTCCCAGCGGTCCGCACTGCTCTCAGCATTCCGACCTCAGTACGAGGAAGGGGACATCGCAGGACATAGCCGGATTCACTTGAACACGGAACGATGGCGTGTTTGCGAGACGTATTTCTCGCCCGGGATGGCGGGTATAGATTCGGCAGGCATAGGCGAAGTCCTACAAAGCGTCCTCGCACGGTTCACAGAGGCGGACAAGGCAAGGCTCGTCAAGGTCTGTTTCTTTTTTTTCTCGTCCTCTACGCATCCGACGACATGCTCATGGCTTTTCAGAACGTATTCCTCACGGGTGGTCCGTCCCAGCTTCCTGGTCTGTGCGAACGGGTCTATGCAACGCTCCGGCCGATATTGCCGCCCGAGATGCCGATTAGCAAGCCGGTGCGGGCTGCGGATCCATTGGTGGACGCGTGGCAGGGTATGGCTGCGTTTGCAAACACGGACGCGTTCAAGCAAGTTGGGGTCACGAGAGCCGAGTATGACGAGTGGGGCGGAGAACGGGTCAAGCGGTGGTGGGGAGGGAACTGGAACTCGACCGTGTAGGGATGGAGAGGGGGAGAAGGAGTAACATTTGAAGTGACGATTGGACCAGACAGATTTAGCTAGGTTCGTGATGGCTTGCTGCGTGTAAACTGCGTGGCGGCGGTTTCAATTCACTACCCCCGAAAACGTGTTTGTTATCTTACGCCAAGCTCCACTGCGGAACCCGCAAGTCCACTGCCCCACGAACATTTGATTCATGGGTTTTGGGTACGGTGGAGACTCGTACATCAGTCTAAAATTGTGCTCAAGCAATGCTCAAAGAGAGTCCGCGAGGAATGAAAGTAGCAATATTACAAGGGATGTATTGGGGAAAAGGGAAAACCACTAACATGATCGACTCGGAACGGTAAACGCGCCGAGGATCCCCCTCGTACCATTTGAAGAACCTGGGTAGACAAGTGCGCATGGGTTACAAAACTCATGAACAGCAACCTGCAGTAGTCTGTGTTGCGGGCTGATTAACCTTTACAGAACCATCTGTACCTCCAGGGCCACCAGAAGGCCCGGCGGCATCTGCTTGAGAGTCTATGAGGCGGGCCTTGCAATCTCTGCAAAGAATTATGTTCAACGGGAAATCTCGTGGGAGTTTCTGGAGGTGTGACTGACCGGGAAAGAGTGAAGAAAGCCTCTTCGACACCGTCGTTTACCTTGGCTGAGGTCTCCATGAACCTGATGCCAAGTTCCTCGGCCAGTTCTCGTCCTTGGTCTACGGTAACGGCGCGTTTATCTGTCCAATCGGATTTGTTACCAATGAGGATCTTGTTCACGTCGTCGGAAGCATGTTGTTCGATGTTGGCGTGCCACGTGCGAATATCTGGTCAAAGATGGTGGTTATTGAGCAGCGCGCCACAGTAGCCAAGGCAAGAGGGCTCACTATTGAACGACCGCTCGTCGGTGACATCGTACACGAGCAAAATACCCATCGCTCCGCGGTAATACGCGGTGGTGATGGTTCTAAACCGTTCCTGTCCAGCAGTGTCCCACTAACGCGACGGGCCGCGGATGTGAGCGAAATCCGGTGAGAACCAAGGGCACGTACGATTTGGAGCTTGATACGTTTTCCGTCTAGTTCAATGGTGCGGATCTTGAAGTCAATACCGATGGTGGTGATGAACGAGGGTGTCCATGCATCGTCGCAGAAACGGAGGAGCAGACACGACTTTCCGACACCTGGAACACAGATTGGTCAATATACAGAGCGTGTGCGCAGATCCGGAAGCACCTGAGTCTCCGATCAAGAGAAGCTGGCGAGAAGTGGGTCAATTGGGGATGAAAGAGAAAGTTGGGGGTCGTAGCCTCACCTTGATGAGGAAGTCATAGTGTGGGGGCGGCATTCTAGGGCAATATGAGATGACAAGTCAATATGTACCACTGTCAGATGTATGTACTACGAGGGAGGGATAATCTTGAAGGTTGAAGGTAGTCCCAAGTATCCGAACTATTTACTAGGCACGTCCTTTGGGTCTCCGCAATGATTACGTAACCGAGACGAATAAAAATGATCCCACAATCTCGGACGTGATTAATTGGTTCTCTACAGCATCCAACACGAGTCAGCACAGACTTCGTCTCGTGTATTGCCTTGCTCGTGTTTGGAAGCTTATAATTATTGATTATCTTTTGCGCCCAAGGTTGCGCCTGGTAACCTGGGTTTCCGTTGCGGAAAACTTTATTACAACAAAACCTCTTATCAAACAAAGTTGCACCCACCAGTGCCGCTTCCCATCAGAAGCTTCTTTATCGCATCGTGCCACCTCGTGCCCTCATAAAAGGGGGGACGTTGAACGAACAGTTCCCCTTTCAACTTGTGGCCCACGTCGTATCTGTTGTACAATGATGTGCGGACAGCCTGCCATGACTGTCCTTGATCCGCAGACCTTCGCTGCAAGCACTCTTGCTGACAGCGAGGGCCGTACTGCGGCTTTGAGGATGCTCGAGTCCTGTTTAGCAGGACCAGACATTCCTCTGGACCTGATACTTCAGGACTTGTGTTCCATTCCTAACCTTTTTGAATCCATCGTCTCTGGTGAGTTCCTCGTGTTCGCGCTCCGGACATGGCTAGTATCTGATCTGCGTGTCAAGCCCTGCCAAGTGCGGAAAACCTGGCGCGCAGAATCCTAGACACCTACCCCACTGATCCCGCGCTTGTCGACGTCTCATCTGCAGGCATTCTCCTTCGGAGACTTTCGTCTATCATGTTTGCTTTACCTCCTGACTTATTTTCTGCTGACATCTTCCGTCACATCGGGCGGTATAAAGTTTATGTCGAGGACGCGTTCCCAGTCCTCACTTTGTTGTTCTCCACTGAATTCCCGACTTGTATCACTATTGACGCCACTCCTACAAGCCCATTAGAGGATCCCGAGTACGACGATGAGGAGTTCTCGGGTTTCCTTGTGCGTATCAAGAAACAGAAGAAACCAAAGCGCAAGATTAAGAACAACGCTCCCGCCATTGATATGGCGCCCTTCCACAAGCTAGGGGCCAAGGTTCCTCTGAGCAATGCAGAGGCCTCCCAGATGGCACGCGACATTAGCGATGATCTCAAGATGATCCTGAAGGTGCGCCGATGGTCCCCTTGTTTCCAATCGTGCGTGATGCAGCCTGACAAATGATATCCATAGTTCTATCTCGAACTACTCCTCGAACCATCTCTTGCACAGCATTTGATGAACGCGTATGTCTCAACAAGTGACGACACTGAATGCCCGCCTGCGCCACAGGAAACCCAGGTCACCGAAATTGTTGGACAAAAGCCGTCGGCATATCCGAAAGTTCAGCCTATGAAAGCTGCTTTATATTTCGAGAATGCGGACGACTTCGGAGAGTGGCGCATCATTATCGGCACCGATGCGACAAGGAAGCTGAGAGAGCTCGCCACTGGCGACAGAAAGGCATGCACTATCGTTGTGAAAAAGATCAAGTATGTCGCGTGCTTGCTGCTTTGGGGCGAATTGATCATTGTGATAGGCAACTTTCAAACGGGCACTTTTCTGATGAAAATCAGAAGAGGTTGAATGGCTCCTCTGGAGTCCCCATATTCGAGGCAAAGATGCAGCGTGACCTTCGGCTCGTTGTAGGTCTCTTCTTTTGGTGACGCCGACAGCTATTCATTCCCAAACAGTACCAAGTCGATGTCGTCCCCGACCATGATGGCAAGGTGGGTTCTATCTATCCATAACCCATGACTAGATTGAAATGGATCTTCACAGGTGGAGCGACAAGGTATTGGATTTTAGGCATGCTATCATTCTCTTGCAAATACAGACTAATATTTTAGTGATCAAAATCTATGGTATATATACCCACACGCAACTAAACCGTATCTGGGACGCAGTGGGACACCATCTTACTGGCAAAGGCAGGGAGTACCGCCGGCGGTCAGATTTTTTTCCACTGTCGTAACATGAAATCCGGCTCACTGTTTGAACAGTTGCATCTTCCGCAATCCTCCTGCACAACCTGATATCTATTTTCCGGCGTGCTTCCCGCCGGAGGAACTCCAAAATATTACCAAACCTGTCCCACTTGTCCTTTGTGACGAAGACATGGGGGAGGTATGTTTGCATAATTTTATATCTAATTGATTATTCACATATCCCAACAGTTACATTCCCTCCTTGTGTATGCAATTCGTTTATTTTTTCTTCAAATGGACTGATTCTGACTCTGAGGGCTTTATACAGTCTTCATAAATATGTCACCTTCTCTCAGGCATTTCTACACAGTGTGTTCGTTCTTGCATACGATGGTCATGTTTTTATTTGCCATGATAGGTTTGATCGCAAACCAAGATGTTCAACATGTCTTCGAACTGACGTGGGTAACATTTGCATGGCGAGGTAGTGTATTAACCCGTGTTCAGCCAACAAGAACGCAAGATAGTGGAATGTACAACCTCGTGCTATGTTCTGGGTAGGAGTGGTACCGGGTATGGATTGTCCATGGCATGAACAGCTTTGGCTCACTCCTTGCTTAGCAAAACAACAACGATGCTCTTCAAGATGCTTGGAATTCAGAGGGCTTGGGAAATGCAGACGTCTGGCATGCCTAAGCCACGTCAGATCTTTGTGACCAAGTCTCGCGTCTTGGCAACGAAAGTCGAGGAATATTTCGCGAAGCTACTCGAATCCTTGGCATTAGCGGGATATTCGCTTCAAGATCTCAAGAGGATGCAGACGCGAACTACAGAGTCCGGGCTGGTGGACGTCGACGATCAGAAGCGAGCTGATATCCCTCAACGATACAGCGCATTAGAAGAAAATCACTTTCCTCTGTTCGTGACGTTCGACGAGGTAATGGTTCTGTCTTGACCAGTACATTTAGGGACTGACTCTTCCGGTCTTAGCTTGCAAAGATGATCGCCGCAGATGTTTTAAGTGGTGATGATCCTGAAGCACAACGTCTCGCGAAATATTTTATCAGCACCGATGAAGTGGAAGCTCGGGATTCATTTGTAACATACGATATCTTTGCACGAACCTATTGGCCACACTTTCCGCAGCCGTTGACAAGGGGCCTTGGTGTGTACCTAGATCTTTCGTGCCAAATGAACTTAGCTTATGCAATCAATTGCATAATAGAACCTTGGCTTGTCTTCTCCGAGTTCATGGGTGCGTAGTCTTTCTATGCTGGGTATGGAATTGCTCACCCTTCTTAAAGGTATCATCAAGGGATCTGAGAAGTCACTGTCATGTCACGGCGGGTTCCTTGATGAGGAGGCATACTGCAACCTTCCAACCCGTTCCAATCCCACGTTCGCAAACCAGAGGCCAACGGTGTATGCCATCTTTGAAGCATATTGCAGGCTGAAGAAGGAACGTCGTCACCATGATGTGGCGGATCGGACGCACGCAATATTGAAGACACTCTTTGGAGGCACCCCGTTAAAGGGCCAAAAGGTTGACTTTCTGTATGTCTACGTGCTTATTTGATGAGAAGGTTGCTTTTCGCTGACTCTGGCGTGTGGACCAGCTACGTCGATGAAGCGCAGGACAATTTGCTCATTGACGCACTCTGCAAGCATCTCATTTGCTGTGCTGTGCTTTCGGAACCTGACATCTTTTTAGTGTTAAGGCTTATCTGCGGGAATCCCGAGGGACTTTTCTGGGCAGGCGACACTGCACAAACCATTTCGGCCGGAAGCTCCTTCAGATTCGATGATTTGAAGGCCTTTTTGTACCGCATTGAGGTAAAGTCTTATCTATCATCCAGAACCACTAACCTCATTTGAGGACTATTACTCCGCAGCAAGACCAGAGCAAGCATCTGATACAGGATCGGTCAGTCACTGACCCTACGGCATTCCAACTCGCCATCAATTACCGTTCCCACGGTGGCATTGTAAATTGTGCGCATACCATCATCGAGCGCATCACGCACTTTTGGCCCGACGCAATTGATGGTCTCCAACCAGAACATGGAATTGTCGATGGTTTAAAGCCAGTGTTTTTCCGTGGTTGGGATCAAGACACTGTCCGATATGAACAGTTTCTATTCGGCGCATCGTTTGTTGATGTTGTCCTTTTGTTTGTTTCATTCCTGATGTTTTGCTTTCAAGGGGGAGCCGCATTGACTTTGGGGCCCAGCAATGTAAGTGTGCTGTGTTGCGAGCCTACCGAAACTGATAGTTTTTCCAAAGGCATCCTTGTACGAGACGATGAAGCAGTCGAGAAATTGCGAAAGGAAGTAGGAGAGATTGGTCTGATCATGTGAGACGATGACAGCAGTAGCCTCTTAGTGGCATATACTCACCGAGCATCATTTCTAGGACGCTTTACGACAGCAAGGGTCTTGAATTCAATGATGTGTGCCTCGAAGTATTCTAGCGCGTTACAAAAACTGATTGTTGGACGCAGGTTCTCTTGTATAACTTCTTCGAAGACTCCGCTGTTGATGTGTCACGTTGGCGTGTATTACTAAACCACGTAGAAGGAGAAGTAGATGGTCAAAACTTGGCTAAAGTTCATGCACCGTCGTTCAGCAGAGATGAAGGTCGTTTTGCTGGGGTGTGCAGTGAGGTACGTGAAATTCGAGTCATTCATCACCCTCTCTGATGTTATGCATAGTTGAAATTGCTATACGTGGGCATCACTCGAGCGAGGAAGAACTTGTGGATCTTTGACAAGTCTGACAAAAGCGAGGCTATGCGGGTGAGGCACAGTCATTGCTTTCTGGTGATTGTCACTCACACATCGACAGATGATTTGGACTTCGCGCAATCAGGTCCAAAATTGCACTCCTGGGACAGATGTTCCGCACCTTGCTGTTTCTTCAACCCCGGCAGAGTGGGAGTCGTTTGGCCACGACCTGTTCAAGCATAAGAGATATCCCCAGGCCATGCATTGTTTCGCTCGAGCTTTGCAGCCACGTTTGGTAGCTATCTGTGAAGCATTCCACCTTCGAGAACTGGCTCGCGCGAAAGTTGGCGTCGCACCACCGAAGGCTCAGCAAGACGCTTTTCTCACTGCTGCAGATGCTTTCATGGCGAGCGCAGAGGATGCCCCACCAGGCTACGTCAAATTGCAATATTACCGTAACGCTGCGGAATGTTATGTGCGCGCTGAGAATGATCGCAAAGCAGCTGATGCATACCTTGATGCTAAAGAGTACGACTTGGCTGCTCGGCGCTATCGGAAAGTTGGACTATTCGACAAGACACTCGAAATCCTCCACGATCATTCGACAAGACACTCGAAATCCTCCACGATCATTCTCGGAAGATGGAGTCCTCAGAAGAATTATACACCATCTGTCGTTTGTTCTATTGTAGCAAGCGTGATGTTGACAGGTACATGCTTCGTGATTATGTACACCGTGCCACTGGACTAAACATAACTGTGCTAGACCGCGCCTCCCACTGTTCCCGTCCTTTGAGGAAGAATCGGAATTCCTCGAGGAGTATGACCTCGACTTCGCTCGGGCCACATTACTGGAGAATCACGGCAAATATATGGAAGCGGCCGAGGTTCATTTGTCGGAAAACCGGCCCCTCGACGCGATCAGTGATCTTTTAATGGACAAGGGATCGTGCGACGCGATCCGGCAGGCGGCCAAAATCATATTGGACGGTCTCTGGCGTCGGTGCTCATTTGGTATCCCGTCAGAGGAAGTAGCGGTCGACCTCGATGTTGTTAAACTTCTGAAGTTTGCCAGTGAATTGCCTGTTGAAATTTTGGATCCGCTGGACCGTGATGAAGTGTGTCTCCTTTGTACGACATTCTGAGATTACGTTGCTAACCTACGGATGGCCATAGATATCCGTCTTCCGTGCCATCGCACACGCAGACCTACCTAACCTCGAGAAGCTGTTTCACGTGCTATTCAAGACGAGGAATGCGGCAGCGGTACTCGCACTTGACCATTTCTACAGCCGATTACCAGCACTCAAGTCCTACAAACTCCAGGAGGTGTCACTGTTTCTAGAGAAATTCCGGAATTACACGCGTCTTCTCTACCAGATCATCTCTCATGCTAATCCACTTGGCACCGATTGGATCAAGCAACTGTTCTGTATCAGAGAGGTATCCAAGACCGAATATGGCTTGGAGCTTGGCTCTTTCCTTCACAGTTCGGCTACCAGCGATCCCAACGGACCCATGTACCTCCAACCTTCCGTTATAGCGCTCTCCAAGAGACAGGTGGTCACGGCTCTCCGCAAGTATTTGGCAGATCACCTACGTGAACGGGTAAACGGGGAGAATGAGCTGTGCTACGAAGCAGTGGTTTTCTCGCCATGCTTGACCTACATCATTACTCGACAATGTAATCGAATCGATTGCCCCCTCGACCACGTCAGTCTTGCGGATTTGGATGCGAAGTATTACAACACACGGATTGGCATCCATCTGCAGCAGATGTGCATTCTTCAGTGCATGTATTCTGCAAACCAACACCTTGTCAGGAGAATAACGTATGCACGAGATTTCGCTATTTTGAAGGTACCATATAATTAATTTTAACTAGTGTCGTTGACTGGCTTGTCCATCTATACGAGGCCCTCAATCCGGAGTTCCACATCGAAGGTTCTACAGCTGACCTTGACCTATCCATGATACCTGCTGCTAACGAAGGCAGGGCCGTCATGAAGCACTGGGTGTGGGAGGCACTTCATCTCCTCAGCGTGCACCATGACCCCAAGGGCTTTTTCACCACTGTGTTGAAGTTGACGAGTCTTTTGTTTGTCTTTGACAAATCGAGTGCTCTCAAATGCATCAACCAAGCTCACTTTGTTACGCACGACATCAGGCCCCGGGAGTTCGTGTATGCAGATGGTTGTGATGGTGTCGAGGATCTTCTGAACTTCTTTGATGGTACCATGCAAACCAGTATTTCAGCAGGCATGAAGTTTTTACAGTACGGTGATCGTCAAACGGGATCATCCATCACACTGACATAGTTACAGACATGTCCTCAAGACAGGGTTGACAGTGAACCTGTCAGTTTTTTGTGATTGTCTGGAAGAGGTTATTGGCAAGATTTTAGTCTCGTGGCGTCTTTCCTATGACCTACCACTTGATGGCCTTGTCCTTCCACGCGGTTGGCTGACTTCAAACAAGGATTTCTCCAAGAAGAAAGAAGTCGAGATCCCTCTGCTCCTAGATCTGTTGAATTGTGTGCGAGACCTTTTACTTTTTTTGCAATCAGGCTCTGCGAATGGTGAGTGTTCTGGGCATTGGTAGCATCCAAAACACAAGCTGACTCTAAATCAAGAGAGATACATGCTGTCGCATTCCAAACTCACACCGATGTTATCCAACGCCTTCATTTCCAGAATGTTGGTCCTCCTTCCTTTCCGCGTTCTGAGCTGCTAACGATGGCATCGGATAGTTGCAGGGTGCTTTGCTTTCGTGCGTTCATTGGTTTGTTTGTCACAGTGAATTTATTGCCAATGACGACCATCAGTTGTTTGCAACGTACGAAACCCGAAGGTCGTCCTCTGCGTCCGAAATACCTTGAACGCTCTGCAGATAGCCGGACCAATGCAAAAAGCTCATTTTTTCCTTTACCGAAAGTAAGCTCGGTACTGCCCGTGTTGCAATACTTCCTGCCTCATACAAATTTAAGGTATACGTTGGCCGAGCCAAGCGATTACTTGAAAGTGATCGTGAACTACGATGCTGGTGTGGTTATTCAAGACCTTGTCCAGCTTCTTCACAAACGAAGAGCGGGACGGCCTGTGCGATTGCTTCGGCTCAGTCATATCTATTACGAGAACCCATTGGATATTCCGTCATTAGTGGCCCCTCAGCTCGTCAAAGCTCGCTCAAACCTGCGCGCCGAGGCTCCAATGTTCACTCCTCGTGGAGTCTATACACCCTATGTAAAAGTGGCCGAGGAACCGGCAGTGGAGGAGCCTGTGCCAGAGGAGCACGAAACTGAGCCGGTTGACGAGGTTGACGAGGAACCGCAAGACCTCCCCCCCGCTATAAACGAACCTGCGCTGATACGTGCACACGAGTTCACTGAAGCGGAGACGTCAGCAGTAGCGACGATTCAAGCTGCCTATCGTACCTACTACAAACGCCGCGAAGCACAGGCCCGTGCCATTGGAAGAGGACTGACGGCACAAAGGAACGCGATATTTATTGCATGCCTGAGAAATGTGTATGCTTTTAACTGGAAGAAAACACCATATCGCACTTTATATCTCTGGGCATTACCACGTCTCATCGTGTGTCTTGACAAAGCCATCTCTACTGCCCACGAGTTCAAGAGAAAGGTAAAAGGTCTGTTTTCGAAAGCGGATCACGAACGTCTTGAAGAACTAGGGAAGCAGACGAGTCTGATCAAGTGAGTCTGACAGCCAAATATTTTCTCCCTTCCTTATCACTTTCTCTTAGTGCTCTGCTGAAGGAGGGCCATGACTTACGGAGGGAGATCGAGCCAGGTGCAACTATGCATCAAGCAAAAGACGAGAATGCGATGAAGCAGGCTGTTTCAGATCTCAAAGACCTCATTCGTCGACTTCCGATTCCCGCCCTAGCTCCAGAGATCCAAGAAGATTTTCAGATTGCTCATGATCTCGTCATGGTCGAGAAGCAGCCGGTTCCTAAACCAGAGAAGCCAACACTGAATACGGAAGATCTGTGAAAAGGGTACCTTTAGCTACTTGCGT
Source organism: Boletus reticulatus (assembly GCA_038093535.1). Lineage (NCBI taxonomy): Eukaryota > Fungi > Basidiomycota > Agaricomycetes > Boletales > Boletaceae > Boletus > Boletus reticulatus. The sequence goes on from JBBPSJ010000001.1 coordinate 52,135, forward strand.
ATGTGTCCAACAACGCCACTGAGATATACGTCGTACTCACCGTATGGTTCTACAGGTAACATGTCAGTCTAGAATTCGGATGACTAGGTGTTTGAACCCAACTACCACTACGTACACAGACCTATTCTTCTATGTGTGAATTGGAGAGACCTACTGAATGAAAGGTGTATGTCTAACTGACTCAAACGGGGAAGCAGTTCGTGACGAGAGCTTCTTCGACACCATCGTCAGCTTGAGATATTCAACATGAACTTTGATGCCAGGTTCATTTTAAATGCAGTGGCTGGTAACCTCACTGCTTATACATCGACAAACTTTTGGGAGTGTAAGCTACTACGCTCCGACTCGAAATCGGGGACAGGAAAATAAGGATAGGGCCTGTCGAGGCTGGACAGCCAGTGCTTCCTCTCAGACGTCCAAACCACCAACTCTTTGCAATGCCTGCTTGCTACTGCCCCCGGCGGGCCTTTCCTCCTCCACAGTTCTCCCCTCCCCATCCTCCGGACCCTCTGTTGCACCCCCTTCCGCAAAAGCTATCGACCCGATTGAAGTTGTCGGCGCTCCAGCACCGCGCTCCGCCACGCTCGACAAGCCAAACCCAGTGTCGATGTCACGATTCCAACGACCTTGGGTGTCGAGCACGTACAGTTCCCGTACGTTCATGACGAACCACGGGGTGAGGGTGAACAGTGAACAGCAGAATGCTGGCAACGGCCGTAAATACTAGAGTGGCCATCCCTTGGGGGATGATACCCAAGACAGCCAGCATGCTGATGGTGTTGTTGAGGAGCGTGCTGTTCGCGACACGTTGTCCCAGGTTCAATGTGAAAGTAAAGGAAGGAAGACGACATACACAAGAAAATACAAGAAACCTTCTCTGACTAGGAGAATCATGTATTTGTTCAATTGCCATTCCCTCGTCGCTTGATACATCTGGTATGATTCCCTCACGAACTGGGTCATCACCAGGATGCACAAGACACTGCCGAGAGCGCACTGGATGATCGGCGGCGCAATGCCCCACACTTCTGGCGTAAGCGTGATGTTGCAAGCCGCAATGTCGAATATTTGGGCAATTGACACTAGAGAGCAAAGTCGCAAAGGGCACTGTAAACCGATTAACTTGATTTGTGACATACCTATAGCATAGTTTGGATCGCCGTAGATGCTGAAACTAACGAAGAGAACGGCCGCCTCCGGGATGTACAGCACAAGAAGAACACCGAGGATGATCTTTGATCGATTGTACATCGCATACACGCGGAGAATCATCACCACTCCAATCATCATTGTCAGGTTTCGTCGAAATGTGAAGGATACCAAACACTCACTGTCGACAGCCATCAAGAAAATTGCATAAGCCCAACCGTTTAGGACGTAAATTATAAAGCCTTGAAAGCATGCGACTTCAATTCAGGGTTGTGGATAGTCATTCAAAAACGCTCATAGCTATTACACATTGTCAATACTTGGAGGTTCTCAAGTATGGATCACTTACGTCTAATGTCATCGGAGGTGTTTGCAGGGTGTAGTTGAATGATTGACGAGATATAAGAGATGGATGTAGCACCTTCACTGGGCCCTGTATGAAAGTGTTGCTACCTTAATGTCCCTTTTCAGTTTAATCCAGGTAATTTGACATCCATTATGAGCATACTCAATGCTGAAGTGCTTTGGAATGGATTTGATGTCAATGCTTGACACACTTTCTAGCAGGTGTTAACTCACAGGACAGCAAAACAGCCTCCATAACGAATCTGTATACGACTAAGGTTGAATATGCACTGTGAAGCAGTCGAACACCAGGAAACTCACAAGAAGAAACAGCGTAGACACACTCGTCCAGTGTCTTTTCTGTTACAGGTATCATACTATTAGTATATTGTGCCTCTTGGAGAGTTGTCGATGACAGACCCAAATGTATGTTACCTAAAAAAATCATAAGCTGGAAGAAGAAATCCTGAATACCGAAACGTCAACACGCTACTTGCCTCTTTCGAAATGGTAAGACCTAAGGACATGGTGATCAGCACGGCAGAACAAATCGAATGGATGGTGTACAATAATTAAAAATAACTGCAGTCGTGATCACGACTAGAAAGTAGTCGGTGAGATTATATCCCAATCAACCACAGCATGGATGACCAACTGGAGATATAGTCATTTGAGTATAGCTGTGCCAAGACTGACTCCACATTGGAAGACATTATTCCGTGGATGTGAACGGGGCAACGCGGACCAGCGGCGGTGACGGCAGCAATAAAGAGAAAAATGAAGCGCAGGTAGTTGTACCATCGAGGCTTTGAAGAGTTCGGAATAAATACTGCCATCTGAATGTATCAGGCACTCGAATGCTAAATATGAACACGATGCCTACCATCAAGTTGGGTCCCACCACAATATTACCTTGTTTACATTACCTTGTTTACAAGGTCACTGGCCCGGGGGGAGAATTGTGGCTGTGTGGATCGCGAATCCTTCGCTGTGGTAACGTTTTTCTGCTTTTGTAAACAAGGTTCCCAGTGCCGAAGTTCGGCCTAACCGTGCAGAATGATGATCAGTTTCCATCGCTGTGAATTTGATACAAAGGATCCCGCGATATAAAAACCGTGCACTGGTTTGCTACTATGCTGAGTAGTATGCAGTCGATTCTGCTTACGGATCGGCGAAAGGTTTAGATGCACTAGACTGAAATTACTGCCATGTATGGGTACTCTGACTCAGGCTGTTGGAGACTGTCGAGGTGGTGGCAGAAGTGACGTTGACGGAGAGGTAGACTAGTAGCATGAGAAACAAGGCAGGGACTCTCAGGTATCCCGGGTGTGACCACCGTAGCTTCACTGGCTTTCCGATCAGCCCACTCGGAGTGATGCACTGATGCATGGCACATATGTACCACAAGCGCAAAAATAATGATTGGGTCAGACTCGCGCATGGGACTCACTGCTCGGACGTGATTAATTGGTTCTCTACAGCATCCAACACGAGTCAGTTTGCACTGCGGGCCCGTCTCGTGTACAGTAGACTTTCTCATAACGTATACTGACGGGAGCCACTCAATCCTGATACGTTTTGAGATATATACGGTAGTAAAAAGTTCCCACGGAGATAGGAGCAAGTGCTAATTAGGAAATGTGTATGTAAGCGACGGCACGCTGGCAAGTTACGCAAAACCATAGCTAGCCAATGTGAGTTTTGTGCCGATTGTTACCACTCGGCGCTTTTAGCGGCTAACGAATTTCAGGTACCAGCATTACGGTCTCTAAGAGACCTCAGACACCCACGGTGAGTACGGCACTTTATTTTTTCTTGTTTGTTTGCTAACGTAATTTCCTTCCCTTATATACCGAACTGCTCTTTCGTTTCAACTACCATCATCCCGCACCCATCTTCGACGGCGTCGTTATTCCCCGTCGTCACTCGTTGTCACCCATCCTTCCCATTGGTCTTTACCCACTAATGCATATATTAGCCACATGTAAATTTTTTATTTTCAATTTATGCTGTTATATACTATCAAGGATCCCAAAAAGGATGAGACAAGCACAATTATATTACTCAACAGTACTACGTGCGAGGATAAAAACTAATTATCTAAGTATGTGACAGAAATCTGTGAGGGTGTCTCCATGTGTAGGTATGGGCACACGAGAATTAGGTTAGGGCATGGTAGGCGAAACATACGAAGGGCGTGCGATGGGAAGAGCGAGCAACAGCGTATGAGGGGGCGAGTGACGAGGCTCGCCATTGCACGCCCTCACTGTTGTCCGCAAGGCGAAGATGATGGTGTGCGAAGGCGAGTGAGACGGGGGAGGGCATTGGATGGCGAGGGCGAGGGCGAGGGTGAGCGAGATGGGGAGGGGCAAGTTACGGAGGGCGAGTCACTTGCTATCGTCCGCAAGGCAAAGGTGACAGTGTGTGAGGGCGAACGAGTTGGGGAAGGCATGGAACGGTGAGGCGAGGGCAGGGGCAAGCAACGGAGAGGGGCAAGTTGGGGAGGGCGAGCGGCTCGCCCTCATCCGCAAAACCGACGCCATGCGAGGGTGAGCGGGATGGGGCGGCGAGGGCGGGAGCAAGCGACGGAGAGGGGGTAGTTGGGGAGGGCGAGCCGCTTGCTGTCATTCGCAAAACCGATGGCATGCGAGGGCGAGCGGGATGGGGAAGGCATGGAACAGCGAGGGCAGGAGCAAGCGAGACGGAGAGGGGCAAGCTGGGAGGGCGAGCCGCTTGCCGTTGTCCGCAAAACCGACAGCATGCAAGGGCGAGCAGGATGGGGAAGGCATGGAACGGTGAGGGCGGGAGCAAGCGAGACGGAGAGGGGCAAGTTGGGGAGGGCGAGCCACTTGCCGTCGTCCGCAAAAACGACGGCGTGCGAGAGCGACAGCGATGCGGTGTTCAAGGGCGAAGGCGTGGAAGGTGGGGAGGGCAAGTGATGAGGGTCGCCGTTGTCGTCTCGCGGGTAACAAGCGAGAGCTTGTGAGGGTGGCGAGGGTGTGCGAGGGTGAGGGCAAGAGCAAGCGCGAGGGCGTGCAAGGATGAGGAAGGCGAACGACGGGTGAGGTGCACGTGGAGGGGTGTGCGCGCTTACCTTAGCTTCTTTCTTTTTTTCTTGTCATGTCATTGGATGGACTTGAGGAGGTATAATTTTTAATTTTTAATTATCTATTCTTGGCGGTTTTTGGGGGGTCGCCTTTACGGTATTGCAGAAAACCGAGTTTCTGCTCGAGTTTCTAGCCGATAAAGGCACCGAGTGGTAACAATCGACACAACACTGAGCCAATGTCGTCTGTTTCGTAATTTTCACCTGGTCCCGACGAAGCTCAGCCCGAAATGCACAAAGGTGATGAAGAAAATCAGGTGAAGAATCAACACCTATCCGCGACACATATCCGGCCTCAAGTTTTTCAGCCAGTGCAATCAGCTCGGATGTCGCCATAACTGCCTCATGACAGTGATCGTCTTCATCGTCCGAGTCCACCTCAATAATGTAAGCAAAGACTGTCAGCCAGTCATACGTGGTAAGATTTTGATGGTGCTTTTTGTCCAGAGACTTCGCACTGGTGGCAGGACTTGGACCTGGACCCTTTGACTGTGCTTCCTTTGGCTTCCGTTTGTACGGAGGAGGCTGGTCCAGGCGCTTCGGAATGACTGCCATAAAGTGAGAGGTGCAGCAAAATTTCCGTTCTACATAGCCCTTGCTGCCGACCAATGATTTGTGGTTGGCCAGAGCCACCTCATTCCGTCGGAATACCTGTCGCTCCATTTCCCGTCGCTCCATTTTCCACCGGTACGCTAAGCTTTGGCCCTGCAAAAATGTAATCTCGTAGTGTATATTCCACCTGTCTGATCTATTCGGTACGAGATTGACCGTATATCGTATATTTCCCCGCATCCCATGATGGGAGCCACTCGAAGTCCATACGTTATGAGAATTATACGCTACTACCACATACGTTATGAGAAAGTCTACTGTATTGCCTTGTCGTGTTTGGAAGCTTCAAATTGATTATCTTTGCGCCCAAAGTTGCGCCTGGTAACCTGGGTCTCCGTTGCGGAGAACTTTATTACAACAAAACCTCTTATCAAACAAAGTCACCCGCTTCCTATCAGAAGCTTCTTTATCGCATCGTGCCACCTCGTGCCCTCATAAAAGGGGGGACGTTGAACGAACAGTTCCCCTTTCAACTTGTGGCCCACGTCGTAGTATCTGTTGTACAATGATGTGCGGACAGCCTGCCATGACTGTCCTTGATCCGCAGACCTTCGCTGCAAGCACTCTTGCTGACAGCGAGGGCCGTACTGCGGCTTTGAGGATGCTCGAGTCCTGTTTAGCAGGACCAGACATTCCTCTGGACCTGATACTTCAGGACTTGTGTTCCATTCCTAACCTTTTTGAATCCATCGTCTCTGGTGAGTTCCTCGTGTTCGCGCTCCGGACATGGCTAGTATCTGATCTGCGTGTCAAGCCCTGCCAAGTGCGGAAAACCTGGCGCGCAGAATCCTAGACACCTACCCCACTGATCCCGCGCTTGTCGACGTCTCATCTGCAGGCATTCTTCTTCGGAGACTTTCGTCTATCATGTTTGCTTTGCCTCCTGATTCATTTTCTACTGACATCTTCCGTCACATCGGGCGGTATAAAGTTTATGTCGAGGACGCGTTCCCAGTCCTCACTTTGTTGTCCTCTACTGAATTTTCGACTTGTATTACTACTGACGCCACACCTACAAGCCCATTGGAGGATCCTGAATACGACAACGAGGAGTTCTCGGGCTTCCTTGTGCGTATCAAGAAACAGAAGAAACCAAAGCGCAAGATTAAGAACAACGCTCCTGCCATTGATATGGCGCCTTTCCACAAGCTAGGGGTCAAGGTTCCTCTGAGCAATGCAGAGGCCTCCCAGATGGCACGTGACGTTAACGATAATCTCAGGATGATCCTGAAGGTGCGTCGATGGTCCCATTGTTTCCAATTGTGTGTAATATAGCCTGACAATGCTATCCACAGTTCTACCTCGAACTACTCCTCGAACCATCTCTTGCACAGCATTTGATGAACGCGTATGTCTCGACCAGTGACGACACTGAGCGCCCGCTTGCGCCGCAAGAAACCCAGGTCACCGAAGTTGTTGGACAAAGGCCGTCGGCATATCCGAAAGTTCAGCCCATGAAAGCCGCTTTATATTTCGAGAATGCGGACGACTTCGGAGAGTGGCGTATCATCATCGGCACCGATGCGACAAGGAAGCTAAGAGAGCTCGCCACTGGCGACAGAAAGACATGCACTATCGTTGTGAAAAAGATCAAGTGTGTCACGTGCTTGCTACTTTGGGGCGAATTGATCATTGTGATAGGCAACTTTCAAACGGGCACTTTTCTGATGAAAATCAGAAGAGATTGAATGGCTCCTCCGGAATCCCCATATTCGAGGCAAAGATGCAGCGTGACCTTCGGCTCGTTGTAGGTCTCCTCTTTTGGTGACACTGACGGCTATTCATTCCTAAACAGTACCAAGTCGATGTCGTCCCCGACCATGATGGGAAGGTGGGTTCAATCTATCCATGACCCATGACTAGATTGAAACAGATCTTCACAGGTGGAGCGACAAGGTATTGGATTTTAGGCATACTGTTTTTCTCGTGCAAATACAGATTAATATTCTAGTGATCAAAATATACGGTATATATACCCATACCCAACTGAACCGTATCTGGGACGCAATGGGACATCATCTTGCTGGTAAAGGCAGGGAGTACCGCCGGCGGTCAGATTTTTTTTTTCCACTCTCGTAACACGAAACGTGGCTCACTTACTGTTTGAACAGTTGCATCTTCCGGAATCCTCCTGCACGTCCTGATACCTATTTTCCGGCGTGCTTCCCGCCGGAGGAACTCCAGAACGTTACCAAACCTGTCCCACTTGTCCTCTCCGACGAAGACATGGGAGAGGTATGTTTGCATATTTTTTAATATTAATCAATCATTCACACGTCGCAACAGTTACATTCCCTCCTTGTGTATGCAATTCATTTCTTTTTTCCAAGTAGACAGACTCTGAGGGCTTTATGCAGTCTTCATAAATATGTCACCTTCTCTCAGGCATTTCTACACAGTGGGTTCGTTCTTGCATATGGTGGTCATATCCTTATTTGCTATGATAGGTTTGATCGCAAACCAAGATGTTCAACATGTCTTTGAACTGACGTGGGTAGCATTTACATGGTAAAGTCATGGCGGTCTGTATTAACCTTTGTTCAGCCAACAAGAACGCAAGATAGTGGAATGCAAAACTTCGTGCTATGTTCTGGGTAGGAGTGGTACCGGGTATGGATTGTCCATGGCAAGAATAGCTTTTGGCTCACTCCTTACTTAGCAAAACAACGACGATGCTCTTCAAGATGCTTGGAATCCAGAGGGCATGGGAAATGCAGACGTCTGGCATGCCTAAGCCACGTCAGATCTTTGTGACCAAGTCTCGCGTCTTGGCAACGAAAGTCGAGGAATATTTCGCGAAGCTCCTAGAGTCCTTGGCGTTAGCAGGATATTCGCTTCAAGATCTCAAGAGGATGCAGACCCGGATTACAGAGTCCGCACTGACGGACATCGACGATCTGAAGCGAGCTGATATCCCTCAAAGATACAGCGCGTTAGAAGAAAATCACTTCCCTCTGTTCGTGACGTTCGACGAGGTAATGTTCTGTCTTGGTCAGTACACTTAGTATCTCACTCTTCTGGTCTTAGCTTGCAAAGATGATCGCCGCAGATGTTTTAAGTGGCGATGATCCTGAAGCACAACGTCTCGCGAAATATTTTATCAGCACCGATGAAGTGGAAGCTCGGGATTCATTTGTAACATACGATATCTTTGCACGAACCTATTGGCCACACTTTCCGCAGCCGTTGACAAGGGGCCTTGGTGTGTACCTAGATCTTTCGTACCAAACGAACTTAGCTTATTCAATCAATTGCATAATAGAACCCTGGCTTGTCTTCTCCGAGTTCATGGGTGCGTAGTCTTTCCATGCTGGGTATAGAATTGCTCAATTCTCTTCAAGGTATTATCAAGGGATCTGAGAAATCACTGACATGTCCCGGCGGGTTCCTTGACGAGGAGACATACTGCAACCTTCCAGCCCGTTCCAATCCCACGTTTGCAAATCAGAGGTCAACAGTGTATGCCACCTTTGAAGCATACTGCAGGCTGAAAAAGGAACGTCGTCACCATGATGTGGCGGATCGGACGCACGCAATACTGAAGACACTCTTTGGAGGCACCCAGTTAAAGGGCCAAAAGGTTGACTTTCTGTATGTCTATGTGCTTATTTGATGAGAAGGTTGCTTTTTGCTGACTCCGTCATGCGAACCAGCTACATCGATGAAGCGCAGGACAATTTGCTTATCGACGCACTCTGCAAGCACCTTATTTCACTTTCCTGTGCTTTCGGGATCTAACGTTTTTACAGTGTTGAGGCTTGTTTGCCGGAATCCCGAGGGACTTTTCTGGGCAGGCGACACTGCACAAACCATTTCAGCAGGAAGCTCCTTCAGATTCGATGATTTGAAGGCCTTTTTGTACCGCATTGAGGTAAGGGCCTATCTATCATCCAGAATCACTAAACTCATTCAACGACTATCACTCCACAGCAAGACCAGAGCAAGCATCTAATACAGGATCGGTCAGTCACTGACCCTATGGCATTCCAACTCGCCATCAATTACCGTTCGCATGGTGGCATTGTCAATTGCGCGCATACCATCATCGAGCGCATCACGCACTTCTGGCCCGATGCAATTGATGGTCTCCAACCAGAACATGGAATTGTCGACGGTTTGAAGCCAGTATTTTTCCATGGTTGGGATCAAGACACTGTCCGATATGAACAGTTTCTATTTGGCGAATCGTGTGTTGATGTTGTCCTTTACTTGTTCGTTCCTGACGTTTAACTTCAAGGGGGAGCCGTATTGAATTTGGGGCCCAGCAATGTAAGTGTGCTGTGTTGCGAGCCTATCGAGACTGATAATTTTCCCAAAGGCATCCTCGTACGAGATAATGAAGCAGTCGAGAAATTGCGAAAGGAAGTCGGGGAGATTGGTCTGATCATGTGAGACGATGAGCGCAGTAGTCTAGTGGCATATACTTACCGTGCATCATTTCTAGGACGCTTTACGATAGCAAGGGTCTTGAATTCAATGATGTGAGCCTCAGTGCACTCTATCACGTTGCAGAGACTGATCATTGGATGCAGGTTCTCTTGTATAACTTCTTCGAGGACTCCGCTGTTGATGTGTCACGTTGGCGTGTATTACTAAACCACGTAGAAGGAGAAGTAGATGGTCAAAACTTGGCTAAAGTTCATGCACCGTCGTTCAGCAGAGATGAAGGTCGTTTTGCTGGGGTGTGCAGTGAGGTACGTGAAATTCGAGTCATTCATCACCCTCTCTGATGTTATGCATAGTTGAAATTGCTATACGTGGGCATCACTCGAGCGAGGAAGAACTTGTGGATCTTTGACAAGTCTGACAAAAGCGAGGCTATGCGGGTGAGGCACAGTCATTGCTTTCTGGTGATTGTCACTCACACATCGACAGATGATTTGGACTTCGCGCAATCAGGTCCAAAATTGCACTCCTGGGACAGATGTTCCGCACCTTGCTGTTTCTTCAACCCCGGCAGAGTGGGAGTCGTTTGGCCACGACCTGTTCAAGCATAAGAGATATCCCCAGGCCATGCATTGTTTCGCTCGAGCTTTGCAGCCACGTTTGGTAGCTATCTGTGAAGCATTCCACCTTCGAGAACTGGCTCGCGCGAAAGTTGGCGTCGCACCACCGAAGGCTCAGCAAGACGCTTTTCTCACTGCTGCAGATGCTTTCATGGCGAGCGCAGAGGATGCCCCACCAGGCTACGTCAAATTGCAATATTACCGTAACGCTGCGGAATGTTATGTGCGCGCTGAGAATGATCGCAAAGCAGCTGATGCATACCTTGATGCTAAAGAGTACGACTTGGCTGCTCGGCGCTATCGGAAAGTTGGACTATTCGACAAGACACTCGAAATCCTCCACGATCATTCTCGGAAGATGGAGTCCTCAGAAGAATTATACACCGTCTGTCGTTTGTTCTATTGTAGCAAGCGTGATGTTGACAGGTACATGCTTCGTGATTATGTACACCGTGCCACTGGACTAAACATAACTGTGCTAGACCGCGCCTCCCACTGTTCCCGTCCTTTGAGGAAGAATCGGAATTCCTCGAGGAGTATGACCTCGACTTCGCTCGGGCCACATTACTGGAGAATCACGGCAAATATATGGAAGCGGCCGAGGTTCATTTGTCGGAAAACCGGCCCCTCGACGCGATCAGTGATCTTTTAATGGACAAGGGATCGTGCGACGCGATCCGGCAGGCGGCCAAAATCATATTGGACGGTCTCTGGCGTCGGTGCTCATTTGGTATCCCGTCAGAGGAAGTAGCGGTCGACCTCGATGTTGTTAAACTTCTGAAGTTTGCCAGTGAATTACCTGTTGAATTCTTGGATCCGCTGGACCATGATGAAGTATGTCTCCGTTGTACGATGCTGAGTCCGAGATACGCTGCTAACCTACGGATGCCCATAGATATCCATCTTCCGTGCCATCGCACACGCAGACCTACCTAACCTCGGGAAGCTGTCTCACGCGTTTATCGAGAAGAGGAAAGCGACGGCACTACTCGCACTCGACCACTTCTTCAGCAGTTTTCCAGTACTCGAATCTTACACACTGCAGGAGATGACACTGTTCCTGGACAAGTTCCAAAGATATGCCCGCCTTCTTCGCGAAATCGTCTTTCAGCCTGATCCGCTCAGTGTCAAATCTATCAGGCGACTATTCTGCATCACAGAAATATCCAGCACTGAGTATGGCATGGAGCTTGGTTCCTTCCTTCATCGCTCAGCTACTAGCGATTGTCATGGGCCAATGTACCTTCAGCCTGCCGTCGTCACCCTCTCTAAAAGGGAGATGGTCGCAATGCTGCGGGAGTATTTGGCATCGCACCTCCGTGAACGAGTCAACCAGGAGAACGAGTTGTGTTACAACGCGGTGGTCTTCTCGCAGTGTTTGACGTTCATTGTTAATGGCCAGTGCAATCGTTTCAGCTGCCCTCAAGAACACATCAATTCCGCAGATCTGGACCCGAAACGATATAATCTTCGGATCGGCATTCATCTGCAGCAGATCTGCATTCTTCAACTGATGTACTCTGTCAATCCACGCCTCGACAGGCAGGACTGGTACGTGGTCATTTACTGGTCCGGCAGGTGCTTTGCTGAAGACCATCTAGTGTCCTAGAGTGGCTCACTCACCTCTACGAGGCATTCAACCCCCAATCCCATGTCCAGGGGTCTACCGCTAACCTTGACCTCTCTATGATACCTAGTGCTCATGAGAGTATAGGGGTTATGAAACACTGGGTACGGGATGCACTTTATGGCCTGCATGCAAACCGGGCTCGCTCGAGATTCCTAACGAACGTACTGAAGTTGACGAGCCTCATCTTTGCTTTTGATGCAGCCAGTGCCCTCACATGTATCAAACAAGCCCACTTCAATGCTCACCACGCCAGGGTGCAAGAGTTCACATATCCAGATGGTCGCTATGTCCTCGAAGACATCGTCTGCCTGTTCGATGGAACCCAGCAGTATTGCATTTCGGCAGGCTTGTTATTTTTAAGGTACGCGTGGTATATCGGGATGTATGATCATTCCCCCCACTGAACTGGGTACCGTAAGGCATGTCATCAAGTCTTCGCTGTATCTGGATTTGTCCGTTTTCTGTGATTGCTTGGAAGAACTCGTCGGCAAGACCTCCGTCTCATGGCGGCTTTCTTACAACCCCCCGCTTGATGGTCTCGTCCTTCCGCGAGGCTGGCTCTCTTCGAACAAAGATTTTGCCAGGAAGAAGGATACCAAGATTGCTCTGATTGTGGACGTATTGAGTCGTGTACAAGAATTATTGATGCTCCTGCAATCAGATTCAGACGCTGCCAGCCGTAAGTAGCTCAAAGCACCCATGTCGAATCAAGTCACCCAACTGAAAGCATTTTGAACCACAAGGAATATATTCGTTGTCACATACCAAATTAACCCCAGTGCTTTGCAATGTATTTGCTTCCAGAATGTTAGTTCCTATCTCCTTTTGAGCTCTGACGATCAACTAATAACCACTTTCGATAGCTGCAAGGCGCTCTGTCTTCGTGCGTTCATTAACTTAAATAGTAAAGACAACCTTGATGCTGACGGCGATAACTAGTGACTTACAACGTACGAAATATTGATGTCAGGCACAAAGTCAAAAGCATCTTTAGTGCTCTTCGGGCAGCTGGACACCCACATAAACTGTATCGAAAGTAAGTTGTACTGTTCACTTGGTGATCATTCCAACAGTATGTTCTTCCCAGGTATGTGCAAGCACGCGACAATGAGTACTTGGAGGCGATGGTAGAATATGACACCGAAGCCAAGGTGGTCATCGAGGATTTGGTGCAGCTGCTTCACAAGCAAAGGGACCCAGTGCGACTTCCACCACTAAATTTGCCGCGGATCAAGCATATCCATTTTTCGAATCCCTCTGAAGTCCCGTCTTTGCTGGCTGCACAGCTTGTGGCGGCTCGCTCGGACCTACGTGCGGATGTGCCAGCTTTCGTTCCCCGGGTTGCACCCGCCCCTCAGGTGGAAAAGACGGAGGTTGAGGAAAAGCCCCGGCCCAAAGAACCCGAACCAGAGCCAGTAGACGAGGTCCACGAAGAGCCACAAGAACTCGCACCAGCGCCTAACGAACCTGTGCTGAGTCGCGAGCATGAGCCCACTGAAGACGAGATCTCTGCCGCAGAGAAAATCCAAGCTACCTATCGCACATACCGCAAGCACCGGGAAGCTCAGGCTGGCGCCATTGGAAAAGGACTCGAGGCGCAAAGGAACACAATCTTTATTGCATGCCTGAAATACGCGTCTGCTTCTAAGTGGGGAAGGACTCCCTATCGTACTCTATATCTCCGGGTATTACCGCATCTCATCGTGTGCCTTGACAAAGCCATTTCAGTTGCCCACGAGTTCAAAAGCAAGACCAAAGGTCTGCTCTTGAAGGGGAACCACGAGCGTCTTGAAGAACTAGGGAAGCAGTCGAATATGATTCAGTGAGTATGACGATTGTGGAAGACTTGTTCCCTTGCTTATCGATCATTCTTTTCTCTTAGCGCTCTGGTGAAGTTCGGTCACAATTTACGGAAGAAGATCGAGCCAAACGCAATCATGCACCAAGCCAGGGACAAGGCCGCGATGAAGAGGGCTGTTTTGGATGTCAAGGATTTTATCTGTCAACTTCCGACTCCCAACCTGGCTCCAGAAATCCAAAATAGTTTCCAGATTGCTTATGACCTTGTCATGGTCGAGGAACAGCCGGTTTTCAAACCAGAGAAGCCGACGCTGAATACGGAAGATTTATGAAAGAGGGTTCTGATGTATCTGCAGGCGCTACTTGTGTATGTATTCAACAAAAATTTCAGGATACCCGTAGTCTTACTTACACTCCACGTAATTGCGCTAGTTCTACAGGTGGCATGCGTCAGTCGAGAACGATGATGAGGATGATTTGAACTGCGAAATTTCACCGCTCCCACTATGTACACCCATCCCGAAGCTCGTGTATTATGTATTCTTCTATGTTTTCAAGTTAATGTAAACTATGTTTAACGGCGAGTTTCAGCAAGCAGAGGAGGAAAGCTTCACCATTGTGAGCTTGAGATATTCAACATGAACTTTAATGCCAAGTTCAACATTTTGAAAGTGGTTAACCTCACTGCTTATACATAGTACATGTTATCAAGGATGGTACTATCTCGACAACTTTTGGGAGTGTAAGCTACTACGCTCTGACTCGAAATTGGGGACAGGAAAATAAAGATAAGGCCTGTCGAGGATGGACAGCCAGTGCTTCCTCTCAGACGTCCGAACCACCGACTCTTTGCAATGCCTGCCTGCTACTGCCCTCGGCTGGCCTCTCCTCCTCTACAGTCCTCCCCTCCCCCTCTTCCAGACCCTCTGTTGCACCAGCTTCCGCAAAAGCTATCGACCCGATTGAAGTTGCCGGCGCTCCAACACCGCGCTCCGCCACGCTCGACAAGCCAAACCCAGTGTCGATGTCACGATTCCAACGACCTTGGGTGTCGAGCACGTACAGTTCCCGTACATTCATGACGAACCGCGGAGTGAGAGTGAACAGTAGAATGCTGGCAACGGCCGTAAATACTAGAGTGGCCGTCCCTTGGGGGATGATACCCAAGACAGCCAGCATGCTGATGATATTGTTGAGGAGCGTGCTGTTCGCGACACGTTGTCCCGGGTTCAATGTGAGAGTAAAGGAAGGAAGGCGACATACACAAGAAAATACAAGAAACCTTCTCTGACTAGGAGAATCATGTATTTGTTCAATTGCCATTTCCTTGTCGCTTGATACATCTGGTATGATTCCCTCACGAACTGGGTCACCACCAGGATGACCAAGACACTGCCGAGAGTGCACTGGATGATCGGTGGCGCAATGCTCAACGCTTCTGGCGTGAGCATGAGGCTGCAAACTGCGACGTCGAATACTTGGGCAATTGACACTAGAGTCCAAGATCGTAAAGGGCACTGTTAACCGATTGACTTGACTTGTGACATACCTATAGCATAGTTTGGATCGCTGTAGATGCTGGAACTAACGAAGAGAACGGCCACCTCCGGGATGTACAGCACAAGAAGAACACCGAGAATGATCTTTGACCGATTGTACATCGCATACACGCGGAGAATCATTACCACTCCAATCATCATTGTGAGATTCCGTCGAAGTGTGGGAGATACCAAACGCTCACTGTCGACAGCCGTTAAGAAAATCGCATAAACCCAACCGCTTATGACGTAAATTATAAAGCCTGGAAAGCATGCGACTTCAATTCAGGGTTGGGGATAGTCATTCAAAAATGCTCACAGCTATTGCACATTGTCAATACTTGGAGGTTCTCAAGTAGGGATCACATACGTCTAATGTCATTGGAGGTGTTTGGAGGGTGCAGTTGAGTGATTGACGAGATATAAGAGATGGATGTCGCACCTTCACTGGGCCCTGTATAAAAGTGTTGCTACCTTAATGTCCCTTTTCAGTTTAATCCAGGCAATTTATCCATCATGAGCATACTCAATGCTGAAGTGCTTTGGAATGGATTTGATGTCAATGCTCGACACACTTTCTAGCAGGTATTAACTCACAGGACAGCAAGACAGCCACCATAACGAATCTAAATACGACTAAGGTTGAATGTGCACTGTGAAGCAGTCTAACACCAGGAAACTCACAAGGAGAAACAGTGTAGACACACTCGACCAGTGTCTTTTCTGTTACAGGTATGATACTATTAAACATATGGTGCCTCTTGGAGAGTTGTCATGACAGACCCAAACGTATGTTACCTGAGAAAATCGTCAGCTGGAAGATAAAACCCCGGATAGCGAAATGTCAACACGCTACTTACCTCTTTCGAAATGGTGAGGCCTAACGACATGGTGGTTACATCAGCACGGCGAAACAAATCGAATGGATAGTGTACAGTAATCATAAGCAACTGCAGTCGAGATCACGACTAAAAAGTAGTCAGTGAGGGTTATATTTCAATCGACAACAGCATGAATGACCAACTGGAGATATAGTCATTTGAGTATAACTGTGTCAAGACTGACTGCACATTGGAAGACATTATTCCGTGGATGGGAAGGGGGCAATGTGGACCAGCGGCGGTAATGGCAGCAACAAAGAGAAAAATGAAGGGCAGGTAGTTGTACCATCCGAGATGCTTTGAAGAGTTCGGAATAAATACTGTCGGAATGTATCAGGCACTGGAATGCTAAATATGAACACGATGCCTACCATCAAGTTGGGTCCCACCACAATATTAGTATGGCATGTGCAGAATGATGATCAGTTTCCATCGCTGTAACATGGTATGAAGAGCCGATGTGAATTTGATACAAACGATCCCGCGACATAAAAACCGTGCACGGGTTTGCTACTATGCTGAGTAGTACGCAGTCGATTCTGCTTACGGATCGGCGAAAGGTTTAGATCCACTAGACTGAAAAAGTCCTACTGCCATGTGTGGGTACCCTGACTCTGTTGGAGACTGTCGAGGTGGCGGCGGGGTGTTGACAGAGAGGTAGACTAGCAACATGAGAAACAAGGAAGGGACTCTCAGGAATCCCGGTTGGAGACTGTCGAGGTGGCGGCGGGGTGTTGACAGAGAGGTAGACTAGCAACATGAGAAACAAGGAAGGGACTCTCAGGAATCCCGGGTGTGACCACCGTAACTTCACTGGCTTTCCGATCAACCCACTCGGAGTGAACTAAGTGCAAAAATAGTGGTTGAGTCAGACTCGCGCACAGGACTCACCCCTGAATACTGTAGTCCTGCAATCACCCGCAGTCATATTCTTACCCGCACTCACTTATTTCGACACTGCTGGTGATGCTTGATCGCTGAAAAGATGGTGGGTCTGCTTGGCAGCAATCGCAGTGCTGAGTAGACGAGGATTACTTGATATATTTTATTTCAGTTCAGATAGAAAGGGCCACCTACTACCACCAGCAGCGTGTTCGATCATTTGGGTCAGTAGGCATGCAAACGGCGACTCCCAACCATAATCCAACACGCTAGATAAGGGGGGTTGTAGAGCGGTTCGGGTACGTCGAACCACGAGGCCTTGCATACTGCATGTTCCGTCCAATTTGGTTATAGGGGTTGCGCCGTGCACGTCCGGATCCTTCGAGGCAGATAAATATGCGTGAATCTTCTTCTTCCTGGACTTCATTTTGTGCACTCTGCACCTTGCAGCTTGCCAACCCTCCCAACCACCACCCCAAAGATGCCCGATCTCACTATCATCAACAACCTCGAAGAGGCTATCCATGTTGCATTCTTCATCACTGCACCGACTCACTGGAAAAACAATCTTCAGCCGGGCGAGCGCTGGACGACGCACCTTCCAACTCTTCCACTCTACTTTCAAGCACGGTGGGTAGAACGCACAGACTATGATAGCGGGGTTGTCTATCGGTCGCGTGCATTCTGCCCAGAGGAGTCTTGGGAGATGGGTGCTACAATCGGTACGGCGTGCGCGGCGGGAACGGCATCGGTCGTCATCGGCGCCACGTCGCTCTTCACGGGCTGGGGAGAGGTTGGTGTCCCCATCTCATCGCCACTCATGGTGATAGCACATGCCGGTGAGATGCTATACTCCACCGGGTTTGTAATGAGATACTGAACGCCGCCATCACAAGGTGGCGCTAAATATGCTACGTTGGGTAGTGATACCAAGCTTTGCGAGACGCGGGTGTGGGTGCCGTGGTTTGAGCATAAGGAGTATTCGGTGAGAATGGTCGGTGGAGGTAACTGTGGCCTGTGGGACGTCAAGGAGAGCAGGCAGATATAGTAGGCCTGCGCCGTTTTGACTTGGTACTATAGAATAGTCAGGTTATCGAAGTGAAGATTTTACAACGGTCACGTGACTCAACGCGTCGCCCACCACTCAAGTTTGTGAGTCTCAAATTTTAAACCTCAATGCCGCCCACGAAGATTGCTAATTCGACGCGAAGAACGACCCGCACGAAGTCGAAGACTACACCAGATGACCTTGCCACGAAACTCGTGTCTAAATCGATGTTACATGGAGCGCGCCCCTTGCTGGCAAAGCAGCCATCCACAGTGGAACCATCGCCACCTACAACCGAGGATGAAAGGACCAACTGCATGCGTATTGTCAATCTTTCATTGCAGAACCTATCTGTTGTCGCTCAATCGGGATGGAAATTTGCCCTCGAGGGAACAAAGAGCGCGCGCAACGCCAGTGCAAATACAAGCAAGGTGGATGACGCGACGAGGACCGCGAGAAAAGCTTTGGGGAAGCTAAGAGGGATTGCTCCTGATGATTTAGACGTGGAACGGGCAGCTTGCAGTATCACTGGCAAGTTAATCACGCTCGAGTTGGTACGTGGTACTAGACCTCAGAGTTCGGGAAATGATAACAGTGTTGCTGCTAGTACGAAGAAGCGATTCAATTTCTTGGCGACATTCGCCCCCGTCTGCTGCGCATCGCGGTTACCGGCCATTCTAGTGATGAAATCCTCTCACCGTTGCACCTGCTCTCACTTCCCCACCCAACCTCAGATGACCCGACAGTACTCACTTTGCTAATCA
The DNA here is from genome assembly GCA_038093535.1 of Boletus reticulatus. Classification (NCBI taxonomy): domain Eukaryota; kingdom Fungi; phylum Basidiomycota; class Agaricomycetes; order Boletales; family Boletaceae; genus Boletus; species Boletus reticulatus. The sequence goes on from JBBPSJ010000001.1 coordinate 70,896, forward strand.
CCTTCGTAACTCACGCGCTGAATGCCTTACTATTCCTTCTCTTGCGTCCTTCTCCTCCCTTCTCAGTCTCCACTCTTGTTACGACGCTTCAGCGTTCACATTCGTTGCTTGCTTGGGCTTCAAACGTGAAACATCACAACAGTCTCGATAAAGCAAGAGACACACTTTTCACTAAAGCATACACCTTCATCAATAAAGCGTGCACTGCAATAACTTCTGGTAGCAGGGCAAGCACAGACCCAAAATCTATATTCTACCTTCGCATATATGCCCTCTCCTGCCTGCTGTACACCACACCTGGCACCGTCAAGTCTGCTACATTCTGGGATCAAGTGCATAAAGCATGTCTCTCTTACGCTCGGGCATTCTCGTCAGAGCCCGCTGAAGAAAACAGGGACTCAACCTTCGCTGCGTGCATTTCGGGCAGTTTATCAGAGCTAACAAGGCTCGCACAGAACCTCCATGGACGTACGTTCTCAGAGGGTCGATCCTTTGTTCAAATGTGCGAAACATGGATGAGTTTCGCTCAAAAGGTGAGTCTTCCTTGACTTTCCGTCCAACTGTGGGATTGAACGAGTACGATGACGACCTACTTTAAATACAGGGTGATGTATCTACCATGGATCACATATCCGAGTTGATGGGAATTCCTTGCACGTCTTTTTCTCGGTCAAATCTCCACTCCATCGCAATTGCTTCAAAACCTGCCCCTCTGTCGTCTTCCTACTCGGTCGATAGCCTTGCGGCTCGAGTTGGGGCGCTCAAACTTGGTGACTCTACAAGCGCATCAGGCCCCGAGCCTGCATCCCATCGGACCACCAAAGATGCCGCGTTGGTAGAGTGTGCACAATGTTGTGGGATTTTTATGAAAGCGACGGCGAGCCTCGACAGTGAAGGTAAGGCTATGTTTCACTTTCTTCACGCATATCCATTCCATCTTAGTACTGCGCTAGCCCCAGAACTCGCGAGACATACAAAAGAGGCAACAGATGCACTCCATCACTACTGTCAACTCGTAATGAAGCTCGATTCTTTTATTTCCCCGAATTCAACACACCCTTCGACTGCATCGTCTGTACCAAACTCCACCTCTCATTCCTCGACAGTGGATGCAGAAGTGCTTCGTGCGCGTGGCAAATTGGAACGCGCAGTTGAACGTTTGAGGCGCTCCGGACTCCGAATTCTGGATGCACTACAAACTCGGAACGAGGATTCGCGAATAGCCGCAATGTCGTTGTTGGAGGTCATTGCAACTACCCTGGAGAGCAGTCTAACGGAGGTAAATCCATCTTCGTCCCTCCCACTCATTGAAATGTAATCCCTCATCAGGACGGCACTTACTTTCGACAAAGTAGTGACACGAAGAGTACGTTGACGTCCCTGGTTGACGTGTTGTTTACCCTTGCACGCTCCCGACTCCTTCCCGCCGATGTCGAGAGCTATACGCTAACGCTGAGCTATATTGAGCGCGCCGTGGTTGCTGTTAGTGCGATCCCGGCTGGGACGATTACCAGTGAAGACACAGCAACGTTTTTTCGATGTATTTCTGGAACGTTGCATAACCTCGGTGGGATATTATATACCGCAGGTCGACTTGGCGGAGCGGTTCGGTTCCTCAGGGAGGGGTGTGTCCTGGGGAGACGGGTAGTTGCGATGTACGGCAGTGCATGCACGAATCAACAAATTGAAGAGAACGGGAAAGAGAAAGAAGGGCGACAGCAACTCGAGGAACAGTTGTTTCGAAGATACGAACTCCTTGGGGTATGCCACTCTAAGATCGGTGACCGAAAGGTGTGATGTAATCGGTTCGCTCCACACTTTTCCTTGTTGACACGACGTTGTCTAGCTTGCCTATGACTGCTTCGTTGACAGCGTCTGCACGTTTCCGTATACACACCACCTTTCTAGCTTCTCTTCCCCCGAACCGTTTGCACCCAGTGCACACCTCGCTCTCAGGCAACTCTCGTCCATCATCGAGAGACTCACGTACACTGCGACATGCGAGCTCTTTCTTTCTCCAGCACGGGTCGCATTGTCACACATCTCTCATGCTTTTTCACGTTCCGAGAGGGACTCTACTGAGTCAACATCAACGCCCGAGTCGATCTCGACGTTTCCTTCTGACCCTCGATCCGCGGTAGAGATCGCTGGCGCGCTCCTGACCCACCAACTCACCATGCTAGAGGGCATAGGACACAAAGATGGTGTGCGTGATGTGAGGAGACATCTTTTGGAGCAGTTGCTATCGGTGTATAATACCGGTTGGGCACCGGTCCAACGCGCTCGGGTGTTAGTCACGGCCCTTGGCGTGGCTTGGCGCGACGGACAGGGTGAAGGAGACGCGTCGTCGCGGTTCGATGTGGACAAGATGGGACAGGAGGCGCTCGAGTTACTCGGACAGGAGGTCGGTCGTTTGGGCCTTTAACATCTCGTTTGTTATCTAACGCAGGCGATGATCCCTACAGACGTCCTATTCTGTGGGCATGGCGAGTCTCATTCCTCAACTGAAGCTGAGTACACACATGTGGATGGCGCTACATGCGTATCGCCGGTTGCCTGGAGGTGTGGAGATGATGCATGCTGTGGCAACATATGTCGAAGAGGCCTGCAGCATTCTCGATAGTTCACTATACGGGAAAACTATCGTGTCTGCAAGTCCCAAGGGGAAACCGGCTGGCACAAGTTCTGGGGCCAAGACAACGAGATCGACCTATGGGGCATCAAGAAGGGGGCGTTTGGGCGTTGATGTCGTCAGCAAATACTCCAAAAAGGAAAAGGTGGTGGTAGGCCCATCCAAATACCAACCTCACAAAGGTCAGTCAGTTTGATTAGCACGCATCTGTATTTGACGCTGCCTGGATTCTCCCAGCAGTCTCGCTGGATACGGGAGGTCACGCGTCATGCAATCCCCCTATGGCTAAAAGACCGCTAGTTGTCTTTAATATCGTATCTGTACTAGGATTGATCCGTACGTATCCACTCCGCACGATGAATTGTTTACTCACGACAGCATTTCAGAAATGAACGTCCATTTGCTCGGATTGCTCGGTCTGATTGTCCTCAAAGTGAGACTCCTCGAGATACTCAAACGGGTCTGTGAATGCCAGGGGCTTCCCGCGCAAGGTACGTGCGTGCATTTCAACGCATCCCACTGAGCTTACTTCCCACATTTGCGCAGCCTATTCTGTGATCTGTGTTGATTTGGCACGCGAATTCGTTAGACTCGGGAAATCAAAGCGCGCGAGCGCCGTGTTCAACAAGTGTGCCAACGCACTCAAGGCGGGCGAGGTGCCTGACGAAGTCCGCTTAAAGTATTTACTGGGGCGCGCCGAAGTGCTCGCACTCGGAGACAATGTTGCAGCGAGGTATGTGCCTTTCCACGTTGGGGAGAATGGTGTTGACGTGGCCACGCCTAGTGCGAGCGCGTATCGCGACGCGCAGAGTCTAGAGGCCGCCGTGGCCGCCGAGGACAAGACGATGCCGACCGCGAAGCGTATCCGGATGCGTGTGGAACGACTGGAGCGTGCTGCGTTAGCATGTCGTGTCTTTGCCGCCATTCAGTACACTAATGTACGCATTGTCATCGTTGGGTGTTCCATGTTACTAACGAGGTGCCACAGGACAACATTGTGGGTGCACTAGGTAGCATGCTTCAATCACTGAGGCTCTGGAATCGTGCCATCGACGCACTATCGCGTCTCACCCCCACCAACATAGCGTCGAAATCGACAGAGAGCGAGAACCCGTTCGAGGTCCCGAGCAAATCTGATCAGAACCAGGCTCCGTCGACGGCACCTGAACCTGCGCACTCCAAAGCGACACCGACCGATGCGCTATCATGGCGTCTCCTCTCGCACCTTGTCTCGACGCTCTTTTCGCTCGCACATGCGTACCATGTGCGCGGGTCGCCACGCGAGGCACTCTACTTCGTGCAGCAAGTATTCGATCTGGCGGAAACCACACGTGCGCCGGCTGTCGTTGCGCGTGCGTGTATCCTGCGCGGGGAGGTGCTCTTGGGCCAGGGTGCGCTGAACGAGGGACGGGAGGCCCTTGAGAAGGCTGGGAGTCTCTTAGGCGGCGTGTTGGGGATTGACTCAGCAGATGCACAGAGGCTTAAGGGGGATTATGAGGTGGTGTGTGAACAGGGGCATGTTGTTATGGAAGAGGGTGACGGGGTCAAGGACAGAGAGGAAGGGGATCCGAGGGAACATTACGAACGGGCGTGGAAGATGTTGGACGAGCTGGAGCGGAAGATCATGTCATTTGATGGCGGGTGCGTGTCTGATCGTCGCCTTGTGTTGGATTGGGCTGATGTGCTAGGAGTAGACGACGCAAGTCGAGTCTCGAACCGGTGGGTACGTTGGTACACGGTGGGCAGGGTATGGTCGTGCCCAGGCTCTTGTCTGTCATCCTTCGTCGACACAGTGAGTCCAGTGTCCGTCTTCTGGGTTCTTGGTTCTTATTCATGCGAGTAGTCTGGTTGCTAAGAAACGATGGCGGCATCATCCTGAAGGACCTGGTGGAACGATTAATGGCGTTACCGCCGTCTGCTGAGATCAAGGTGTGTGAGGACTATCGAGGCGTAACAACGCATTGACTTGTTCTGGGATAGGGAGAGGAACATGCGATTATGGGCAAGTTGACACTACATAGAGTTCATGAGCAATTCCGCTCGGACATGTTTTTGAGCTCACTCACCGAATCCAGTACGCGCCATCTTTCCGCTTTGTTTCTTGTATGTTGACGTCTGGATGCAGCGGTTGCGCTTCCGATGGGTATGTCAGGTGAAAAGGAGCGTTCTCTCGTTCCGGCGACCCAGGATATCCTGAGTGCACTCGAGGATGCGGAAAAGTTATTCTGGGCCGATCTAGCGCTGACGTCGCGAAGAGGCGCGGTAGCTCACGTACGTGAAGCATCGGTGTTGCTCGCGATCATCAGAGCGCTGCAATCGTCGCTTGGTAAAGGGAACGCGGATGCCCCACTTTTGGCGGCGCGACTGTTGGGTATGTGCGGGTTATGTGTCCTGACCTGTGTTTCTGATTTCGTTGTAGATGCATCGTCGGCGATCACGCTTCACCGGGAGATGTTGGAAGCGATTCCGCACAAGTTTACGGATGTCAAGGCGGACGATCTACAATGGCCGGTAATGACGACAGATGGATCCCCTCTCGCTGTGGACCTGAGACGATGCAACCCATTTGGTACCTCTGTTCCCTCTGCGCTCGATAGCGACGACAACGACGCACGGAGAACATACTGGTCCGCACTCGAGAAGAAGTACGCGTCCTTGGTCCTCTCCCCATCTTCGTTGGTAGAGAGTCCGCCCAAACTTCCGCCTCACTGGACGGTGATCCACATCACGCTGACACCCGACAAATCGAGCATGTTTATCAGTCGTCTACATACACCATCTTCGCAACCCCTCTTATTTTGCGTCCCTCTCCGCGGAAGACGAGATACAGAGGAGGATGACGAGTCTCGGCTGATGTTGGAAGACGCATTGCGTGAGCTGCGCGAGATCGTACGGTTGAGTGACGAGGGGACACGTCAGGCTGTGTATGTTAAAAGTGACGATGCTCAAGCGAGAAAGGAGTGGTGGGCCGAACGGGCTGCTCTAGATAAGCGGTTACGAGTGCTTTTGGAGAACATTGAGTTCTGTTGGTTGGGGGCGTTCAAGGTGAGTGTTTGCTTTCCACGGCATCACACGCACACTGATGAGCATCTATCGTTAGACTATTTTGAGTTCGCCGACGACGTTGCCAGCTGGACTGATCGAGGATTTACGGGCGCGATTGGAAAAGCTGTTCAAACGGAGTCTGCCCCGGGTTAAGAGGAAGACAAAGCTCCGACTCGACGACGCGCTTCTGGCCTGTTTCTCGAACCTGTCGCCGAAATGTCGAGACGAGGAACTCGAGGATCTGGTGTATTTCATTCTTGACTTGTATCAGTTCCATGGTGTGGCCATCGCCATTTCTGAGGTGGACATGGACCAGGTCACGGTTGATCTACGTACGGTGCTCGAGGAACACGCGGCTGCAAGACGAAAGGCTCAAGTGATGCCTATTCAGGGCAGCCATACATTTTTGGTTTTAGATCGAAACCTGCAGAGCATACCTTGGGAGAGTCTGCCAGTGCTGCGGGGGCAGAGCGTCAGCCGGATACCGAGCTTGGAGTTTCTGCTCGATAGGGTACATCTGGCGGCGATGGAGAGAGGGCGCGATGGAGAGGATAAAGATGCGGTAATCGATCGAATACGCGTGGATGCACACAAGACGTACTATGTGCTCAACCCCAGTGGCGACCTCAAAGGGACAGAGGGACGGTTTTCGTCGTGGCTCAAGGACATGCATAAGGTCGGTTGGGAAGGGATCACGGGACGTGCGCCAAGCGAGCAGGAGCTGCTAAGCGCGCTATCGCGAAAAGACCTTGTCATGTACGTGCAACAACTCTTGACGTCAATCAGACTGATCTTACAGAGGCGCCTAGTTATTTCGGGCACGGTGGAGGCGAGCAGTATGCGCGTTCGCACAAGATTAGGCATTTGCCGCGGTGCGCAGCGACCATGCTTTGGGGGTGTTCCTCGGGTGCGCTGCGGGAGATGGGTGAGTTCGATAGAATCGGAACGCCGTACAACTACATGGTTGCCGGATGGTGGGTGCTCTTTGGTATCACCAACTGATTGACGTACGGTGGCTGATCCGGAATGACAGTCCGACGCTGGTGGCTAACTTGTGGGACGTGACGGACCGCGATGTTGACAAGTTTACGCAGGGGGTATTTGATCAGCTGGGACTTGGCCGCGAAAGTATCGGCCAGGGCGGGGAGGGGACGTCGGTGGTGACTGCTGTTGCGCGGTCGCGGGAGGTGTGCAAGCTCAAGTATTTGACTGGCGCAGCTCCGGTGGTGTATGGGATACCCTTCTATTTGTGAAGTATAGATCATCAATAATAATAATATCATCTCGCTGTGGCATGTCCTTCTTTTGCCTCCAAGCAGAAGCTGCAGAACAGAACGAATCCCACTTTATGCCTTGAAGCAGACGACTCGGTTACAAGTAACGCGACTTCATTCACCACTGTCTGTGACACTGTCAGACTTCCATGGCAGCTTATTTAACCTTGCTCCGGGTCCGTCACCGTGAACCCGTCGGCATGAGGATACGTCGCTGCCTACGGTTGCGAGCTAAAATCAATCGAGCGCTGTTTCGCATGAGCTTGATGCAAAAAATTTCGTCAAGGGCGACCCAAAGCATCGGGTACGCATTCGGAATGTCCAAACATATGATGGAGCTGGCAACTGCCGGTCGAACCTAGCTGTAACGTCGTCGAATAAATTCAAAGATTGTCATTCATGGATGGCAGGTGGTCGACGTGTCCTGCAACATCACATATGCATGACATTCCCAAGTGTTTGTATCTAGTCGTATCACGGCCGCGCTTTGATATTGCTCACGATCAGACTCTGAAAAGAATCATCAACCACCAGAACCAAACATACGACGACCCCTTGATGCTCACCTTGTAAGCCTGTACGTCACCCTTGAACTTGGTCACTGTCCCATCCGCGCACACCCAGAGCTGTTTGCCGTCCTAGTCAACGCACTGTTCGGACTGGTCGATCGGAATGTGTTTACCTCTTTTCCGACGTTGGTGATGAACCGCTCGTCGTGCGAAATAATGATCACACCACCATTCCAAGAATTCAGTGCTGCCATCAGGGCATCGAGACCCTGCATGCGTCCATTAGTTTTACGAGCTTGATGGTCCGGCAAGGGTCAATTGACGAACCTCGATATCAAGATGGTTCGTAGGCTCGTCGAGCAGTAGAATGTGTGGGTTCATCAGCGAAAGCGCCGCAAATGCCACACGCGATTTCTGACCACCAGACAGTGTACCGATCGACTGCAACCTGCCAAGCGAAAGCGCTCACTCAGTCGCATCCAACCGAGCCGTGCAAAAAAAACGATAGATAGAAGCCCTACCCTGTCATACCACTAATCTGGAAGTTACCGAGATGGCCCCTGTATTCTTGTTCTGTTTTTCCAGGGAATTTGGCAGCCAAGAATTGAACAGGCGACATTGCTGGATTGAGCGTATCGACATGGTGTTGAGCAAAGTAACCTCTGCGTCACAACCATTTAAGTCAGGTCAGGAAGGAGAAACGGCAGCTTACATTCGTAGGCGACCATTCTTTTTGAGCTCTCCGCCAAGAGGTGCTAGTTCCCCAGTCAATAGCTTTATTCTAACACACGCATCAACTTCTTTGGACAAGGAACACGCGGTCTTGGATGCTCACAGCGTCGACTTTCCTGCTCCATTTGGTCCCACCATGGCGATTCGAGAATCCAGGCCAACGTCGATATCGATATTCTTGAGAAGAATTTGGTCTGCGTTATATCCAAATTTGACACCCGACAACTGAAGCAATGGTGGGGGTATTTTCTCAGTGTCCGGGATTCTGCAACGCATTCGTGAGGAAATGGACGATGCCAGTAAAGGATCACGAACTTGAATGTTTCCTTCTCGTCTGCCTCGGGTGGTTGGAGATCCGGCAGCTATATTGCGTTCATCATGAGTGTAACTATCGGAAGCTGAATCCGACCAACCGACCTTTTCCAAAATCTTGATTCTCGCCTGTGCCTGCGCGGCTACGTTCCATGACATCAGAACTAGAGACTTGGAAAAACGAACACATCGGCCAACCTCGATTAGCATTATATCTCCACCTGTCGATGAACGCCTGTAGATGCTTGCGGTAATCCATCTGGGTTTCATATTCCTTCCGCATGTTCCGGTCACGCTCTGACTTGGTGGAATAGAACTGGGTAAAGTTTCTGAACGGGAAAACAAGTCAAGAGTATATGGTTCTATCCAGAATGTGATCGCATACCCTTTATAATAATCTAAACGTCCAGAATGTTGGTGGATGATATCGGTCGCAACAGCATCGCTACGACACGAGTTAGAAACCGAAACTAACATGGATGAGGCAAAACTCACAGGAATGCGCGATCGTGTGATACGACGAGGAGAGTTCCAGGCCACGTTTGAAGATAGTCCTCTAGCCATGCCAATGCATTCAAATCGATGTGGTTGGAAGGTTCGTCAAGCAACAACAAAGCTGGCTGCCAACCCGTCAGTCGACCATACATATGGATAACATCCCCCGCGACCGACCTTGACGAATAGTGCTCGGGCTAGCGCTAGACGCATGCTGGAAAAAAATTGAGAACACATTGCATCAAGTCCAACACTTTGATAATACACACCGCCAACCTCCTGAAAACGATTTGGTCGGTTTCGCCTGATCGGCTTCGGAGAAACCGAGGCCTGCAAGACAATAAAGTTTCCGCATGACGTCAGTCCGTTTACTGTCTCCCCGCTGAACTCAACTCACCAGCCAGAAGCGCCGCAGCGCGCGAGGGTCCACTTTCTGCATCCATATCACTCAGGCGAGCATGTACCTCTGCTAGCCTCGTTGCAGCCTCTTCCCTCGCGTCTTCGAACCGTTTGTCGTCTCCCTCTTTCTCGAGCTCGGAAAGTTTTGCATTGAGGAGAACTTCCTCTCTCAGTAGATGATCTCTCCAAACATCGGCTTTCAGCACCGAGTCGAGGGCGGTGGTATCGTCGCCGACAACCTAAATGTGGTCAACGTCTCGCTACAGAAAGGCGGCACACTGAACGTGGCGTACTTCTTGTTCCACAAACAGGATCGTGATGTGTGCTGGTATCGGTAGTTCACGCATAGCAATGTGTCGAAGCAACGTCGACTTTCCAACACCTGATCGATCGGTGTTACGAAATGCGTTGCAACTCGCGAGCGAAAACACTCACCGTTTCGTCCGATCAGACCGTAGCGGCGACCATACGCGAGAGTCAGACTTGCGCCCGATCTTGGGGACAGCAACATCAGAAATGAGACAGACCGCTGGTCATGTAATCACGCGCATACAGGATACGATTAGAAGCAAAGTTGACGTCGATAGACGGAAGATGAATATCTTTACTCTTGTTCTTTGCGGAAGCGGCGGCTTCGATGGGGTTGATCTGACGATGGTGAATGCCACGTCAGAATGTACACGAGCATGACAAAAGCCAGATCCCCCGCCTTCATAAACATTTCTTCGTAATTTTGCTGGCATGGAATGTGATGAGCTAGGTTATAGTATCAGGGGGAAACGCAGATCCCACCTGCTTGCGATGCTGATCGAGCAACTTGGACCCCTCATACAGATCTCTACGCGCACGCTTCTCGATCTTGGCCTGTCCAAGTATACGACAATTCAGCCCCTTCCATCCCTTTGCTCGTACGGTTCCACACACCTTGAGTTTGGCTTCCTGTTTCTCGAGCTTCTTGACGTCGACGCGGGATGCCCTGTGCGCAACACACACATCATAGTTATATCACGCTTCACTCGTCCATCGCCTGACGCGCGCGCACGACAGCACCCGCAACAGTACAGCACTCACTTTCCCTTGTTGATGCTCTCGAGGTCGACACCCTCCCCGAGACCGATCGTGTTTGATATCGCACCGACCTTGCTTAGATCGACGACCTTGTCCAGCTTCATCAACTTTGGACGAGCGCTGTTCTGGGCACGCGCTACCAGCTGCTCGGAGAGTAGATCCCTGAGTCGGGCCATTAGCCGTTGCACGTCGTCTGGACGATCTCGTCCGAGGGAGCTGAGCAAGTCATTGGCCACCTGGAGAACGTCTTCCTCTTCGCCGGCGTCGTCGACAAGGTAACCAGAGATGTACTGGACGATCAATTCTTCTGTTCCGGGGAATCTGGCTCGTATTTCTTCTGCTATTTCCAGCGATGTCATGGTCAAGGTCGGTTGAGCTAGGCGAGAAGCGTTAACTTCCCGATTTGACATTTGACGTTTGACCCCCCAATCACCGGTCGGAAACGTAAATTGCAACGCTACTACAAGGAAGAGAGGGTATAACAATCAAGTATAGTGTAGATGTGGTACTATGAGATGTGCAAGAGAAAATCTAGAAACACAATACGATATGATCACAACACTACGTAAGTTAGCGGTCACAGCAGGGCATAGGGAGGGTGTCGCATAGGAAAAAGGACATGTAGGGTATCTGAGAATGGACAAGGCATCACTGCAACTGTCTTTGAAAGCAAAAGGGTATGAAGGGTATGAACAACACACGAGTACAACAATCAAAGAGACCAAAAACAAGGCTAGAAAGTAGACAAGCGACAAGGGCTTCGACAAAAACTTGCCGGGGGGTTCCGGTCCTGCCGGAATCGATACTGAAAGTCTAGGGACAAAAGAGAGTAAGTCCACGTGACCAGGGGCGGGGACAAGGTGGATAACCCACCTCCGTCTCTCACGATTGGGTTCATGCGACGTCGATGTTCTTCAGCATCTTCACGCTCCATTTCGAGCTCATACGGGGCCTTGCAGCCGGGTATGCGGATACCAATTCTGGGAGGAGAGTTCTTTGGCTCCCAACGACCTCCGCCGGTGGCTTTACAGATGATGCTGGAGCGACGTAATGGGTAGGCGGCTAACTCGCCAAAGGGGGGCTCGGAAAACTCTAGATCTGAAGGGACAGCAACGACCGAAGGGTAAGGAAATTGCTTTGTGCTGAGTTGGGACAAACTCCGCTTAACGCGGATATGTCTTGCCGCAAGGACCGATTGCTCAACCGGAGAGGCACAAATGGAGGAAGTCGGTGATGGAGTGGCGGTAGAAGAAGTTGATGCCACCAACATCGGTGTTGATGGCCTTGTGTCAGGGGTGCGTGGGGATCCGTGAATTTGGTCCCAACAATCGTCGCACACCTTTGCCAAGCTGACAGGTGACGCAGGACTGTCATAAGTGGAAATAGGGACATGACGGGGAGGATGGAGGAAATCGAGATTCGAGACGTCCAGGAGGTGAGTGAGACGGGAAGTACAGCGGCGGCAAAAAACGCCACCACATTTCCTACAGTGCTGCGGGCCAAAATCAGTTTTGACGCGTAGACGACAGAAGAATGAGACACAAACATGGCGACGCTCAAGAACGGTAAACTTGACGCGACAGTAGAAATTGTCGCACGCGGAAGCTAGCGTGTCAGGCTGTGGCAGGGATGAAGTGGTGTGCACTCGAGTTGAACGAGTGTGCTGACCTTCCACAGGTTCCTGGGGAGGAGTACAGCAAGGTGCTCGTTGGCACGGGGGGTCGTGGGCGGGGATAGTCGTACGCGGTGTGCGCGTGTGGGTCGTGAGGAAGCTATCCCACAGGTGAGTGTACTGAGAGAAACAGAAGGCGAGGTGACGTACTCTCTTGCAGTGACGAGGCGTCATCAGACGAGCAGTCCGATGGAGAGATGGGGCGAGGCCATGCCACGGATGCCTGTGCTTTGGTGGCGAGGTCAGCAAAGGTGGTAGCAATCAGAGACATGTGAAGTTGTGACTGGTGAAGGACCGGAGAGGCTCGAATTCAAACGGTTGTTGTCTCCGTCGCAACAAGGTGTTATATCACCAATCATTCATCACATGGGAAAAAAAAATTAACTCCCAACACGCTTTACATTACGTAACTTAACCTACAGCTTCGTGTCGAAATAAATTAGTTGGAAAAACGTTTAATGTATCTCCTTCGAATCCTGCAAGGTGCTCGCATCGCAGTAATGGTGCTTCTGCTTCCATGGCAGTTGCTACAACGTCTTCAGTACGCTAGGAGAGCTGGGCACACTTCCGCGGAGCGCTGGCGTAGCAAAGGATGATCCCGTCCACAACTATTTCCTTTTATGGAACCGTCCTCACCCGCCGCGCGTCGTCCCTGAACGGGTTCCTCGTGCAAGCGGAATTCAGATCACGGACGCAAAAAAAAAAAAAAAAATGTGTTTCAGCAACTTCCATGTCTGAGAATCTCTCTGGCCGAGCTCACACATCATTCTTCCTGTCGAGCCCCAACCCTGTCCAGAATATCTTTGTCCGTATCGGATTGCTCACGCCAGCTATCGCGCTGAGAGAAGCTGCGATGCTGCCGGGGTGAGCTCGCGTGATCATAAAACGCGGTTAACCTGAACCCATCTCCCGCTGGTGGACCTGTCACCTTGTCAACGCTTGTACGTTTAAGCGAGGGTCGCTGAGTTTCCGCTAGTCAAACATACAACTATACTTGCGACGATTGGTTCTCTTAGATTCTAGCCATGCTCAGTGTGCGTGCACATGTCCTGTATACTTACATAGTCAGTCAAGTACATATCAGCGTCGCCATCATGATATACAGTACAGTACTACCGAATTTAGCGCCCATGGCAGTGCGTAGGGGAAATGTAACGTGATGATAACCCTGAATGAGTAGGACCTGCTGGCATGCAGTCTATAAGTAGTGTCAGTCAAACTCTGAACATATGAAAAACCTCGCTGGTTCGCCAAAATGGGCTCTGCACCAGTATCAAGAATCGACAGTCCGCCGCGACCTCTTTCTTCCCAGTGGCGACTCTAACACCTGCATCCGCTTCAGTCCGCTCAGCGCGTCCCTCTCGACAGGCGTAACGTTATTGGGTCCGTTCACCCGATTCGACCCTGGCGCCCCTGAGGGTCCTGCTTCCGCAACTTCCCCGACCCTACCGTGGTATAGCGAGGGCTGGACAAGCTTCGAAGGTGCTGCGCCACCATCCTCTCCGGGATGGTTGGGTGTGCGAAACAATTCGTGTCCACCGGCACTACCCCTGACTCCTTGCCACAGAAACGATTCCCACCTTCCATCCTTGGGAGTCGCGAAAGGTTGTCCAAACCTTATCCCCCGTGAAGGCGTTGACGTAGGATCAAATGGCGATTCGTCAATGACAGTCGACGACGACCCTTCCAGCGAGCGGCCCGGTGTCATCCCATACACCCGCACCATATCTCCGAATGCCGAGGCTGTATTGAACTGAGGCGTACGTGGGTCCCCACGGGACGACGAGGACGGTGGTTCGTCCCATGAAGACCCTGAGGCAGTCTGTGGCGCGTATTGTGTTCGCGGGGGTGTCGTCGGCGGTCTCAGTGACCTCGTCCAAGGTGTCGCAGGTGATGGGTTGAGCCTCGCATTAAGAAACGGTGGATCATACTTTTCCACCTCAGCACTCCCGTGCCCGCCGACACCATGTTTGTCGTCATCGGTCGGCACGAACGTAGGCTCCGACGTTGGAATGACGACTGGCGGCGGCGTCTTCACTTCAGCACAGTTGGCACAAAACCATGGATCCTCCTCCTTGCCCAGCTCTGACGTACTCTGGATCCCAATGCACTCTAGATGATACCATGTCCGACAGGCATCGCACTGCACGAGTGGGCGTCCATCGTCTCGTCCTCGACAAACACACAATACCTCGTCATCGTCATTATCTGCACGACGACGTAAGAGACGTAATTGGACGGCCCGGATGGACTTCTTGGATAGCAATGCAGTCTTGGCGTCTGCCGGGTCGCTAGGAATGACGGAAAGCGTTGTTGTGCCACGTCGGCGGCCCTTAGAATAGGAAAGGAGTGGGTACGTCTTTCCTCGACCCCGTCGAGGACTTCGCGAAGAGACTTCAAGATCAAGACTACGCGGAATGGGTGACAAACGCCCATCTTCGACATCGTCCTCGTCAGAGTCCCTGCCAAGGAAGCTTTCAATATATCGTAGTCGCCCTTCTTGTTCTGCGCTTGAGAGACCGTCCTGTGCCACTAAGCGGGACCGCCACGGAAACTCCGTATCTGGCCAGTTCGGTCCATCGACCGTATCGTCTTCCGGAGCCGCAGCACTGTCCTTGTCTATGTCCTGCTTCATGTCCGCGGATGCTTTCTTTCGTTTCCGTGACCGTTTCGCTTTTGGACTGGGCTTAGGCGGCAACTGCGGCTCCGAAGGTTCGACCTTCATGAGTACCCTGCCACACCCTTCGATCTCGACGGGGAATAATGGAGTAGCGGAGGACGTCACCCGCGGGGGATCAAGAAATGCAGCCAGTCTGCTCTTCTTCAGCTTCTCCTCTTCAGTTAATACCGACGACGAAGCCCGAAGTTCCTCTTCTCCCATTGCATCGCCAAGTTGATTCGGCACTTCGGCATTCTCGTCGAGTTTCCACGGTCTATCAGATCGCTAGAATCGATCGAAACCAGAGTCGCATCAGATAACAGATCCAATACAGCCTCGTGGCATCGCGAGGCAGTAAAAAAACATGATGAACTCACATAACGTCCATACCCACCAGCCATCAAGCTCTCTTCGAAACTCTCTTCCGACGTCTCCTGAAATAGAGCAATCCGTTTCCCCTTGACAGGACTCTCGATGACACCCACGTTGGCGGATGACCATAACAAGGAACCGTCTTGACCGCCAGCGCTGCTCGAAGGTGCCAAGCGTCTCTTCCGCTTTAAGTAGTCTGGCCGGTACGATTCGGCTGCTCGATCAGACGCAAGATGGTTTTCGATCAACTGGGCACGGATACGGGCAGTCTCACCCCCAGGATCATCTTTTATTCTCTGCAACGGAGAACTACTTGCGGGGTTATTGGATGGCAAATTGACAAGACGGGACGACGTGGGTGATAATTGTTCAGCAGATCTCCGCTGTAAGGGTGTGGTAGGGCGAGATTGCAACACAGGAGTTACGGGACGTGTTGACGTTTCCCATGAAGGGGTGGATGCTCTGGAGATACTATAAGCTTGCACACCACCGAAGCTAAGATATACACATACCGGGAATGTAGACTATCCCTTTTGTTTGGAGTCGCAATGTCATCACCATAATCTGCATAAGCCTTTTGCACAGCTAAGTTATAAAGAACTGGCTCACACATAGTGGTTACTGGCACGCGAGCCCTGGGCCAACGAATGTGATCCATTACCTCGAGGTCGAACTACGAGCGGGCTATGTGTACGTGAGAACCACACTGCTATCGATGTGGCAATACGCACCTTGATTCTGGCGTCGGAATTGAATGCGGTCGGAATGGAGGAGGGGAAGACCTACAGCCATCCACGTAAGACAGGTATGGTATAGTCAGTTCAGCAGACATACGTATGGGATGGGAACTCTGTCGGCAGCGCAGTTGAATCTAGATCTGGCGGAAAACTACTATGTGCTGATTATAAATGGCCTGTGACTCTTAACGCAGTTGGTGACTTACTTTTGCGCTGAACTAGGGGTTCTCGTAAGGAGATAAGATGCCATATTTCCAGGGCTGGATTATCCTCATGTCAACCATGTGCCAAGCGGAAAACCAGTAGGAAGACGAAGCGTCCTAATCGTTGGGAAGCATGGAGGATGCAGATGCATACCTTTGCGGTGTGGGGAGGTGACTTGACTTTTGGAACACTCCCGGTGCATGCGACCTGCCGGAAGGCGTCTCGCTATTGCATCCCGACGAAATTAGCATCCATATCACTATGCAGAGGGGTTGATAAGGATCGGCGCACACCTCATGATATTGCCAGGCTGATATAGACTGCCACTATCCACGTTTCCAGGGGCTTGTGTGTGCATGTCCGAGTAAGACGAGCATCCGGAAAGGTCTACGAGCGAACCTCCGACTCTGAGCTTTGTCGGAGTGACCACCTCGGAATGAGACAAGACCGGCAAAATTCCCTGCTCATTGTTCGAGATGTGATGATCCGAATGCATATGTGAATGCGTGAACAGATGCGCAGGCCAGGCTAATGATATCAATGAACCAAACTGCGGCGGACAGTGATGAAGGGGCTCGAGCAAAAGATGGAAAAAGAAGAAGAGGGAAAGAAAACTTGTGGCCGAGACAGGGTACGAGGAACGGGAAATGAGGCGAGATGAGTCCAATTAGCTGACATAATCGACGATTGACGATTTGCTGCATCGCGACGGCCAACTCCTGCTATGCGGCGAGATTCGCAGAGAACAGTGCGTGCAATCGAATTTTACAGCGGAATTGGTGTGTTCAGAAGTCGAATCTCACCGGAGCTGCTAGGTTCACCCGCCTTCGTAGGAGGTCTCCATCTTGCACTCCATCGTAGCGGAATTCCAGCGGCGACCACTGTAACCGCTTACGACTGGGACCAGACCACGTGTCAAGTGTATGCTGAAAACTTTGGCGCAGACAGCGTCCGTAGGGTCAGTTCCTGCCAAATTGAAATTTTAGCCGAGCATGGTTTGACACCGAACAGACAGACATTGCAACGCTCACTGCTGCGGACATTTCTCGACTCGATGCAGATCTGTGGCTGCTATCACCGCCATGTCAACCGTACACCGTACTCAATCCTTTGGCCAAAGGGGCCTCCGACCCACGCGCACAGTCTTTCTTGCACCTCATAGACAACGTCTTGCCAGAATTATCTGCACATGACATGCATCCGCGTCGCTTGCTCGTAGAGAATGTAGCAGGATTCCAAGTGCGTGAACGAGGCAGACGCTCAATTAATGTTTTCTGAACCCGCACACAAGAACTCCTCGACGCGACACCATCTCGTATCTACCCTGCAACGACTCGGATATATCACAGCAGAGTTTGCTTTAAATCCGTTACAGTTCGGTATCCCAAATTCGCGATTGCGCTACTATCTCCTCGCGAAACTCTCCCCGCTGAAATTCGTTGGTCTGGAGTCGAATCATTTACTTGATTATATCCCACCACATCATGGCCATCGCAATGAACCTCAACAAACGTCGGATACAACCGCAGTGGCTCTGAGGCAGTATATAGACTCGACTATGGTCGAGGAAGCATTAACTCATTTTAGAATCTCAGACCGCGTACTGAACAAATGGGGCCGCTTGTTTGATATCGTACTGCCATCGGGTACTAGATCTTGCTGTTTCACTAGAGGTAAGCGAACCTCCAACTCTTGTAAACTGATTATTCAAGGCGGTAGGGTACACGCAGCTCGTAGAACGCGCTGGTTCGATTCTCCAGATGAACGAGGAGCTTGATGTACGTCCATTTAATCCAACCTGATTCGGACTAACCTCACATATCCACCCCTCTAGACTACACAGGTTTTCAACCAGTTTCTGAGTGCACGTGCAAATGGCGATGACAATGCCGTGCGGATACTAGATCCTCTTCTCCTGCGATATTTTACACCCACCGAACTGCTTCGGATCTTCCACTTCTCTGATACAGACACATCTTCCGTCACATTTACATGGCCTCCAGGTGTGTCAACGAAGTCAAAATATCGTTTGATCGGGAACAGTGTAAACGTGGAGGTAAGATGGCGCCACTTCCCGAGGAAGACAGTCACTCATGACCAGTGTCACAATTGAAATATTGAAGGTTGTGCGGAGGTTGATTGTTTACTTGTTTGCCGATATCTTTTGACCTGATATGTCCATCATGACAATTACGTCCGAGAGCGCAAGTTAATCTTCCCTCAGTATCACTTTCCACGACGACGTTTCTGCGATGCCTCGCCGCCACGACATCCTGGTCACTGATATTTGGGTTGGCTGAGCTGAGACGTCTGTCATGTTCTACAGAGATTACGCCATCATCGTATATATCCCCCCGCCAGCTGAGGAATAGGAACGCGAAGTGACTGGTCATTTGGCGTAGAACGTTGGGTTGGCTGGTTTGTTTATACTTTTCGTGCTTTGTCTCGGCGATAGTGCAAATCATTCTCCTTGAGCGAGATGCATGATGCAGATGTCAGTATATAGTATGAGCCGCCAGTCCGTGGGCATAACTTGAGGTGCAGACCGGGGCCCTAGCGGGAGTGTATGTCACAAGAAGGCGAGGAGGCGGGTCAGTTGCGAAGAGCGAAATGAGGTTGGAGAGAGTTAGCTAAGTCGCTCACACTGCCTCACAGTTAGAAAACCAACAAAACTGTAACCTCTAGTCAAACGACTAGTGACTACTCACCACCAAATTTTCTCCCATAGGTCCAGACCGCATCGTGTTGAGAACACGAGCTCTTGATGCAAATATTTTCACTCTACTAGACTCTTCTATTGCTTTAAATATCGAGGGTTCCAAAACGACGCCAGAACATAAGAGCGGATATGCTTAGCGACGACCAATCAACCCGCGGCGGAAACAAATTACAGCCGAAGCCGGTACGCCGTGTTCCCCACACATGGCAGCAGGTGATTACTACTACTAGCTCATCTCGCTCTCTGTGCGCAGTGCCAACGCTGGTGAAGATGGCACATCACAAGCTCAGAAGAACTTTCATAATTGGATGCGGATGCACCGCCTTTATCAAGGTAATGGGCCATCGACGGCGCAATGATGATATTGAACTCACTGTTATGGTTTCGGATGCACCATGAACACCGAAGCCCAGAAGGCTGAGAACGACCGAAGACGTGAGCCTCTTTGAAGAACGAGATTTAGTTCTATCCGAAACATCATTCTTCAGATGGGCTTGGAAGCTGCGACGAAGGCATTGCTCGACGCAGGTATGGCTCTGTTCATTTTCTGCGGGTCCGAGACGAAGGCAACACATAACTCTGCATTAACTCAGGTATCACGTACGATGAGGTCGAAACCGCCTTTGTCGGATACTGCTATGGCGACTCAACGAGTGGACAGGTACGTCTTTCCCACTCGCGCTCTCCATTGCTATGACAAGTCTGCCTTCACCTAGCGCGCCCTATACAACCTCGGCATGACTGGTATCCCAATCACGAATGTAAACAACAACTGTTCTACCGGCAGCACCGCACTCTTCAATGCCAACAATGCTGTCAAGTCATCTCTTGTGGAGTGTGCACTTGCACTTGGGTTTGAGCGTATGGCTCCAGGAAGTCTAGGAACTAACTTTCCTGATCGTACATCTCCGACTATACTGTTTGGTGCAAAAACCCATGAATTGGAACCTAACCTGAAGACGGGGGAGAACTTTGGACCTGGCGCTCCAAGGATGTTTGCCAACGCGGGCCAAGAATACTGCGAGAAGTATGGTGCCGACATCACACATTTTGCCAAGATAGGTGCGTTTCGCTTGTGCTAGACGCCGTGCTGCACGTTCTTGGCAGTCCATTCCGTTTGCTGAAGAGCATCACAGCTGCGAAGAACCACCAACACTCGGTCAATAACCCGTATTCACAGTTCCGGAATGGGTGGTCCGAAGAACAGGTCCTGAATTCGCCAAAGATCAATAATCAGCTGACAAAGTTCATGTGCAGTCCAACATCAGTAAGCTACATTGCTGTCTTTTATAGCTACCACTAAGCATGTCTGCAGGACGGTGCAGCTTGTTGCATTGTTGCGTCAGAGGATTTTGTGCACGCTCATAAGCTAGAGAACCAAGCCATCGAGATTGTTGCACAAGCACTTACAACGGATCAACCAGCTGCCTTCGAGTCTGGAAGTGCAATGGAAGTAGTTGGGTATGGCATGACGAAACGATGTGCTGATAGAGTTTTCGCGCAAGCCGGTTTCATACCTGGGCAAGGACGAGACGAAGTCGGCGTGGTGGAACTCCACGACTGCTTCGCTGCCAATGAGGTATGTTGGGTTTCCTATTTTTGACTTTTTGATCACCTGACTTGCCAGCTCATCACGTACCCTGCCCTTGGACTTTGCGCTGTGGACGCAGCTCACAAGTTGGTGGAGGCAGGCGACAACACAGTGGGTTCCAAGATTTCTTCTCCCAAGCATCGTCGATACATTTCTACATATACAGTATGGTGGGAAATACGTCGTGAACCCCAGCGGTGGTCTTGAAGCTAAGGGGCACCCACTCGGAGCCACGGGCTTGGGCATGCATTTCTATATCACAAGTGTGTCTTTCACTATTCCTATATATATACCGTGACCTAACCCAATCATGGTCAATAGTGCAACTTCGCGATTGTGAGTCGATACCTTGTCGTTTTTATTCGTACCTTAAGTTAGCAGGGGCTGGTCCCATGCAGGCGCCGGGACTTTTCCCCACCTCAGACAAACGTGGCAAGTATGGGCTCGTGCACAACATTGGTATCGGTGGTGCGGTGGTAGTCAGCCTCTTGCGTCGTCCCGAATTTTTCAAACCCGGTGGTGCCGACGGGCGAACAAGGTATGCGGCTTTGTTTGTTCGATCCCATCTCCAGTCTATTGACCCATGCTTCGACATAGACTTGGATACAACCATGGATGTGAATGCAAACCTGTCACGTTTGTGGACCTGGACAAGGTTAAGTCAAAGAATTCGTCACAATATGTACTCCAAGCTGCAAGGTTATAGAAGGTTGAATTCTCGTTGGTCTCAAGCGGAGTAGGGCTGTTTACACTTGTATTGACGCGATTTCACCGCATAAATGTCATAGGAATATCCATTGTAGGTGATTACCCGTCTATGATCCTGGCTGCTACAGTGAGCTGCTTGGAACCACTTTATGCGTCTGGACCTGTTACGTGCATAGCTCAACGTACAACGCTCAGCTATAACACTGACGTGCCAGATCATCTCCATCTGGCATGAAAAGAATGTACTTTGCATTTTATTACATGCTTATATTCTGCGTCGATCGCCGCCTTCTGCCCAAGACCCGAGTACAACAATATTTAATCTTACACCTCCCGACGAAAACTTTGATGATGTTTATGCCCCTGTCTGCCTGAGCGCGTCTCTCAGGAAGCCCGGGTATCCATGCTCTGCCTCCTCCGCAAGCTCCTCCTTGTACTTTTTCAGACCCCCAGCGTAATTGTACGCTTCGACCCGCTTTCCCGGCACGTTGGCACCCATCCAGAAACTGGCGACCTTGGGTAACAACGTAGCCCTGGACAACTCTTCGATGTGGTCTTTGTAAGCCTGCACAGCTTGTGTAGATGGGTTGAACTTGGTGATGCCCTTTTGACGCAGCCAGTCGATCGTCTTGATGACCCACGCCCCCTGAACCTCTGCGCACGAAGGTCCGTTGCACAAAGCCGTCGGAGCTTGGGGACCATACAGGAAAAAGAAGTTGGGGAAGTTGTCCACCGTCACGCCGAGACTGTTTTGCATTGGGTCAAGCTCGTGCATCCATCTCGTCTTGGTATCTGAGAAGTCGACTTACTATGTCTTTACGCCGTCTTTCGCTCTCCAGTGGTCTTTGATGGTCTCACCGCCCACGCCACGGATGTCAATGTCCAGAATGCTCCCTATGTGGGAATCCCACCCTAAGTCACGTCCCAACTCAGTGATCCATGGACCTTGTCGTGTGTAAAAACATGACGCACCTGTGGCGAAAACGAGGAGATCCAGGTCAATATCTTTCTTGGATGTCTTGACACCCGTAGGGGTAACTTCGAGAATAGGTGTCGCTTTGACGTCAATGATCTCGATGTTGTCTTGGTCGCAGATTTCGTAGAAATTCTCCTCTAGAGATGGGTTTTTACACCCAATTGGATAGGCTTGCACCTCCGGTGCCAGAAGCTCGCGCTTCACAGGATCCTTGACGCGTTCACAGACTTTCTTTCGCCAGAACGCGTACGCTTCGTCATTACAAGCTTGGTCTTTAAATATATCTAGGTAATTGGCAACTGGGTACGGGTCCGTGTCAGTCACAAAGCTCAGGACATCATGAACGCGCTTACGCCAGAAATGGAAACCACCCAGGTCCCACAATTCTTCGAAAAGAGCTTGCCTCTGTTCTGGTGTATCTTTCATCATCGGTCGGTAGATAAGGTCGTATGCGAGCCCAGAGAATGTATTGGTTAATTTCTCGAAGAGCTGCTCGTAGACCGGTCTGTAATGATCCTGGATTTGCTTGTTGAGGGCGTATGGCCTCATAGGAAGGGCTGTATTCGGTGCACGTTGAAAAACGGTGAGATGTTTTGCCTAGTCCAAGTCAAGCAGGCTGTCTTTTGGAGAAATTTCAGACGTACATGTGGTCCAAGAGTTTGAATGACTTGTACACCACTTGCTCCAGTACCTACGACACCAATCCTCTTCCCAACAGTCTCGCAAGCCACCGGCCACCGAGCAGTGTGCGTAGCTAATCCTTTAAACGAATCCAAGCCCTTGTATTCAGGAGTATATGGCTTGGATGCGAACCCCTGTCGTCCGCAATTAATCAATCATCCAGGGACACACAGTACTTGGAAATTCTAACCGTGCATGAGACTAGATAGCGAGCGGAAGCCTTGTAGATACCACCCTTCCCTTCGCCTGTGACGTGCCAAACGTGCAACTGGTCGTCCCAGTTGGCGCTCTTGACGGTTGTATCAAAGCGACAATCCTTGCGGAGGTCCATCTTGTCACCGACGTACGCAAAGTAGCTATGAAGGGATCACCTATTCAGTGCACGGTCACGACGAATGAGCAGAGCCTACCTTTGTAGTTCTTGCCAGTTAGGGAATTTTTGTGTCCAGGACCACCCCTTCCAAAGCTCGGGGAAGGAAAGCTCGTAAGAAGGAATGTCGCTATCTACACGGGCACCAGGGTATCTGTTCCAGTACCAAGTTCCGCCTAGATCTGACCCAGTCTCAACCACTTTGCACTTCAAGCCGAGTCTGCGCAACTGGATGAGTTGATAAACGCCGCTAAACCCGGCGCCGATAATGATCGCGTCATATTGTTCTTCAGTCATGGCGTAGTCAGATTGAGGAACCTGGTAGACTGGTTCGAGGAGGGAGAAGTCTTGTGGGGATTAACTATCTCTGTTCCACCAGTGTGAAATACATACGGACAAGAGTCACCCACGTCAGATAATTACCGACTTGATGGCCGTCCCGTGGGCTCAAAGAAGCTGAAATTATCTCGGCAGGAGTTGAGATTAATACCGCGAGTAATCTTCGCCTCTCTTTTAGAATCCAAGTTACGAGGCTTTTGATGATCCAGTCCGGCGTCCCACACACACAAGGGGTGATTGCATCACATGTCCTTTCAGTGTTCCTAGATGGAGTGCCAGTGATCAGGGTGGTGGTAAAACACAGAACGGTGTCCAGAAAGTCCAACCTTTGACTCAACTAAGGGACCCAGCGCCAGTCGCCTCGTATGGATAATGCATACAAACGGAAACTTACAAGCTAGGGATGTTACTGGTACTGGCAGAGTCAGTTGATGTTGCAACCGGATGCCAGAGACAATGAGACGACGAGTCCAGATACATGGACGCTCCCATTAGAAGGTACATGCCATGGGCTTTCTTAATTCCGACATGACCTGTTATATTCCAATTTTTGGGAGTAGTGTTAGTAGCTCTCGTTTTCAAGACCTTCTACCCTTAGCCCACCGCGTTGTGAGAGGCTAGGCGATATTGCAACCATCCGCCGAAGGTAACCTTTGGGAGGTCTTGATCAGTGCCACTGGCGTGACCGGGTAAATGTTGGTAGGGTAGGAAACATCTGCTTCTCGTGTTCACCCGAATTTCCGGTTGAAACGTTGACCCTTTTATCCGCGAAGTCATGCTCTGACGCGTAGTATGTATCTGCAATCAGAGCTACTGTACTCACTGCGTTCTGTCCCATGGCGCGTCACGGTCACTGCGCTGCAATGACGGATGTACTAACCAAGCTTTTATCGCTTCCAAAGATATCCCAGGCCTTCACCGCCGAGTGTTGTCGAACACGTACATGATCATCATGAACGGTCGGGATCTCACCCACACAAGACCCCACGCTTGGATCACGACTCTGACTCTGGGTCCGCATGCAGGTCGCGAGATCCCAAAGGCAAAGCGGTAGAGAAGAGTGGACCCATCAGAATACAAGTCCAGATCCTAACGCGTGAGTACGCCATCGAGGAGGAGGGCATATACATCAGGGTGCTCATTCATCCCTTCAGCAAAGGCATCAAGTAAAGCGTCTCTCAACCCCTTCGTGCTTCTGAAACACTGTACGCGATGCCTGCTCACCAAGGGCTCTCAGTCTGGGTTGTTGCCAGCGACGTTTGAGAGCATCTACACCATCTGTTGTTCACAAGTCTGCATCCCGGGACAGGGAGAAAGTTTTAGTATGATATGCTCGTCATGGAGATCGACTATTTGTTCAAGTCTGTGAGTGGTTCGAGGTGCATGTATGACAACTTTTGCTCGTTTCAGGCTCTCTTGCAGTCCTTGTTGTCCTATCTCGATCGTGCTTTCATTCTCAAGGACAAGAAACGTCGGAGCATTTGGTGTGTGACTTCATCATGATACCTATTTTTAGACGGACCGACTCTTTCCTAGTGATCTCGCCTTTACGTCCTTCAAGCAGAAAGTACTCAGCAACTCGGAGATAGTCGACATCATTCGCGGAAGCATTTTGGAGTGGTTGAATCCGGAGAGAACTCAGGGGCCAGCTCCTTGTGCGTCTCAGTTGACCACACCCGCTCACCCCACTCTAGGATCATCCACTCCAACCGTGACATGATCAGGAACCTTGTCCGTCATCTTCTCCTTCACGATGTGTATGCCGTCATATTTGAGCGTTACATTCTCGAGCAAACATTATCGTTTTATATTGCCGAGGCGAACGCCAAGGTTGAGAAACTCGACCTTACCGCGTACTTCCTAGATCAAGAGCGCACCAGCGAAGAACGTGAAAGAACCGAAGCAGTCTGTGATGGCATCGGTGATAGCATCAAGGAGGTCGTGCAAAGTTGCAGGCGGGGTCTGTTGGAGGCGAGGTTGGACTGATTTGCCGAGGGAGGTGCGTCCCCGTTGTTTCGTCGCTGGTGCCTGACGTGCGACGTAGCTCTTGGCCCGCTTATGAACGCACAGGGTACCGATCAACTCCGTTCGATGTATGCAGAGTTCGAGGCGCTCGATAGGCTGAGTATACTTTGTAGAGAGTTTAAATATTTCATACAGGTAACGCTCGTCTCTTTTCTATCCGTCATTCTGACGGGCTTGGCTGGCATGTAGACGAATGTTGGGGACATTGTCAAGGACATGGAACGCGAAGGTCAAGCATCAAGGACACAAACTCGAGTGGGACCATTCGCTCGGTACGGCCACGATCAAAGCGAGGTTCAACGCTGGCAACAAGGACGTGACCGTCAGCCTGTACCAAGCTGCAGTGCTACTCCTCTTTACCGAGGAGACGGAGATTGGGTACAAGGCCATCCTGGAGGCCACCCGAATGGGTGAATCACACGCTACCCCTTTGGCACCCTGGAAAAGCTGACATGAGACCAGACACCAGACGCGTCCGAGCTCAACCGGACCCTTCAGAGTCTCGCAAAAAGGTCCTCCGGAAACGACCTGTAGGGAGAGACGTCGATGAGGAGGACGTGTTTTACTTTCATGCCGACTTTAGGGCCAAAGTGCACATCAACTCTATCCAGGCAAAGAATACGGTACGCCGACTGATTGCCATCACCCACACGCACGTCGCGTCGTGTGTATGTACTACCGTTTCTGCGTCAACGTATTGGACAGTCCGAAGAATCGAAACGCACGCAATCGCACATTGACTCGGACCGCAAGCACTACCTCGACGCGGCGATCGTTCGAATCATAAAAGCGAAAAAGGAGCTCATGTACGAAGCGCTCAAGACGCAGATGATCGAGGCGGTCAAGAAGCACTTTGTGCCCGAGGCCCTGAGCGTGATCAAGCAGCGGATCGTCGGGTTGGTTGCTGGAGCAAGAGTATTTGAGGCGGGACGATCACGATATGAACAAGAGCAGATAAGTACGACCACCAACGAACTCAGCTGCCGTGTATGATATGCAAACAGTTTCGTAGCATGGCCCCCGGCAAGAACCGTCTAGACGTAGACCACCCAAGTGAAACGCCCATTCAGCGGGATGAGAAGCGGACTCGACCATACCAATCCGGGGGGAGAGGTATGTTTAACCGGGAATTTTCACACGCTGTGAAGTATCAACGATTCGCATATCACTATCAAGTGTCCGAGTCTGCTGGCGAGGGTGGTTCAGTTTCGTGTGAAACGCAGGATCACTGGAGACGACGATTGCATCGTTATTGTCGCAAAGGGGACCTCAGTCACTGACTCGTCCAGCACTGAGGTGAGATCATTTAATACTTCGTACTCCTGGCCTTCCGTTTGAAGGGGAAGTGTTCCAAGGAACGGACTCGGTTACATCCTTGATACCAAGTATGTACGTAGAAACACTTGGTGTCAACAACACAGGCGACCGCGTGTCAGTAAAGCTTGATAAGAGCGCCATCGTAGATTCTGCATTACTAGACAGTACTCGCTGGCAACAGACCTCCCAAGTATTTCTCCCCTTGGAATGCTAATGTTCACATTTTGTCTGCCATGGCATTTAGCCCACTGCATTGCGAGAGGCTAGGCGATACTGTAGCTATCTGCCGAACATCCGAAAGAGGTGATTTAGGCGAAGTAGACACCTATTATGATACAATCATAACGGAGGCGACATCAATCTGAGACACTGTCTGCCAGTCCGTATCTAACACCATCTCCACCGACCTCGCCTAGTCTATCGTACACACGTTCGAACTATCATTCGTGTTTCAGACTCATCCGACCTCTACTTAAACCATGATACCGCGTGAGGCTTTCAGTGCCAAACTCACCACCATACATTCACTCTCACTATGCGTCTGAATTGCACTCTTGTCTCTAGCCTCTTGTTCGTTTCTGCGGCTCTTGCCGCAGGTGACAAGGCTGGTGCTAAATGGGAAAGTAAGCGTGAAGTGAGGGCGTTTCTTCTGACCGTGTGTTGTTTGGTCTCATCTTGCTCCCGACAGTCCCGAAATGTGGTTAAAGTGTTTGGCATGTTCACAATTCCGACCAATATTCAGGGCCCCGTTGGCTCGGGTTTCACTATCGCAGTCGGTCTCGACTTAGATTGCCCTACTGCCACTGCTTCGGGCGGAATCACAGTATCTGTAACTGGTAATAATGAGGTCTCGATTGGGGGTAAGCTAACATGAAATCCATGCTTCAGTAACTTCTCACGCTTTCATGTATAGCTTGGATCCACTTCGAGCCCACCTACGGTCTTTGGATACCAAATACGGTTAAGATCATCCCCGGTTATGTAATCGAAATCCAGATCGAGATGCCGGAGCTCGTGAGCACGAGAGCTTCCTACAGAATGCACATTCTCGATCATCGAGAGGCACTCAAATACACCTGGTCTGCCTCAATCATCAGTCCTCGCGAGCATCGGCTCTGCAAGAGGGGCGCATTCTGGGCCGTTGGACGGGCTTACACACCAGATGGTACTGGTTTCGCGCCCCTTCCCAACTTCGGCCAAGTGCTTTTTAGGCAGGTCAGAATGTGGGACCATATTGATCATCCGCTGTTGCTGGGTTATTACGATAATACCGATTTATTTATTAAAGAAAACGACAAATCCCTGACACGTGTCTATGTTAGGGATGTGAGAGATGGTGTTGACAAGGCATATATCAGAGTCGATTACGTTGAGTAGGAATGTAATGTCATGCAAAGAGAAATGTCACCACTTGTGTCGTTACTGCGAAATTCAGCTCAAGGGAGTCCGTACTGTGGACAAGGACCACCTGCAGGCCTCGACCGTGCCTCGTGCCACCCTCGACCTCCAGTTTACGTGCACCGTCGCTGCATTACCGCCTACAACGAAAATAGTATTTGGTCGTCGGTGTAGATCCCTGGAACATGCATCATGGGAGATGAGGGTGGCTTCTGCGACGAGCAGGGTCCCTGGAGAACCATATTGCTGAGTCTGTGGCCCAGGAAAGTGGTACTCGGAAACGGGTCAAAAGGGCCTCCAGACAGCACTTTTCGGAAGCAAGCGCGATCTCAGAAAAAGCTACGTAGAGGTTGCGATACCTGTGCTCCGAGCAGCAACTTCGAGCACTTTGAATGTAGATGAGGTAAAAGCAAAGCATCACCATGTTGACACGCTAGTACTTAGCTTACAAGTAATGGAGTAGTAAGACGACCTTTCGCTTCGTCCAAGACAACTGAACTGGTTCCCAACGTCAGATCACCAGTGCACCCCCTGCACGATGCGTCCACTCATTCAATACGACCTTGATGAACCTCCAGTAGCCCACTCCGATGCCCTACCACAACCCAACACGCACCGGCCACCCATGAAGAAACGAAAACGGGACCACCAGCCGTCTGTCCCACAAAAAGTACCTCTCCAACACTGGGACGACCCGGGGAGCGCCGCAGTCAGCGTGGAATACGACGAGCAAGGGACATCTATCGCCGCTGGATCCGTCACGGTGTCCTATGCTGACGACATCGAGGACGAAGAGGCAGCGGATGGGGACGAAGGTGTAGACGCGGCAGAGGAAGAAGAAGACGAAGAAGAGGAGAGCAGACCTCTCACACAGGAAGAGATCTGGGACGACTCGGCCCTCATCGACGCGTGGAATTCTGCAGAGGCCGAGTACAAGGTATGCACTGTTTCCCGCCCGACCCCATACACGTCGCTCACCCCATCTTCAAAGGCCTACCACGGCACCTCAAAAGCCTGGAAAACGGAACGCGTGAAAAAGTCCCCACTGTACGTCCTGTTCATTCATCGTCATCTGTCATCAACGGCTGACCCGTCCATTTGGCTACTAGATGGTACAACAAACCTTACACAGCGCCCGGCCCTAGCAAGTCCAAATCACACTCCATACTCCAAGCACAGGCGCAGGAAGACGGGGAAGCCGAACCCGACACTGCTCCGATCGACTTCAACACCTACGTCCCGACACACGACCCCTCCCTTGTCATCCCGTCCGACACTACTCCCGCCATGCAGACCCCGTCCTTTATCCCTCCACCGTCGACGAGGATGGTCAGTCGTGACGAGGCGTTCAATAACGCACTGAGTGCCATGTATTGGAGCGGGTATTGGACCGCAGTGTATCATGTGCGCCCCACTTTGTCCGCTACTACCTCCGTCCTGACTCCCCCGATCTTGTTTCCAGTGCCAGAGTCAGACGAGCGAGGAAAATAACAGCGGACCGGCAGAAGCAACCGAGGAATACGAGATTGAAGTAGACGAAGGCGAGGAGGAACCGGCAGAAGCAACCGAGGAATACGAGATTGAAGTAGACGAAGGCGAGGAGGATCTGGTACCAGCTCAGCGATGAGGCTCAGTCTATCTCAACTTTATCAGCATCACAGGTACGTTATTTTCAAAGGACAAACGTAGAGACATGGTATTCTCTACAATGCAATCTCGACGTCCAGCCTGGCCAGATATGAGTACACGTCGGGCGACATCCGATATTTCAGTATCCCAGCAAACACCATCAGCGACCTCGACTTCTTCCTCAGTGACGTCAGAGTCTGAAAAAGGCGGGAAGTCAGACCGAGGAACATTGAAGAATGTAAGCCGGACTCGCCATATGTCGCGTAGCTTCGGCAACAGCAGATGCCTTGACCGATTGATGTACGGCGGCGAGTGAATCCATCGTAAGAGGCAGGTAAACTTGCAAGTTGCGCTGGAGTGCATCGTGAAGATCCTTGAATTCTTCTGCTTTGCGAGTGATTTTTGCGACGTCCCCATCTAAAGGAATGAGATCCGTCGACTCCATGATCTGATACACAAGCATGTTAACCGCCCAAATTTTACGAGATACCAGGCGGAAAGAAAGCAGCAACATACCTCGAGCGTCACGTCCGGTCTTCCGGCATTTTTCGCCTTCATTGCTTCTCTCACTCTCAAAAGCTTGACAGCTGCATCTCTATCCCGTCCGACAGCCCTGTTCATCCTTTCATAGTGCCGCAAAATCTCGACAGCGGTCTTTTCGATCACTCTCCCCTTTTCGTTTTCCCCTCCCGTTGTTGGCAGCGACAGCCCGTTCCCGAGCGCTTGCGCAAGGCATGCAATCACGGTGGCGTAGTCACCTGCAAGGTTGTACAACTTGATTGCTTCAGGAATCCGGTCATTTGCCTCCGACTCGCGTGCAGCACGAATGAGAATTTGTTCGTTGTATTCACCCGTGTTTTGCAGTTGGAGCAATGAAGCCCCCTGCTCGATAACACCACTCTACCGGAGGGTACGCTCGCCCGTCAGAAAAGCGGGAGCCGGCAGCAGATAGGCAGGGAACATACGAATTTCGTGCCATCGGGTCTAAACCCACCAACAAGCTCCTCCCAGGCAGGCCCCGAGTGTGCCAACACGATAATACGCCTCACAAGTTCCCAGGCATTCTCCAGGTTCTCTTTTCCGACACCGTTACCTTGATCTGCGGATAAGCAAACACAATAGACGTATTGAAGTGCTTCTCTCGCGTCCATTTTCACAAACTGGCGAACATAGCGCCAGATTAGTGTGGAGAGGCTCAAGGCAGGAGGACCAAGAGGCGACAAGGTCACTGTTAAGGTAAGAATATCCAGCGGCCAATACATACTCGAGAGGCGAGACGACATACGAGGGCCGAGCTCCGACGTCTCTGCGCGTGAAGGAACACGCAGTAGACCATGATATGCCAGTGCAATTGCGATGTGAACCGCCTCAATCTCGGTTTCCGGACGCTCCCACAGTGCGGCCACAGCCTTGTAGAAAGCTGTCAGTCCATGCGATATTCCATGAGATGCAAACGACGAACCCTTTCGAATTGTCCGCACAAGAGTAGTACACTCGCCCAAATGCCCCGATTGGTTGCATCAAAGTGGCGCTCGCCGTAGCTCAACAAAACTTCGGTCAGTCCACGAAGGCCCCCTTCCTCTTCTTCGTCGACCTGTTTTGCTTCGGTCAGACCTATGACGTATCATGACCAAAATTTGCTATATACCATCGCAAGCTGGAACCATAACCAGTCCTCCGTTGTCGTTGTGACCTGAGATACCGCACGTCTGGAGGGCTCCAAACGACCCATGAGTTTGTATAGAGCAAGCTTGAACGGATCGGCTGAGGCAGAATGCAACATGTGCGCGTTATAAACGCTCTGCAGATGGTCTCTGTGTGGTTTTGACAACCTATTGTCTGACCATGAGTTGTCATACATGAGAAACACGGATTTCAAACATACCGCCTATCTGGAGACTCGATCCAAGCCTTAAAGTCGCTCACAAAGCTGGCTTCCCGGTGGTCAATCGCCGCCTGATACCGGAGTACCTCATCAAGGGCTTCTTGTGGATGCCCCGAGCGTACAAGGTAGTACAACTTTGCCCATAATGGCTGGCCAGCGACGAGCTAACAAGGAATGGTCAGGCAAACCGCAAGAGAGAGGATAATGCTTACATCTATCCGGTCCTCCCACTCTCCGTTTCTGTAGTATCTCATCAAGAGGTATGCTCGAATTTTGTTCGTCACACTCGGGTCACCGCCAAGGCGAGCCTCCATAGGTCTTGCCTGAATTGTCTTCTCGATGACCTCCCAACACTGATCTTCGAGCGCTTCTCGGGATCCTTTGGCAATTTGAGTCCTCAGCGCAGATGCCTCACGGGAATCCGAATCCGCAAGGTATGTGCGTGCATATTTTCTCTCAAACAAGGGTGCGTTGAGGATGTGAGCACCCGCATGCTCGACGGGGGGGAGAGCGGGTGGTTCTCCGGTGATTTTTGCGAGGACCAGAAAGTTGAACATCATTTGAGAAGACGCGGCCTGAGAATGCGCGATCATCAAAGGATGAAATGGACAGAAACTCTCAGCCTACCTCGGCATTGAGACTTGCGGCTGCTTGCATAAGGAGATGGACAATTGGACACGACGTTCCGCGTGATCTCGCGGCATTCAGTTCCCCGACCGCACGGTCGTATGCCATCATTTTGCTTTGCATCTGCAGTGTCAAGCTAGGACCCGTGCTTGCCTGTCAACCAGGGATCTCAGAAAGCGAAACGCCATAAGCTAGTACGCCACGCACGGCAAGGCTTCCCCTTGCATGGAAGCTCTTCTTCATCTCGGCCAGCGCCTTGTTGTCACTGCTCGAGCGACCTCCGAGTTCCTCAAAGACGCGTCTTTTTTTGGCCTCCCAATCCTTTCTACTGCGGTCTTCGAGGAGTCGATAAAAGTCCTCCTGTGTCTCTCTTCTGCCCTCTTCGATCGTGGATATGAGATTTTGTTCGTGTGCATGCCGGAGGTAGCCCGCGACGTCCGTGTCTTGGAGGGGTTGTAGGGGAGAGAAAGTGGTGGAGGTGTTCAAATGCGCGATGGAACTCGCCAATGCGGGAGCATCGACGTGGGCCTGCGCCAATAGATAGTTACTGTGAACAATGTGTGAGCAGAGCGAGCGAGATGAACGTGTGGCACGAGACTTGCGCTCTATCAGTGTCTGTCGGCGCGCTTGCTTGGCGAGAGACGAGTCTCCGGGACTGTGCTTCGATCTGGTCAAGGGTGAGGTTGACAGAAGGAAGATCAGGCCGCGAGAGATGGGTGTTGAGTGCCCTGGACGAGTTGAGGAGGGAAGAAAGGTCCGAAGCTATGTTGGACATCGTGTCGGTCGTCGTCGTCGTCGTCGTCAGAGTGTTTGCAGATGTTGACGCCGACGATGCGTCCTCATTTCGCTTCGCTTCAAGCTTCACTTCAACCTTGACCCTGCACTGACACTCATGATGGGCAAAAGACCAAAGAGACCACTTCAAAGACCAGGTCAATTCGATCCAAACGATGCTACACGTATCAAACATACCCGCTTGGGTGTCTGGGACTTTTACGAGGAGAAGCACTCCAACATCCCCATCCCTGGCGCCTCGCGTCTAGAAACTGCCTCACTGATGTACCAGAGCCTCCCATACGTATGGAGAATGCTCAAAGATATATGCGGCATACGACGATGCTTGGTTTTGATACTCCTCTACCTCCTCGTCGAAGTCGCTGCCTCCCTTGTACCCGCAGTCTCACTCTGGTCAGTCTCACTCCTTAGACGCGCGTAAACTTCTTCACATCGCTTCCAGGTATTCTGGACAACTTCTTCTACTGGTATGTTCTACCTCATCTGTATTTGATCGCACTGTTCGACATGGCACAGGTCGAGACTGCCATCGAGAAACGCACAGTTGACAAGAATGTTCTCATCCACGTAGCCGCTGGACGTGTCGCTTGCACGATAGTCGAACGTCTCCTAAACTACTCCAAGTTCCATCTATCACATCCCCTCAATCTCGCTATTAAACGATTCTACTCTGCTCACATATACCATGCCATGGCACGACTCGACGTCCCCACGTTCGAGGATCCTGTCATCCAGCGTCAACTCGAGGCTGCTTGGTCCGCTTCTTGGGGGTCCAGTATCGCCTGGGATACCATCCGAATGACATTAAACATCCTTACGACCGCAATTCGACTACTTTCACAGGTGTCCGTCCTCATTAGCGTTGTGAGCCATCAGCGCGATGGTACGCTACTCGCCCTGCTCAGTTTCTCCCAATCGCTATTCCAATGGTTCAGTATAAGGGGCATTGTGTCCAGCTCCCTAGGTGGTTCGTCCATTTAGTGTATCGCGATCCTCCGTTCTCACACTCAGCTTTCAATCAGTATGGGCTGCAACGACCACGGACGAAGACTATATCCGTATGCAGGGTTACAAGCATCTTGTCGACAACCCTGTACATCGCAAAGAAATTGTCGCCGGTTCCCTCGCAGACCACTTGGCAAATCGTACGCTTCTCTGGACAGATCTGCGATTCCTTGGTTGATTGCTCGTAGAATACAAGGACGCTGCCAATCATGTCGGGGATAATGCAGGCGACTTTCCGGAAATGAGACAGGCTTACTCCGTTCAAGATCGATTGACATTGATGTCAATTCTTCGTGAACCTTTGCGCGAACTGCCTCAGGTTTGTGTGTCTATTGCTATCTCATGGACGATTTAGTGACAGCAGACGTCAGATTGTATTTACTCTTAGAGCTGTTCAATACCCCGCATCCATACCCGTCTCAATTGCTTCCCTTACACTTATTAATCACACCGCCCAAACATTTAGCTCAAGCTTTTTTGGTCTTTTTGGAGAAACGCATCATCTCGCTGAGAGTTTTGCGAGCGTACGAAAGCTATATGAAGTAGCCAATATCCAGAACAAAATCGTAGACGGGAACATATCATTTCCGGAAGATCAGCAGGCCCTCCGACACGGAATCTCGATTGAATTCAGGCAAGTATTGATAGGTTCCATCACCAACTTAACCTCACACGATCCCAGGAATGTCTCTTTCCGATACCCGGGTTCGGAAAGTTATGCTTTGCGTGATGTCTCGTTCAAAATTGGGGCTGGGCAGCTTTGTGTGAGTTACTCCTGAGCGTCTGCATGCCGCTGTTTATTGAGCTTATATCCAAGGTCATTGTCGGTGTAAATGGATCAGGAAAGAGCACCATCCTGAAACTGCTCTCACGCATATACGACCCGACCGAAGGCACGATCTTCATCGATGACAAGGATATCAAAACGCTCAAACTTGCTGATTTGCGCCGTGCCGTGTCTATCTTATTCCAGGACTATACCTATTTCCCGTTATCAGTGGGTGTTCTGTTTCGTTTACTTTTGCACCTTCCATGACGGTATGCCTCTTCAGATCAAAGAAAACATAGCTTTGGGAAACCCCAACCTTGCCCCGGATGACGACAAAATACGCGAGGCAGCCCGCCTGGGTGGCGCGGAAGAGTTTATTGACAAACTCCCCGAGGGATTCGACACGTACCTTGACCGACCCGTGAGGGACTACTACTCCGGCCTTCCTGAAGGAACTACGACGCTCTTTGGACGCAAAGTGAACTACAATCGCGTTCGTGGTGCAGGTGCAATGCGCGCGACGGACAAGTCGACGTTGAGTGGGGGGCAGATGCAGCGGCTGGCTGTGTACGTTCTTTTGCTACAACCATGCCTCACGTATCATGTTGCTGACATCAACCCCTTGTCGCCCACTAGTTCGCGGACGTTCATGCGCTCCCTCGTCTCCGAAGCAGAATCTCCCGTTGGCCTCCTCCTTTTCGATGAACCGAGTGCCTCGCTTGATCCACGCGCAGAGCACGGTACGTCAAGTTTACTCCTCTTTCCCGTTGGTTCACTTATCCTTTCTTCGTTACGCACCCCAGATCTGTTTGAGAGACTGCGCACCCTACGGGGAAACAAGACTATGGTTTTCTCCTCGCACAGGTTCGGAAA
Organism: Boletus reticulatus; assembly: GCA_038093535.1. Classification (NCBI taxonomy): domain Eukaryota; kingdom Fungi; phylum Basidiomycota; class Agaricomycetes; order Boletales; family Boletaceae; genus Boletus; species Boletus reticulatus. The sequence continues at coordinate 106,713 of JBBPSJ010000001.1, forward strand.
CCTGACTCGCCATGCAGACCTCATCTTGTGAGTCCCCCCTCTTTTTGCAGTGCGATTGATTGATGTCCCACCAGGTACATGGACAATGCCGAGATTCAAGAAGCTGGTACGCATGAGGCGTTGTTGGCTCGGAACGGCGAGTACGCACGGGTATGGCGGTTACAGGCCGAGGCATTCCTGTAGTCAGCTGTCATGTACCTGCAAGTCTGTTGTTGGGCCTATCCGTGGTTCCGGAATTGGGTTCAATGTGTGCTGTGTATCATGTGAACGACCTTGACGGTTTAGCCAATCGCCTCGTGGGATCTGAGCTCAAGAAGAGCATCGATGCTATGGTCGGGGGCACCTTATCCATAAAACGGCTCTTAAAAAGCTACCTTGAATGTAGCATCTGGCGAGGATCCCAAGTTGATCCCCGTTGAACGTCGATAATCGGTGGATCCCGGGGTAACTCTGCGTCCTTGACTCCAATTGAGATGCCGCATCATACATTGCTCCGAGTCACTAGCACTTGCCATGCGATGGCACGGCGATGCTAAGAGGCCGATTCCTATACGTTGAGCTCTTGTGCGTGGTCACGAGTCGCCAGGAGGTGCCAGTGGTCGCAGTTCCAGACCCATTACAACTTGTACATCGCTACCTCACCAATGAGTAGGAAACCGTGAAACCCGCTTCTCCCTAGTAGACCCGGTGGACGCATTCAGTCCGGACGTATAAAAAATACCCGCTCGAGTCTGGACTCGAAGCACCCAGCATGTTAGACGCGCGTAAACTTGTCTTATTCACGGGTTATCAGGCCGGACAACCTCTATGCTTGACCTCGTCTAGAATCTGATCCGAGTCCCACTGCTCGACATGGCACAGGTCGTCGAGAAATGTTGACGCACGGTCGACAAGAACGTTCTCGTCCCCTTAACTAAACTACGCCGAGTTCCGCCCTCTCACATCCCCCTTCATCTCATCGGTACGGCGTGCCCCGCCCTGACAATTGTCTCTGCTTCTCGAGCCCGGATCTCTCGGCCATCTTTGACACACACGAGCCCGTCGTGATCGCACGCCGGGGTTCAAGACTCGCTCGCCTCGAGTCGGACAAGACATCGACATGTATACAGAACCACGCGCGGTCTAGAATGGTCGCCGTCACACGTGTGGATCAGCGTTTGCCTCGCATCATGATGAACGACGCGGACGCGCGGTACCGTACTCACGACGCAAACTCAAGCTTGGGGGCCACTTTGGACATGTTTTTTTGACACGCGTCACCATCGTCGTCATCGCCCGAGACGACGTACGTGCATGTCTCATGTAGCACCTTGTGTACACATGTGATGCAACACGCCAACGTCGCATCATTCATTGAATCATTTGCAACGGTTCAAAACACGCTGGATGGGCAACTCGGACATGGTGTCATCGGGGGATCGGACCGACCGCTGGAAAGGTGCATCGTACAACCACCACACATCATGGCGGCATTTCCGCGGCACTCCATCATACCCGAGGTGGGTCCAATTATAATGTGGATGGTGGTGCTCAGCCTTATCATGCCCATGTTGATCGTGGTCACCCGCTTTTCATCAATGAACCACTCCTATCAGATAACAATGTGGACGGGGACTCACCAACGCCGTGGTTGGCCGAACTTGAGGGCCGTAGCACGGTCACCAAACATGATCCCGGACCGCACATTCCCACATGTACGTATGGTGTTCTGATTGGAATGCCTGAGCGGTGTCGAGTCACTGTCAACTTGTCATTTACTACTTTCCTGACGAGGTGATATTGTGTGCGTGGAGTACGGAGTGCGGAGTTGTAGAGTCTTTGGGGAACCTTTCGGATGCGTGATGCGTGATGACGCGTGATGCGCGTGTTTCGGACGAGGGTTTGGTGACCGGACTGGAGTTCGGAACGGGACGCGCGTCGCGGCGTAACTGGATGTCAGGATAGCCCTAGGCACGGAAATAAATGAACACTGCAATGCTGGGTTGTGAGATCGACAGGTTGCAGACAAGAGATAAGGAAAAAAGGAAAGCTTGGGTCGTGCAGAAGAGCATCCGTTGCTTGACCGTCATATTTAGTTGTGTACACCATAAAGAAAGCCAACACGGAAAAATATACAGGACAGGTCTAACGCTATACTGCTGAAACATATGATGACATGTATAACCAGCGAAAACGCTAATGAACAAGATGGTACACATGAACGAGCAAGGATAAAAGGAATAAACAAGACGCGATAAGCAAAACCTACACCCTCCAGTCGACAACTACGAACTGGGACGATCAGATTGTGTTTGCTGCGTCGTTATTTGCTGCTGCAGTATTTTGAACTGTTCAAACAACTGCTGCACGCTCTCGGGTTCTAAAACTACCTTTGTTCCGTCACACCGAGCCTTCTTTGAAAACTCGGAACACAGTTCATTGATATCAGCATCCTGTCATCCGACACATTGAGACTATACCGTATCGGATAAACGGAACACGAACCTTGAAATGGGGATTTTGCGTTATACACCTCCACGCTTTGAGCACCTCAATGTTTTCAGGACTCTCCTTTGTCCGAGGGATGTTCGAGCCTTGACAAGAAATTATTTCTCCCGTAGACATATCAGACGTCTTCCGGAGCGGCGGCTTGGGTAGCTCCGTAAATGGAGATGGACCCTCGGCAACGATGTGCTTTGCAATGTCAGTCCGACTTAGCACGATGGGATGGCATACTGAGGCGGTGGCACTACTTGGCGTGGATTCGGACGCAGAGGGTGGACTCTCTCCAGGCTGTGATACAGTCGTCCAACTGAATGGACTTTGAGAAGTCGACGTACTTGGCGATGAATTATTCGAGTTGGATCCGGGTGGTGCCGATATCGGTTTCTGAGCGGCAGCGGATGGTTTTACACCGTTGGCATGTGATACGGGTGACGTGCTCTCCACCAGGGCGTTGAAATCGAGAGGGCCTTGATTACCCATGTAATTTCCTCCAAATAGTTCATCAAGGCTATGATTTGGATGTAAAAAATCATTCTGTCCGCTATGTTGAGTGAATGGTTGGGATTGGGCCGTTGAAGACCATGAATTGGGGCCAGAGGAAAAGTTAAAGGCAAATTGATCAAGGGAATTAGAAGCAGATGTGGTATTGAACGAGGTTGACGGTGATTCGTCGACAAAGGACATGAGAAGAGGATTGTTGGCGATAGTCTTGTACGACTGCGGTAACGCATATTGGCCAAAGGGAGACGGGCTAGTGTCTGTTTGCATGGGCACATCCGTGGGCTCGTCAAGGACACTGAGCATGGATGGGTCAAAGGTGGTGAGTGCACCCCAGTCAATGTCTGTGCCAAAATCGGCGCGCTTTGGAGGGGACTGAGAAGGGGCGGACGCGGGAGGGAAAGGTGAGGGTGTTCCAAAGAAACTGAAAGGGGAGGATTGCGCGGTCGAATTCGGAGCTGAAGCGGTCATTGGTGCGGGCTTTGGGACTGAGAATGTGAACTGCGCCTGCTTCAACGCCAGGTTCTCCTCTTGTAGGCGGGATAAGAGATCACGTAGATTAGAGTTTTCAGTTTCCGCGGCCTCGTTTTTTGCTTCGAGTGCGGCCACCTGGTCTTCCAACTGGGAACGATCAGGCAGGCGAGACAGGGGCAGTGTAAGTAGACTCACGTCCTTGACATGCTTCTCCTTGCGCTCTCGGAATGCACGTTGTGCTGCTCTGTTCTGTTCTTTGCGTTTGAGAAGACGGGATTCGTCTTGCTATAGCAACCATGAGGACCAATGTACTGGATACGGGGATAGACTGACCAGAGGGTTACCGGTCGATCTGCGTCTCGAGGGTAGAGACTTTTTGGAGAGGTTTGAATCGTCGGCTGCTGAGGTGAATGGGGGGCCAGAGATCGAGGGAGGATGCGACATACCGGTGTGTTGGTTCTTTGAGCTCGGACCTGGCTCCATGTCGTCCGCGCTGGCCTTGCGTTTCAGTGGGGCGTCATCGGTATCGTTTTGACGGGCGTTGACAGAGTGTCGCCTGGACGTAGTATCGGTGTTGCCTGGTGGGCTGGGACTGCTATCGTCCGAGTTGGGGGACTGGCGTTGGTCCTGCGCGGTGAGCGGGCTAGCGCTGTGATCGGGGCTGTCTGTGGTGGCGAACTGTTTCTGGAGGAGAGCGAGAAAGTCGTCGTCTGGAAGCTGGGAGAAGCGGGAGGGTGCTTGAGATATGTCCCAGAGCGAGTTCATGGTCGAATAGTTCATGGTCGACTCCTGACCTGTCGTTCGTTCCTATCTTATTTTATTATATTGTTCGATAAATAAATAAATAAATTTCAGGGCCAATCGGGACAGATTTAAGCCCGAGAGACATGCCGTCGGCACACGCAACCACCTCCCAACTCCCGCAGTCATACGACATCCTCTCGGTCCCTTCACAATGTAGAAATGACTCGTGTCGACGAATACTGAGTGAGTACTGAGTAAGTCGCCCCGGAGGAATATCCGTGCGTGACTGCAAATTGCAACGTAGTCGACCGATACTACTACATCGGAATAACATTCATACGAAAAAAAGAAGGGTCAAGTAGCCTAGTGAGAGAAAGATGGATTTAAATTATCGGTAGAAGATTTATTACGTCCCATCTAACGCGTGTTAGAACGAAAAAAGCAGGTATCACTAGAAACAAAGGAATCACGTCGGTAAACGGCCGGCGACGAGGGATCTAGGAACTCACATAGTATTCAATCTCCAACTGCAGACATCACTTTTCAGTGTCATCCTTGACGACAGAAAAATAGGCACTCACAAAGAGGAAAGCGACCTTCTGCGGCCAGAGAAGATTCAGCCCCACTGGATTATACAGCTGGGTATTGAGCTCCTCGATCTTCTTCTTCAACCGCCGCATTTCCTGCAAGAATGTATCGCTCAGGTGTCTCATCCCAATCACTACGCTTACCACCTACCTTTGTGTAATGCGACGTCACAAAGAGAGTCGACAGCTGCAGCGTGATCACAGCCAAACAGTTGTCCACGAACGCGTGTCGTATGCTATGAGCCGATATCAAAATCTCGTTGATGTTATTAATCGTCTGAAGAAACTGCGTCGGCGTGATCTGCCAACGACAGTGAGCTCAAAGCGCACACAACAACCTAGGAACAACGCACCCGTCCCTCTAATTCGAGGGGGAAGATCGGGGAGAACTGAGTTAATTCACCTCCCGCATAATCCCGTTCAATACGAACTATCTCGCGTGGATGATGAACACCTATCTGACCGACTGGAGCGGTCCCATATGCCGCGTCAGACGGCGGCGGCCCAAAATAATACGACGAATGTGGAATCAATGGACGTTGACGACTGAAAGAAGCATCACATTAGCAAAAACATACCGACAGAATCCACGCGACGCACCACTTTTGCATCCTCTCAAACTTTTTCGAGTTGAGCGTCGAGTAATAGTCGGTTGTATACGTCTCATTGTTGTCCGTAGGTGGATCGACCTCGTCCCAAGGTTGCGGGGACGGCGACTTGAATTCGAGCCGCAAATGTCGTGCGTTGCGCCCAGACGACCCAAACGTCCGCCGTTGCTCCTTCTCGTCCATCTCCAAGGACCGGTCAGCGCCATGCGCGCTCCCCGCTGCGTGCACAGAACCCACATCCTCTTCCACCACTCCCTTCTCGCGATCGCCTTCGTCCTTGCTGTCATGTCGCAACGGATGCCATGATTCACCTATATCCTCTTCTTGCACCACAAGGACCTCTTCCTTGCGCGATAGATCCCCACCCTCCTTGACCAAGAGCCTGCGTGACAGCGACACCACCTCGGCGTCATCCCCCGGCGGCTTGGATTCCTCCCCCGTCTCCACATCGACACTGTCTTGCTCCAATTCCGATCGGCCGACGCTCAATCGACAAGGATCCCCGCCGTTTAGCCCACCCAGCCGTCCCACCCCCACCCCAACGCCCTCCACATCCACCTGCGCCCACGACGTCGCCACAGACGAATTCATCTCCAACGGGCCCCTCACCGAAAATCGCGAGTGCGACCGCGAATGCGTCAACGAGTGCGAATGCGAACGTGAACGCGAATGCGAATCCGACAGCGACAACGATCGCGACCGTGACGGTGACGCACATCTGAGAGGCGATACGCTTCTGGACAGTCGACGAGCGGTGACGAGGCCGCACCGCCCACTCTCTTCGACCTCGACTTCTTGGTCTTGTGGCTCGTTCCCATTCTTGTGTGTGTTTGGAGTTGCGTTTGCGCTCCCGTTCCCGTTCCCGTCTGGTCTCTCGTTCTTGTTCTCGGCGTGTATTAAACTTTGCTTCACAGCAATACCCACGTCTTGCCCCTCATCGTCGGCCGTAGTCGCGGCCACGCCGACACCTACCTCTTCTACCTCCTCTACTTCGACCTCTACCTTGCCCCGGACCTCGGCCACGGCCACGGCGACAGGGCCATGACCATCCCTAGTCCACGACGGTACACGATCCAACGCATGTTCGACAGGCACGTGTTCGAGAGATGTCATGACAGCGCGGGACGCATAAGAGGAGTACTTCAGAACTGAGAATCGATCAGCGACGTGATACGTTTGATACTTGATGCCAGACGTACCCGAGTAAACAAAGCGTAGTAAAAAAGGGTCGCGTGTGCGATGTGCCAAGTAGTATCGAGCGTGACCAAATGAGCGTCTCGTAAGAACGAGGGTGGAAAAGCAGTGCCAACACACGCCAGTGCCACAAGTCCAACCCACACTTGAATCCGAACCAATCATAAGACAAAAGAAAATCGATTCTATCAGGCGATTGCAAACGAACTACATGTACATATGTGCGGTAATACATAGTTGATTTAGGCCTCTGTGCTGGCAATACTTCATATCGAATCATTCGTCATATACAGGAAAACGAGGTCCCGCGGTCATCATGGCAAGACTAGGCTGGAGAAGGGTCCTTCTTCTCATGCAAGCGTGGTGGTGATGCAATAGGTCGGGCCGTTGGAGACCCCGCAACTGGATTCATCACGTCGACCAACTTTCCCCTCGACGGCGGGGTTGGCGAGCGTCGATCAATCGCCATTCGGTCGTCTGTGGGCGAGGGTGCGGTTGACGCAGGTGATAACGTCGCAATGGGAGGTAGCGCAATCGGTCCCGATGAGCTGGGGTGAGAAGCATGACCGGAACCAATTGGACGCGGGTGAGGGGGCAACGACATCGAAATAGTAGGCGGGCTGGTAGGATACGCGTGTCCAGCGTCAGCGTGCTGACGAGCCTCGGGAGAGTGAGAAGCGGGTTGCGTCCGGAATGGAATCGGGGAGGGACGAGAGGAAGGAACGGGTGTATGTCGACCGGTAGGGGATGGCGGCCCACGCTTGACCAGATCCACCCGCGTGCGCTTGTTGTCCAGATCATCTACACCTGGACTCAATGGACGTTTGAGAGTAGTTCCACCAGGGGGAGAAGGTCGACTACCAGACGTTGAAACCGACCCGCGATGAGATATTCCCGGACGTGGAGAGGTCGCTGTATGCCTGCTGCCGTTCGACAACGTGGGTGAGTGCATTGGTGCAATGTGAGACTGCGACAGGACAACGAGTGCATCCGCAACACCCTCATCGTAGTCTTCATCCACCACACGCGAAGGGGGGCGAGGGGTAGCAGTAGTTGGAGAAGGCTGCAGAGAACGACTACCAGAACCGTTCGAACTCGACGCATCTTGCGCTTCTTTAGCAGAAAACGACGCAACTTTGAATGAAGCAGACACGTTCGCGGACTGCTCGTCCTTCGAGCGACGCTGACGCTTCTTACGTTCCTTCTTCGAAAAGTCCCCTGGGACTGAACCAGACACGCTCTGCGTGTCCGAGTCCTTTTCCTTGGCCTGTTTCCTCCTCCGATCCTTCCCGTCAGGAGCAGGCGTCGAGTTGGGAGACTCGGACATGCGCATGGCACTGGTGCCGCTCACATGAAGAGGAACGCGCGGAACACCCTCCGGGGATGTGGCCATCGCGATGAGTTGTTGGCGATGGTCCGGTGCCGTTTCTGTCTGTCTTGGGGTCTCGCGCGCGTCGAATCGCGCAGGGTCATATCGCCAATGCCCATTCTCGCCCGGTCCCGAAGGTCCAGGAGGAGGTGAGCGAGGGTGAGGACCGCTTGGCGGCTTCGACTCCCAAAACGATCGCGAGTGGTGGGTGACGATGTGGGCAGAACGGGGGGACGTTTCCATCGGACTCCCGCCACGATGGTGAGGCCCAGGGGACCGAGACGGATAGTATGGTTGCTGTGAATGGTGACCAGAGTACTCCGGTCGGCCCCGATCCCAATCACGATGATGCTCTGGCGGCGGTCGACGTTCCCATAGCATATCACGCTCGCTCTGACGCAAAGACTCGCGTGGATAAGGGGACCGCGGGGCAGTCAGTGCGGCAGGCCCAACCGGTGGACGACTTGAAGGAGGATATGATGACTGGAACCCGGGACCAGGAGAGCGGGCACGCGGTGGGGGTGGAGGCGAAGCAGAAGTGGATGGTGCGCGCATGGGGCGATTGAAGTACTCTTGGTTGTGCCCAGTAGTTGCACGGGCGGCGGAGGCACGCAGCTCCTCAGTTGGGACTTGGGGTTGCGGGACAGGGTGATGCAACAGTAGATTCTGGTGCCCAGCCGGGCCGCGGGTCGGGGGCTCGCGAGGCCCAGAAAAATCGCGTGGATGGTGTGGGCGGTCCACATCCATCGGAGCCAACGGGGTATGAGACGGAATGTGACGCGACTCGTCAAGCACGACGGGCGGTGGGGGACCACCTCTGAATGGCCCAGGTGAAGACCTACCTCCAATCGCGGCGGGAGGTGGTGGTAAATGGACATTATCTCCGCTTGACGGCCCACGGGAGTCTGATCTGAACAGAGGCCGCGAAGCGCTCGAGGTCGATGTTGACTGGAGGAGAAGTGGGGGCCCGGTGAGACCAGGAGGGGGGACGACAGCACTCGCATAAGCGGTGGGATGTACATCTTGAGGCCCAGGGGCGGCAGGGAGCTGACCCCCGGTAGCTTGGGCGTTCTTCAATAACTGCAAACGCTGTGATATCACATGGTTGCCTGGGTCGAGCTCGCTAGCCCGCGCGTAGGCATCGATGGCATCCGAGATCTGATTGTTGCAACTTTCATAGAGGCTGCCAAGATCGAACCAGACCTCGGAGATGTATGGGTTGATTCTGATGGCACGCGAATACGCGTCCAAAGCATCACGGAATTGGTTGATCTGGAAGTACAGCACCCCGATGGAACACCAGAACGTCGGGTTGCGTCCGTCGCGATAGACCGCCTGTTGATAAGCTTCGTAAGCCTTGTTGTATTTTTGCCCTGCCATGTAAGCACGACCGAGGAGATACCAGCTTTGGGCATCAGACGGGTCTAGGGAAAACGATGAGTAAAGTCCACGGCACGAAGGCAACGACTTACCGGCCTCGAGACTTTTAGTCAGATGTTGGATGGCAAGCTCCTGGTTCTGGAAGGAAGAACCGTCCTGGTGATAGAGCCAACCAAGTTGTTGAAGGACTTTGGCGTGCCCGGGATTATCAGCGACGACGCGCTCGTATGCGTCTTTAGCGCGGACATGCTAGATGGGGATGGGTATCCATCACGACCCAAGTAACAAGAAGAGCGGACTTACGTCTTTTTGTTGTTCGTAAACGTGGCCGATCTGGAACCAGATATCGGCGTGAGCGAGAGGGCTGGGAGGGTTTCGGAGAATGCGGTCGAAGCAGGAAAGCGACTCGTCGTATTTGCCCTGCTGTTTGTAGATGATGCCAAGACGGAAGAGAATCTCGTTTGCCTTGTCGAAATCTAATTCTGCTAAATGAGTACATAAAAGTACCAGAGGGGATAGGAGAAAAGACCAACCTTTGTCCATCTTGAGGACGGAGGCAAAGGCTTCCTCGGCATGATCCAGAGAGCCGTACCGGTCGTAGAGTATGCCGATACCGTACCAGAGCTTTGGATCCTCCTGCGCAGCAACACATGTGACACGTTGACGTGTCATCTGAATGGGGAGTCGTACCTTTGGATTCGGCAAGAGATAGAGCGCTTGTTGATAGGCCGAGTATGCCTTTTGGAGATCATCCTGCATGAGGTAGCAGTGACCTAAAGCGGGGATTTGGTATCATAGCGAGACGATACAGAAGGGTGCTTACCGAGTGCACTCCAAACTTCGCCGTTGTCTTCTTGGAGTTGAAGCACGCGTTGGAAATAATCGATTGCCTAAAATGGAATGCCAGTGACATCAGCAAATGAACACGTGACGGTCAAGATCTCGATCTCGAGAAAGAGAACAAGAAAATGGAACATGGCGATGCTGAGTCGCGGCGGCCTCCGCGACGGACATCCTCGGGTTTTAAAAGATTGGCAGAAACGCTTCGCCTACCTTTGGATAGTTTTCCTTGATCCGAGCGATTCCCGCAACCTGGGTCAACCCTGACAGGGATATCGGGTTGTGCCGTAGGGCATTTTCATATGCGGTGATGGCGTGTTCGAGATCACCCATTTGCTCAGCAACGCGGCCTGAGAAACAAATACGCCTTTAGGCGTTGGCATGCTCGGGAGAAAAAAAGGTTGACGTACCAATAAGAAGCCACGTCTGCTCATTAGCGACGGCGAGTTTATGAATCACGCTCGAGGAAGCGGGCGGTACACCGTTGGGTGGTGCTGCGCTGGGCACGACGACGGGCGAAACGATCTGATTAGGAGGCGGGTGGGTGTGGTTGGAACCGTTTGACATGGCGGCGGGAGTTGAGGGGAGATTAGCAGAGCTGCCGTTGAGATGGGGCGGGTGCGTGGGTGCTGGATGGGGAGGATGTGTGATGAGGGCGTGGGGGTGAGGGTGAGACGGCTCGTGCATGCGGACGTCCCGGTCGGACTGACGGGGTACGTGTCGGTGGGACATGGCTGCCGTGAGGACGGGAACGCAGCCAGTTATGGAGGTGACGAGGAGGGGAAGGGAAAGCTGTCAAATGGAGGAGGATGGTGATATATATATGAAAAACGCAGCAGGGAGAGGAGATCAGGGCCCTTTCGCACCCCAGTCGCACGATCAAAGACGATCAAGCAGCCGGGCGACGGATCTGAGATCTCCCATCTCGCGTTGTCTGATTTGAATATGCACCGATTTAGCATGACATCCTTGTCGTTCCTGCTCGCTCTATTTACGGCCACGTTGCCGTTGCCCGTCGCGGCTACTACTTTTTTTTCAACTGCCACAACATGTCCGCGCACACATGTGGAGTCCCGTGGAAGCTTATCCAATCCTGGACGTGACCGTGAGTCAAAGAGCTTAACGGACAACCCCTTTTCAACACCGCCATGAACTCCACCTTCGTGGATCATCACAGGAAGTCCGCCTGGCACACGAGTCACCTCCATTGCTACTCGTGGCCACAAGGACGCCTTTCAGCCCTGAGGCCTAGACGTTATGTACATCCGTCCGCCCTCTCAATTCCACCACTCGCTCTCTTCCAATTACTACAGCATCATGTCCTAATGCGCTCATTGCCGTCGAACCCTTCGGGACCATTACTACATCGCTGCTGGCAAGTGTGAGATCTCGGAGGCGATAACTTCGCCTCCTGACAATCGAGCGGCTACCGAAATACCGGTTTCAAGCTTCCTTTGATCAAATATCTCAGTCTAGGCCACCGCTTTCTCGCGATTGGCACTCGGAAAGCTCATGCGCTGTTTCCAGGGTCCGCTTATTCCACATCCGGTAACTGATCGTGATAAGTTCAAGTCAATACCCAGGTACGCGTGTTATTCCTTTCCTGGCCGAATGAAAACCAACGCTCCCAATCACGTGAGTCTCATCGGATAAATTACCCTATCAGAATGCAAATACGTGGTCCTGATATTCGCAAGCCCACTCCTGGTCCGTGGAGGCTGGCCCATCTAGATCTCGCTCCCCATCAACGCTGCGTAACGTGTCCCTCAGTGACAGTCCTGGAATTCATCGCGAACTGGACATAGCCACGGCGAATGAAACCTTTTTTTTTCACACTCCGCCTCACTGGCCACGAGTCAAACCTGCACCATCGACCGCATCTCTTTGTGCGATCACACCCATAACATCCATTTTGATAGAGTATTGCGATACGCCACGCTGTCTTTGTTTTACAAGGAATCATGGGAACAGTTGTGTGGTATTGTTATCCCTTGTCTGGTTGTATGACCGAGACACCCTTTCAGTGTCACCCTTTCCATCACCTGCGGCAAACTCTTACAGACTATCCCGAATACAGTCCACATTTTGATGCGGCACCTTCGCCAATCCCCGTCGAACCTGCATCGAGCCCTGGATGGGTGTGGTGCTGCCAACCGTTCGCCTAACTGGTGGGTTATGCAATTAAGTAAGCATTCACTCTAGGTTACAGCTTCCTTTTTTTTTTCGCTCCGAGACGCTTAAATAACAGCCGGGCACCAAGTCAAGTCCTGATTAGGACGTGTGTGTTCCAGTTTGAACCGATACACCGTGCACTTCGAAGCAAGTACAGCGCCTGCCCCGAATCTCGATGCTGCGCGAGTGCCATCAAATGAATGAACCAACGTGATTGCTAGCAGAAATGGGGCTGTTCCGCTCCAGTCGGTGCGATGCAAAGTCGTCGCTGGGAAACTGGGATCCTGCGATCACCATCACCCATGACCCTTCGCCTAAGTACAAGGGTATCAGCCCAAGGTGACATCGATAACCCTACGGGTACGGATGAATAATATTCCCTCATGCGGAGCAACCTCAGCCGCAGAGTTGTCTAATTCGGCGCGTTCGCGAAGGGATCGTCAGGATTATCCGGCCCGGTATCACATAACATGCACACCGGAGGATATCGGACATGACAGCATTCCTCGCTAAAACGGTCAGTGATACGCCCTGATATGCCATGTGGAAAACTTCTCTGCAAAGACGGTTTGTAACGTTATCCCTTGACGACTCTATTACCACAGGCGGTTGAGTGCTGTGATCGGACGGCGGGTAGCAAAAAAGGAAATTAAGGGGCCCCGCCGCAGCGTTGATTGGAATGAATACATGCTTGCTTGTTCAGGCCAGGATCCTTCCTTGCACCAGTCACGAGATGACGTGGGGAATTGTGGGTCGACGTTTAGGAGCCAAAGGGTTGCAGCTAATCGAGGTCCACAGCAATCAGGTCATGATGCTTGTGCTGTAGAAAAACTGCTGGCAAGCCCCGCAGCGCGCATCGCTCGGCAACTGTTCGTCGCAGGTCGGAGATTGACAATGGGGATACGACGCAGCTTGGAACACTGCACCCGAGCAGGCCAACGGCCATATTAATAGTGGTGGTGGGTGTACGATCTCCGCGGGAAATGTCAGTATCCATGGCAGACGGGCCCCACGTTGTTTTAACCCACTTCTTTCATGGGCGAAGATAGATGTAACGTTATCTTTTCCCTAAACCATGCGAGAGCTGATTGGACGACCGATATCAAAAAAGGAACATCGTGAGCCGTTGCTGTGTAGTCCTAAAACAAAACCAAAAAAAATTAATACGAGCCTTGCTGTCGGGTTGGTGATCGAAGGGCTTCGTCCTAGAGCAAGCGTCCTCGACAATTGAAATGTCTGTATGGCTCGGGTTGTCACGAGGGAACTTAATGTCTGCTGCGGACGGCGAACAAACCCCCTTGCGTTTTGGGAGATTCCAGACATATTGCTCTATGGAGAATTCCTCAGTCAAGCCAATGATAAAGCCGCACAGAACAGTGCAAACCGAAAGAAAAGAAAAGATGCGCCACCAGGGGAAAAAGACCGCGATAGATATTGTAGTTTCCGTTCAAGGAGATCGATCAACCGGCACCTGTCAGGAAAGTTGAGCCCCGTGTGCCTCACCTCCTGGGAACCCGTGAACAATCCAGGAGGATCAAGGCCGCCATGTATGCGCTCCGAGCGTGGCCGAAACGGTTTACCTGAATAGCCGATGAAGAAGGCTGATATTGGGCAGGGTGGGAAGATCCATGGTAATTCTGTCAGACAGAAACAGTACAAGGCACTGAAGAAGGATTCTAAGCCCATACGTACATAATCGATTTTCTTCTAGCGCTCAAGATCCCTTCACACGAACGGACTAATTCTTTGACCGGTTTCATCAAATGGAGGCCAACACCCATGTTGTTTGCTCATATTTGTACACCACATCTCAACGTCGTGCCCTCATCGAATCCGACTGTAATCACCAGCCCCTCTTATACCACCCATGACCCGTATGTCCCTACTGAGCATCGCCGTCGAAATCGACGTACTGATCAAAGATCAGGAGGAAACCAACGCGAGATGGACCGCGCACGGGCGGCCAAGAAACAGGCAGCGAACAAATCAAAGACAAAGGAAAGCAATGCTTCTCTCACCAAACGTAAGGAGGCGTAAGCATAAGAGGATATTGCTATTCCCTTTCTTCTCTCTCACTTGGCGGTTTTCGTGCAGCGATGCTGAAGTTCTGCGTGCAAAGCAAAAGGCATGCCTCGTGTTTCTGATGAACACAAACTGACGGCTGACGTGGGGCATTCTAGAAAAACGATGAGAAAAAGGTTGTCGAGGCCACAGCAGCGAAATCCAGTAAATAGCATTGGCGTGTGGCAGATCCCACGAGAATCTGTCGTGTCCCTCTGTTGTTGTTCTACTGCCCCACTGCACTGGAGGATCATTGGTGGGAGTTTTCTATCTCAGACATTCCTGTTCTACAATCTGGAACGCAAATATCACCTGGTTTTCCTATGCGAAATGCGCTTCTGGGCGATGAAATATGGATTTAGTAACTCGCCGTGGCTATCGCCGCATCTCACGGAGTGTGGATCGGGACTCCAGCGTGGACGGAACAGGGCCATGTCACTCGATCAGGTGAAAATAGAGTCTCGTCCAACTTGCACGGAAACTTGCGTGCGCAGAACAATATTGGAAAGCCGTCAAGATACCAGTTTCGGATCGCAAGAGATTATCTGACCAGAAATGTCTCGCTCTGCTCCCGGTGCTTCACAAGTACACAGCATCACATCCCGGACTTTGCGGCGCATGCCTCTTTTCTCCCTACTGGACCAGCAGTGACGGAAACTAGCGGCTCACATGATACGGGATCGATGGAGCCCCATAACACCGAATGGAACTGTCCACGGCCCGTGTGCACTGATGCGACGGTCCCGCAGATCCGATTGCTTTTCACTACTCCCTGGAACTCCTCCCCGTACCTTGACAGACGTCCCCTGCCATGTCGAGAGAGATGTGACCCAGACGTGTCTGAGACATGTGGCAGATGGAGATGTTGTAGGGGCTATATATATGCCAGTCATCGATCATCACTGTCAGTGTGGGACATCCGCATCGCTCGTGTAAAGTTTATGAACGCGTGCACATCCAAGTCACATCGCAGTAGACATCGCAGCCATCTGAAACGCCAGTTGGCATGATTCCGAGTTGGCCCTGCGACCCCAAACGCCGCGCGAACGTCTCCCCTTTCGGCGAGATCCGTTCTCAACTCCCACTCCATCCGGATCTCAACTCGGTGCGTTTTGGCAAAGTGAATGCCCGATTATATCCAGCTCGAGGTTTGGACAGCACATCAGTTCCCACCGTCATCTACCAGATGTGTCCGCAGTTGCGGGCGCGGCACCTCCTGACAGGCGGCCCCTTTGGAACCATCCCTACGGCTGCATCGCCGTGCCTTATCGCCCCGCCATGTGGGTCTTGACAGCGACAGGGGTTTGACAGAGGCTCGTCATGCTGTGGCATGTAGAGTATGCGGCCAGCCAAGAGATGCGCGTTGGCACGATGTGCGACACGCTTGACAGCTGTTGACACGGATCTTGACAGTCAACGTGTTGACAAGTCTCCAGTGACGACGTATATATTGGCAAGCCGAACACCACAGGGCGCTCAAACTCAATACGCCACTTCATCTTGAGGCTGACGTGCATGTTCGAAACACGCCAACCCATGTTTCGTCACCAGCTGTTTGATCACAGATAATCGCGCCGCAGAGTCACCGATTCATCAAAGCATATCTCAAGAATGCCGTCCCGTCGACTACGGAACAACCGCTCGGCTGGGTTTTGGCGCTAATTACCAAGCGGAGTGTATAAATGATGAATGGAGGGAAGCATGATATGAAAGGTGCAGACCTGACCATTTAGTTCCAGGGCAACCAACTTCACTTTGCAAGGCAATTTCGTACAACCGGTTCATTCCCCAGTGGGCTATATGATTTGATGCGGCCGGCTCAGGATTCAACAAAAGGCATGGTTAATAGACTTCTATGGAGCTATCCATGTGATCCGAATGGCTAAATGCGTAAGCATGGCACATCATTTCACTTTAATCGCTTGTCCGCCTTCCAACCGCCTTCGGCGAGGTGCATCTTCCGGGGAATCATCCGTCTTTCCCTTCTGGCGCATCCCCGAATTAGGGTGTAATGGGAGATAAGGCTGATGAAAGGGTGGGACCGGTGCGACGGGATACGAACTTGGCGAGGAAGGTGGTTGGTGACGTGACCGGTATAACGAGAGCAGCGTGTTGACAAACAGTGTCAGGAAGGAAAGTGACGTCAACGAGAACACCTATGGGCAACCGGTCAATTCAATTCAGTCTTGTAGAGCTGTGAGAACCTTCATCATAGTACAGTACTTACTAGCGTTTTCCAGCTGATTGGATCGACGAAACCATTTACGACTTCGGCAATGAGTTCAGCACCAATGCGTGCTCTGCCAACTGTGGTTGGATCGCGATTCATGCAAGTTTCCCAAGCAGCGCATTGATGAGTCATCGCGGGGATTTGGTTAGTCTCACAGTAGTTGTTCTTGTATTGAGCGGCGCAAACTCCGATCTCCTGTACGATATCTGATGTCGACCCCAATAAGCAGTGCCCTACCGCAGTTGTTGATATAGGAACGCACCCATGGAATATTCCGAGATTCGATGTTCAACATCACGTTGAACTGTTAGAATGAATTGAATAAGCAAATACAGGAAGACCAGGACAAGGGCCAGGTTGAAGAAGAATTGGAGATAGCTATACCGTATGAGATCCGTCAGTATCACACATATATGTATGTACGCGAGCTCACCCGAGCAGAACATATGGGGTGTCAGATTGAGGACTAGGGGCGGAAGGCATGTTGAGGGTGTAGTGATTTGACGTATTTTGTGTCAGGGGTTGCCTGATAATTCTGTCGTCTTCACTGTCGTCTTCGCTTGTTTGTTCCGGATCTTCGTCATTTCTCCCGGAACGAGACTGGACGCGTGCCTTTTGTCGTAACTTGTATACCCTTCTCAAACCACCCGTGGCCACAGCCCGACCATTTTCCTTTTCACTTTCTTCCATTTTCGGGGGACTCAGGTCAGACATGTCCACATCGCGAAGGTCCGGGGCAGGAGGCCCAGGGAACGCTTTTTGGGGAGAGAAGTTCGGTGGTGGTACCCACGGATATGGTTGATTCGTTTGGGGTGGAGGGCTCTGGAAAATGAAAGGGACATTGCGGTTTTCACCAAACATAGGAGATGTGGGGAAGGCCGGGGACGCGGGGTTTAGGTCATTGAAGGAACCTTCCAGGAGTCATCATATTAGGTACGCACACATGCTGAAGGACATGGAGACGTACGTTTTCGAGGCGTGTTTGGCTCGTCAGCGTGTGCCCAGACGGGCTTTGTGCCGCTGGAGGGACGAGACGTAAACTGAAAATCCATTGGAGCCTCCTTCGACCTGAAATGCGCGTCCATCGCGCTGACGGCCAACAAAACAACCTGAAAGACATTGATTCGATGAATTGGCGACAGTCGTCAAAGCGTGGCATACCTAGCACACGTCTAATACGCTTGCAGCCAGCCGTGTCGTGTAACGTGTCTTCAAACAGAGGCGCGCAAAACTCACTACACGTACCAAATCACGTGGTCATTGACAACAAGCCTTTTCCCGTCTACGACCTTTACAATGCTCAGGAGCGCATGGAGAACGGCCAACAAGCAGTCCTTTCATTGGGCCAGGCAGTCGAGTCGCCGTTTTCATCCCCTTTCCACCAGCTGGGATGCGCCGTCAGCGAACCTCGTGCCAATTGTGATTGAGCAGACTGTGAGTTGCAAATGGCCACCGTCATACACAAGATTCCTCACACCTGGCATTGCACACGTAGGGCCGTGGAGAGCGGTCATACGATATATTCTCTCGACTTCTGCGCGAGCGAGTGATCATGCTATATGGACCCGTGAGGTTAACTCATCCCACTCCCCGTGAGCTAATGCCAACCACCGAACGAAACCCATAGATCAGGGATACGCATTCGGCGTTGATCGTAGCACAGCTACTCTTTCTCGAAGCCGAAGAGACGTCAAAGCCAATTCACTTCTACATTAACTCGCCAGGTGGAAGCGTGACAGCAGGCTTGGCTATTTATGACACTGTAAACATGGCGTCTTGCATCTGGAGGATTTGAATTAATTCGTTACAGATGCAGGTTTGTCCTATAAGCCAAGGTTCAGAAGAAACATGATTCATTCGATTGATTGCCAGTACGTTTCGTCACCCATACACACATACTGCGTTGGACAGGCGTGTTCCATGGGCTCCTTGCTGCTTGCTGCAGGTCCGTCCCTCCAACTAAAAGTGCTTAAATCGTAATTGAGCATCTTACAGGTGAAAAAGGAAAACGTCATTGTCTTCCGAACGCCAGCATCATGATTCATCGTAAGCCAAAGGTTTAGCCCCGTCAATCAATCAGGCTCATTCACCGCGTCTAGAACCGTCTGGCGGGGCTTCCGGCCAAGCTTCTGATATAGCCATCCATGCCAAGGAGATTCTTCGCGTCCGCCAACTACTAACGAATATTTATCAGCGGCATTGTGCCAAAGATGGAGAGAGTGTGACATCAGGGTTGGAACGTTTTGGTGCGGTTGCCATCTGCTTGGCGGTTGCTCTGAACTGAATTCTGTTCTCAGAAAAGGCGCTAGAACGCGATTACTTCATGACAGGTAAGATTCAATGTATACACGCAATTTATCGTCATGCTCACGTTTTATAAAGCGCCAGAAGCCCTCAAATTTGGTATCGTGGATGGAATTTTAGAAAAAAGGCCAAGTTCTGACACGGACTCGTCCGTTGCATGAATGCTTGTGGACTGTCATCGATAGAAATGAATGGCTGTTTCACTATTACCGTCGCACTTTGCATGCGGCACCTAATCGCTTGAGGGAAGGTGCACCCCTGAGAAATTGTACTCGTAAGTTCTCACAGGTTGACTTGATCTGATGACACGTGTTCAGAACTGCCGTGTGCAAGGCATCCAACGGTTGCAGGGTGTCGGGGATGCGAATGACCGCTTCCTGAATTAACTAACCCACATGCACATGTTTGATGCATTACCTCTCACTAGATGTACCACTATCTCGGAGTCGGATCGACCGAGCGAGGCCCCTCAAACTGCGGGGTTGCATTCCTGATCTTTCCTTTCTCGGAGGGGGTGGTCCATTTTACTTACGAAATGGCGGCCTCGAATGTGTCTTCGGCGACCATGTGTATGAAGCGACCGCGTTCCACACCAAACGATCATCCCGCACGCTATCTCGGTGCCGCCCTGTGACCCGGGACAAATATGTGAGCGTGCACCGCAGCAACTCTGTTAATAGCAAAATATGGCGGTGTTTCAGTGATCTTTGATAGCCAGATCTGGGCTGAGTCAGGGTTCACAGAATCATTCAAGATCCCGGAGTGTTTTGTCGCTCGTCGCTCGTGTCAATGATGCGCTCTTGGCTGGCTTCCAGGTAGCAGCGTAATCTATATATATATTAATCTCGCATGCATGCGGTTCACTTTCATTCCATAGCGTCTATCAGGATGCCCGTTCATCGAAGCAATCTGTCGCCGATTACGCGGGTCTGGTCTGACCGCCTGATCAGAGCTGACCAGCCGCATTTACAGCGTCGCCGACCTGTCCCCAATCATGCATCATTGCCCGTGATCGGCAGCAATGCTCTTTGCTGTGGACGAGCGAAAATTCCCGCCAACGCCGCATGATCTTGCACCAAGAGTCTGGCGGGGGAAATGTGATGCTTTGTGATAGGTACCCGCAGCAATGCTAAATGCAGCAGGGGTGTGCACGACTAGCCCACCATCATTATCATCATCAAGTCGTTTCCCTCATGTTGTTGACGTGTTTCGAGGGTTTCCATGCGCTTCAGAGCTTCCATTGCTTCGGCGAACCCACCACCACCAGGGGTTGGCCGATCTCAGATATCGCTCCCCGAATAGAACACGCCTTATCAACCTTTTTTTCACCCAGAAGCTGTGCAATTGGACGTTGGCGCTATAAAACATGCTCATCATCTGACCTCATAATGACCAATTGATCATGACACACTCGCATGCCTCCGGCCGCATCTCTCCATCACGCCCATGTATATGGGATCACGGAACGCATTCATGACCGCTTTTCCGCGTACGTGCTGCGTTTAGAACCACGCTCGTCCTTGAGCTTCTCCGATCACGCCAACCATGCGTCAACTTGTCTCGTCTGAGAAACGCGAATGGGGATAGATCCACGACACGGACCCTCTCTCGGATAGGCAGATTTGAAGAACCTGAGGGCGTACATGATGGGGATTGTTCGCCACAAACCCTTCCCTCGCGTTTGGATTATATATATATTTTCACTGGTTTCCCCATTTCGCCAGGGATCATTGGGTCCCTCGATCGTCATCCGTCGGATCAGTTTGGGGGTCACGACGTATGTATCCGCATCGATCCTTGTCTACGTGGACATGGTGGGTCGCCGCGGACGAGTTCAATCTGATAGGATGTTCGCTTTCGTAGCCAAGTGGTGACAATGTGTTGCGGTGTAGCTGCGCGATATGGCGTGGCGGTCTGGTGCGGCGATCGGACGTCGAGATCCAACCGTCACGGTGGCAGATGATATTCCGGGGCTCATAACCTGTTGACAACACGGGTTATGAACCCCGGAATAGCATCGTCATCGGACCCTTTTTTCTCTCCTATCTTTATCTTTTTAGGACAGGAACACGCGCTAGCTGGTTTGACGAGGACACTTCCGCCGCCAGGAATACCAAACTGGCAATTGATTCCCGTCGATTCCATATCGCTCATATTGTACCACGAGACACTTACGTTTCATGGCGTTCAAGGTTGGTGACAAGTTGAATCAACCGAACACATGACAATTATAGTTCTATGCTGTCGAGATCCGGAAATGAAGACACGATATGGATATGTCCACGCACGCTCAAGGAATACAAATAAAAATCAATTCCACGGTTCAGGGTACGCCAGGGTGGCTAACATGGCGACTCGATCGGCACAGGATCCGCACCAAGGGAACAGCGACCGCTCCTGCATGCACACGGGCATGCTGTCCTCAACGATTGTTCGTACTCGTGTTCGTGTGGTGGGAAGTCGCGGTGTTTTACCCTTTGCCTGCTTCCCACCGCTGTCCCACGAGTTGACCGCAATCGTTATCATGAGTCAGCCGTTGCCACTAGCTGTACGGTCCAGCCGTAACCATGCTCGTTGTGGTTATGGCTCAGCAAACAAGGGGTAAACGTACGCATACAGCATAATTAACAGATCCACCTGCCGCACAATGAAACCTAAACTAGTGCATGTATACAGCAGTATCGATTATCGAGATCGTGTGCGGGATGCGTTCAGGGGAGGCTATAGATGACGCCCGCAGTAGGCCAGCCCAGCTGGAACCATTCGAAAGAAGCGAGTATGGCGTTCGAGAGCCCAACCACTGTTTGACGACTCAAGACCCCCTGTGATGTTGGGATGTCGAGAAGCAACTCTGCCGCGGTCACCGGCCAACAACACCAAGGAGGCTAGGTTGGGCGGTATCGCGTCGAGGCTCTTGGTGTTGCAAGATTTTGCCCAAGGGAAATCGCAGTCGAGATCCATCGGCGATCAGAGCTCCTAAGTAACCGGAAGACTAGAATGCATCGGACCAGAACTGATGGGATCGATGGACAAACGTGAAGAGTAAGCACCATCCAACAACGAAATTGATATTCCGTAGCCGTCTTGGGGTCGAGGGCTAACAAATCAAATTCAGTAAGGGTTGTATGGAATAGGGGTGGAAGCACAACTCGACGATGTCTCGAGGATTGTATCACTTGTCCCATAGAATGGATCTGACATCGATGCAGTAAATTGAATTGGCGAAGTCTCCGGTAATGCGGAATTGACAAGACCTGTGCATATGGAACCTCGCCACCCATCAGCAAGCTGGCCTGCAATGAGGCCAGCCTGACGTCACCAGTCCATCAGTCAAAGGGAAAATGACGATGGCCGCATTGTGGCACTCGGCAGTCATGGGTACCGCTGAAAGTGCGGACCTCACGGAAGTCGCGAGACGATCTGCAGAAAGCCCAAACGAGTGGCATTCGTTCATTGGAGTAAAATGACCGTGAATGTTTCGTGAACATACTCTGAATTGCACAACAGTGCTGCTACCGGGTGGGCAAGGATAACTCCCACCACGAGTCTCCACAGATATGATATCCTGACACGCTGCATCAAGCGGATCTCCGTAGGATGAATGATGCACGACAATCGCAGAGCCATGGGCTTAGTCAGCACCCACTCCTTGTCTGATTAGATGTGCAGACAAAACGGCTACAGACAGCAACTTGAGAAGGAATCATTTCAAGGAAAGATCAGATTAAGCGGTAGAGGGACACAATGCAGTGTGAAGGGAGTACATTGAATGGATTGGGGTTGAAAACACAGAACACGGTTGAACAGCGACCGGCGCAAGTCTATGAAGTACATGATTCGCATTTCGTTTTGACCATGAAGGACGCGAGCGTATCGATCTCGTTGACCGCGTAGTCCTGGAAGTGCCTCTCGGCCAAGGTCGCCAATAGTGTATGGACCTCCGCAACGTCAGACATTATTGGTGTGCGCGTCTCATTTTCCTCCAGGAGGCGCGAACTACGCCTCCGACTCTGGTCTCTTGGATCCCTTCGTGGCCGATTCGCCGGCGTAGGGATAACGAGAGGGCTAAGGGCCCGGGAACTGAGAGGCGTGGGTTCTAGAAGGAATGCAGGTGTGGGTGGGTCGGCAAGCGAGAGCGGAGAGGGGTTTATGATGGGTATGATATTGAAATGGGAGATATATCGATGGAGTGTAGCCGCGGGTAGGCTTTTGAAGTCGATCTGTCCATGGCCGAGTGAGCCTTGCTAATACGAATTGGACCGGACATGCAAAGGTCGATCCAGCATGAAAAGCACACATACGCTTGATTTTTCTTCGTCTGCATCTGCGCTGACGCCTGTCCTGTCCACCTTTCTGAGTGGTTCTACGCGTTTTCTCTTGACCCGTGGTTCTCCTTCCGCTCTATCAGCCGCCTGTCGTTTAGACGCGGTAGGGGGGCCAAAGTATGCTGCATCGTCGTTTGGCTTCTTCCTTGCCTGTGGGCGCGACCTTGAGCCGGAAGCGACGGCGGCGGAGACTGTGCCATTGGCAGACATGGTGACTGGGAACGCGATGGTTGTGGTAAATGGTAAATAAAGTCCCCTTTGCACACGAACGAAACACTGACGTGACTGCCATTCCCACGAGATCATGCTCGTCCAGTGTCTCGACAAGACACCGAAGACAAAGGTCCTTTCAGCTCTCTATTTGACATCCGGAGCGCAGTATCGGCGTCGGCGTCGTCTTGGGTATCGCCTTGCGCTGCCAGCTATAAAGGTCCGCTGTATCGCAACTCAGTCTCCGAGCTACACTGACCACTACTCCGTCACAGTTCTGCAATGTCGACCTTTGGATCTATTTTTCGCGTCACCACCTACGGCGAAAGCCACTGCGCTTCTGTTGGTGCCATCATTGATGGATGTCCCCCGGTACGATTCATGTGCATCGCTCTAGGATTATCTGACAAGCCCCAGGGCCTCGAATTATCTGCTTCAGACATCCAGGTTCAGCTGAGCCGAAGGCGGCCTGGCCAAAGCAATCTGACTACGCCAGCAAGTGTCTACGCATAGTTCTATCGTGTTCCCCATCTCACATTCCATCGGCAGAGAGACGAAAAGGATCTGGTCCAAATCCAATCCGGAATCGAACACGGGGTTACTCTCGGGACACCTATCGGGCTCCTCGTCAAAAATGAGGATCAGCGTCCAAAAGACTACTCCGAAACTGACCTCTACCCCCGTCCCAGTCATGCAGACTATACTTACCTCGAAAAATACGGTGTCAAGGCAAGCAGTGGGGGTGGGCGTAGCAGCGCTCGTGAAACCATCGGTGATTTCGGTCTTCCGCCGCCCTTTTCCTTCATTTGGCTAATGATTGAGTAGGACGTGTTGCCGCCGGTGCAATCGCCGAAAAGTATCTAAAGCAGGTGTACGGCATTGAAATAGTCGCCTTCGTCTCGTCGGTCGGCAAGATCCGTTTACCGTCGAACGTCGCACCGCCATCCATGACCCCTGATGGCGATGAAGACGACGACGACGTAGAAGACATCCTCTCCCCCGAATTCCGCCAGCTTCTGTCCACCATTACGCGTGAAGAGGTGGACAAACATCCCACGCGCTGCCCTCACCCCGAAACGGCTGAACGAATGACCAAGGTAGGCGCACCGCATTCTCGATTGTCTGATCTTACCTCACCCGAACGGCCAGCGCATTATCCGCGCCAAAGACGCACAGGATTCTATTGGCGGCACAGTAAGTTGTGTGGTCCGCAATGTCCCATCGGGCCTGGGAGAACCCGTCTTCGACAAGTTCGAAGCCAAATTAGCTCAAGCGATGCTTTCTATCCCCGCTACTAAAGCGTTCGAAGTCGGGTCTGGATTCAAAGGGACCGAAGTCCCCGGAAGCAAGCATAACGATCCCTTTGTGCTCAAAAATGGCAAACTCAGTACTTTGACCAATTGGAGCGGAGGAATCCAGGGAGGGATCACCAACGGCGAAGACATTTACTTCAGGCAAGTCGATTCTTACATTTCCCTTGTCAAGCCAGGTCATCTGAGGATCACCTACGACAGGATCGGGTTCAAATCTCCGGCCACCATTTCTCAGCCGCAGAACACCGCGCAATATAATGGAACTCCAGGGACTTTGGCCGCCCGAGGCCGTCATGACCCATGTGTGGTGCCTCGTGCTGTCCCCATCGTCGAAGCAATGGCAGCCATCGTTCTCATGGATCAGCTTCTCATCCAAAATGCGCGCAAAACCGCGGCAAGCTTGCTACCTCCCGTCACGACCCTTCCTCCTACCATGATGATCCCTAAACATTGACCCGATCTACTTGTTTTTTAAACTCTTTTCAACAAGAGTGTTCAGCCAATTTACATAATCTTAGGAGTGCCATGATACATAGAGGATATATGATACATGTGTTAGACGCTGTGGTATTGGTTTGAAACAGTCATACAAAGTCCCTCAGAGATCCATTTGTCAATCATCCTCTGGCTCGCAGAGACAGCATACGATGGGCTCTAAATGCCACCACCACCACTAGCATTACAAGGAACTATCAGCGACGGGCTACCATTTGAGAAATGGACGACTTACGTGTCGGTTAAGCAGACGTCCCGGCCATTTCCCAAACACTTCGTCCACCAGTTGCTCTCTCCACCACCGTTCCTGCTCCCGCTCCGAAACATCGTCATTGCAACTATCGTGCACATACCTCCCAGCATAAGAATGTCTCGTCGCAGCTGTGAGCAGGCGCGTTTGCTCATCGGGATCATCATTCAAAAACATCCACAGGGAAGACCGCGCACATCGCCTTCGTCCGTCCCCGTCCCCGCTCCCATCCCCGTTCTTTGCACCTGCACTATTCGCATCGTCATCCTGGCCCGCGGTGATTGGCGAGGTTTGCGACAATAATTTCATTCTGCTCCCCAACGGACCCCACCCATTGCTCCCCGTGTAATGCGTTCGCAACGGCGCCGAAATCGAAGACGAGGGCGAGCCAGAGTTGGAAGATGTACTCGAGGCAAGTCCATCAGAGAATCGCCGCCGCCGCCGCCGACCTATCCCTGCCGATATCCGCACGCGAGACCGGAATCGAACGCGGGGACCTGTCACGATCGGTTCATCGCCCTGGACTCGGACGTGGATCAGCATGCGCGCGATGACGTGTCATGAAAGTGGATCGTTATTGACAAGTGACATGCTCGGTATGGACATGCGTTGGATATGGATATGGGAATGACAATGGGGGTCGACAGGACGTGATGGAACTCACGGATAAGCCAGTACGATATGGAGCTGTTGAATGTGCATCTGGTGCGCCGTGCCCCTCCGATTCACTATCAGCTTCGAGTTCTGGCGAATGACGGCATGGATCATGAGAGGTCCCGTTGCTCTTCAGTGCCGCTTCCTTGGCATCGTAGACGAACTTGCCAATGGTATCTATGAACCACATGAACTTGGTAAGATGGAAGATATCAAAGACTACCAGTTGCACCTTGGTGTGGAGATCGAGCGTGTGAATGATTCATGCCAATATGCTCTTTAGGGTAAGCGTCCAATAATTGGACAAGCCAGGAAGCTGAGGCTCGTTAGAAATCGATAACAGACGTTAGAACAACGCTGCAAGTCAATGTTTAATGCGGGCGTTTCAAGCATAGTACCGTGACTAGCACGTCATCAGTCTGGAAACGAGGGTCTTTCCCATGGCTATCGTGGCAGGGCTGTGCGTACTCACGCCGTTGTCCCCATTTGATCCTTAGGCTGGGCGCTCTACGGTAGACCAGTGTATAGAACCCCCCATGAGCCCCAGAAACTGTTTCCCACGATACGCGGCTCGCAGCCGCCCGGTACGTTCGATATACGGGTTCCATCAATGGAAGCATTGGATTGCACGTGCTTTGTACGGGAGAGCGGGAAGGTCTACGGTAAGCCTGGGGTGGGTAAAGATTCTGAAGAATGCGTACCGGCTATGTACTGGGTACGCCGCTGACGCGTGCGGGAAAAATCGCTGCCAAAAAATGTGATGGCACAGTTCGAATGTCACCGGCCACCACTCAAGTTCTGTACATTTGGCACTGGCAGGGCGTGCAGCTGAGTTGAAGAGTGATTCTAGACATGGTAGAATTTACTTGCGCACTAACATTCGGAACGGGCCGAGTCAGTGCCTCTGAAAGAATGGCAGTGTGCTCACCTTCTTGGCTGACCCCTCCGATACCCTGAAACGTATCATCGAATGTGGCAAACGTCGCGGCCCTTCATTCTAAAAACGTGCATTACAGCTACGTTTCAATGCGCTTCACTCGCCTTGGTGAGAGGTACGGATCGCCCCGACCGCCGGACGATCCTTCGGCCACCACCATCACGAACGTCACAGGGAAGCTGGAATGCAGAGCCAGTCCTGTAGCTTGGCGGCAATCCATGTCATGAAAGAACATGATCTGATGAGCGACACGGTGCTCAGGCCGTGGGTCACCTAGCTGGAAAGCTTGATCATTTTGGAAGAAGGGTTTAAGTAAACGTACGAACAAGCTTGAAACGTTTACGCGCAGACCGAATGGTAGATGGTGGGAAAGAGCGAGGGCGACCGAAGCCAGGCGCGAAGTAAAGCGCGAAAATAAGTTGAAATCAGATGGGGGCCAAACCATGGTTTCGGCTGCCGATTAACTCGCAAAAATAGGCGCGACGAATAATATAGACCGAAAAGCACCGCGAACCGCACAGTCGTGGATTCTAAACAAGGAGCAAGGATACAAGAGCGCCTTGCGGAAGTCTGCGCCCACAACATCGGGACTCGGAAATTTGCGAGACCGCAAACTTAGCCAGGGGCGTGAGCACGACGATCATGAGAATACCAACTTTGGCATGCAACGGCATGAGTATGGGATAGTAAGTACGCTCGCACCTGAAGGCTCTAATTGAACCATGTTTCCCAGTCAGGTTTGTAAGTATTCCCAGCGGGAGAAAGAGTTGTGGTTATTGTTATCCTTCAACGTCAACGGCAGACAAAGGGTGCAGGAAGATCATCGTGTCAGGATCTGTGTAAGCGCGTGTCTAACCACGCCCGCATCATACCGCGGACCCTGATCCTCATTGCCTTCAATATTACCCCTGACCATGAGAGCTTTGACACCCAACGCCTGCGAGATGAGCATACGTAAGGAGCAACGCTGGCGAACGACGAAACCTAAACTCACTGTCAATGTCATCTCGTTCACCTCGACAGATGTTCCCTCGAGCCAGACAAGATGGGTGATAAATGCCGAGGTCGGGTAAACCGTACTTGCATTCCCGAGGCCGTAGGATGGCTTCTGGTAGTCGGAGTTAAGCACTCCAACAACGGCCCTCGGGCAGTGTGAGATTGAGCAGCCACGTACTTGAACTGAATAGCCGAACTTACCTGACATAGTCTACGGCAGTGTAACCGTCAGTTTCTCTGTCATTGCTTCCGTTTACTGACTGAATCAGGAAAAAAGCATGAATACCGAGGGCACAGTATTGCTCACATAGAAGGATTTTAGCACGTAAATGGGTAGATCTTGCAATTGCAGATGCCACACCGCGAAGAGCTAAGCAAGGGATGACACTATTTGTGACCGCGTGTCATTCAAAGCCATCAATTGGAGATGGAGCTTACCTTGTCCAGAGAGATCCACAGGAATATACCAATGCCTCGGATGTCGCGAGTGTCGCGATGAACTCAGGGTTCGGCGTGGGATGTACCTCATGCCCATACGCGTTGATGTAATACAGCCCTGTCTCAGGATGCCATTCCGAATTCACAAGATCTATCCAGCGATCTACCCACTGTATATCCTGGCTGGCAATGGTTCGTAACCGCGGTCTTTGTCTGTTTGTCTGTACATGACATTAGATCGACGGGGAATGTTTTCACCCATGCCATCTATGGGTGAAATTGCATCCATCTTGGGACCGTCTTCCTCGAATGATGACGAAGGGTTCACGGGATGGGATATCTCGCATTGTCCAACGAGCCTGATGCCATTTTCCTTTTGAAAACGTTTCCATGCACTATCCCGGTTCAAGCATGAGACTTACGAGCTCTGCACTGATAGTTACGGTGTGGTTGGTTACTATTACCGGCAGTATATTCGCCTTCACAGCCTGTCAGTCGGTGGCAGAGCCACATTCCCCATGGTCAGACATACCTGGCTGTTGGTGATGGATGCAAACAAGAATATAGCTGAAGGCAAGGATCGAAAGAAGATTTGAGCACCAGAAATAAAATAATTCCCGATACTACGAAATAATCATTCAGTCAGGTGCCTCCCTGGACTGACTCAGTATTACCTTCCATTCAAGAAGGAGAAATTTTTGTGAGCGCGTTTCAGAACCTCGCTCTCAAAGTAGACGAGAAACCCTAGTGTCGAATAGTTTATGCATTCCATTGAATTGTGGGTGTACGTCACGAAGCAGCCAGGACGGACCTCGAATGGTCTCTTTGCGGTCGTTGGGAATTCCCGACCAAAGGGGACTGCGTCCTTCGATGATGTCTCTCCACTCTTCACGAGCTTCGCGCTCGGGGACATTTGCGGGTAACCTGTATGAAAGAAGCGCACGCACGGCACCGAGGGGAGAGTTTGGTGGCGCTGGGGGTATCATACGAACAAGTCTGGAACGAATATCACCTTGCACGTTGCGAGTCACGAGGATGATCAATCGAGGAAACGCGCGAAGGTGGCGTACCAATAGATGGACCTCCAAGGACACGAATGATCTCGCTAGACGAGCCCCCGTCGTCCGAAACGGGGAGCACAAAACACGCGTTATCGAACGCGGTGCAGATAGAATTTCCGCCAGAACCGCCCGATATCACCGTGATCTTGGGAGATAGCTCTGGTGTATCTGTAGTTTGGAGCATGCTCCTCGGGCGGAGGTCATAGTTGCTGCTGCCGCTTCCTCGAGTCTCCAGCGGCTGCGGACTGGGGTTCGCAGGCTGGACAGGAAGGTCAAACACCGACGAGCCGGGGCTATCGTCGAGGTGCGTTCCGAGACAAAGCAGTGAGTGGTCCGCCATGTGGACTTAATGTTGGTCCAGTCGAAAGTTGTGCCAGTGGTGTCGGGTATCTCTGTATGTAGTAATTTGGTCCATATTCAAAGTCATCTTCAAGACTGGTATGAGTACTGTTTCTCGACTTCGCGTCTCCCAAATGTCATGATGAGTCTCGGATTCGTAGGCCCGGACTTGTTCAATTACGTTCGCCTAGCTAGCCGCGGTTCTCAGGATTAGTGACCCTCTCAGGGACAACGACAACGCAACCATGTCTCGCGGTTTCCCTGCCCTCCCTGGACTCTACCAAGCCCTGTTCCTCTATTTCGAACCCTGTTAGTGTTCTCTTGTCTACGCTACCAACAACTAACGTGTCGTGGTAGTGTCGACAATCTCCCCTGCGCTCCTAGCATGGTTCTTCCCTGGAGCAGCATGGTTCCATAACCAGCTCATCCCTACGGACGGTCCTACAAAGGCACTGGACCCGAGAACGACGATGGCGATATGGCAGCTTGGCAACTGTATCACGATCGTCCTTCAAGTCGAGCAGACGTACTCATAACTTCACAGGCTACATGTTGCTTGGATTGATATCTTCGCTCGTCTTTCGAGCGATCCGGGACACCCTGCCTAACAATCCTGAGGCTCAGGAACGCATCTTAGGCGCAAGCTTTACTGCGCTTGCCTTGGCGGATGTGAGTTGCCCTTATTTCTACTCAGGGTTTTCTTCGAGCTGACCCACAATCCTACAATACTGTCAGGCGACACAGTGAGTTGCTTGCGAAGTGGCGTGTCCGCAAGGATGTTCACAAAGATACAGTATCACATTGTCATGGATTGGCCTCCCAGAAGACCTGCGTTATTCGTTTGGATCGTGGAACTCGATGACTCACGGAAACATCACGTTTACTGTTTTTCTTCTCAGCATGAGGTAAGGATTTCGTCTCTCGAATGTGTCGATGGTTTGACACCTCCATCAGGCTGGCCTGGTTTGCTGGTATAGGACGACAGAGGTACTACTACGGCAGGGCAGCCCCAAAGCGCCAGAAGTCGGCATAACAGTGAGGGTATTGCCACAAAACCGTATCTACACCTCCGATGTGGGAATGCCCTTCTCAGACGACGGGCAGAGGATGAAATACTTGATCTCTCTACCGTGTACTACGAGCAAATCCATGTGGTGCCCCTTGATATTTCATGACCCCGATATTTGCTGAGAATGCTGCATCAGGCAGTGTAGGTGGAGTTGTAAGACTGATTTACCTGGCCGTCGTTCCCAACCTTTTTTCTTGGCCTTGATAAATGCTTTCTTGCCCTTCATAGCCAGGTTTTGGTCCACGAATCTGCGAGCGCCTGCAGACGGGACACTTCGTGCTGTGGCTTGTGATCGCGGATCAGATAGTTGGGGTAACGTGCGGATAGTACGACCGCTGACTGGAATGAGCGCCACGCGATCTGTATCTGAGGATATGACGTACCCAATAACTAGATCCTTTGGATGTGCGCTGAATCTTCGCCGTCGTTTCTTGACCGTTTGTTGAGTAGTACTCTCTTTGCTTTTTTTGGGATGCGGTTTCGAATTCTGGGAGGCAAAAGCAGCTGCGAATAGGTCGTCCGCCAGATAGTCGGCTTTTCGCTCAGGTCTGTGGATATGTGCATGGAGTGAAGTAGGCTCCTCGTCTTCATCCATGTCCTCGTCATCCGTCGGAGCCTCCGGGTCTATCGAATCACTTTCTCCTACTGATATTTCGGCGTCTCCATCATCCTCGTCTTGTGCAAAGGAAGAGTCCGAACTTGATGTCATGTCGTCCAATTCCATCTCCCGTCCTACAAACCCCGTGAATTCCTCGTCCTCGTCTCCTTCTACACTTTCCACTTCGTCCGCCGCATCCCTCATAGCTCTCAGCATTCGCGCTTCCACATCGTCTTCAGCCCCCTTCCTACTTCCATCCTCACCCTCGTCCTCACCCTCCAACGCCTCATCCACGATTCTGACTCCTTTCGGCTTCTCGCCCGTCTTGGTCTTGCCACCCTTGGTCACGCGTGCTCTTTCCTTCAACTTTTGATCTCTCTTCTGATTCCATGCCTTTTTGCGTGCCTTTTCATCCGCCTCAAAGTGTAGCAGGACTTTTTTATGATGTTTCGCGTCGGCTTTAGATGTGGAGTGAGAGACGACTTCAGGTGCGTCGTCGTCGCTCGATGGGTCTTGTATTTTTCGTGCCATTGCGAATCTGCGATGAAGAAGGAAGATATGTAACTCACGTGACTCGTACAGGTTGTTCCCGTTTGACCTTTTGCTGCTTTTCTTCCGTTTACCAGGTGGAAGGTGTCACGTCCGCACGCGAAGAGGTATAAGTTTACCTCTTCGCGTGCGGACGTGGCACCCTTCCAGGATCATCTCTGAATTACATGGTGTTCAACACACCCCGCTCACCGGCTTCCAACATCGCACTGTAGCAAGTATCGTCGGTTAGCAGGGCTCCTTCTACAGACTACCTTCGCGCAGTGCATACGATACGATGGAGACGACCGTATCACTATCGTCCCACGCGAGCCTTCCCCGCGATGTCGACACGTATTTAAAGGACGAACGGGCATATCTGAGACGCGAAGAAAAACTCGCTCAACCACAAGTACTACGATGCCTGTATCATGGAACGTAACGCCCTCGTGGCTGCCCAGATGACGTATCCCCACATGGGCCATATCGTAGCGCTCATAGTGGGCGCGTCTGAGATGCGGTACGACGCCACATATCGTGCAGCAGGTACTGTTGGACTTTGAACAAGATGGGGACGGCATCGCTTCTGGCGAACCCTTTCCCATTTCGTGGGATGCAAATGAAGTCGCAAGGCATATCCTAGGCTTACAGAACACGAGTGGCGCGTTGCTGGAATTGGATGGGTGGGTGACGAATGAGGAGTACGATGACGTGACACGAAGGAACATGATTCCAGCATTGCAATGCTGGAAGTCGCGTTGGGGAGGGCTGTATCCGTTCCAAGGTGGTCGGTCGTGTTGAATGTTGATGAACGCGCCCAAGACTTCCCAGGCTTGAAGGGTTGAATACGGTGTATAATTCGTAGAGCATTTTGTTGAATGCTAACTGGCCACATTTACCTTGTGACACGAGCAGTAGATAGGGGGGACGTCGTGTGGCAAGCTTAATCCCACCAACACCGACGGCCCGCGTCAAACGATCTCATACAGTCTGCCAGCTACGCATCGCCTCTCACGACGACATAATTCACGCCCACAAGCTTGAGCCCATACTTGTCCGCAAACCGCGCCGCGTTCCACATCGCCCGGTCTTTGGCCCCACGCTTGCATTCATCCGCCTGTGCGGGGACGACAAAGTCCACGTTTGGTTCTTGGTACAATAAAAACACTTTTGTGAGGCGGTCAACGATAGCAACCCATTCGACGCTAGGAGATGGACATACCATAACGATGAGGCCCTGTATCGCGAGGCGGAGCGGGCGGAAAATAGGGCGTCGTCGCCGGCCTCGTCACGCGCGCGCCTAGGTCTCCCGTATCGAGCGCACTCAACGCAGGCGCTTTGAGACCCGTCACCTACATACCCGCACACACGCCCATCCCAGTGAGCACGACCGTATGGGCATTTGTCCGACTCACCAGCCAATGGCGCCACTGTCCCAGTTTGGGATCGCTCCTCGACGGTGCGTCCGGATCGGTCATGACGAGGGTGTACCCCACATCGGTGGCGGCTGCAAACGACTGCATCGGGGTGAACGACACCAAAGGTTCGTCGGCTGTGTCGATCTTGGTCAGTGTGTTGCCCAGCATGGCTTCTTTCCCAGTGGGCCATTTCACGACGAGCAATGCTTCAGGGGTAAATGGGGTCTTGTCCGGGATCACGTCAGGGATGATGCCTGCCTGCTGTACGGCGGTCGCGACTGCGCCAAGAGGATCAAGAAGTGGCATCGTGTATCGTGTGTACGGACGTTGAAGATGGGTGTTAATAGTCAAGTTGCGATCTTGTCTAGGTCCATTTGTGACGCACAGGGGCGAACCAATGACGACACTCGTGGCGATGCCTCGGGTGTACCATCCAGTCCAATGGCGCGTTCGTGCTGCAACAGTACAGATCGCTCGCGTGTTCATTGCAACGTTCAAAGAGAAGAAAAGACGAGTGGTCCGGAAGACTTGACGCAAACAATGTATTACCTCATCTATCAAGAGTACAACGATATCGTACATCACTCTTCCATAAACTAGCCAGAGTTGTCAATGACCGCCGTAGAAATGACCAAAAAATGCACTCACCGTCTCAGCGGTAGACTCTGAAATGTCCGATATGGTCCCAACGCGCCTTGCTTCTGTCGAGCTGATCAAACTCATTGGACGCCCCATCTTTTGCAACGTTGTCCAAAACTCGTTGTTCCCGTTCTTACCCATGCAGTCCGCCTTCACTTCTCTCAAGATTCTGCGCGATCGGCAAAGTCTCAGAAAAGAGCGCGCGTCGATTAGTAAAACGCAAACCCACCTGTTCCACGCGTCTATCTCGTCCTCCTGCGTATCACAAAATCAATCAAGCGGTTCCAAGCCGGTGTACAAAGCACTCACAATCAGACATGTCTCACGCAACGCCCTCAAACACTCCACCATCTCGTCTTTTCGTCGACTTGCAAATGGTCGCCCGACAATTTCTCTCACCACGACCCCAAGATCTTCGACTGCCTTGGTCACCACGTCACCTTGCTTGAGGTTTTGGCGGAAATCCTTGAGCGGATAGGTGTTCCCAATGATCCTCCCTGGTGCACGCTGTGGATCAGGTTCCGGGTCGGGCGAAGCTGTCGGCGTCGGCAACCCAGGTGCGCGTGGTTTCTGTCTCGACTCCAACAAGCGTTCTTCGTCGGACTCGGACTCGGTCTCAGAGTCATCCACCGTCTCCTTTTTCTTCCCGGCACGAGACAGAGAAGTATTAGCAGCTTGAGATTTCGGGGGGGATGCAACATCGGGCCGCTTCCGAGCGGGACCCTTTTGATCGAGGAGAATCATGTCCTCGTCTTGGTCCTGTGCATGCACATGACCGTCCTTGCGTGCCCTTGGAGCCCTCTTGGGAACTGCGAAAGCGCCATTCGGTGAGCAAAACACATGGAACTAGGGTAACACGTGCCTTCCTTAACATTGAAGGCAGCTTTGCACTCCTCTAGGGCGAGTTTTGCAGTCTTGAGCACCCGCTTCGGTGGATCAAAATATTTGGTGAGCTCAGGATGGGGTGGTGGAAGAGGATGGGTCGCAATATCTGATACCACCGCAGAATGGAACTGGGCTTGCTTCGTGCGGTGAATGGCTGGATTATACGACAGGCGTGTGTCGAACCAAGGCTTAGAGGCCCTGAAGGAACCTGTATGAGCCCTGCAACCGTAGTGAGAGTTGGAATCTATAAACTTACCCTGTTTCGTCTTCCCCTGCCTCCATGAGGTCCATGGCATCCACAAAGTTGTCCATGGCTTCTAGTTGCTCCTCTGTCGGAATATATGGATGCTTTGTGATCTTTTCACCCGACCTTGAGACAAGGGTAGTGAGCGAGGGAAAGGTATAGTGTCTGACGTCGTCCGCAAAGGGCATCTACCCAAAGGTCATCTGTTACTATTGTGGCTTCGGGAGAGACGGGATGGAGATACCTGAACCCATAATAGTACATCCACATTGGGCCAAACTATAGGCAAGAGAATACCCATCTTTGGGTCCGCTCCGTCACTCCTTACCATTCTTGCAATCGCCAAGACACCTTTGTCGAACATGGCTTGAACAATGGACGAGAATGCGAGCTGATCGGGCACAGAGGCTGAAGAAGCGTAGACGTATGAAATTTCACCCATGGGGTACGATCGATTCAACTAGAAAACCATATTAATACATCAGTTGAAACAGAAGATAACAGAGAGTGAAGGAGACGCACGTTCTTCTTCCGGAAAAACCCACATATATCAATGCCCTTTTTAGTGTGCAACCGCTCAAACTGCCCATCGGGACAGGGAACGTAGGTAGAGCCATACTTGAACCCTTTGACAAGTTGCTCCTTTTCCACCTTTTCGCGTTTGTCCTCTTCCGTGACGCTCTTCTCTTCGTCGACGTCCATGGACAAGTCCTGCCCCTCCTTCTTCCCCTCATCGTCTTTTCCCTCTTCAGTGGACCTGTCAATGAAGTATTCGGTACGTCTCTTGGCCTCCTTGAAAATGGCCTTTTCCTCGTCGACATCATGGATATCATCCTCACTGCCATCCTTCTTGAAAAATTTCTTCCAAGGTGCCGCTCTGGCCAAGCTGGTGCACTTGGCGAGGCGCACATTCATCTCGATGGCCTCGCTCTCCCGCACCTCGACATCTCCTAGACGCAGCGTTGTCGAAAACAATGCAGACTTGGTTTCCTTGACGTTGGGATAATTGAGTGTGAGAAGCGCGTGTTCGAGTGACCCTATAAGACCAAAGCCTTCTGGCAAGGCCGACACAAGGCGAGCGTAGAAGTTTTCGTTTGCGCGCTACGGGAACGTTGTCAATACAGGTCATTAGTTGGATAGGTTAACGTACCTTGATAGCAGGTTTGTCTTCTTCCTGATATGCGAGTTCTTCGTCATCGAAATCGACACCGCTGTTTTACGGTGTCAGTACCTTGGTTAGTCCGAAAGGGAGTAAATCGTACACGACAGTCAATGATACATTCAAATTCTCCATTTTCTTCACTATTGCTTCCCACTCTTCGACCTCCATCGGAGATTCGCCGTCCGTCACCAGTACTGTTTTGCGTACCCAGGTGCGCTTTTTCTCGAGATAAATGTCCTGTGTTTCGATACTAACGATCAAGGCGTCGATTGCTGATGTTCGAGATCGTTCAGTCGATGTATGCATGGAGAACGAGAGTGGGCTTACGGTCCCCTGCAGTCTCTGACGCCCGAAGCTTGTCCAATTTGGCAAGCGTGCTTGCATTTGGATGCCCAATTGGAATGTACTCCGAGACGTGCTCGTATCCTCCATTCTTGTCGTTGACGATATTGTTGGTGTCTAATGGGCTGGTGAATGCCTCTCTCTATGGTCGGGAGAAGATGCGCACCCTCAGAGCCAAAAGTAATGACGCCGCACTGATCCGTCTTTCGCCCGTTGAATATCTGACGCGTTGGATATGTGACTGCGAGATTCGAAAGAAAGGGAGAGTGATACCATCTCTTGGATCTTCATCTTGACGAACTGAAGTGACCACTCCAACTTTGTCAATTCGACGCTCCTCGTCTCTCCCTTTGGACCGTCTGGAAGCTCTACTGTCCTGGACGCTCCCATGGAAGGAGAGAGGTCGACGATGAACATAGTCACCGTGTACTTTGACGCGATGGCATCAGCAACGCGTTGACAGAGAAGAAAAAGTCTTACTCCAGCTCGTTCTGCAGGCATGGTGGTGGTGGTGGTTGGTGACGCGTTGACGCGCGACGGAGTCAGGAGGTGCACTAACGGAGTTTGTGGCTGTGACTCGTATTATGTAATACATAGTAAACTATTAGGCTCTATTACGCTTTCTTTGCGACTGCTTCAAGGCATCCATCGTAGGTCTGCGGTGAACAACAGCCCTCAGACGACACGAACGAAACAAAAGAAAGACGACGTACTTGCGAACTCGGAGTTTCGGACCATCGGGCGGAAGTTCGTCAATGTCCATACTATCGACACTGTTTTGGGAGGGCTGCCCTCGCCTGCCTCCCTTGCCATCTTTTTGACGTTCTTGGACCACTTTCAAGTTCGCCTGATACACTTTCTCGTGTTCCTCGTTCGCCAGCTGCACCGCGGCGCTATAAGTCCCAGCTTCCATCAACTTCCGGTCGAGCTCTGACAACACGGTCGCCGTTGTCGTTGCCCTAGACTGTACATGAAGTGGGACTCGAGACCAAACGATGGGACGCACCAGCTCTGGAGCGCTTCCAGCAACTTTTCAAGCTTTTCTGGCTCGAGATCCCTGCCCATTGTGTACTCGATCTCGAGTTGCTGTTCCTTTTGGTCGAGTTTGCCGCGGAGGACGTCGAGGTAGATGGCATCGATGATGAGGTCCTCGAGTTCTCTGATGGTTTCCACTTGCAACTCCTCGAGCAACAGAGAGTACGGTAGGATCTGTGATGCGATTAGCGGAAAGAAAGGGGCAGTCGGGGTCAGGGTCGCACATGTCGTTCTGTCGCAAGCGTGACTATCGTAAGATACTTGAGCTTTGTTATCTGCGCTTGGTTGAGCGGTGGAAGGGAATCCTTGTGCTCTGCAATCAGGAGCGTCAATAGAGAGTGTATGCGCAGACGTGGCGCGATCGACCTAGATAGTCTCTGAACGTGCGGTACGAAAAGAGCTGCAAGAGGGAAAAGAATGGGGCATGTTGCTCGCTGGTGGCAAGCTGATTTCAGGGATCGTCAGTACTAGTGCAAGATGTGACACCAATTGTGAACGTGCTTCTTGAATGTTTGGTAGTTCTAGCAGCTCGGCAAAGACGAACACCCCGGGCGCAGAGGTGGCATCCTGGACGAGTTTTGCTGCTGCTGCGCCTTTGGCTGATTTCGATATGAGTAGAAAGGGTTCGAGGCTGGCCATGAGATCGAGATGGGTGTTTGAATCCAAGGAGTAACTACATTAGGATTTGGCCCCACGCAGCCTGGGCACATATTTATACTCGCCATCGTGCACATTCACTCCAGCCATGTCCACAGACGATCCCACAGCGGCCGACGTCGACGTCGACCCCGCCATCCGCGTCCATGTCTCCCCGTCGCAAGCGTCCTACTTTGCAGGCGAACAGTTCTCCGTCACCATCACTTTCACCAACACACGAACGCCCGAGTCCCCAAAGGTCAAACACTCACATAGACGTGGCGTCCATTCCATCAGCTCGGCACCGCTCGCGAGACCCCCCACCTCCCCTGGCATACCCCGTCCAACTGCCCTCACTCCTCCAGCGTCTGCCCCTGTCAACAATGCCCGCGATATGCCTACGCGGAAGAGACTGATTGGCCAGGTGCCCGGAAAGACGAACATGTCGATGGTCTTGGAACAAAAGCGACAGTCTCTCCTCGAAAAGTCGAGGTCCCTATCTATCGACATTCCCACTACCGACTTGCCCCCAAAGGCTGCCGACAATGCCAACTCGAGCGCGTCGCGGTACGTACGCGCTTACAACGAATTCTCAGACTCAGGTGTGTCCGTGCAACGTGACCTATCCCTTCTGCTCACACCACGTCAAGGACACTCGCCCGCCAAATCCCCATTGACCCGAAGCCCCGACTTTCCGCTTCCCCCACATCACCCTCATGCGCGCAAGCAATCCGTGGCGGATATCCATTTCCATCTCAACGAGGTGCAACAGCCCTCGCCAACGCCGCCGCCGCCCGCCATGGTTAGCTCGTCTGGGTCCACCTTTTCGCTCGCCCTCGACCCGATAGCAGAGACACCGACGTCTCCCTACCCAGGAACCCCTTTTGCGAGTTCCCCATCCCTGACCGAGTCGCTTGATCAACATTCCCTCAAGACCACCTCCCATGCATATCCTCCCCGTCCTCCTCCAGCCCGCAGACCGTCCCAACTCAGTCTCGGCCATGGTCACCCACCACCCAATCCCCAATC
Organism: Boletus reticulatus; assembly: GCA_038093535.1. Classification (NCBI taxonomy): domain Eukaryota; kingdom Fungi; phylum Basidiomycota; class Agaricomycetes; order Boletales; family Boletaceae; genus Boletus; species Boletus reticulatus. The sequence goes on from JBBPSJ010000001.1 coordinate 146,261, forward strand.
AAAACCAACCTCACCACTCCGAAACGGCACGCTCGTCGGCTCCAACTCTGAGCTAATCCTCTATTCATACGCCCAGCTGCTGGGCACCGTTTCCATCACCCCGCTGCCAGGCGTAGCCATGAGTTCCGATCAAGCTCAAACGCTGGCCGCACTCCGGCTAAAATTGCTGAAACGTACGGTTGTCGGCGGTGGGAGCATGGACATCACGTCGCATCAGCGCATACAAGACCGCCGACGCTCGCATAACCGCTCGGCGTCTCTGACCAGCAGTTTTCTTTCCCTTCTTTCTCCGTCTACCTATTCTGCGCCTTCGACCCCTTTACCTTCTTCGCAGTCGTGGGCGCCGGGACGCCCTCGTACGCCCTCTGTGTCATCGGTCTCGTCTGCAACGCCCGCGGGTGGACAACAGAATGGCGTTGGCCTCGGCCTGATTAACGGAGGGACGGAGGAGGACGTTGACCCTGACGTGCCACTGCCCACATTTGACGTGCAGCCTGCCATGCTGGCTGTAGACTTGATGCTCGGCCCGGGGGAATCCCGTACATGTGAGCGGCCCTACATGTATTCACCGGACGTGCGCTAACGTCACGGTGCGTCAAGACACGTACACGGTAGCGCTACCAGACAACCTACCACCGACGTTCCGAGGCCGGGCGCTCAAGTTTTCGTACGAACTGGTGATTGGCACATGTCGTGCCAATCCATCTGCGGCGAGGACGACGAGTAATCTTGGGCCAACGGGCGCAAACAGCATCAGCCGTGTCATGAAAGTTCCGATACGTGTGTATAACCACGTCGCTGGTAGGGTCTGCGCAAGGCATTTCTCTCGCCCGTTTCACTGATCACTCCCACAGTCGGAAAGGTACCGAGACCGTACGACCTGCTATGGCCTGTGGGAAAGCGGGTTCTCACCATGGAGACTGCACCCAAAGTGATGGACGGTCCTCTCAAGGGAGATACCCAAATTGTGCCGCCGTGTGCGTGCGAGTTATTAATTATCCATAATGGAACACTAATACTGTATTCAGCCAAGGATAGCTCCCGTTCATTGGAAGATCTACGAGACTATGGGCGCCGATTGCTAGCCACATTCTCAGACGCCACTGACCTTGGCCGCATCAAAGTGCCATTGGAAGCAACATCACCTGCGCAAAGCGAATTTGAACGAGAACGGGAGGGTGATGGTGGCGCTCTGACGGGATGCAGGGAAGCAGTGGAGATACTGACACGTAATCCGAAGAAGGGTAAGTAGTCTATCTCTGACAAGCTGGTTGAGATCGCTAATGTGTTTTGTGCAGTGTCATACGACGTGAACAAGGATGGGGTTAAAGTGGCTGTGCTGACTTTTACCAAGTCTGCATACCGGCTTGGCGAGACAGTGTTAGGGGTGGTCGAGCTGAACGAACGTCAGAGTCGCTCCAGGGTCTTGTCGGTCAGTCTTTCTCTCCGCCGCCTGATGGCCGCTCTGGCTGACCACTTGCCCTAGTTGTCTGCGATGCTTGAATCTCAGGAAATGCTACCTTCACACATAGCGTCGGCGGGTAATCTCCGGCATACGCGGCGAGTGCACGCAGAACATCATGCTTCGCTGGTTTCTTCGGTTCTTCGTACGACGTTTTCGCTGGATATACCCTCGGATGCAAGTCCAGCTTTCCAAGTCCAGCTGAGTGACACCGAGCACACGGCACCATCGGCCATTGCCGGTGGACTGGTATGGCGGGTCAGACTATCTCTGTTGGTTGCGGTGGCCGCGGAAACGTCGCAGATGAGTGCGGACGGTGTTTGGCTCAAGCAGTTGACTCCGGACGGGCCAGCAGCGGAATGGGGAACGCCATACAGGGCGTATCCGTCTATTGCGCCGAAAGAGCGACCACAGCAAGACGAAGAAGGAGAGTCGTGGGCGCAGTACTTTGTGGCCTCGTTCTTGGGTACCGGTGAGCGGGAATACCACGACGGCGACGAGGTGGAAGACGAGGACGAGGCCAAGGCGAGACGGGTCGACGAGGACGAGTGGAAGGAGATGAGGGTGGAGACGGTGGAGTGCGAGGTGGGGATCAACGTGTGGCCTGGCAACACGGCGTTCAAGGCGATGGACGTCGTTTTTGATGTATGAATGGGAGTAGTAGTTAGTCATGAATGACCACCTGACTGGGTACGAGGACAAATTGCGGCGCTCGATGCAGTTCTCAAACAACGACGACGAGTACGACCGGGAGAATCGTTTTCTCGCCGTCACTTCGCTGAGGGAGCGCGCGGCCAGCCAACCTCCCCACACCGACCCACGACAGTTCCTCAGCTCACACCATACCAGCACAAGAATGCACTCGTTCAATACCAGAGGTCTACCCTCTTCCGTTCCCACACGCAGCTCCTCCTTCTCCAATCCACAGTCCAACTTTGCCTCTGCCATGCGTGAATCACGATTCGCATCCACCGTCGAGGACGACGAGTCGGAGGCCCTCTCAGATACCTACGACGACTATGTCGGCCCTTCCGTACCCTCTGCCCGTGGCCGTTCCTACGCTTCCGACCTCACTCGCAGCAGGTCCCAGTCCCTCGCAGCAACGACCCGTCCAGGTCCAATAGCCAGCCCATTCCAGAACCAGGCCCTCTGGTCAGACGTTTCCTCTCTCCACACCAACGCTCTCAATATCCCTGGCTCTCGCTACGGAGACATTAAACCACCTGGCAGCAGCCGGTATGGATCACTTGGAACTATGGGTAGATCACCCTTGAGTAATAACTTTGATTCCCACATTGGCGGTGCCAATGGCTATTCTAACAGGCAAACCATCGATGCCTCAAACATGAGCCCGTTTGTCCGTGACGTCGGCCAGATTCTTTTGGATGACGGTTCCGCTCTGCGCCAGCTCTGGGCAGGCATGAACCCGCCAAAGGACGAGAGCGGCGGCGGCGGCGGAAGTGGTACCACCAGCCGTCGGCATAGTGTCTCGGTCGTCCAGCCACGCAGACCCATCGTGGGATTCAATGCCCCCGGAAACGATCCCCAGGACGAGTCCTCGCGTCCAAACGTCTTCCATGGCCAGACCTTTGGCGGCCGTGGCGGTCTCATGCTCTCGGACGACGATCTTGCTGCAGATCTCGGTTCGCTCAGCGTCAAGGACGGTCCCGGACCTTCGTCGTCCACCCATCCCCCGAGCCAACCCTCTTCCCTTCCCATATACGCCCCCATGTCGCGCAGCCCTCCCTCTTCCGATCGCGTCTCCCCGTACAAGCCTATGAACGTTCACATTCCCAGTGGTACCTCGTTTGCATCCACTCGCCAACACTTTGGCTCGCCCAGTGACAGCGGCTTGTCCGCTGGGGGAAGTCCTCCCCGCAGCCACTTTGAACAGCAGATTATCGACGCCAAGGCGCAGTACCTCGGGAGCGGCAACGGCACCGCCTCGCAGCAGCAGCAGCAGCAGTCCCTCACCGCCCGCTTCATCCCCGGACAGGGCATCCAGTACCTCCCCTCCCACGGCAACGGCGGATCCACATACAACCGCTCTAGCACGACCACGGTCCCCTCCCCGCTCTCTCCGACCGGCTCGCGCGCCATCCAGCCACAGCAACCCCCGTTTTATCCCCAACAGATCCAGCGGCGCACGTCCGATGCGCCGCAGCCCAGCATCAATGACCTCGGCAAGGGTGTGCCGCTCTCGTCCGTCCCTGCGTCGTGGCCGCTGTACATTGTCGAGTTCAAGGCTGGACGTACGGATCTATTCTACCTGATGGATCTTAGCCTGGACATTCGCGTGGGCGACCTCGTCATCGTGGAAGCCGATCGCGGGAAAGATTTGGGCAAAGTCGTCAACGACTCCATCACGCTCGAGGAAGTCGAGGCGTTCCAGCGGGAGCAAAAGGAGCGCGTGGGCTATGGCGGCGACAGCGGTCCACTGAGTCCCGGTGGTCAGCAAGGTTCAAAGAAGGAAATTAATCCCAAGATGATATACGGGAAAGCCCAACCCCAGGATACACAGTACGTACCACGACTGTTGCGCTTTGGGGATGTACTCACGTCGCATATAGACATCTCGTTACCAAGATACAGGACGAAATGAAGGCTCTGCAACTGTGTCAAAGCAAAGTACGACAAAAGAAATTACCAATGGAAGTCATAGATGCAGAATATCAATGGTATGCGCCTATCGATCTTGGCTGTTCTGATCACTTATGTGACATACAGGGACCGACGAAAGCTGACCTTTTACTTTGTCGCGGAGAAACGCATCGATTTCCGAGAGCTTGTACGAGAGTTGTTCCGGTGCGTTTCACTCCTGCCTTTGATCGATCTTGTGCTCAGCATGCCTCTAGTCTGTATAAAACCCGAATCTGGATGGCGTCCCTTCAGGGACCTGGTGGATACGAGCAGTAGCAGCTGCTCGTCTTTGCACGCTCATCCCAACGGTGACCCAAACTGATCTGCGCTGCATGATATATCTTGACAATTGTTTGAGTTTCTCACGTGTTTCAATCTAGATATGCTGCACTTTTTTTTTTCTTTCCGTCGTTGACTCCGCGCTTCGTTGGATGCTCTCTAGCCCAGCCTAGACTCCCCCTGTAACTGTACCCACCCATATCTATTGCGACCTCTTTCAACTCGTTCGCCTAACACCTCGTCCTGGCTTTGTTCAACGCTACGCATGTCCTCCTCACAAGTCCTTCACGACGCATGAAATTGGGCTGGTTCACAGCGATTGTATTACTACTGTACTCCACGTTGCTGCTACGTATATAGTGATGGTGCCATTCTTGGAGAAGCTGTAACTAGAACTCAAAGGGAAAATAAAATAAAATCCATCAATGAATCCATGTATGTCTGACCGTCGGATCATTCCAGGGACATGGCGCGACAGGGGGGGTGGATCATGAACGGCGCAAGGTCACTCCGATGCCGTCGAGTCCACTGACGCCGCTCGATCTAGATCAGGGTCTGCATGTGCGACTTTGCGTTCCGCCGTGACTGCAAGACGATCGACGCGCGTCAACGACGAGATGAAAAGGAAGAGGCAAGAAACGCACCCCAAGGTCGACGGTCCATCGGACACTGCTGCTTCGATGCGGCGGTACCGAGCCATTTGAGAAGACAGTGCATGTGAAAGATGTGACTGCATTCGCCCCATACTATCACAAAAAAAAAAAGGCCGTGGGCATGTGATCATGGATCATGGAGCACGCGCCGCGTTCGTTCGCGTGTCCGTGTACTTGTGTGTGTGGCGTTTGGCGTGCCTGCCATGACAGCGCGCCGAGCGACCACAAGACCGAGGGACGGACGGCGATAAACAGAAAACAGAGCGCAGAACTCACTCAGTGGACAATCGTCGCCCGGCATCTTGCACGACGGACAACAGCCTTCATACGGTACACGGCAGATCCCACAGACGTCGCCTTCGTCGTCTTGGTCGGCGTTGCCCGTGTTCCAACGCCATTGGGCGACGGCGCTCCAGTGTTTGACGTGGACTCTCATCGCGGGTGTTGGATGGTTATGAAGTCTCATCGAAGACGTCCCGAGTATACTAGTAATTCAAACTCCGAGCAGTCCACCACTTGTCTCCCTCCATTCCCCAGGATATCGAATTTGAGAGGTATACAAGTACATGCCTTTGACTACGTGTTAGTGAGATGAACATCATACAAGTCGTCATCATGTCATTTGATGGCACAAAGACCGGATCTGCGTCTCACTCATCCGAGGTTCGAATGTCACCCGAAACGGGTCTGCAATTAGGTTCGCCGTATCAGAGAATGCAAACGAGTCGATGGGTGCGTTTGGATCTTCGGATAGACGGAACGCCCAGAGGATCAGCGCGGCGTTCACGAAAATCGAGCGGTTGGCGATGTGCTGTCCGGGACAGATTCTGTGCAAGTCAGGGGTAGAAGTCACACTCGGGAACGTGTTCGTGACGCGCAACGTACCTTCTCCCGAATCCGAATGCACTGAACCGGAGGTCATCTCGTAGTGTACCTTCAGCAGTTAACCAACGTTGCACGTCAAACCTCTCGGGGTTTGGAAAAACGTCCAGATCGTTCGCAATCGCCCTGGGGGTACATCATTGCCTCTCGATGTAGTTCCAGTTATATAGAGAGAATTACCAAAGATTTCCAATGACTGTTGCGCCTTCCGGAATCACATAGTCTCGCCAGACGATATCTTTCGTGGCACGATGTGCGACTCCTGATCGACTGAGCATCAGTCTCTCATGTCGTAGTATGGCGGAGAGACAAGCAACGTACCTACAGTATTTACCGGCCGCCATCTCAAAGTTTCAAGTATAAAGGCGGCGACGCGAGGAAGCATCTCTCGGTCTGCGAATGAAGGTACTAAGAACAAAGCCGTCAGCTTATGAATCGAGGTTGAATAGACATTCTCGCATACATCTGTCCCATCCAACGACCCTATCCAATTCCTCCTGCACTATCGCTTGAACATCCGGGTGCAAGGCAGCCGCCATGATCACTATCGTGATAGCAGAGGCAGTCTGAACGTATCGGCGTAAACATCAGTTCCGGGGAACACATTGGAACACACCGTTTCTGAGCCTGCGCCAAACATACCTCCAGCAAGGTATGCCATCTCCTTGTCTGAAAGCTGGTATTCGTGTTGTTTCTCCATCAGAAAGGTGGCAAAGCACGGTCGTGCTTTGCCCTCTGCCTGATTGACAAGTAAATCCCTCGATCAGAACATGGTGGTCAGATATAGTCACCATTTGTTTTCGTACGATGTCCAACTGTCCTTCAAAAAGCGCAAGCTCCTCCTGGTGCCATGCCCTCAGCTGAGTGAGATACCCGGGCACATACTGTAGGATGGGATATGTATCCACAAGGTACGCCCTTGGGGTTATGGCTTGTCCGAACCTCAAGATACAACGGTTCACGGCGATGACTTCGGGGTCATTATACGACGTCGGAGTGGCTTTTCCGTATATGATTTCCATCACCACAGACGCTGCAAATCTGTTGACAAGTTCAACATGATCTGGTACACTCCGAGCGCGACACACGTACCGTCTGGCGTGCATCTGATGACGTTCAGGATCATCGAGTATATCGAGCAACATGTTCTTTGCATGCCGGAGCTGAATAGGCTCGTATGTCGCTGCCACCTTGGGTTGCATCACAGCATGCAGCACTCTACATCAGACCACGTAAGAAAAGAATACAGGTCGAAAAAAAAAAAGAATCACCTTCGAAGTCTACGAAGTCGGTCTCCGCTCCTTGACGTGATCAATCTCATCCCTCCAGAGAGCGTTTCCCCAGCTGCAATCGAACGTGGTCTATCAGCCAAAGATGCCCCGTCCTTCTCCATGATCTCCATCGCTGCTTGATGCCCACCGATGATCACGAAGAGCGTCGATCCGTGTCTCAGCGAGAAAACAGGCCCATATTTCTTCGCCAGCTCTGCAAGTTTAAAAGGCGCACTGGAATGGATGTGAGTGACACCGATCGACGTCTAGTCCACGCATGAAACAGGATAGTTACCGAGACTTGGGAAAGGGAGTTCCAAGAAACCAACGACCAGAGGGACCTGGCGGAATGGGCAATCCCCTTCGTGGACCAGCCATGCACTGGACGTACACCCAATGGCCGAGGAGAACGACGGTGATACACGCCAGTGGTAAGTTGACCCAACCTGAATCGAGTGGAGGCATGGCAAAAGAAGGGGGTGTGACAACCACGAGCAGAGGTGGGTTAAAAGGTGCCTCCAATGGCCCATGAGACCAACAGCATCTTTGTATAACGTTAGGTACCGACAAGCACGGAAATTGAGAAACGACGTGTCGCTTGCAATTGGTATGTTCCCGAATGATCTTGTCGCTTGGAAGATCCAAGCAATGCGTGGTTCAACCATCAGCATGCTTTTCTGCGACGTACCGAACGTTTTCAAGCGCTCGAACGTCGATTGACAAGGGCGTTGCCGAAGTTGAACGACTCGTCTCTCCTAACTGCTTGATCAATATACAACAGAGAAATAACCAACTCACTTTCAGAAAAACAAATCGATCTGAACGGAATGACGTGCTGTCAGCTTACCGAACCGATGTACCCCGGACTCCTTTTCGTCACAAAATCGTCGGCCAGCTGCTAGACGTGTTCAAGTTCAACGCATTTCCTTCATCTCGAGCTCGATCCAGCCTGCGCTTCCCACAGTTTGACAACTCGCTCGCTTACCAGGATACCCTTGACGTGACTTCATCATGGATATGCCACTAGAATGGTGTTTGTCCCGACAATCGCGGATTTCTGCCGGGGAATTGAACCTTGTCTCACTTCCCTGACCGTTCGGAAGAGACGGCGTCCGATTGCATATATCACTTCTATCCACTAATATCTTGGCGCAGTCGCCTGGAGAACTTCAAATTCATGGCAGAACATATCGGCGACAACTCTGAGCTACATATGTCCCTCGGCGTTGATTTGCGCAACGGACTGTATTCAGTATAATTCAGGAGTGCCTTGGCATTGCAAACGAGTCGCTCGGATCTTGATCGGTACGTGGGTTCACGTCCGTTCATTCCGCCTGCTCAACCATTTCGGCAATTTCCGCGCTAAAGGGTCGACACCGTCTCTGACTTGGTCGCTCAGCGATCCTTTTAAGAAATAATCGCGGGGAAAAGTAACCCAGACAAAACCTACTACAATACGTAGTTGTTGTCCACTTCCGCGCACAGACGCCGAATATGTGCCTCACTCGAGCGAGGCTCAAACAGCACTCGAAATGGTGCTGCAATCTGATTCACTGTATCGGAGAAGGCAAACGAATCGATGGGCGCATCGGGATCCTCAGACACACGGAATGCCCAAAAGATGAGGGCGGCATTCATGAAGATCGAGCGGTTTGCAACGTGTTGCCCAGGACAAAATCTGTGGACTCGTCATAAACACCTCGATGATCCGGAATGGGTGTCCACGTCGTCACAACGTACCTTCGTCCGAACCCGAATGTACAGAACCGGAGGTCGTCTCGCAGTGTCCCATCCGCGGTCAACCAACGTTGTGGATCAAACTTGTCGGGGTTTGGGAAGACGTCTGGATCGTTTGCAATAGCCCTGTATGTGCGTCATTGCCTCCCGATGCACCTCGGATGTGTGTATAAATCATTACCAGTGGTTTCCAACGACAGTCGTGCCTTCCGGAATCACATAGTTTCGCCAGATGATGTCTTTCGTCACACGATGAGGGATTCCTGGTTGACTTGGCATGAATCTACCACGTCATGCACAGGAAAGACCCGCAGCGTACCGACGTTCACAGGCCGCCATCTCATACTCTCGAGTGTAAAAGCGACGACTTGAGGAAGCATCTGTTGATCCGTGAATGAAGGTACTATGGATAGCGATATCAGTCAACGGATCAGCGTCAAAAAGTACAGTTTCGCATACATCTTTCCCGACCGACAACCTTATCTAATTCTTCCTGTGCTTTGCTTTGAGCTTCCCGATGTAAAGCAGCCGCCATGATCATGATCGTAATCGCAGAGGCAGTCTGCACACAGATGACGCACACAGAAGATACATGTTCCACGTTTACGCACCGTTTCTGCACCCGCGCCAAACATGGCACCAGCTAGATATGCCATCTCATTGTCTGGAAGTTGGTATTCCTCCTGGTTCTCAAGTAAAAATTTCGCAAAGCACGACCGTGCCGTGCCCTCTGCCTAATTTAATCAATGAGCCTCCCAATCTTGGTGGGTCATGCATGGTCACCATTTGTTTCCGCACAGTGTTCAACTGGCCTTCGAATAGTTCAAGTTCTTCTTCGTGCCATTTCCTCAGCTGAGTGAGATACCCGGGCACATATTGTAGTATGGGATAGGTATCCACAAGGTATGCACCAGGGAGCATGGCATGTCCGACACGCTGGAGACAACGGTTCACAGCGATCACCTCTGGATCACTGTACGAAGTCGGTGTGGTTTTTCCGTACGTCATACCCATCACCACGGATGCTGCATATCTAACGGACGGTCAAGAATGATTCAGCTGACTCCTGGGCATTCCACGTACCGCCTGGCATGCATCTGATGGCGTTCAGGATCGTCGAGTATATCGAGCAATACGTCCTTTGCATGACGAAACTGAAGGGGCTCGTATGTTTCTGCCATCTTGGGTTGCATCATGGTATGTAGGGCTCTGTGTGTTGTCAATCATGGACAGGTTTAGAAATACACAACAAGACAACGATCGGGCCATCACCTTCGAGCTCGGCGGAGTTGGGGTCCGCTTCTTGACGTGACTATTCTCATCCCTCCAGAGAGCGTCTCCGCCGCTGCGATCAGGCGGGGTCTATCAGCAACGGACACGCCCTCCTTCTCCATGATCTCCATCGCAGCTTGATATCGCCCAATGATCACATAAAGCCTGGGCCCATGCCTGAGAGAGAAGACGGGCCCGTAATCTTTCGTCAACTCTGCGAGCTTGTAGGGTGCACTGGGAAGTTTTAACGACGGTCTTTGACCAGCGCTCATGACGTCTATCAAGGGACAAGCTTACCGAGACTTGGGATACGGAGTTCCGAATAGCCAGTGTCCAGTGGGACCTGGCGGAAGCGGCAACCCGTTTCGTGGATAAACGACGCGCTGGAGGTACGCCCAACAACCGAGTAGGACGGCAGCGCACCCCAGCAGAAAGACGACCCAACCTGACCCAAGGGGAGGCATGGGGAAGGACATAACAGGGAGCCCGTCAAAACCCGAATGCCAGCAATGCCAGTTAATTTAGCTGTAGAGCGGACGTCGGCTAGCAATCATATAGTTCCATTGATATACGATAACGTGGCAGCATCTGTCAGCGCCCATCACCACGGAAATAAAGGCCCGTACCGTGCGCAAAGAGCAAGGTTACTGCGCAGGTGCTCTTGCGCTCTTTGCAGAAATAGCGCCATATGCGCCCCTCGGAAGAAGTGCTGATCTGATGACCTTGACCGATTCTCAGAGAAACGGCATCTTTTATGGTAGCTTTCGAGGGTTCGCGTCGCAAGCCAATGCTGTGCGATCCTATCATCTGACCTGCGGGTGACGGGTAAGTGCGATTAAGCAGGCCGGCATGACTTTGTATGTTTACCCACGGTGGTGGCCTGATTATCTCCCCGGCCTACCTCAGTCTGAGATCAGTGTGCAAGATTGTATTCCACTTGGAAGTAATCGAGGAGTGAAAAGTCCAGTAGTACCTATCGATCCGCGAACGAGGGTATAAATTGCAATGAGCATCTCTCTCCCACTGCGATAGTCGATAGTCGAAATTGTGAATATATCATTAGTCGCTGGCACCAAATGTCAGCGTATGAGGAAACCATCACCTCGCACGTACTACTCTATACCCCCGGGATGGTTGCAGAGGCCTGGCCCTGCCTCCGAATCCCCGGACTGTTCTTCCCGTTTTGACGAGCGTTGATCTGAACGAATTGTATGTGTCCAAATGCACTATTAATCAGCGCGCAACTATTCGTCGAGCGTGCACAAAAACGAGTCGCCGGGCAGTCGGGCGCGCACTATTGGGACCAGTATAACACAGCGCACAATCTCAGGAGCTGAAGTCCGAGAGCAACACCAGAGTGGAATTACGGAGAAGTGTACTACTGAACCAAACGGAGTTGTCTGAACGAGGCTCGTACTATGTGTTCGTCTGTTTGTAATTCCATTATGTCCACTATATTCCACCACTCGTCTTTCCATGACGATTCGCACTGTAATGGTGTAGTGCAGCCGGGAAGCTGTGTACAAGAGGCGGTTCTGTATATGCGATGGCGCGGTAGGTTTCTTCGACGAGCGACTTTGTGTGAGCGAGGATAAAAAATACTTGAGGCCCATACGGCAGGCCTCAGCATGTGAGATCGACGAGAGTGGCCGAGACAGTGGTGGCCGTGTCCCGTTGTCGTCGTCGTCGCGTCGTCGCCGTTGGGGTGGTAGTGGCGTAGCGTCGCTGTTGCCATTGTCGTCCTGGCACAGTGGTGGAGTGATGGTGCGTCGTCGATGTTGTCGTCATGGACGAGGGGGTGTGGTGGTGGTGGTGGCGCGGCATTGTTGTCGCCGTCGTTTCGGTGGCACAGGTTGTGTCACCGTGCCGTCATTGTCGTCGACGAGGGTACAGTGGTGGTAGGGTGGCGTCGTCGTCGTTTCGGTAGCACGGACGGTGCCACCATGCTGTCGTCGTCATCGTCTTGGCGTGGTGGTGGAGTGGTGGTGGTGGTGGTGGTGGTGGTGGTGGTGGTGGTGGTGGTGCGTCATTGTCGTCGTCGCCGTTGTTTCAGTGGCACGCCAGGTGGTGTCACCATGCCGTCGTCATCGTTGACGAGGGGGTGCAGTGGTGATGGTGATGGTGGCGCGTCGTCGTCATCGTTGTCGTTGTCGTCATTGACAAGGGGGTGTGGTGCAGCGACGGTGCTGTCGTCATCGACGAGGGAAGCAGTGGGGGTACCAGTGGGGGTGCGCCGGTGGTGGTGATGGTGACGATGACGCGGCGGCATTGTCGTCGCCGTCGTTTCGGTGGCACACCAGGTGGTACCACCGTGCCGTCGTCGTCGATGAGGTGGTGACCCCGCGGGTAAACCCGCGACGGGTGCCATACCCGTTCCCACGGTGTATGAGTCCCTCCTCGTTTGAGTCCAATACTCCTCAAGATGCCTCCGGGTCTGAGTTGGTTACACCGGCGCCCACTCCTCAGGCTGGCCCAAGTGCACCTTTCCCCCACTGCCAATCATCCGCTCTCAAGCCGAATCGAGGAACTCATTTCAATCCCTGGGCCTCGGCCTCAATTCTATGACTTCAGCTGCTTTTCCCAACGCTTTTCATTCACTCCACTAATTTGTTGGTCTTATCTCGTAAATTTACTGTTTGGTATCCATGTCCCCCCCTTCCCCAGTCCTCGATCACTCCACTAATCTGCTGGTCTTGTCTCATAATTTTACCATTTAGTATCCACATGCCCTCCCCCATTCCTTAACTACTTCAGTACTGTGTGCATCGCGTCGTTATGCATATACAGTCACTCACGTTTGCTTTGCCCTAGTCCGAATCTGTGATTCTCAATGATGATGTTCTGGATTTATTTTCATGTGTGAACTCAATAGTGTGTGCCCGACTGCCCGGCGACTCGTTTTTGTGTGCGCTCGAGCAATGCGAGCATTTGGACACTCATAGAATTGGGTCGCCGTGGCACGCATATAATGATTTTCGGGACAGGACCGAGTTACTTAAAAATATACAGAGCAACGCGCGCGGCAAATTCAATTGCAGCCTAGCTCCAACGTTACTACCACTGGTTCAACTTGGTTACGAGCAAGGCAACAAGTATGGGTATTAAGAACGAGTGTGAAAATAAATACCATGACCCTAATTTTTACGCTGAGGAAAGTACTATATATACAAACTGTAAGTAGTATCATGAACAAATGCAACGGTATTCCAGATATGATGGGTTGGTACAGCTACACAATGATTGGAACCATAAAATGCATGTCAATATGTCAAAGATGAAATTATGCTCATCAGCTTGACCTGCAGCTGACAGTGCGGATGACTTGTCAGGAATGAACAGCAACTATTTCGCTAAATCCTCAGATTCCTGAGTTCCTTCTGTACGTCTTTGATGTTTGAGCGATTCCACTCGCCCACCCAGTCTTGCCTCGGTCGCCCAGGGCTCGAACCGTTGCCAGAGGGGCTTGCGACTTCGGTGGGCATGACATGAACAGATCGAGAGCGACTTCTGGTGGGATGATTGGGAGAGGTGGTGGCTGGCTTTGGAGCTGGTTCCGAGGCAAAGACGAGCTCAGCAGGAACATTTTCTCCGAGATGACGGGCGAGCTTAGCCATCCTCTTCCGACGTGCTTCAACGACGTCGGGCACGGCGGGCGTGATAGGGGTGAGAGGGATGGGTGTGCATGGGGTGGGAGAGGGTGGTGGTGCGACACGATTGTCAGTGGGTAAGACTGGGACCGTGTTGATTCGCAGATGGAGCTGCGGCATTTTATCACCCGGGCGACGCCTACGAGTGGTGGATAGACCAGGGGGATTCGCTGGAAGGGATTCGGAGCTCTGTATGCGCGGTGCGACATGGCAAGGCAGGATGATAGACGAGGCAGGTGGAGAGGGATCATGGGAGGAGGACGTAGATGTGGAAGACGTCACAGATAACGAACTGGACTGGTTGTGAGTGAAGATAGAGCCTTGACGCTTCAATGTTTTGGAAGTAGTCCTCCCGAGGGGGAGGAGCACAAAGGAAGTGTTGTTCTCCAAGAGATATGGCGTGGTTCCCAGCACTGCGCCAAGCTTCCTCGTCGAACGTATGAGACGCGAGCGCTGATACGAATCGAGGGTATTGGTTGTGGGAGGGAGATGGGAATAGAAAGAAGACATGCCAGACGCCTTGGGAGAGAAGAGAAGGGCAGAGAATAAAGTCGTCGAGAAGACGGAGGGGTATAAAATAGTTGTGCAGCCCTGGAACAATCGCGACCCGAGTCGTCGCGAACAATACGCTTGTTGTCGGGAATGGAATTATTACATAACACCACCCTGATGTCCACACTTTGCTTGGACGTCCACCTGCTCGGGCTGAGACGGTCCGAAACCTGTGTGTATGCGTATGAGCCCGCACCGACGCTACAGATAAACCAGTACCATGTGCTCCTCGTTGGACAGCTGACCACTCTAGGCACTCAGGCGACCCGATTTGTGTATGGCACATTGTGGCATGACCTGTGACCAGTCAGCCTGCCACCACGGCCGGAGCACCTCCTCAAAGCTCATGGGGGATTCGAGAATGAAGCAGAGCCATTAATTGAACTTGGAATTCCATCTTGGCTTCCGGCATCATGTCCGCCACTACGTACGTACGGATCACGTCTTCTCCGCACTTTTTTCGGTTCCTTTGGATTCGCAGCCTCGCCGCAAAGAAAAAGGAACCGAAAAAATCTGGCACAACTTTCAACCCGGACTATCAGACTCTGCTCTCATCTGGTCCATCTCACGCTTTATAAAGAGCCTGTCTGCTCTCAGAGCAAAGCCTAGCCATGTCCAGGCGTTTCGGTCTCGCATTGCTGTCCGCAAGCGTGTGCTTGCTCGCTGCACCTTTCGTGTCCGCCCTTGGTTCATCTTGCCCCGCACCGCTAACGACCGGTCAGGCTCAACCAGGCGATCCGTATTGGCTACAAAACATCAAACATCAGGGAACCTCCCCCTTCAATCCCAACTCAACATACCAAGTCTTTCGAAATGTCAAGGATTTCGGGGCCAAAGGTGATGGCGTGGCCGACGACACTGCAGCAATCAAGTTCGACTCGTTGCCTTTCATACAAGGTCTCCTGGGCTAAAATTCACCTTCTAGCGCCGCCATGTCCGAGGGATCTCGCTGTGGTTTTGGATGTCAGTCATCAACGTGAGCCCCCGCCCATGGTCCCTCATTTCACTCACAGACGTTTCCCAAGCCTGACGCCTGCTATCGTATATTTCCCGCCTGGGTACGGAAACATGACGCCTAACGCGAGCGCTTACTCATTACTGCCAGGCAATATCTCATATCCTCCGCCATCAATACTTACTACTATACCCAAATGATCGGTGATGCGAGGACACCACCAACCCTTCTCGCTTCTTCAAATTTCACTGGCTTTGCTGTCATCGGTAAGCTTTGCCTCGCGTAGACGGTCCTTTACGTTGACCAAGTACGTCCTTGAAGATGCCGACCCATATGTCCCAAACGGTGGCGGTGTTCAATGGTTCATCAATCAAGACAACTTGTATGTCAAGTCAAGTTTTATGCATGGCGGTTACCCTGATATGATATCCTCTTACAGTTTCCGCTCTGTGCGCAATCTCATCATCGACTTGCGTCGAGTGAATCCCGCTACTCCTGCGATTGGCATCCATTGGCAAGTATCTCAGGCAACCTCGCTGATCAATGTCGTCGTGGAAATGTCACAAGCGAATGGCACGCAACACATAGGTATGCGCTCTCATCTTTTGAATCGAATCGATCCTCAACGAGCTCACATTGTATTTCAGGCCTCTTCATGGAGAATGGAAGGTGAGAAGGAACGATTGGAACGCACCGAATCAATACTCACTCCTCACACTAGTGGTGGTTTCATGGGTGGTATGTAATTCAGGTTCTGCATAGTGATGTGCTCAATTCTCGCTCGCAGATATCATTTTCAACGGAGGTATGTCTCTCTTGATCTAGATCTCACCAAAGTTAATCGTGGCAGGCAAAAATGGCATTTCTGTTGGTAACCAACAGTTCACCGTACGGAATATTACTGTCAATAACGCAGTTGTTGGTGAGTACACCATCTATCACTTTTGCACTATCGCCCTGATGTTTCCTAAAGGTATCAATGCTGTATGGAGTTGGGGTACGGGTTTGGTCCCGACTCACGCGCGTTACGTACTCACCAGTTGGATAGGTTGGACTTACCAGCGTGTATCCATCAACAACTGCTCGGTATGTGCGGGTACCTTCCAGCTCCTCCATTCCCTGACATTCTGTCAGATTGGCTTTAGTTTGACGACTGGTGGAACAACCTCTGCGACCCAGGTGAGTGTCTGCTATCCATGTTGCCTGGTATCCGGCTGACACTATCAAGACTGTTGGCTCGGAAGCCATCATCGATGTGACAGTAATGAACACCCCTGTTTTCGTCGAAACTACGACGGCCAGCAACGGGACCCTTGCAGGTTCCATCGTGCTAAACAACGTTTGGCTACACAACGTTCCAGTCGCAGTCGCAGTCAAAGGGGGCGAGGTTGTGCTCAAGGGGTCCTCTAGCTCGATGTCCATCGACTCCTGGGCCCAAGGTAACGTGTATGCTGGGAACGATGGAGTACCTCATTTTACCCAAGCATATATCACACCACCACAAAAGCCATGGAACATTGTCGACTCGCAGAACAACATATTTGGCAGAGGACATCCCCAGTATCCTGATTATTCCGTTGATCAAATTGCTAGCGTAAAGTCGTATGGTGCAGTTGGTGATGGTCACACAGACGATACCGCAGCCTTGCAAAAAATCTTTGACATGGTATGCCTTGAGTTGTTGCCAGTGTGCCAATGCTGAGCATGTTTCAACAGTTTGCTGGCTGTAAACTCATCTTCTTCGATGCCGGGGCATACTATATCACAGATACCCTTTACATCCCTGCCGGTTCACAAATCGCGGGAGAGGCGTGGTCGGTCATTCTCGGTGGTGGCGCCGAGTTCCAGGATCAGAAAAATCCCAAAGTGATGGTGCAAGCCGGCGCGCCTTATACCATCGGGGTCCTAGAGGTTACGGACATCATCTTTTCTACTGTCGGACCTGGTGCGTTGTTCAAGGCAATATCGTTAGCCCTTACTTAGCCCCCAAAGCGCCTGGTGCCATCCTTGTCGAGTGGAACGTAAAACAACCTTGGGATCAGCAAGGTGGTGCAGGCATGTGGGACACTTATTTCCGGTATGCTCGAGTGCTTGGTTCTTGAAGTCATTCTGACCTCGCTGGACTCTAGTCTCGGCGGAGGTAAGTATTGAGCGACGACCAGAAAGAAGTACGAGACCTAACGTTCTCTTTGTTTTAGCTGCCGGTACGAAACTACAATATCCACAATGCCCTGCAGGCAACCTCAGTCCCGATTGTCAGGCTGCGTTCATGGGCCTGCACCTGACCCAGGGATCTAGTGCATACCTTGAGGTGAGCAGCTTGTCGACATCATCTTGGAATCTTTTGTTGACTTGCTGTAGGGAACCTGGATTTGGACTGCTGACCACGACCTCGATGACCCTCAGAGTAGACAGACGAGTATTTTCACCGGGCGCGGGATACTGTCAGAATCCTTTGGCCCTGTCTGGATGATCGGTACTGGTAAGTCGATCAACTTGTTTGACAATGACCAGATTGCTAATGTTGCTGTTAGCTTGTAAGTGTGTCAAATTCCAACGCTGCGACATAGCTTTGATTCTTTCTCAACTCCAGCTGAGCACGCCGCTCTCTATCAATACAATTTTCACGCTGCGCAGAATCACTGGATCGGCTTCGCCCAAACTGAGACGGTAAGCCTTTGCATTTCAGGGTGTGGATGTTTCCTTACTGTAGCCAACTAGCCGTACTACCAACCAGTCCCACCTGCACCTCAACCCTACTCCATCAACGCGGCTTACTATGACCCCGTGTTTAATTCTTCGAGCCCTATGGCATGGGCCATGTATGTGGTGCAGTCCTGGGACCTTACGCTCTTTGGTAAGGCTATTCACCCGCTCAGGCTGACGATTGTCTTACATGTCTTCCTCAGGTGGTGGCTTCTACAGCTTCTTCCAGGTATGCTCAAACCGTATTACACACTGAACGTGACCCGATGGTTATCTTCGATGGTAGAACTACACTCAAGGCTGTCTCGCCAACTACACCTGCCAAAATGGTATCCTCAGCATTGATGACCAGTCGACGATTATGCTGTATAGCGTCTCCACCGTCGGCACAACCTACCAGCTCACGATAGAAGAACAAGGTATCATCAACGAGAAATATAACCGAGATGGATTCCAGGAGACTTTCACCGCGTGGTCACGGTCAATATTTAATTGATCGTTTGTCGTTGCCCTAGACAATTAATGTGTGTCGAAGAGGGTGATTGGGGTAGAGAGCCCTGTCGCGTTGTCCGTAATGGTTTATAATGTGTATCGCTGTCGTCCTTGACGATCAGCCATCATCCTGTCATTTTCCATGAATACATTCGCTGTCCAGTAACGCACGTCTCCGACTTTTTGTCCAAAGAACAACAAATCATTTCCGTCTAGCAGCGCAATGCTGCAGGACTTGTCGCATATGGATCGCATTACCCAACTCCAGGATGAGATACAACGGGTGAGCAGAATCGAACAGGTTCAGCTTGATCCAGAATGACGACGCTCTTGGTTGTTTCCCCTGCCTCCCATGCCACTCGATACGCTACGAATGCCCCCGACGGTGCCGCATCGATATAGCTCCTGATGATCATGTCGAGCAGCATCGGCTACCTAACTTCGCGTTCGACCTTTGTGCAGGTCAGCCCAGAAATACCGATCACGAAAACGCGCAATCCGGACAAGTTTGATCCGCCAGACGTGTTTGAAGGTGGGCGTCTTGATGTTCTTTCTGGTGTTCCTTTTCACCCTGTCTCTCACTCGGTCCTTTCTACACGATTTTCCACATCAGCAAACAAGCGAGAACTCGTGGACGACTTGATCGTCAAGGCCAAACAAATCCAAGTCCTCCTTCAATCTCTCCCCGTCCCAGAACCCGAGGAAACTCAGGCGAGTTCTCGTTGCTCTCTACTACGGGTGACGGCGCGTGGGTGCTGACGATCACGATTCCCTTGTTTTTTGACGGCGGTGGCTCGCGCTTGGGGTTGGTACAGGCACACCGCCTGGAAGCGCTGGAAACGGCCATGACGGAAGCAAACGAAGACTACATTGGAGCAGTCGATCGCGCGAGTGCGTCCATCCGTTCTTTCTTCTTTTGCCAACGTCGTTGCCATGTATCACTGACACCCCCTTCCCCCTGCCCTCTCTCACATCGCTCGCACAGAGAGACTCCATCGCCAGTACTCGGAGCTCTTGCGCTCCTTGTTGGATAATGCAGACGTCCACGTCGACCTGTCCTCGGTACCGACGTCGATCCAGAGTTGAAGACGCGGTGGTGGTTTGTTTCGGTATCGTCATTGATACTTGTCTGTGGTTTGTGAAGCTACTTTGTATTGTACTATATGGTCCTACACGGTGCTGTACAGTCGGCAAAAGTCAGTAGGGTCTGGACAGCGCTGAACACGCTGGGCTCGTCCATATCCCTCAAACGCTGCCACCATCCGCAAACCCCCCATCACTATATGCCGAATGGCGTCAACTGCTATAATAGGGTACAGGTGATTAGGGTAATCTGCTTAGCACTGCTGATCAGCGCCAAGTAACAGGGATCCCGACCGGGCCACTGTTGGACGCTGTTTGAAGAAACTGATCTGGGAGGTAGTCATTTTGTGAGCAATCGAATCTGGCGTTGTTCGCCGCTTTTGCATAGTCTTGTATCTTGGCTTCGGTCAACGGACGAGGTGGCCTCGGCCGACCAGTCACCATGCAGAGACGTACGGCGAGGGCAGGTCCTGGTTCTCAAGGAAATCCACATCGGCAACGCGACCAAACGACCGGAGTCGGAGCAAGATGTACGATACCACTGGCATCCATGACCTGACGTCACACCGTAACTCGGGGTTCTGAGGACGATCGACGGTGGATACGAGCACGTACCTTTTTCCGACAAGTGTTGCCCGAGGTGCCTTTTGACCCGTGCTCGAGTAGATGCCTTCCTGGGCCACAGACTCGGCGTGGTTCTGAACCAGGGACCCTCATATCCCATGGTGCATGTTCCAGGGATCTACACCGACAACCAAAGAAAAGCCTCCTATTTCCGTTGTAGGCGGTAATGCAGCGACGGTGAGCGTAAACTTGAGGTCGGGAGGGCGAGGGCGGCACGGTCAAGGCCTGCGGGTAGTCCTTGTTTACAACGTAGGCACTCCACGGATTGTCCCTTGAGCCGAATCGATCTCAGTGTAATCTCACAACGACATAAGTCTAGAGCCTCGAAAGTGACATTTCATTTTTGCGTGACATTACATTTCGTACTCAACGTCAATCGACAGACTAAACTTGACTTCCATCGTCTCCGTATCTGACGCGGATATGTGCCTTTTGAATGGATCTCTCCGCATCCTTAACCTCGAGAGATGTCATGCGTTGGCCGTTTCGTACAATATACAAGTCTGTGACCTTGTGAGATTTGGATAGTATTGCATGCCCATGCTCGTCGAACATTCTGACCTCCTCAAAGAGCACTTCGCCGAAGTCGGCAAGGGGCAGGACACCAGTATGATCTGCTGTGTAGACAGATCCAACGGTCCAGAATGCGTTGTCCTCGCAGAGAGGATGCCTGGGAACACTTAGGACATAGCCAACCCAGGGGGGTGGAGGCTGCCCACGACGAGTCCTGGCCAGGACCTCCACGTGGAAGTTAGCTCTCATGTTCCTGGGCGGCTGTGGTACCCCGGGCTCTTCCAACTTTGGGAGTTTGATTCTGATTGCGATTGTATCACCGCGGAGGATGTTGAACGGAGCTGGTATCCATTCTTCGTGCCAGAATGGGCCAAACGCGAACCAACCTATACATGAAAGAGTGAGAAGTTATTGATGCATGGATTTCATGTTAACTTACCCCTGATCCAGGGCTCATTAGGACCAGTCATATATACTGTGACTCCAGCTGAAGCAGTGGCAGTAGGGCAAGATAAGTCGAGACCGATTGCGATAGTGAAACCTGAGCCAACCGGGCCACGAATATCCAGGGGAATTTTGAACCGGCCGAACACTTCATTCACAGCCCGCTTATAGCCAGGCTGTCGGGAGCAAGATGAGACCAAACAACACATGGTCAGAAGAAACGCCCTCACGAGGCGAGGGTCCACGATAGAGTCGAATTGAGCACCAGCCATGGGCGAGTCTTCGGCAAGAACCACAGAAACGAACAAGAGGCTAGAGACGAGAGCGCGATTCAAATGCATAGCGAGAGTGAATATATGGCGGTGACTCGGAGTTTGGCACTGAAAGCCTCGCGCGGCCCATCACGGTTTAAGTAGAGGTCGGATGAGTCTGAAACACAGATGATAGTTCGAACGTCTCCGACAGTCGTGTGTACGATAGACTAGGCGAAGTCGGTGGAGATGGAGTTAGATACGGTCTGACAGTGTCCCAAATTGATGTTACCTCCGTTGTGATTGTATCATGATAATGGGTGTCTACTTCGCCTAAATCACCTCCGAGTTTCGGATTTACTACCAACTTGTATAGCCTCTGTGGGCTAAATGTCAGACAAAATGTGAACAATTCCCGGGGGAGAAATACTTGGGAGGCCTGCTACTGTTGGTGAGTCTAATAATGCAGAATCTGCGTCGATGGCGTTCTTATCAAGCTTTACTGACACCCGGCGGTCGCCTGTGTTGTTGACACCAAGTGTTTCTACGTACATACTTGGTATTAAGGATGTACTAACCGAGTCCATTCCTTGGAACACTTCCCCTTCAAACTGAAGGCCAGGAGTACGAAGTATCAAATGATCTCACTGCCTCAGTATTGGATTTCTCCTTCGTGACAACAACGATATGATCGTCGTCTCCAGTGATCCTGCGTTTCACACGAACCACCCGATAGTGGTGGGTGACCGGTCTGATATGCGAATCGTTGATACTTCACAGCATGTAAACATCCCCGGTTAAACATACTTCTCCCCCCGGATTGGTATGGTCGAGTCCGCTTTTCACCATCCCCCCCGCTGAGTGGGCGTTCTGGTCGGGTGGTCATTCTGGGATGGATGTTTCACTTGGTTCTTGCTGCATTACATCTCATGGGACCATGCTGCGAAACTGTTTGCATATCATACACCTTCGCTCACGCAACATAGATAAACTTGTTCATATCGTGATCGTCCCGCCTCAAATACTCTTGCTCCACCAACCCGACGATCCGCTGCTTGATCACGCTCACCTCGGGCACAAAGTGGTTCTTGACCGCCTCGATCGTCTGCGTCTTGAGCGCTTCGTACATGAGCTCCTTTTTCGCTTTCATGATTCGAACGATCGCCGCGTCGAGGTAGTGCTTGCGGTCCGAGTCAATGTGCGATTGCGTGCGTTTCGATTCTTCGGGCTGTCCAATGTGTCGACCCAGAACGGCACAACGTCAGCAAGCCGTATGCCGAGGTAGTACATACACATTGGGAATCAGTCAACGTACCGTGTCCTTTGCCTGGATAGAGTTGATGTGCACCTTGGCCCGAGGGAACGTAAAGTCGGCATGAAAGTAAAACATGTCCTCCTCGTCGACGTCTCTCCCTACGGGTCGTTTCCGGAGGACCTTTTTGTTGGCACAGGCGAGACTCTGAAGGGTCCGTTTGAGCTCGGACGCGTCTGAGGTGTGCGTGTGTGGTCTCATGTCAGCGTTTTTGTTCGCCGGGGTGCTAAAGGGATGGCGTGTGACTCACCCATTCGGGTGGCCTCCAGAATGGCCTTGTACCCAATCTCCGTCTCCTCGTTGAAGAGGAGTAACACTGCAGCTTGGTACAGGCTGACGGTCAAGTCCTTGTTGCCAGCGTTGAACCTCGCTTTCATCGTGGCCGTACCGAGCGAATGGTCCCACTCGAGTTTGTGTCCTTGATGCTTGATCTTGTAGAACGTCGTGTAGTGCAGAAGATCAGCGTGCATCTACACAACGCGATCCGTTAGGAGCGAACAAAAAAGGTGACGCGGACGAGCATACAGAAGGGTGCAAATCAATGTCTTGTTTCCGCGCTGCGAATGGCCATACGCTCCGTTGGAGAACCATCACAGAAAGCTTTCGAGCGCTGCTCGCTTCTGGAATGCGATTGTGGAATTCCCTCAGTATTTCCCGAGAGAGAGCAAGATCGTTAAACATGTGATCTCCCTGTCCGAACTCGGGATCGTATTCTGAAAGAAACAACATAAATTACACCGAGGGTGGGTGCAACAATGGGCGATTACTCACTTTCCTTCAGTATCCTCAGTACTCCCTTCTCAAAGTCATCGGACGCGCTCTTTTCGAGTAACAGCCTCCTCGCCAACGCCCTCGTATAGAAGGTCCTAAACACATCTTTGTCGTCGGTGAATCTGTACAACGCCAAAACCTTCTCCAGCATAGACTCCCATTCCTCATCAGAGATATCCCGTTGTCCACGACGCATGAGCTTGTCGAGGTGTCGGGCGATGAGTTCCGCAGGCTTGTTCCGGCGAGCTTTGAAACCACTGGTAAAGGCGTCGGTAAGCGCATACGAAAATGAAGAATTTGGAGCCGAAGAGGAAACAAAGGAGGCTTTAAGTGTGTGGTCCGCAAAGGTCTTGAAAGTGAGGATGCGTTCAACCATGTCGTCTTCGCGTTCCATGTCCTTGACAATGTCCCCGACATTCATCTACATGCCAGCCAGACCCGTCAGAATGGCGGATAGACATGAAGCAGACGAACATTACCTGTATGAAAGATTTAAACTCTCTACAAAGTATACTCAGCCTATCGAGCGCCTCGAACTCTTCATACATCGAACGGAGTTGGTCGGTACCCTGTGCATTCATGAGCGGGCCAAGAGCTATGTCGCACGTCAGACACTAGCGACGAAACAACGAGGACGCACGCACCTCCTTTGGCAAACCAGTCTAGCCTCGCCTCCAACAGTCCCCGCCTACAAGCCTGCACGACCTCCTTGATGGTCTCACCGATGCTACCACAGACTGCTTCGGTTCTTTCACGCTCTTCGCTGGTGCGCTCCGTGACGTGACCTAGGAACTGCTCCGCAGTGAGGTCGAGTTTCTCAACCTTGGCGTTCGCCTCGGCAATATAAAATGATAACGTTTGCTCGAGAATGTAACGCTCAAATAGGACGGCATACACGTCGTGAAGGAGAAGATGACGGACAAGGTTCCTGATCATGTCACGACTGGAGTGGATGGTCCTAGAGCGGGGTGAGCGGGTGTGGTCAAGAGAGACGCACAAGGTACTGACCTCTGAGTTCTCTCCAGATTCAACCATTCCAAGATGCTTCCGCGAATGCTGTCGACGATCTCCGAGTTGCAGAGTACTTTCTGCTTGAAGGACGTAAAGGCGAGATCACTAGGAAAGAGTCGGTCCGTCTACAAAAACAGGCAAAGGATATGTAGTGACACACCGAATGCTCTGACGCTTCTTGTCCTTGAGAATGAAAGCACGATCGAGATAGGACAACAAGGACTGCAAGAGAGCCTGAAACGAGCAAATTTCGTCATATATGCACCTCAATGCGCATCCTAACACGGCTGATCGAGACGTACCACCTTGCTCTCGAACCACTCACAGACTTGAACAAATTGCCTCAGCCAATCCATGAGGTTGTTCGTTTCCCTGGAACGCTTGAGTTCATGGAGTAAACAGGAATTGCAATAGTCGATCTCCATGACGAGCATATCATAGAGTTTTTCACCCTGTCCCGGGATGCGGACTTGTGAACAACAGGTGGTGTAGATGCTCTCAAACGTCGCTGGCAACATCTCGGACTGAGAGCCCTTGGTGAGCAGGCATCGCGTACAGTGTTTCAGAAGCAGGAAGGGGTTGGAAGACGATTTACTTGGTGCCTTTGCTGAAGGGATGAATAAGCACCCTGATGTATATGCCCTCCTCGATGGCGTACTCACGCGTCAGGATCTGCACTTGTATTCTGATGGGCCCGCTCTTCTCTACCGCTTTGCCTTTGGGATCTCGCGACCTGCATGCAGAACCAGAGTCAGAGTCGTGATCCAAGCGTGGGGTCTTGTGTGGGTGAGATCCCAACCGCTCATGATGATCAGGTGCATGTTCGACGACGCTCGAGCGATGGGCGGTGAAGGCCTGGGATGTCTTTGGAAGCGATAAAAGCTTGGTTAGTACATCCGTCATTGCAGCGCACTGTGGCTTGGTGAGAGTTGCGTGACGCGCCACTAGTACGTGAGACCGTATCGAGATTAGATTCGACGTTTATTCTATAGGCTCGAGGCTACAACGATGTAGAGAGTAGAATGCAGTGAGTACAGTAGCTCCGATTGCAGTATAAGACCCGTACTAGCACAACAGACACGATCAAGTAAACATAAAGGTTACCAAACCAATCCCCGTAGACGACTATCGTCCATGCGATATGCCGTGGTGAATCCTTTAAACCGGTGTTTCCAGGGAGAAGTATACTCCAAAATAAAGAAAAAAAATTCAAATGGGGACCGTTCCTCTCCTGAGTCTCCTCAAACAAAGAATCGAAGACGACGGGCAATACGTAGGTAAAGCCAACTGTTTCAGCGTCAGAGCATGACTTCGCGGATCTGTGGATAAAAGGGTCAACCACGAAGCGGCAGGAACGCAAAGAAGCCAGGGCTCTGCGCGATAGTCGGACTCGGAGGATTTACTTACGTTCCTGCTGACAATGGCACTGTTGAGCCATTCCAGGTCGAGTCCGACGAATCGGCGAGGCAATTTCCAAAAAGTGAGAGCGCGCGTTGAGATGACAGGATGATTGCAATAACGGTGAGGGCATTAGAGCAAGAATGGATCCGCAATTACGTGTTGAACCGTGTACCAAAGACATACGGCAATGGAATGATCAGTACCAGGTAAACCGCACAATGAGAAGAAGAAACACAGGTATGGTTCATTATCCATCGAAATCGAGCAAGGAATGGATGAACAAGTGTGTGCCGACAACAACACGAGGCAAGACGCGTTCGACAGAACAAGGTTACGCAGGCGACGTCCCAGAGAGTACAGGGACAAAAGTGACAGAACCAAAGCAAATTAGATCAGTGCCGCGACTTCGAGATTGGCTCGGAGAACGATGCTATGAAGGAAGAAGTTGCCGGGTAAGAGATAAAAAATGAGCGTACGGTTGTAGAAGATCAAGGTTGCGAGACAGGATAAAGCAGGATTGAGACTCACTCTATCGAGTAAATCAGCAGGCTGATCTCGAAACATTTTGGACAACTGTACGTACCTTCGACTGCGGCCATCACCACTCTTAGCATCGCTGTATCCGTTGCCGTTGTTACACTGGCAATCACTTAGAATCAGTAAGCGAACGCTCTTTGTTACGTACTGTATGTATATCTCGCGCTCCTTAGAGCGGCCTGCCTTTTGTGCGAGTCGCGAAAAGCGCTTTCTAAAGTAATCACGGCCCGCTTTTGCGTCCTTGGCTTCACCTTCAAAGTCCTGAAAAACCAAATGACATAAGTCAACGTCACTCTGCAACGCGTTAGGTTCATACCGGAAAAAAGTTCTTAATATCTGAATGAATAATTTTCTTTCGGAATAAATCATCCTTGTTTAGGAATAATATCTGCCAATTCGTAAGAACGGTGACGATATACGAGCGTATAGACCCACTATTGATGTCTGTTTGAACCACTGGGAATGACATATTGAATCCCAGATGGTCATGGCATCTTGCATTTGGTTCTTGGAGAAGAGTGAGCATCGAACGAGACGAGAAACAAATGACCCACAGCGTCCCGGTCTTCCACAAGACATTGGTCATAGCCACTGAGGCTGACTAAGAATAGTATGCTTGTGACGTCTTGGAAACAGTGTATCCATTTTCTTCTCTCGCTCTTCTGACCGCCCACGTCGACCATGAGCATTTCATGATCCTTGAGTTGAAACGTCGTTTCGGTGATACCGATTGTTCGCGCTCGGCACTGAACGATGTCCTGCTCTGTTGGTTTGTAGGTCTCTTCGAACAGGCGGTCCAAATCCGGGAAGAAGTAACCCAAGCTGCGGGTGATGCTAAGCACGTGCGATGCGATATGAGTAAGTGTGGGTGCTTACTTCTCTGGCAAGGCGGCTTCATTCCCTCGCTGGTAGGTTCTTCGAATGGCCTTGTCTTCCCAGAGAGCTTTGAGAGGTTCATAATACGTTCTTGAAAAGGGCTGATAGGGCTGAGGATCGCGGGCATTCAATACTGTGTCGACATGTAGCACGTTTTCTTCTGCGACTTCGAGACCCATGTCTTCCATCGCCTCGAGCACATAAGCCATGCCTGTTGTCAAGTTGTTGAAGACAAGCTGCCGATAGCTTTCAATTTCTTCAGCAGAGAACGGAACTCGATGAATGAGTCGCATTTGCTGCAAGGATCCGAGGATGAGATTGTGAGAGACAGATCCACAGGCGGACACATACCTTGAGAATGGTGGATTTCCCTGAGTCACCAGAGCCGAGGAGAAGGACCTGTGGCACGTTAAGAGCGAGCCTGACGGCAAGAGCGTTGCAGCACCCACCTTGACCTGACTGGCCAACCTCGCCTTTGCCTAGAAACGAACGAAATCAGTAACGAGGATGCAGAACAGGGGGATAGGGAAGATGGACGGACCTCCTTCAGCATCTTTTCGGCTTCGCGATGCTTGAGCCTATCATCCTCGGAGACGTCTACAAAGCCACTGGAAGAAAAACATACACCCATGATGAAGCACGGTCGGGGAAGAATTTTACAGAAAAGGATACAAAGATGGAGCACTGGGTCCGAGCAGAGGGAAGCGAACAACGAATGATGAGACTGAGAGATGCGAAACGGGAAACGAACGAGAATGTGGATGATACTCTACACAAGGCTTGCCCACAGAACAGGCCAAGTGCGAGATCGTGCTAGTATCGGGTCAACGTGGGGGGCCACAGCAAACAGCGGTCAACACCCTGGCAATCGTTTCCGTATCAACCAAATTATTGCCAGCACGATCGCGCACCTCGAGGGGACGAGCTTATAGACACCCACGTCGAGCGCGATGTTATCTGGGCTGAGAAAACCCGTACAATGCGTTCTCGTCAAATCCGGGGCTCCGTAATTACGGTTATGTACCTAAAACGGCGCTCTGACTCATTGCGTTGTTGTAAGACCGCAACTTTGGGAATCTCGGACACACTTGGTCAAGGCCAAGCGGGTCCAGGGTCGGTTACTTCAAGCCAAAGCCTCGGCGAGCAGTAGCAAGGCATGCATCAAAATTGGTTTGGCGTCTCACCATCCATCTCATCACCGCTCTTTGCTCACAGTACAGCAATCACATGTGCTTGGTCAAGCCTATCTGCGCACCATCAGCGCCGAAAGAATCGTGCTCGCTGATCGTGTCTTGCTCGACAGGGATTAATCTCTTCTCACAAGTCTCGCGTCCGACGATGGACAGCGTGAAACTCGGGATGAGTCAGCCAAGAACAGTTCCACCCATGACGGCGAGCTAACTGCCGGGTGAGCACTTCAGCCAACCTGAAACACATTGTCACCCAAACTTTCTCTTCACATACACTTGAAGGGTACGTGATTCCGATTTCCCGGTATCTTCTTCTAGATTCATTCAAAAACGCACGGCTATCTTCCATCAACTGTGCGGATTAAGCGGACAAAGGAAACCCACACTGGCGTGTAATCTGGTTCATATCTCATCCGAATCACATTCAACTTCATTGCGTTATTCTCGGCTAAAAATATAATGTGATCCCTGGAAACATTTGAAGTCAACAATCGATCCTCTCGTAAGTTGGCAGAATGGGCAGTACACGATGGGTTTAAATTCTGTGTGTGCCAGCCCTCGAGTCCTTGCGCTCATCAAGGTGGCGCTGTGACGTATATCAACGTTGTTTAGAGAAACGTTGAAGGTGGACTCACCAAAGCTGCGCCCCTTTTGCGTGTCAGATCTCGACGACGGAAGTTTAGACTCTCCAATCGTCTCACCTTCATATATATCGGGCACCAGGGGATGACACGTCCAGACATTAGATCCTTTGTAGAATCACATTAGAATGGCCTACTGGTATTTCAATCTAGGTGGTTAGAGACACGATCTTTTGCAGGGTTCCAAAATCAATCTCACCGCAGTGGGCGCAGTGTGGCCCGATGGCAGTGGTTTGATAGATGGCACACGAGCCATGCAAATCAAGGGGCCATCCTACCTTCAAGTGGGCGATTCGGAATCACATCAGGATCGCACCCATCAGTGACACTCGTTTCTTTTTTTTGCACAGCCACCGTTGTTGGGTACTCCCTGACACAATGGGAAAGCAGTCTCGCAAACGACAAAAGACCTCCAGAGAAGACAACCTCCAGCCGCTCGGTAGCCGCACGGTGGTCGACGGCGATGCGGACAAGGACGACGAAGAACGTCAGCTAGAAAGCATGCTGTTCGGCGTTCCCTACGTACCCTCCCAGAAGAGCAACGGCAAGCGACGAGCAGACGATGCGGACGTGGTCGTCATTTCCGACGTCGACGATGGAGCTACAGAACGAAACCTGAAGGAGTTGGAGAACATGCTTGATTCAGATGTACGTGGCCACGTTCGATGAACCCGTCTGTTTGCTGAGACGTGCGTGGTCTCAAGCTGTTTTTCATTGATGACGGTGCCGGATCTTCCTCGATCAAGGCACCCGCCTTAGATGAGGAGGATGAGGAGGATGAAAGTGGTGCCGATATCGCAATAGAGGAAGAACCTCTTCCTCATGAACCAGACACAGTGGATGACACCGCCATAACCGAGTCCGGTCAGGAAACATCTCTTGGAAACATCCTCCGATCAAAAAGTCGCAAGGAACCCGCTTGGGTAGATCCAGATGACTCCAACATACAGGTCTCCCTCGCATCACACACCCGTCTGCGGAAACTTCGCGATGCACCTGCAGAAGACACCGTCGGGGGACGTGAATACGAACGCAGGTTGCGGAGACAATACGAGCAAATCAACCCGACTCCACAGTGGGCGACGAAAGCACGCAAAAAATTACATCCCAAGCGTCGGCGATCCACGTCTGGGTCAGAGCCAGAGGTCGAGGATGATGTAGACGATATCATCCCAGATCTCCTCGCGTCAACAGGTGGTATATCAGGCAGGAAGAAGCCGAAAACATTGTCACCAGGCATCATCTCCGTCGACCGTCTGCGCGACGCCAACCAGGCCGCACCCGCCGAAGGGGACATAAAATCCCTTCAGTTCCATCCCTCCCCACAGATTCCAATCCTGCTGACCGCAAGCACGGATAGACGTCTACGCCTCTTTCACGTACGTTTCGTTTCGCTTCCCTGTACCCCGAACCTCGATTTCTAATATGATATCCCCTCCTAGGTCGATGGCTTGACCAACCCACACGCACAAACACTCCACATCCCCTCCCTCCCTCTGACAAACGCCATGTTCCACCCCAGCGGTTCCTCCATCCTACTCACCGGCCCCCGTCCGTTTTATTACACCTACGACCTCCAATCGGGCACCTCCCACCGTTCGCCGCGTGGCTTGTGGGGAACCACGTTCGGCCACAACCAAGACGCGAGTATGGACACCTGCGCGTTCAACCCCACCGGCGACGTCCTCGCCATCGCCGGCCGCCGCGGCCATATCCACCTCGTCGACTGGCGATCCGGTGCAGCCCAGGTCGTTGCCGGACTCAAAGCCAACGCGGGCATCCGTTCGCTGTGGTGGTCCCGCACCGAGCAATCTGGATCGAGCACGCTGCTCAGTCTTACCGAGGACGCCCAGGTGTACGTCTGGGACGTCGGTCAGCGAAAGTGTATCAAGCGGTGGCAGGACGAGGGGGGTTTTGGGAGCCGAATCATGGGAGGCGATCAGGGGGGCAAGTATCTCGCCATTGGGTACGTTGGTTCAATTTCTGCACAAATGTGATGGACGGGTTATTCTTGTACAGATCCAACATTGGCCTCGTCAACGTGTACAGTGCAGATGGCGCGCTTTCGCTCGACGTTTCCAAACCAAAAACGCTAAAAACGCTGGGCCATTTGACGACCAATATTTCGTGCCTGAGTTACAATCACGACGCGCAGTTGCTTGCCATGGCGAGCAACGTCAAAAAGGATCAAATGCGTTTGGTACGTCGCTTATTTTTTAGGGGGGACAGTCACTCACGTCTGGCATCGATAGGTCCACCTTCCGTCCCTCACTGTTTTTGGAAATTGGCCGACGACAAGTACCCCTCTGAGCCACGTCACCGCGATGGATTTTTCCATGGGGAGCGAGTACCTCGCGATTGGAAACAATCGGGGACGTGTGTTGTTGTACCAACTCAGAGACTATATGGAGCAATGATGACACGAGATTGCATTGCATTGGAACAAGAAAATAAAGTATGGAGCCACATGCGGCGAATGATACAGGGGGGAAGAAACAAAGTGCGATAACAACGGCCATCAAGCAGGGGAACGAGCGCGAGGACCGGCGTATCGCGTCAGTAGTTCGGTGTATGCTTTGGATATCTGGAGATAACCGTAGTGGCACAGCATTGTAAGTACGTTTGGTCGCCGCCATCGGACGTACCTTTTCTGCCCGTAGCCTTCCGTCTGGAACGAATCGACAAAGGACCGTGGAGCACTCAAACCAGCGTTTTGCTTCGTCCGCCAGGGAAGCACTATCCGGACCCTGCTCGACGTCAGCCGAACCCGATATAAACGGACCACACACTGCAAGCATTCCACGCCCGTGTTGTAAGCTGTGCTAAGCAGCCAAAGACGTTCATCCACCGGGTAGAGCTGCACGCAATTAGGAGAACTATCAGCCCTTTCGGAACGAGACACTGACGGGGTTCCCGTTTTCCACGAGGCTCCCGTGCTCTTCCAAGACAGCACTGGCTTGTTCCACGTACTGAATTGCCTTTGATCGGTCGGCCACAGTGCCTTGCGACAGCAGAATGGTGCATATTGATCGCAGCCACCGTGAAAACTTTTCTAGAGATAAATGGCTATTCGTCAGGCACGCATGTAAGATGCCCTGTGAAACAGTGAGCTTCGCCGATCGTGAGAGCTCAGAGCAACCGAGTCCATACTTCAAGGGCTTCGTATAACACTAAAGGGGATGAACTGTGAGCATGTATGAGAACATTTGGAAGAAGTGGACGGTCCGTGCCGTTAACTGGACAGGCCTTATTCTCCCACTGTCGGCGGGAATCAATTTAGGCGCACGTCAACTGATTACCAAGAGCCTGACCAAGATATCGCAGAAGGCTTCAAATGTGACGAGAGCCTGGTCGTCCGTGCGCGTCGCCTCCTGTGCTTGAGAATAAGGCTCCATTCCGTTCTCTGCGGCTATACAACCCACTTTGATGGTAGCCAAAACATAAGCCCAGTCTTCAACTCGCGCGGCTGTCTCGACAGCGAAGACACGCAGTACATGCAGAAAGGAGCGAACCTGTGGTTGGTTATCGACGGGTACCTTTAAAAGCATGTCCGAGAGTCTGGCCCTACAGCCCTTTATTTCCGCCAAGAGCGTTTCCGCGGATTTGTCCTACCAGGATGGTCAACACACGAGGAGATAGTATCGAAAAACTTACGGTCGGAACATTGTGTTGTGAGATACGTTCGCGTGCCAGGATCACTTGATGCCTGATCTGAGCGGACAAGTCAATAAAACCAAAAGGGGTACTGCACCTCGGCCCGAGGTCGCAGCAAACGACGCATTCGCTATATACAGAAAGGCGCTGGGTTCCACCTCCGTGAGTGTCCTGGAGATGTATACTTCGAGAAGCTGTTTACGATGAATGCAGATACCCGGCGATTACGCTTGGAAAATACCAACCTCCCTTGCGGCATCAAACGCTTCGGACACTTGTTCCCCTTGGTTCTCCCAATTGGAGCATCCGTCGATGGCGCAATTGTATGCTGTACGCCAAAGCCATGAAATGTCTCGGATCAACATAGTCGCACTTTCGTGTTTCACGGACTCGACGAGTGACTTGGCTAAGGTGATACGTCACGGTAAGAAGGACCCTACAGCATGCCCACGAACCATGTTTGAAGTAATTGAGTAACGTTCTCACAAGGGATCGTCTACCAGGATGAACGCCCAAGATAACAAGAAAAGCCTGACAACTTACACGTTTGCCCCAGGCTCTCCGAGGAGTTTGAAGGTGAGCCTGATAATACACCTGATCAGTGTCATGGACTCCGTCACAGAATCCTCGTTCTCGCGGAAATTTAGCGTGTCCAGTAGATGTATTAGGACAGCTAATAGCAGGCCTTTCATGTCAGAATCATGTGAAAGTCTGCATGCCAGAAGGAGCATTCGCCGATCAAAATCGGGGGCTTCAACCATTTCTTTGACTGCTCTGGTTGCTGAACATCGGTATTTATGAGCCACAGCGTGAAACGAGGGTGAATGTATCAGGTTACCATCATCTTCAAGACCTGAACAATCTATCAATAACCAACACGGCACACCATCCGGCAGGCCGTTCACGTACCTTGACGAACTGCAACCAAAAACGCTACATACCGGGTAGTCGCACCGTTTTGGGGACAACGCCTGATAGTGGCCATCGCGCGGGCATACTCCTTTTGTTGAAGTTGACACATCGCAGCTTTCCGGAAGCATTTTGAAAGCGAGGAAGCGCCGAGGCAAGAGAAGATGGCGTGAGTACCGCACATGAACCAATCAGCCGCTTCTGCCCAACGTGACGCATGATAATGACGGTCGCCGTATTGCCATATCAACTGAAATGGAAACGTCAGACAACGGCATGGTAAGCGGACGATGGGACGTACGGTGAGACACACGCTTGCTCCAGGCTTGGAGAGCTCAATATCAGATGCGCTGATTTCTAAAGGGGAAAACCAGCGTCGGATCTCTAGTCACTAAATCCGTTCGTTCTTAGATGATCGGGAGAAGATAATTACCTTGAAACGATTCTTCTAGAGCTTTCAGAGCCTTTGCGTGGTCATCGCTTTTTGAACAATGGAACAACAGGAAAATGATAAGCTTCTCGATGGAAGGAATACTTGCAGAACAAGCTGTTGCTTTGCGTAGACAAGTTCTGGTTGCGGCAGTGACTAGATTGCTGTGGAACAAGATGCGGTCCGATAAGCCAAATGAGGCAACCGGACCATGACATACTGATGGTGAGAAAGGGTTCGCAATTCTTGGAGCATCCTTTTGGAACAATTGTCAGCAAACAAGATAAAAACGCATGTTCGGGCTGACTCAGTAAGGTCGCTCTCAGAATAGGTCATGTTGTCAATTATTGACTCTAGAACTATGATTGCACGTAATTAATTTTGTGATGCACCCGGATCAGCTCAAGAGGGCCACATATAACAGGGAAGATTGGCTCACCGGGAAGGAGAACGGTATCTCCCGCTTTGCGCCGCTTCACCACAGCCAACTTCATCCAGCGGAGTTGCTGTAGCTCGGAGCTTGCCTGAGGGTAACGTGTGAAACTCACGGATGTGGTGTTGCAAGGAAATTGATCCCTTACGGATTCTACTACGGAAGTGTCCATGGTCGCAATAACTTCTTCAAGCGCAGCCTCCGCGCGTAACAAGTTCTCCGGGTCTTGTGATGACGCCAAGAAGTAACCACGAGCTAATAAAATAAATCGGCAAGCAAAAGGTTATGGTAGGGTTCCACATCCAGTGATGACCACATCTTACCCAAGCTCCTGAGAACGGATCGCTGGGCATATATGCTTCGTTATCGAACAATCCTTAATCGATGCGTATCGGGAGACGGACCTTGAGCTCCAATAAGTCGGGCGTAGCCGAACACTCTAATGGCTCGATTATTTGGAATGCCTTTTTCAACCATCGCAAGGCATCATGCGCTCTCTCCCCCTCCGCAAGTGGTTTCCCACTCTGTGCACAGGCACGTAAAATTGATTTCCCGATGTCAAGCAACTTGGCCACCAGCACTTCTCGCTAGGAGCAACGGTGACATGTATCCATGTTGAGAAAAAATATGGTACACTTACGTCACGCATGGAGAGCAGTGCTAGCTGTCTATCATTTTCTGTGAGGAAAGGATAAGCCATGCCACTTTACAATTTGATCATGCTTAGGGGGTCGAACCAGTGATCTTGTCAGCCATGAACGTTGCTAGCCCTTCATTATTTTCCCTCCAGGCCTGTGTGCGTGCCAAACCCGAATTACTATAAATATCAGCGCTGCCACACCCATAGAGTCAACAGCCTCACAACTTCCATTCTGCTAGAGAAATAGACGGTGGTAACCTGTGCCCTTGCATGCAAATGTTGGCCCTCTGGATCGTCCATGTTTCTCAGTGCCTCTTCATACTAGACGTACTGATGAGAACCGACGGGAACGTGGTGGAAGAAACAATAACCTTGGCTGCGCTTGCCAGAATGCAAGCGGCCGATTCGTTATTTCCGGCCTCTACGTCCGCGGTACAGGGGATCACCTGTGTGTCATACCGCCCTACAATATGACATACCTGAAAGCGTGATACCTGTCTTGCAAGCTATCTGAAGAATATGCAACAATGCTGTGATGGGTGTGTGTGGAAAGGGGCATAAACTTTGGAAGCGTAGGAACAAACCTTCGACGGTGGGTTTCGCTTCCAGACCGGCCTCCATCAAACGGAAACCCGCAAGACGCACTGATCCGGGCCAGGGTTAGACAGCACGCCGTCACAGACAACAATTCCCTACACGCTGCAATGATAGGACGACAGTTACCATCGGAACCTTGACGGAATAAACCGGAGGCGTTCCATAGGTTTACACCTTTTGATAAATGGAGGAAAAACGTTGCCCATGAGAGGTTGCAATGTAGCCACCGGCACAGACCTTCCTGATCGAGGGCATCGGCAAGATGGCTTTTTTTGTTCGAATGGAGCCATTGCTCAGAAAAAGACTGGGCTAATGATGTAATATGATAGAGGTCCTTAACCACATGAGCATCATCGGACTGGATATCGCTGAGCTTAGGTTTGATCTTGATCAATGATTCTACGGGGCGCCGCCGAAGGTTTCCATCTGCGAGTAGAACGGGTCTGATAAGGGAGGACTTGCCTTGGATCTGGTCGTATACGGTTTGCAAATTAGGACCGTGTCGTGGTTTTGTGCCCGGAGACATGTTGAATCCTTACGGGAGTGCCAAATCGGTGGAGGCCAACATGCGCGAGTGCGTGTCGTCGGGATGGAACCTAACTTAGCATTGCGTTCGCAGCGGAATTTGGAACCCCAATAATAAATAAATAACTCGATTAATTGTATCCATTGTTCTCCTTCCACCTCAATATCAATACTTTGCCTCAAGGAGAGAGACGGGATGTCGGAACGAGAGGCCTCAACAAAAGAAGAAGGAAATCTCCGTAAACTCGCCATAAGGGCAAGTCATATGTCTCCATACCTGCCGTTTATGAACCCTTTCCACAGGAAGCTCGCAGGGATGGCATATTTGCTGGCCTGACTTCGGGCTTGA
The DNA here is from genome assembly GCA_038093535.1 of Boletus reticulatus. Classification (NCBI taxonomy): domain Eukaryota; kingdom Fungi; phylum Basidiomycota; class Agaricomycetes; order Boletales; family Boletaceae; genus Boletus; species Boletus reticulatus. The sequence goes on from JBBPSJ010000001.1 coordinate 183,000, forward strand.
CGGGAGGTAAAATTATGATCTCTGACCCACGTTTGATGGTTGCTGAAAGGCTGAGAATGCCCTGCCTTATGTCCACCAGCACTAATGGGCTCGAGACTCATGGGTTTCAACAGAAATAAAACGATCTTCTGTGGAGTTCGTGAGTAGTGACCGTTGTGATGCACCTGTCCTTGCGTTGTGAATCTGTGCCCACATTCCAGTTACGGGGATACTGTCCGGATATTTCTTCATGCAAGCGTTCGAGTCGTCCAACCTCTCCCGGATAAATACTGGTTCGTCCCGCGTTGTTGGGTGAGAAACGATGAATGATCGGAGGTGGACGTCACTTTGGGTATTCGAGTTCCACACATGTCAGATGCAACTACTAGCTCGGACAGCACTGCATCACCCCCTTCGTTACGTTCATCATGATCAAGCAACGTTCCAGCCGTCAGGTGACTAAAAGGCTCACACGCGGAAGTTACGAATAACTATGTATGTCATTGTTACCTTCGATCAGTTGCGCTGCCCGTGATATATAGCAGGAACAGGAAGCAATTGAGTTGACCGCTGTGGGGATGGCACGATGTAACTTCCGCAACAGTACATAGGGGCGCTCGACGACATTGGACCGTATCCCAGGCTCAAGGTTTGAGTGGGATCCCGATGTGTCCCTCTGGACATCCTGTGTATACGACCCGTGATGCTCCGTCAAGCGGCAATTGTGCATCCAAATGGGGCCCGACATGTGGTCCGCCAAAAAAATTGTTGGTGAGTCAAGGAATGTACCGACGCGTCGGTTTCGCGGCCACCTGTCTTTGGAGCGAGGTTACGTCGGATTCAAGCAGGCTACCTTCCGCGTCGATGCCGCGGGTCCCAATACATGCCAGTTTCTTTGACCTCGGAGAGGACATATTGAGACAGCACAAGCGCACAATTCTCGCAAGATTTCACGACCAAAATTAGTCGCTTCGCCCGGTCACACAAAAGTTGTCCGTCAATCAATTAATCACAGGCCACCAAGGCAACTTTTGTACAGTAGTTAAGAGATAGCGTAATGTATCATGAAATGCGTGTGAACAATGCAACGGAATGGGTACAATGCAGGTGCTGAATCTATGCTAGGATGAATCGAAATGTGCGTAATGACCAATGCAGTGAAGGATTAGATAGGAAGGTCGACGTCGAAATGGTAATGCAACGGTAATATCATGCATTAAAACGAAGATAGGATCAAAACTATCTGCCATAAGACCAATGATAAGGATACATGGGTGATCCCCGTCGACTGGAAGAGGCGTAAAAGTGCACGCCCGGCGGCCCAGCGTTAGCGAACGGGGCAGAGGGGACCACGTTTTCCCGTAAAGGAGGGAGCTGCAAGGAGCTGTCTGCTGGTGAGATGTATGGGGCCACCTCGGGGAGCTTCCTTGACCAGATCACATCGTTGATGTGCGGCAACGGTGCCTGTCGGACATTCAAGTGGCTTTCGTGTGGACTCACAGAAGCGGACTGGATGTCAATGGGCATATATGGCGGATGTGGTGGATGTGAATTTGTCAAAGGGGGAGGTTGGAAACACCGCAGGCGTGCCTTTCTGCGAACCCGTTCCTGTTCAACTTCTGTATCGGCAGATGAGCCAGCCAAGGAATAGTAGTAAAGATTCTGGAAAAACAGTATTAGCACATGGCACACACAAAACGGAAGGCAGCGTACCCGCGGTACATTCATGGGTCTGTCTAGACGATATGCAGCTATCAATGTGTGTGGTCTATTCTCATGCACGGCGGGCAATGGTTGAACGGATGAAGCGGTGCGAGCACGATGTGGAGAGGAAGACGACGTCGAAAGTGACATCTTGGCAAATGATTGCAGGGGTTCGAGAGGAGAGGTAGAGCTGGGACCAACCGAAAATCCATTTTCCGGGATGTGCAAAGTCATCCCAGTGGGCCGTTTCAGAGGCGGTAGCTCGTTGAAAGACGTGGACGTCGGCGAAAACGCGTCTGCAGCAGACCGCTTCGAGCCAGGGTTGGGAGAAGGCGACGGTGGTGGATTGATGTGTAGATGCGGTCGGGTGGATGTAGTCGTTGACAGAGGCGGCTGCGTGTAGTGCAAGGGCGAGGTAGAGCGCGCGCGATACGTCGTTGACTGACACCTTGACCTGGGCGCAGTACGCATGGTAGGGGTAGAAGCGACGGGCTGTAGTCGGCGACCATTACGATAGCGTGTGCGGGACCTCCGCCATTTCTGACTCTCTGATTCCTTGGCCAAAACGAGGCCTTTGAGCAAGTTGAGCCAAGACTCGTACTTTTTGCCAGAAACATAGAGGGAGAATTCGACACCCATGAGGAACTCTCTCTCCATGCGATTAATCTCGCCCAAGTCGATTCCTGACACCTCTGACCAAGTCTTGTTGGTGTACGTGTTGCTAGAATACTGTCAGAACGGGTTGCCAAGGATGGGCAGAGAAAGGAGACCTACTCATCCAAAAACTTGTTTGCCATCATCAAGGCGGCCACAGCTATCCGGAACTCACTTCCAGGAAGACCAGCAGTAAAGCGGTTGCGCTCCTTGAGACGCCAAATATAATGGAGTGAAAGGACGATGACGGACTGGCTGACTTGGGTCGTCTCGAGCAACTTTTGCATGAATTGCACGAATGTCGCCGAGGGGTTGAACTGCAAAGGGGAGGACGAAGATGGCGTCTCGGGAGAATAAGGTGGAGAGGGTGTTTGAGCGCGCATACGTGTGCTGGAAGGCACCGACGAGGAAAACCACAAATAGCAGACCATCTCGCAGGTCTTTTCCGCTACGAAGCTGGCCGGTCGCTTGAGAGAGATGTCGAACCAGTCGATGAAACGAGTCGCGTCGCGCGGTGATATTGGCTGTTGCGGTAGTGGTAGCTCCACTATGTCATCGTCGGGCACGTTGGGAGAGGGCTGGTGGGTGGGCCGGGGTGATGCTCTGGACCAATCGGACGCGTCCCGCGAGTGAGGAGGTGTGACTGTAAGAGAGAGTGAGCACGCGACTTGACACGCGACGCGGTAGGAGGACGTACCTGGATGCATGGTAGACAGCTGACGATCAAAGTGGGCTATCGGGGGCAAGGAGGTGACGCGGGAGTGGAACTGGGGCACGGGGAGTAGTCTCGGCAAGGCAGCAGACATTGGTGGAGTAGGGAGGCCTGTGTGTCTGAAGTATCTGCAGGATGACGACCAGGGGGGTACGCGGTCAGAGGGGATGGGGAGAGCGGATGGTGTGCGGGGGAGAGAAGGAGGGGTGTAGAGAGCCATGGCAGACTCGTCGGGGAGGGGGACAATGGGACGAGGATGCCATGATCATTTTATAAAAAAGGAGGTGTCTGAAAGGATTTGAAGGAGGACGTGGATGCATTCTCCGCTTAGAGACGAAAAAAAAAAAAAATGTATACACACAGGGGATGTGCGAGTGGCAGCCTTCAGCCGCGATGGGGTACGCCAAGGGCTGGTTGGTAGTCGAATTAGAAGAACCCGTGCAACAGCAGCGCCTCCGACCCCGCTTCGTACGCGCACCTGCCTGCACACTTAGCAGATCTTTGATATTTTTTTGTCCCAGATTGACTTGCCCGTCAACTTTTTGTTTGATTTTACCAAATCGTCCGCTCTGCAAATCCCCCTTCGGCATTCTCGGCACAGGGGACTTTCCAGGGATTCCCCATAGCCTTACCCTTATCCTCCTGCCTATTACGGCCCTGCTAACCTAAATAAACCACGTGACTACCCATTTCGGGCGTAAACCACCGTCACCCCCCCTAACCTTCCAGAACCCCCCGTTGAGACCAGGCAACCTGACCGTGGTGGAAGACACCTCTTCCTTTCTAAAGCTTGTCCTCCCTGAATCCAGCATCCAATTTGCTCTCCCAGGAATTCCCCCCTTTTTTTATTTTGAAAATTATCTGATCGCTGCGCCGCTAAGCCCCTCTTGGTTTCCTTTCGCAATCAATTGACATTTTATCCCTGTCGACAAGACGCGGCCCGTCTATGAAATTTCATTCACATCATGCTAACGCAGCCGTTCGGTGGCAATCCCTGTCTCGTATTGATGTGCTCGACTATTTTAGTGCGAATGGAGCGCGCATGACGCCGTGGACGCGTTTTTTTGACGCGTCCAGAATCAGATCATCACCCCACCACTACCGATACCGGGCTCGTGCTGCTCACGCCCACACTTCCTTATCCGCGTCCATAATCGGAGTCCATTGTCTCATGCAGCTGTTCTTCTCTCTCCGGCGACCCCGGTTTATTTGCAACACCCGACCGTATGTATGCCTTTCTGGCCCCGCCTGCGCCCCCAAGTCTTTATTTCCGCGCTACAATATCATCGCGCTGCGGCTCTTTCATCCATCCTCATGGCTTGTTCTCGTCACACGTAAACCCCGATCCCATGGTGGCTACTCCGCTTCATCCTACCTTCTACATATCAGATCAACTCGTTTTTTTAGCCTGTTCGGCAGTACTAGTTTAGGAACCTTACCTGAGTGTCACAGCAACAGCATCGTCTCCTCGGTCTACACAGCTCCACCTTTGCACCCCAATCTGTCAATAAAACTGGTTCAGCTAATTCATTCTCGTTCTGATCTCCAACTCGCATGGCCCCCACGCCAGTGGCGCCACACAGGATACTGTCTCATGATGACACATCCATCCACGCACTCGTTAGTTGATGCGACTCGATCGTACGAGGGCCAGGCCCGTCCGAGTCAAGCGCATGATTTTCCTATCCATCATGCCTCTCCCGTTCAATTGACCATCCCTTCAAGTCCGCCGCGTGATTTTATCTGTTTTTCAACCCGACCCTGTCTCAAACTTGGCCCTGGAACGCATCGGTACCCATGTCCCGAGTCGCCGTGTGGGGAGACATGACGTATTGTTCACAAATCGATTCCGTCCCAAAACCTGCCATTTTCAGATCCCACACAGTCAAGAAGCTGATCCGTGCGCGTGAAGAGACGCAGCTTTCTAAAACGTGCAATCCTACCCGCCTCGGCCAGGTTCCGGTTAGGTTCGAACGCACGTTCGGACGATACCGCAGCCGCTCTCCGTTGCTCGCAACGAACGCTGGCAACCCAAGTGCCTCCATGAGCGTGCCTTTTCCGTAAGCAAAATGCGGTCGAAATCCTGTGACTGCAACAAGCTGCGCGCCGCATCATCGTAATACCCGTTCAACGGCCGGTCAATGATGATATATGACTGGGCAAGCAGCAAGCACCCCCACATCGGTCTCAGATCAATTTTTTTCGGCTTCGAAAATACTCGTAAATCTAAATCTAAAGTGGTCGGCCTTTTTTTCATCAAGGCGACCACTCTGCCCTTCATTCGACCCGTGGGTCAGCGACGCGGCCTTGACAGCTCACCAAACCAGTCACGATCTTTGTTCCACACTGTGGGCAAAAATGGAAGCGAACTTTAGTCGGCGTGATGATAATACGTTGTACTAAATCAAGTCCAGTCCGACAACGCGTCGGTACTTTTGAATGTTGTCAGCCGCGTCTCCATACTCGTTTCACGTCTTAACCCTTTGTGTTACCAGAACCGACCTTGCCGATCACGTGGTGGTATGGGATGCACCCACTAATTTGTTGCTCTTCCGACGGTCAATCCCAAGGTCCGGTCATGACAAGCGGGTGAGCGCTAGGGGGGACGTGTGCCACTGCCAACACCGAAACAGATCAGAGTGTCATCACGCCCGATAGCAAGTATAGTACTAATGGGTTTGAGGATGCGTGGTCGACGCATCGAACTTCTGCATCAGGTAGTTGAGGCGGCCAGGACTTACCTCTCACGTCCGAGAGGCAGACCTGGCGAGGGATCGTGGACAGGAAAGGCATAGCGTGTGCCTGGAATATAGCCACAAATTGCGCGGACACGATTCTGTACTACTTATAGATAACCAAGGGCGGTTAACCCTTTGATCAGGCTCTCATGTAATAACGGCGACACCTCCATACGTAGATAGATGCCTTAAAGGGCAGCATGGCGGTCCGGCCGGAAGAATTCGCCAGGGGCAGCTAGGGATGGGTAGAGCAGGTAATGCTTACCCTGAATAACACGCCACCATCTTTTTGCAACCTTGATAGTTGAAAGAAAAGCGTTGGCTATTCACATCATTGTGGCAGGTCAGTGCGATGGCATCTCGCCAGTCATCCGCCATGAGATGCAACGCCCGTTCTGGTTGGGGGTACTGGCAACGTTATCATAACGCTTCGCATAGATCAAAGAGAGCAGTACATAGAAAGGACGAACGTTAAACACGTTGAGTATCAATATCTGATTGGGCGTCATAAGCTCGGACTCTGTGAATCGGCGAACTTGGCTAGTGACTCCTCCCTTCTTGGGTTGCGCCGAATCCCCATTTGTACGCTCTCGTCATGTAGTTTTTTGGACTGCTCGGAAGAACCCCGCTACTTACCTATCGTGGTGAAATGGAAATCTAGCCGGACGAATCGCACTTGAGATTTCAATGGCCCTCAGCGGCCACGTCTGGAGTTTCGCGTGGCTCCTTCTCTCGGATCAGATTCGTATAGCGACTCAAGCATGCGAGCAGCTTGGTTACATATGGGGTGTCCGTGGGTCCTGTCAATCACCAGGTCGACAGCCCGAAATGTCCATCGTAGGAGGTAATAGGCCAGCCTTTTGGCAGGCTACCGCGGGCTAGGCTGGTCTTCCACGTCAAATGGGCGTGCAGAAGAGGATAATGTGTGGCGACCCGGTGAACCGCAGCGCTTCCCCAGAATATGCAGGCCGCGACTTCCCCGGAAACCCATTCAGGTTAGGTTCCTGTGCGGCTCGTTGAAGAAATAGGGACGTCCGTCGTGGACGTGGCACAGAGACGTACTAAGCCGTGTAATTGGCCCGCAAATGGGGTGGACACGAGTGACACTATCAAATATCGCAACCTCGCACGCCCACAGCTCCCCGCTTTTGAACCTTATCGCATGGCCGCCAATTAATGCTGTTGTGGATGGCGTGATGGAGAGGCGAACGAGCGAGGACTGCATTCAATCAAAACTTCATTCAACCTGCTCCAATGGTACAAACGCTTCAAAACTATCACCACGTTCCCTTTTCCCTGATCAACACACAAAGTTTTCCGACCATGTCTGTGGCAAAGATGCGGTAATGATCCAAGTTGGGTGGCGCACATCAATGCTTTACGTCTCGTATCAAACGCAGCGAATGGGAACACGGCAAAACCTCCATCGACGCATGTTTTATAGCCATCATGTGTGTCCAATCATACACTACAGCGGGTGCCCGTCGATGCCAGATTTGATGGCTCCTATTGGGTGGCCCGAAACCACCTGCGATCCTGCGATTACTCCGCGGAGTCCCTAGTCTGCTGTCTCACAGTGGTCCAGGACCGTGAAAACCCTGCACCGCTCTCATTGCCGGTGAATAGCAGGCACTACACTGATGGCTTTCAGATTGGTTAAATTGTTCAGGGCCGTGTCGCGTAGACAAGGAGGAGAACGTTGACGCTGGAGCCCGAGCATCGTACTGCTGTTCCGAATATTGTTATCAGCTTAGCAACACCGGGTTTCATTGTTAATTCGATGACAATGGGGCCATTGCACTTACGATAGATGAGCGCGAGAACATTGTAGGACAGTGCGAGATAACACGGTGACATCCGTATGGACCACTTACCGCCCGAATGGTTTACCATACGGTACGTGTGCGGGGCAGAGGCGGATTGATGCAGATACAGAGGCGAAGTGCACTCCAAGCGCAGTTAGAGTGGCATGATGAAGACTTGCAGAATGGAAGTAAGCAGAACCACGCCCGAGTGGTGTCTCAAACCAGGGACCGCTGCAAATATTGGATCCGTATGAAACTCGTTCCAACGGAGTGGAGAACGCAGCGGTGTTCAGCGTTGCAGCGTCCAACGCACGTTGGTGTCGAGTCCAACACCGTGCCCGTGGCGTGGGAGTAAGACAGCCAAGACGCAAGTCCAGTCATTGTCCGCCACGCTCAACCAGATCCCTCACCTGGGCAAGTCGCCCTCGCATCACCCACAACAACGTCAGGTCTGCAAGTGACTTTGACGCCGAGCCAGGTTACCATCCAACCATCAATTCGTTGATTTTCTGTCGACTTTCGTTCCCTTTTCGCTCGCTCTGTTGCACCTGCCACAGCAACGACGTCCACTGCAGCACACGGTCACAACCAACTAAGATATCCGTCTCGATACCGCGATCCCATATCACCGTCATTTTGGACCCGTTTTCACTCGTTTGAGCCATGGGAATTTCGTTTGGCTCGTTCGAGGGCGTCTGTAGCACAGCTGCCCTCGTCATTTGCCCGCTCTTGGGCACGTCTGGTCAAGGCATTGAACCTACCTGCTATTCCCGCAACGTGCAGATTGGATCGACGCTGATATTTCAGCCTTGTGAGTTCAACGTGTTTCTCAACCATTCCATGACCGCCTGAGGCTGTTACTGTTGTCAGCAACATGCTTTGTGCACATCGTTGCCATATGCATGACTGCAATCATGATCTACCACATTCGCTCAAAGTATACGGCAGTGGGTCGAAAGGAGATCGTCATGTTCTTTTGGATGTACATGCTCATAGAACTCCTCGCAATATTCCTTGACTCGGGCATTATACCAACTGCAAACGTCAGCTATCCTGTAAGTCGAGCGTACTTCCGCTGTTGGAAGTAAATTTAACCAATGCTGTCAGTGGTTCGCCGCAGTCTATACAGGGTTAGTCGCCGCGACATATTGCTGCCTTCTGGTCAATGGGTTCGTTGGTTTTCAATTTGCGGAGGATGGTACTCCCGTTTCATTATGGGTAAGTCCTCACGGGGATGTGGCGGTATGCATTCTCACACCCAGCCGCAGCTTCTCCGATTATCATGCCTAACTGTCTTTGGTGCTTCATTTTTCGTCGCCATTGCCACATTCAAGTCGTTCGCCTCCTTCTCTCCAGCCAAACCAACGGCACTATTTGTGGTATACCTGATTTGGCCTATCCTGTGTGTCGCAATCTACACACTATCTCAGCTGGTTCTCGTCTTCCGGACCTTGGATGATCGATGGCCCCTTGGTGACATCATCTTTGGCATCGCCTTTTACACCATCGCGCAGGTCCTTCTGTTTGCCTTCAGTGTGACGATATGTAACGCTATCAAACACTATCTCGATGGTCTATTCTTCTTTGCCCTCTGTGTGCTTCTCAGCGTAATGATGGTTTACAAATATTGGGATAGTATTACTGTATGCCAGTTTCATCCAGCCCGAGTTACCTCACTGACCAACTTTACCTGTAGCGCGAAGACCTCGAATTCTCGGTCGGATCCAAGGCTGCGGTTTGGGAAGTCAAAGATCCGCTTTTGACGACCGGAGACTATGATGAGGACTCGACGAGCAATTACCACGGTGGCGGCACGGCGGCGAGCTTAGTTGGAGGAGTCAGCGGAAACCAGTATTACGGCGCAAAAGGCGGCTATCCACAAGGTGGCTACGGAGGACAACAAGGTGGTTATGGCCAGCAAGCAGTGTATGGTGGTGCACAGCGAGGTTACCCACCCACCCCGGAGCGATATTGAGTTACGAGGAGGGATTATGAACGATTTTTCAGCTTGGTTTGAGAACAATGGCGTGCAAGGACTGGACCTAATTCCCATTCCACGGACATTGACCTGAGTTATTTCGTTGCATTATCAAGGTAGACGAGGTGATCTTGTACCAACAAAATGATTACCTATGTCTTGGATAGATGAGTTTATTATAATGTGTACCTTCGTTTTCTAATTGCTGCAACACTTGGCATAGCCACACTGACAACCATGTCCTTCATACCAGAGCGTCCTGTCTCTTCTACAGAATCAGACGAGGACGACTATACACCCGCGCTTCCACCTGAACTAGCAGCTGCTCGTAAAGCCTCATCACAGCCAACCCCAGGGCCCTCGTCGTCATCATCATCACCAAGAAGAAGAGTAATCGGCCCCGCGTTTCCGAGCGTGCATCCCACCCACGACGTCGACCGAGCGCCACAGGAGGAGGAGGAGGATGCCGAGGTCGGTCCACAACCTCTACCCTCACACGTCCTCCCCACTCCCGCGGAAAAATCTGGCGTCGAAGCGTTCCTCGAACGCGAGGCCCGTCGACGCAAGCACGTCGAAGAGGCTCAACAGCCCAAGAAGCTCGTCCGGGAAGAATGGATGCTCGTCCCTCCGAAAGCAGGAGATTTACTTGCATGTGCGTGTGCGGACTGGGGTGTTGGGGGTGACCGTGCGCGTTGACCTCTTTCCTTTTAGCACTCGACCCGACGAAATTGAAGGCGCGGCAGTTTGGGCGGGGTACGGCACCTGCGCGAGATATGGATACGTCGCTTTGGACAGAGACGCCTGCTGAACGGCAACAACGGCTCGCCGACGAGGTGTCCGGTCGGAAACGAAGAGCGGCGAACGCGGAGCCAGTTGAAGAAGACGAGGAGGGGTCGACGAAACGACGGCGAAGAGACGCCGAGATACGCAAGGGCGTGGAGGCGCACACAGTCAGTCAATCACGCTCGTTTCGTGCATTGCCGCCGTTGATTCAGCTTGGTTTCTTGGTCCACATAGCGCCACGTGCGTGGTCCTGCGCTTGTCGAGGTACACACGGAACACGAGACCCAAACAAAGGACGGGGAGGAGCCTTTGTCCGCCATCTGGGAGCACTCACGGGACATGTCGCTAGGCGGACGTCTCATGGATGACAAACAACGGCAGAAGCTGCTGCGCGATGCCAAGGGTCTTGGAGATCGCTTTGGGACAGGGAAAAGTGGGGGGTTTTTGTAAACATGTCTCATTACTAGATCCCAGCTGCGTCATCTGCCGCTTGTCACGGTGTGTCTGTGTGCGCACGCAGCCTGACCAATTTCTTTGGCCATGGGGTCTAAAACATGTGCTGCGCGATTGATGGTGTCGCGATTAGATGCCAGACGAGACGATGCGCATGCGGTGTACGCTGTCTCACCACTGAGTAGGTCCTATCAAATATCCGTACAGCACGGAATAGCTTGATTCTGGCATGGCATGAAGGAGTTTCACGTTGCAACAACAGAGATGGAAACCTTTATTTTTTTTTCTTGCTCAGCATCCGCGTCATCGATCCATCTGTAACGCGAGAGGGAGAGGGTCAAGTCGTATCGGACGGAGATCAGACATGGCGATGGAACACACACGTCGACGTACGCTGGTCACGATTGCTGTAACACTCATCATCAAACAAGGGCTGTGTGTGTTATTCTTGGGCCCTGTGTGCTGCGTGCTCTCTGACCTTGATCATGAGTTGTCAGGGGAAAAGGGGGGAACCCGCCTAGTGCACACACGCCCTACAACCCACGTTAAGTTGCACGTCGCTCATGCCAACGCAAGCCGAGTTCCCCATTTTCACTTTGAATTTTGTTTTAGAAATAAAATAATAAAAAGAAACAACTTATCCACTTGGATTGACAGATCTGCGACATTAGATGAACGAAAGACGAGCGTCATCATATCTGAGTCGTCGGGGATAGACTGGTGACAATGACAGGTTTCTGCCAACGATTCAAATTCTCTGTCGATACGGTTCCGAATCGGTCGAGTTCTCCTCCTCGAACACGGCGATGTTGGATGTTGTAAACAGGCTAAGAGCGGTGTTGGATAAAATGTGATGCGAGACATGAAATTGTCAGCAAGGGTGTCAAATGGACTGTTGCGCCGAAAGTCTTCCGGACAAAAGTGGCCCACTCTGAGCCGAATTGTCGCTACGTAGTATCTGCGCTCAAGCAGCCAACTTCATACAAACACCGAGGTAGCCTGTTCATTAGTCGTGAATATCGTAGCAATAATGATCGAATAAAGTAGTCTACAATTTTTTGAGAATTGAATATTGAAACCCAGAAACAAGATGACTGAAGGGGTGACATACACTGCATCGCATGTTGTATGAAAGATGGGAACATCCCTCGGGTGTCGGTACGGCCGGGTTGCATGCGATGCTTGAGTGCCTTGCACGCTGATTCAATCCGGCCTCAAGGCAACGGCTCTCGACTGCTCGAGAGTTTGTTCAGATGGATGTATACATCCGTTCCAAACCCGTCCATGGAGATGAGCCGCAAATCACCGCCAAAGTATCTCGCGTACTATATGCATACGGGAAAAAAAAAGGTGAGAAAGTTAACGCGGGTGAGAACCCACCGGAGATGGAAAGGACAAACCAATCGAGAGAGTGGAAGGCCGTACCCGAAACCCGCCATCGGCGCGTGGAAGTCGCTCGCGTGAAAATCTTGGTCGATGCTCTGGCCTGCCATAGTGGTGTACATATATGTCCATATGAGCGGGATAGCACTCCTCGGAATGCCGCCCCCTTCGTCTGAGATCTTGATCGTGATGTCTTCACGCCCTTCTACAACAATGGCTTTGATAGGAGGGTATCCACGGGGACCGCTCCTTTCGCTGGGAGATTCCTTGGCAAAACGATCTTCGTAGTCAGCGCCAAATCTCTCCACCACAGCTCTTAACGAATTCTTAAGTAACTCGAAAACAATATGCGACAGATGTCCAGGGACGTATGGGAATGTCAAATCAGCGGGACAGATGAGTTGAACAGGCGGTCCGCGGAACATAGCATAGTGTTCTTCACAGACAAATCGGGCGTTCTCTATGGCTTCTTGGACGATGTCGTGTACGTTCTAGCGCACGTAGGGGGTGAGACGAGGAACAAGAACAAGAACAAAAACGCACCGCATGTGTACAGATAATGCCTACATAGTCCTTGTGCGGTTGTTGAGTATTCAATGCCACGTCTTGACGCGAGTCAGTGACATTCCAAGAAACAGGGAGAAAAGAATGGCTCACGTTGTCCAATTAAGAACCGTATCCCAATTCGTGACATGTAGAACCGATCCAACCATGCCTGCACGTCGTCTCCACCGTGCCCATACCCTGACAGTCCTAATCCCATACCGGGCTTGATTCCTTTCGCCCTCTGCCATTCCAAGACCCCCTGTGCGACGGTGGTGACCGTCGGGTCATGCCTACGTTTGATAGCTTCCAGAGTCTTTGTAAACCGGGCGTTATAATCGTGGACCTCGGGTGGATAAGCATGTGATGGAGTTTGTGCATAGTAGCTGCAAGTGCGATAGATATGGTGGACAAGAATGTCATGCAGGAAACTGAGACCAACCTTCGTTCGGTAGGAACACGTAGCTTCACGCTCCCATTTCGGAGTCCATATGTGCCATTGTCCCCATGTGACCTCCCTGTTCTGCCGGCGTAGATGTCCCCACTATACGACATTGTACCACCCGCGGCGCCATGCCCATCGAGGTAAGATGTAGCTAGGGAAGGATTGGGAACACTCCCAAGGAGGTGGATATCCCTATCTTGCTTCTCTGAGCGAGAAAATAGTGATTGACGTGCAGCAGGAGACAAGGAGAGAGATGGAAATTTGATCAATTCCTATAAGGTGATCCTCCAGTCTTAGTAAAGGATTCATCCACACAATGGTCATATGAAATCCAAATGATTGCGCAGGTAGGGAGAACGTATCATTTGACAACCTACCTCGAAGCTCTGCGCATACCAATTCTTGACTTTTCGTATGGACGGCATCTCACTCAAATTGTGCGGGAGTTCATCCAGCTCTTTAACCCGATGAGCAAGACGGACAGGTAGTTCATCTGGACAACCATTATTTGAATGATCTATTGGCAATACCGTGAATGACTCACCGGATAGAAATTGGGTGGCCCGTAAAAGCGTTCCTTGGCTAGGATGTTGTCCAAACAAGACCATCTGTTGGAGGGAGACTGATGCACGGAATGTGAGCACATGCGAAGTAAATCAGAAAGCACGGGCGGAAAGCAAAGAAGCACAGCTAGAGCAACTCAAAGGATAACTGTGGGACCTTGGCAAGTGCTCGAATGTTACCCCGAAGGTTGAGAGTGAAGCGTGTACAACGACACGGACCGTATGTTACTACAGCGATCTATTCCACTCCGAGCGGGACAAGGATAGCGAGACGAAAGTGAAAGGAGACTGACCTCCTGTCTGAGGAAAGGATGTGAAATGATGTATCTTATCCCGCAGTGCGGGTGAGATGCGAAACGCGGCGCTCATTGTGACAAGGATCGCTGAGCGCTGATGATATGAGGAGGTCCGATGATGGAAGAGTTTAGCACAGATCGTTCAGCGAGACGAGTCATGGATACGAGACTAATCACGTGTCCAAGTGGCTTTAACGCGTCCTCGTCAAATGTAATGTCGCCATCATGCCTAGTCCCATCATCTCAGGCGCAGCTCGTGCAGCCTTGCAATCGCTCGACCACGACGACATCGCCTTCTTGCAGAACCTCCCCAAGGCTGAACTACACGCACACCTTCACGGCTCCATCCCCCTCTCCACCCTCCAACGCCTCGCGACCAACTACAGTCCCTCACCCGACATCGGGGCAGACGTCGCAGCTACCATCGCCCGACTCCAGTCCAATGTCGTCCTCACAGAAATATCAGATTTTTTCCAGCTCTTCCCTGCCATCTACGCCCTCATAGCTACCCCCGCCGCACTCGCCGAGGCCACCCGTGACGTCCTACACGCGTTCCTCTTCGAACAACCCCCACCCTCGGGGTGCGCTTACCACCCTGCACCAGATTGCAGCTATCTCGAACTCCGCTCGACCCCTCGAATGACGTCCCATATGAGCAGAGAACAATACCTCCTCACCGTCCTCTCAGAAATCCGCGCTTTCCCCGGGCGTGCCACGCTCATCGTGTCGGTAGATCGTCGCATGTCCGAACAGGACGTCGAAGAATGCGTGGATCTGGCCATTAAACTGCATCAACAGGGAGAGCCCGTCGTCGGGCTGGATCTATGCGGTAACCCTCTCGAGGGAAGCGTGGATAAATTCGAGAAGCACTTTGAGCGCGCGCGCGAGGCCGGATTGGGTTTGACCGTGCACGTCGCAGAGACCAAATTCAATGGGCACTCGATCGAGTCGTTCGTCCTCCTTTCCTGGCACCCTGACAGATTGGGTCATGCCACCTACCTCGAAGAGCCGCAGAGAGATATCTTCTTGGCCGATATACCACCGCCAGGCACTCCAGTACCTCCTCCAAACGGCCAAGTACCTGATCCGATACCCCATCAGCATAGGACCTTCTATGCGTTGTGGAAGAAGCACGTACTATTACTGTCCCGGAGGTACCAGGAAGCAGACTTTCACACCGATTCCCAAGATGACACTAAAGAGCGCGCCGCACGTGAAGTCGTAAGTGAGATACAGGCTCTCAGGGAATTGGCGGGCAAGCAATACAAGCCATGCATTGAGATCTGTCTCACATCAAACTTGCTGTGAGTCGGAGTTACGATTCAAGAGATAACAGAGCCAGAACCTCCTTTCCAGGACCAAAACTGTCCCACGATTAGAAGAACACCACATAAGACACTACCTCGCAAATAACCACCCAATCGTGATATGTGTACGCGTGTTGTCCTGTAATCATTTCTTCGAGCTCAAACACTTTGGCAGACGGACGATATTCTTCCCTTTAGGACGACTCTACTTGCGGAATATGCGCTTCTTCTGGCCAAGGCTCCCCACGGATTGGGTCTTAGCCGTGACGAAGTTCGGAAAATCGCAGAGATGGGCATGACTGCTCGTTTCATGAACGGAAAACAGGCATAACCCATACGGGCCTGGAATCTTACCCCCTGAATCCCCCATGGCTGGCTGTGCTAGAACACTAACAACCATACCCTTAGGGTGAAATGTTGTCTTTTGATGGGCATGTACGCAGCGGTGCAGGAAACCGTCCAACCAATCTCTTAGTTAGTGAACATTATTCAACAATTGCATTATGGCCTCGTGGGCCGCAATAGGTGTGACATAAATCACTTTACCAAAAGACAACTAACCCTAGGAGTCAACGTCAAGTCGAGACGATTCTTGCGATAAATGACTCAGATGCCACGCCCACCAGTTACTTCGAGGGTGTGTCCGCTCACATACGACGCCAGTGGCGATGCAAGGCTGAAACGGCCCACATCAGTATCCGATAGTGTAACTCGATCGTTTGAGCACACTCACAACAACATCGCGGCCGCAGCTTCGTCCGGTGTAGCCCCTCTGTGCAGTGGAATATCTGCATACGCATTGACGCTCTCTGCCACGCGCGCTTGAGCACCCGGAATACCAAGCGCAACCTTCTTTCCTTCAATCTCGATCGTCGCCCCATCTTCCTTGGCCGCTGTCAACCTATCTTGGATCAGCACACCTACACTCACAACAACGCATAAATACAAGATACCTCGTGTGAACGAGTCCATAGGCAACGGTGTTGGCACGAACGCCAAACACGCCCCACTCTTTAGCGATCGTCTTGGTAAGCCCAACCACTGCGGACTTGGCTGCGGCATAATTGACTTGCCCAACATTTCCATGGAGACCAGAGGTCGAGGAGACATTGATGATGGAACGATTGGCTGGGGTGCCACTCTGGACATACAAGTCGTGAATACCCCTCGAGGAGCAATGACGGCGACGGCGCACCTTGATTCGGAAGTACGGAGCAGCTGCTCTGACAAGCCGGAACGGCGCACGCACGTGAATCTTCATGATCACGTCGTAAGCGTCGTCCGGCATGGTGTGGAGCATCTTGTCATACGTGAAACCAGCTACAAACAACAACGTGTGATCGTCATGAGCGTTCCGTGCATGAGCGTACCATCCACCCCGTCGTACCATTATTGACGATGTGATGTATTTGCCCAAACGCTCTGGTATGGAAATGGTTAGAGTACGGAACGTCACGCAGAACGAAGCGTCGGACTCACTTGACTGTCGCCTCGACGATCGTTTGGGGAAAATCGTCTGCACCGACGTCGCCTGCGACACCGATCGCTTCCCCGCCTGCAGCTTTGATCTCGTCCACGACCGCAGCAGCCTTGCGACCATCGATGCTGTCAACCACATGTCAGAGCAAATGATAGATCCCAACGCAACCGCTTACTCGCTCACGACGACCTTGGCACCCTCCTTGGCGAACAACAACGCGGCGCTCCTGCCTATGCCCTAGGAGTGATTGCGCCCCGAAACGGACGTTTAACTTGTCGGCTCACGGCTTGGCGTTTAGGACGAGGACGCACCTGTCCGGCACCTAGGAGTTTTTTCGGTCGATGTCTACTAGTGCCGTACGTTCGCCAGTGGCAGGTGGAAAAACGCACCTGTGATTATGGCGACTTCACCGGCCAAAAGGCCACGACCGTACGTGTTACTGATGTGACCAGAGACCTGCGCGAGACGGTTGGCCATTGTCTGAATAGTTGTGTGTGTGTAGAGATAAAAGCCAAGTACCGGGTGAACTGAGCTCGGGTATTTGTGGGACGATTGAGACTCGGGCCGAACAACGAACAAGTCACGCTCGTAAATCAGCTGCAATCGGAACAAGGCTCGTGTTATGCTACATGATCAAAAAAAAGTACACCTATAATGTAGCACCAAGGGGTTTACCAATAAATGTACTTAAAAAAACAGAGGTCGCCCAGTTGATGGGCCGCTCCGGAAACTGAATCCTCATGCTCAAAGACCCTCGGCATATTTGGCCATCACCCCCCGGAGATGCGCCTCGTCCGCGATCCGCGGGGCAAAGCAGGCATCAAACGGCTTAGGGTGTGCGATGACGCCGTCGACGAAGCCCGTGTCATCGATGGGCGAGTTTGGGTCTTGCGTAATACGGAAGGACCATAGCAGAAGAGCTGTATTGATGAAAATCGACCGGTTGGCAATGTGTTGACCGGGACAAATGCTATCAGAGCATCAATGGCCTGTGCATTGACAAATCGAGAATCAACACGGGCTCACCGTCGACCGAACCCAAAACTGGGAAACTTGAGATCATCGCGGATTCTGCCGTCACTGCCAAACCACCGCTGTGGATTGAACTTGTCGGGGTTGGGGTAAACTTCAGGATCACGGGAAATAGCCCTATTCAGACTCATAAAAAATGTTCTGGGCGTTGCGTTTAAACCTCGTGCTCACCAGTGATTCCCAAAAACGATGGCACCTTTAGGGATACAAAAGTCCTTCTACAACGGATTAAGCAATGCCTTGTATGAATTATTTAATTCCAAACTCACGTAGGGAATGTCCGCTGTTGAACGATGAGCAAACCCTGCAAACACGTCAAAACTAGTGATGACCAACGAGTTAAAGCTACGTACCCAACGTTGTCACTGGTCTCCAGCGGAGACACTCGAGCATGAACGCCTGAATCTGAGGTAAGGCATCGTAGTCATCGAAAGTAGGAGCTAAGCAAGCCCCGTCAGTAGAGAGTAAACCCCGGTGTATGCAGGATGCATACCCCTGTCACGTCCAACGATGTTGTCTAATTCATCCTGCACGATGTCCTGGGCCTCAGGATGGCAAGCGGCGGCCATAACAACGACCATGATCGCAACAGCGGTCTATTGCCCAGGTAAGCTGAATCTTTTGACGAGCTCATAAACACCTACAGTGTCTGAACCAGCACCAAAAAGGCTACCCGCAAGATACGCCATTTCTTCGTATGAAAGTTTGTGCGTGTTTTGGTTTTCGAGGAGATATCTACCAAAGGAAGGGCCAGCCTCACCCGTGCCCTGGATGCAGGTCAATAAGCCAAGCGATGTGGACACAATAAAGCGCTAGTTACCAGTTCTCTGGCTACACGACCCAATTGATCATGAAACAGTTTCAATTCCTCTTGGTGCCAAGCTTCAATGGAGCTAGTGTAGAATGGAACATATTTCAAGATGGGGTACCGCTCAACCAGCATTGCACCAGGGCGCATGAGCGTCTGGAAGCGCTTTAACATCTTGTGGATCGTAACAATCTCTGGAGCGTCTGTGGCTGTAGCGGTAGATTTTCCGTAGGTGATACGGAGAATGACGGAGGCGGCGTATCGGTTGGCATGGGCTTGGTGACGCTTTGGGTCATTGAGAATGTCGAGGATGACATCCCTTGCGGCTTGTATTTGGATTGGTCCATACGATTCTGCAGCCTTGGCTTGGAGGTGGGTGTGTGCAACTCTACAAGTAAGGTATATCGATCACCATTTAAGTAGGTCATGCGGTGTGGTGAAAGTTACCTGCGAAGCCTTCGAAACTGCTCACCCGCCGGGGCAAGAATCATCCGTAGTCCACGCGATAAGATTTCACCCGCTGCAACGGAGCGAGGACGGTCTGCCAGCACACCACCTTCCTTTTCCATGATGTCGACTGATTCCTATAAAGGTGTCGGACACTCGGATCCCCGCAACGACGTTCGCTCTCACCCTGTAACGCCCGATGATGATCATGATTTTGGGACCAATGCGCAGGGAGATGACGGGTCCATATTGGTTGACCCATGCAGCGAACTGCTGCGACTGACTTTGACAGTCAAGCTGATTAGACCAGTGGGGAGACATCGAAACAACGAGTTGTACATACTTCACTCTGGGAAGAGCGTTTCCGAGAAGCCAATGTCCAGGAGGACCAGGCGGTAAGGGAAGACGAGGGTTCCCTTTTAATTTTGCACGAACGATGCTGCCGGCGAGCACCAGCACAAGAAGAACAGCAAGAGCTTTGGCTTGGAAAGCCACGTCGGGCAGCAGCTGAAACATAGTATTAGGACGTAAAACGAAGGGGGGAAAGAGAGAAGCGGGTGATTCGCTCAACCAAGCTGATTAAATGTGGCAAGACGGGGCATCGGGAGGACCATACAGAGCCTTTCTCATACCAGATGGGGTCCATGTGACGGGCAAAACGTGCTGCGCGATCGGGGTGAGGGAAAAGACCGAGCACACACGGTATTCAAGGTTAACGCATCGCAAGAGGAGCGAGTGCGGCAGCAACCGGGCTCCGTTGGGGATCCCTGTGGTCCCTTGGGAACGCTCGCTGTCTATTCAGGTTGTGCTGAAACAGAGTAGCACGGTTAGTTTGACATACTGAGGATATGAGGACCTACTATCTTGTCCGGCCTCGTGAGAACATGATGATCAAAGTTGGGCCTTTGTCGCCATTTCTTGTCTTCGTCTCCACTTCCACCCGACCAATTTTCCATCCTTTTTTCTTTTCTTTCTTCTCGTTGTTGCGCGATGCAACCTACACCGGTTTACCGCGTCTTGACACAGGTCAAGCGCTTTCTCAAGTCTTTTTCATCTAAACTACACTCAAAACGGTCAGTACACCCCCCACATACAAAGTACCCTCGTTGACGAGCCTTGTTAGGCACCTCACCCCTCCCAACTTCCCAGCGGCACAATACCACCACTCTCCTGCCCACGACCTCCCCTACCTTCCACCAGAAATATGGTCGATGATTCTCCGCGAAGCGACACTCATGTCTCCGGATCCCCTCGATATCTCGCTCGGCCTCTCATTCCTCGAAACTCCGTGCGCCGTCCAAGACTATTATGCCACTATGCGCGTAAAGTGCGGCCTGGGTATGGTCAGCAAGGCGTGGAACAGATACCTCCAAGAATATCTGTACGAGTTCGTCTGGATAAGCAGAGCAAGCCAGGCAAAGGCCCTAGCCTGGACGCTACTCACCCAGTTCATCGATGGAAAACAGTCCAGTGGCAGCTGGATTCGTCGACTACACATGGAAACACCCGCATTGAAACGTTGCGCAACCGACGATATCCGAACCATTCTTGATTATGCACCACATCTTGTCATCTTTTCCGACCATCATGCCGTGCGGTGCACGCGTTACCACGAGTTCAACGATGTGCGATGCTCTCCCGAGCAGTTGGTGTCTGCACTTGCCAGTCCAGACAGGAAACTACGCAAACTGTCCCTCACAAACTACAGCGACGATCCGTTTCCATACCACATTTCCCGAACGCTTAAACAAACGGCAGCGAACTTGGAATATCTCGAGCTTTCTTCGTCAAGTGTCCCTGCAATCACTGGGCACAAGCTCGCAAACGCGCCCGTCGTTTCGTTCCCCGTTTTGCAATCGCTCAAACTAACGCTGGACAACACGACATTTGCAGTTATTGCAAAGTGGAGAATGCCCAAGTTGCGAAACGTATCCGTGGTATCTTCCGATTTTGGCTATGCTGGTCAAGGCTTTGCCCGCTTCTTTGCTGCTCATGGGAAAAAAATTCATCAACTAGAGCTTGGCCATTCCTCTGCGCTTGTCGTCGAGCACCATTTATCCCTCCAACCCCGTCCTGTTCAGCAAATTCCTCTTGCAGAATGGTGTCCCAACTTGAAAGAATTCATTTGCTCTGCTGACGCAGAGTGGAACTGGCGAAACCCCGATTGGATTGCCCCACATGTCTTGCTTCCTGCTCATCCGCGTCTAGAATTCATTGGCATCCGAGATATCGAAAAGCGTCTTCTTGACGACGCTGCATCGTTTCCATCCGATATTGAAGATGACGCCCCGTTCTTCCCATTCGCAGAACAAATTTCGTCTCTCCTATTCAACGACGCGTTCCCTACTTTGCGATACATACGCGATCTTAGTCTCGCCTCGCACTTGATGCGCTCTGGCGTTCGTCCGCAGATGCGGATTCTGAAATTCTGGTCCAAGATACTCGCACGCTGTGGAGAGCGACAAGTTTGGCTTGAAGACTTTCGCGGTGTTAACATCACCTTGCGAGATCTTAAACGCGCAGGTCTCGCGGAGACGTAATGTGACGTTTTTATCTCTGCCGCGACCGCTGGAATTACCTTTCTGCCGTTGTTTCCAAGGACCTGTGCCTAATCATTTATGCATACCATTTTCTATTGGCTTTTCTCCACCCAGTGTATATTGCCACTCTCATCCCACTGTAGCATTCGTCATATGCATCTTTTCATCCCCATTTGTTCTCTTTTTTTCTCCCGTTCACCACGGAACAGTATCATATTCCACCCACGGGCACCGATTCATACCACCCGCGCTCTATGGAGCCGTCCTCTCCTTTATTTATACCTGGTTTCATTCTTGGTAGCTGCAGCCATATGGTCTCGAGACTTATCGTTCGCCTTCGATTTACTTCGTCTTTTTGGTTGACATCGTATCTCCATCGAGATGGAGCTGGACATTTCAATGCTATCGCACGGTATACGTAGCACTTTCCTAGCTGTTACATTCGTACCTGTGCAATTTTCAGGCTACACACGAGTATACCGTTCGTACCTCCGAACGGAGTGTCGCGGTGACCGTGTGGCTGCTGAGAAATCGATTGATTGATAAGCAACACCACCATTCCAGTTCACTTTACAACGGCTGGCAATGGTACGTCCTTTCAATCGCCTCCAAGGTATCCCTAACGACGCACTGACCAGGATTGTGACATTGAACACCTTGTCCTATCGGACAAACTCTTCGGTACCGACTCGGGGTCCTCCCCAGAACGCACCCCCTCGCCCACGTTCTCATTTACGTCCATCGACTCGCTCGGCGACGAAAAACACACCTCTGACACCCTCGATGTCGACGCGCCCTACGAATCGAGGTCGATCGGGATGGCACCCGGTCGAACGGGCGTCAAAGGCGTCCTCCGCGACCAACACGAAGCACAGACGATCCAAGCTGCCAAACGTGAGCGAGAGATCGAGGCGCTCCGGAAACGCATGGAACGGGGGAATCTCGGGGGCAAGACGTTTTTGGAGGAGGAGCGGGAGAAGCGGGCGCTCGAGGAGTGGGAGGAGGGTGAGCGCGAGCGCGAGCGTGAACACGGGAACGCGGACGGGCTGGGACGGGGCGTGCGCAGGGACGTTTTGGGTCGGCCCAAGGGTGGCCCGTTTGGTCATTTGAGAGAGGTGGGTCGGGCGGGGTTCGTCGCTGCCGTCGAGGGCGAGGAACGTGGGATCTGGGTGGTCATTCATCTTTATGAATCGGTGAGCATTTTTTTTTGTGGGTTGGGAGGCTGATTACCGAGTGTGCGGGAAAAAAAAAAAAAAAAAAAAAGTCGTTGGATAGGTGTTTCATGTTGGACGATACGCTGTCCAAGCTGGCGCGCTTGTATCCTCAAACGAAATTCCTTAGAGCGCGCGCAGCTGCCCTCGGGTTCGCCTCAAAGGGATCACCTCGGAAACAGTATGCACCATCATCACGACAAACCATGCCTGGTAGATACGTTGACGACGAGGACGATCCCTATGTTGAAGACGACGAAGACGACGAAAAGACACCATACTGTGACGAAGACGAGTACGAAGAAGAGAACGTGGACACGGACATGCTCCCGACGCTCTTGGTATACCGAGACGGCGAGCTCGTACATAATTGGGTACGGGTCGACTGGGAAGCTGGGAAAGCCGGCATTGAAGAGCTCCTTTCAAGGTAGGATTTGGAATGACTTATGTATTGGTAATGCCTCATCATGGATCCCTTAGGCGACACGTCATTGGTGAAGCATCCACGTCTGGGAACGGTAATTGTGGTTTACCCTCGGACGGGGAGGACTTGATTTGGAGCGACGAGGAGAGTGATTTTTGTTGATGACATTGGTCGTTGTTGGTACCATGGAGCATCTAGTTTAATACTCCAAAAACAAAAACAATGCACTGATCCAATCATCGTTCAAAACAGAAAAATATAAACTACCAGCGTAAAAAAGAATTACAGACAATACACGACGAAAAGGACATCACTACCGTAAACGCCAACGTTGTTTCCATCAGTCCTCATCGCTTGGGTTCGTCAGATATTCGTCGTCATCGCTCAATACTTGCTTGCGTCCCGCACTCCGCGCCCTCGCTCGTTGTGGATGTTCCTCGTCGTCCACTGGCGTCAGCGCAGAATCGTACGATCCAGACGCCGATGGGGCAGTTCGACTTGGGAGTGGGTCGGCGCCTGGAAGATCAGTTCCAGCTGTGGCTTTGGCAAGCGTGGCACGGAAGACTTTCTCCATCTCCTCAGCGTCAATGTAGACCCATGACCCCTCTTGGTTGTACGTCCGGGCATTGTCAAACATGAGCTGCCAGTCTTCCTTGTATTGTGTGATGCTCTTATAGTATCCAGCGGTGACACGTTTACGGATGGTAGAGATGGCGATAGGGTGCATAATGAGTTGGTAATAGTCGGGATAGTCCTGGTGGAATCGTGAACAGTTGGTCTATCTAGAAGGAACCTGACGTACCTTTTTGTCCGGAGGATCACGGAATAGTTCACATCGTTTCCGTCCATCCGTATCCTCGCAGGCGATAATCGCCTTGTGAACCTCGTTGAACGCTTTTTTCAACCTCTCTTTCACTCCGGGTACAATTTCTGGTGCCTTTGTCTTGCGCCTTTTCTAGTGACGGACATGTTAGTATCAACACAAAGGAGTTCAACGGTCACATACCGAGTCTCTGTCTTCGTCGTCGTCGTCGTTGACGGACGGTGTCACTGACATCGACTTCATCCCACGTTTCCGCTTGCCAGGAGCGACCAGGGGTTCGTGATCAGCCATCTTCGCCTTGCCCTTCCGTGCTTTCCTGCCCCGGCCGTCCGTCTCGCTGGCAGGCGTACTCCTGCCAGGTGTCTCGCTCTCTTTTATTATCCTGTTCGCCGCTCGCCGCTCTTTCTTCCCCCTCGCCTTGTCTGCCAACTCCTGCAGATCTTCACCGTCCTCGACAGCCATCGCCCATTGTTCATCACTCAAGCCATCATTGTAGTTCACCACGTTCCTCCGCCGTTGACCACGGCCTTCCAAGACCTCATCCATCTCCTTGGCTTCAAAGGGTTCGTCATTCTGATAACAATCGGGAAGCTCCTCGGATTGCATGAGTTGCGGGGGAGGTCTGCCGCGGTGCCCTGCAGCGCGCCATGCTTCAGCTGCTTCTCGTTCGCGAGCAGCATCCATCGCGCGGAAAATATCGGCTTCTTCATCGCTACGAGCAAGCATCTCATTCAACTCGTCGTCGTTCATGTCACCCGCCTCTTCGTTTTCTTCCTCTTGATCCGCCTCAAGGATGGATCGCTAGCGAGAGACCAGCATGTAGGGACGATGAAACACGAATATCAGTAGGATACTTACCAAGAATTCTTCCTGTTCTTCCACCGTCGACTTGTTGTCGAAGCGACCCGCTTGAATGACTTTGTCGTCGATATCGAGCTTGTACCGGGCACGGGCATACATTGCCTCCTCTACACTTTTTTCGGTAATGAATCGCAGGATGCGAACAGCCTTTGTCTGGCCGATACGGTGGGCACGATCCTGAGCTTGCAAGTCGGCGTGAGGATTCCTAAGATAGACGACATATTAGTTCACGCGCTCAGTCAAGACATCTATTGAGACTTGCCAATCAGAGTCAAAACTACAGCCCCCCAAGGACAGTACAATCAGCCGGGTGTGGTGCAAATGGAAGCAGGTAACCCACATTATAACTGTATCGGCGGTCTGCAAATTCAATCCCAACCCACCAGCACGCGTGGACAAGATGAACACTTTGTACTCCGAGTCCTTTGCGTTGAACGATGCCACATGGCCCGCACGTTCCTCTGTCTTTGTACCACCGTCAAGTCGAAGGTATTTCCAATTCATCCACTTGAAGAAGTCTTCCATAATGTCCATGACCTTGGTCATTTGGAAGAAGATGAGTACCTGTGAATGCATCCGTCATGAATGGATTCGCTGTAACTAGGCTAGAAAAGATGTACCCTGTGACCAGTGGCAAAAAACTTGGGGAGAATGCGAGCAAGCAGTTCAAATTTCCCAGCGGAACGAATAAGCTTGTCGTCGATGATACCGCTCGGGTTGACCTTGTCCTCGACGCTCTCGAACAAGAAGGGATGCTGACAGATTTTACGGAGTTGCATGAGCTCATTGCTTAGCCCCTTGACACCTCCAGATTTCCTGGCACCGGCGAGGTGAGTATGACAATTTCGACAAAATGCAAAACGAGTACCCTTTGGAGTCCTTTCCGTTGGCAATCATCTTGTATTTCTTCATCTGCCTGTACAGCTGCGCTTGCAAAGCGCTCATTCGTACTTTGATGATCTTCTCGACCTTGTCAGGCAACTCGCTCTCGACATCCTTCTTCAATCTTCTCAAAAGGAACGGACGAAGGACCTTGTGCAGACGACGGATGATAAGGAGTGCCTCTTCTTCGTTCAACTCGATCTTGTCCCCGGTGCCAGAGTTGGCAAAGGGTGTATTGAACCATTCATCGAAAGACTTGACCGAGTTGAAGATCTTGGGTAGGACAAAGTTGAGCAGGGACCATAGCTCGGGGAGATTGTTTTGAAGAGGGGTACCGGTAAGGATGAGACGGAAGCGGGAATGGTAGTACTGACTGAGCGTTTGAGCCAGTTTACTTTGCGTGTTCTTCATGCGGTGACCCTCGTCTAGGTGAAGGATCAATGACTGATACATCCCAAAAGGTATCGAGGCACACTCACCGATGATCATGTGAACCCATTTGATCTTGCAGAGGATCGGACGGTCTTTGATGATATACTCATAGGTCGTCAACAAGACTTGGAACTGACCCATCCGTAACTCTGCCTGTAGGTTCCGACGTTGCATAGGATTGCCTTTGTAGGATATTGCTTTCACTGTGGGAGCCCACTTGGCAAACTCACCGGCCCAATTCGTCATGGTGCTGAGCGGAACGATGACGAGGTAGGGGCCGCGTTGCTTCTTCACCTCGATTAGGAACGTGACAAGAGAGATTGTCTGAATCGTCTTTCCAAGACCCTAAAACGGGACATGAGCACGGATATGGGTTATCAATGGAATGAAATACGTGCCATTTCGTCTGCCAAAATCCCGTTGAGTTTGTTATTGTACAAGCTGACCATCCACTGCAGTCCCTTGAGCTGGTAATCCTTGAGTGTACCGCCGACAAGGAGGGAAGGTTGTTTGGTGATCCTCTCGGATATCCGGTGGGCAACAGCGTAGTAATCCACCCTGGTCTTGTCTTCCGGGGGTTCTTCCAGTACCTGTGCACCAAACGTAGCCTCGTTCGGCGGGCTGTCTTCTGATTCGAATTCTATACCATCTAGACCACCGTGTTCGGTCTGTTGAGCCATGACAGCCTGGGCAAGGGAATCGAGATACGCGTCCGTCTGTCGGATGAGATGTGTGATACGAGTGTCCTTGGCTGTATCGATGAGTTTCATGTAGGCCTCTTCATCGTCAGCTTTGAGAGCCTTCAAACGTTCCTTGGAGATACGTTCGATACGTTTCTGCTCCTCCTTTTCGGTGTACGCATGGAAACTGACAACAGCTCTTCCGAGACGCGCGACACGATCCTGAGCCTGGCGACAGGTTGAGATGACCTCCCTACCATGAGCACAGATGACACCGAGCTGTTCGACATGCTTGTGCTTTGCGCGCCTCTCACGGTCGACGCGTTGTCGACGCTCCGCTTGCTCTGTCATGCGGGCATCGCGGAGGGTAGGCTTGCGTACGCGCCGGAAGTCAGCGCGATTCAGTGGCAGGAGAGTACCTTGGATAAGACGCTCAGCAACGAGGGCGCGCATAGAGCGCTGTTTCTCGAGAAGACGTAGGGACTTGAGCTCGATCATGGCGCGGAGCTTTCCGTGCGCGTTGGGAGCGGGATGGTCAGAACCGTTGGGGGCGTCGATGGATTGGAGTCCAAGAATGTCATCCGCGAGGCTATCGAAGCTACCATCACCCATCATGGCATCCATTCCTTCGAGCTCACGAACACGCTGCATAATGCGCGATTCGATAAAGCGATCCCTTTCATTGACGATCTGGTGGACATCGAGACCGGGTGGGATGATCGAGGGGATAAGAAGACGCTGGAGGCGGGTTGCGAACATGGTTGGGTCGACATCAGCGGGACGGGTGAGATGGGTGAAAGGGAGGTGGAAGGCATTGTAAGGGTAAACGGCGGAGCGCGAGTCGTCTTCTGGGAAGGGGCCCTTTGGCAAATCGGTGGGGGAGATGTTGGGAAGGGCCGCTGAGGGAGTCTCTTCGTCCTGGGGTAGTTGCTCGGTGGCGGTACCCTGGGAGGGAGGGACAGGCGCTACGGGGGAAAAGGGAGGAGGAACGACACCCTTTTGCATCTTTACGGCGGCATCGACGATTCTCGTGTTGAGATCGGCGGGCGCAAGGGCCTTGTTGAGATCGGCTGCGACCGAGTTGTGTGGCTTGATGGACTGTTGGAGATGCTCTGGGAGAGGTGTGCCGCGAGAGATGAGTTTGAATGCGAGGATTTGGGCACGAAGAGCATTCATTTGCTCGTTGGTGAAGGATATGGGCGTGGACGGAGGGAGGGGTGCGGCGGGCACTGGTCCGGAGGTGACGGATGGCTGGGGTGCGGGTGCCGTGACGGCGGGGGGATCAGAGTGGGGAACATGGCCGTTCGGAAAGGGCGGCTGATGTGCGCCGTCTGGGGGAGATGAGGGACAAAGAAGGGAGAGAGCAGGGAGACGCACTGAGCTGGTGGTGGTGTTGTTGCTGTTGCTGTGCTTGCTGCTGCTGGCTCTGGAGTGCGGCGAGGTAGGTGAGGAGATTGCGGAGTTCTTGGGACGACTCTGGGGTGTGACCTGCCTGCTTGAGGTCCCGTATGCGCTATCAAAGAGGTGAGCTGTGGTACGAGGAGAAGGTGAAAGCAGCGCACGAGAAAGATGAGTTGTAGCTTGTCCTTTTGAGATTGTCGTACGAACTGGACTGGCATTTGTTGCTGGGCTGCCATTGAAGCCAGCTAAGCCTTTCCCTTCCCGACGCTCTTGGTCGTCGAGTGAAAAACCTCTTATACCGTGTGAAAATATTATATAATACTAATCAATCATCACGTGATATTCTCACCGCCGTCCCCACCATCCACCGAGCAGACTACCGAGTCCCCCCTTCGCGGCCGTGGCTGGCTCGGGCGTCTCTGGTCGCACCACCACCTCCACCCTCGACTTGCCAGGCTGTTCCCTGGCCGTCGACGGCGATGCCTTGCCTGCACGCACCATCAGTCGATCCATGTCCAGCTGCACGTAGTTGAGCCCAATGTCAAAGAACAGCAGCTTCTTGTGCGTCTTGGGATCACCGTCCAGCGTACCCCCGTTGTATGCGAACCATTCGTTCTTCATATCGCTCGCAACACTCGACAGCGTCGAGTCCAACGCGTCCACAGACCCGACAGCAAGCGGGTACGACGCGTCCGCGGGCGTCGTTATCCCGGAGAGGGCTGCTATCACTGAACGCGTCTCCCGCACATGCAACGTAGCATGCTGGATCAGCGTCAGTGCTTCCCCATACTTTTTCACAGCAACGTAGCACTGAGCAAGGAAAGAACACCTGTCCACGCCATCATCAGTCGACATGACATCCATCACATTGGCCGCACGTACCGTCGTGCTCTTGTATACGTCAGCCTTGCTTCAATCGCCGCTGCAAGGTCGGCGCTCTCGTCCACGAGGCTCAGACTTCGCATCTGCGTCAGACTCTGTACCACCGTGTCGAGCAACTTGACAACAGCAGGGTACAGTCTTGCATCCACCTGCTCCTTCGTCTTCGGTCCCGTCTGTGAGCTGAGCAACGTGCTCACGAGAACCAAGTCCCGCTGAATACGTCGCGACAGCAACTGATACACAATATAGCCGTGCACGAACTGAATGTCCCGCGTACCCCCTGCAGCAGCAGACACAGTGCCACTATTCTGTACTCCAGTCAGCACGCACGAGAGAAATGTAACCCAACACACCTCCTGCGCTTCCAATAGCTTTCTCCCCACTTCTTCTGCATCACTCAGTGCAAGAAGCACAGCGTCGAAGGCGGCAACACCCTTCTTCGACCCAAAACCTTTCCCTTTCTTCTTCCCTTCCTGCCCCCCATCTCGAGGAACAGCAATCTTCCCCTCCGCCTCCTGGACTTTTAACAACACATCCACCAGCTCCGGGTTCCTCACCGGCACAGGTTGCCCTTCCCACATCAGCGTCTCCAACTGCTTCTCGTCCTGGCCACCCCCAGCAGCCCGCTCCTCCCTGAATGCTTTGATCAGCCCATCGCAACCATCTACGATATCTCCCCGATGCCTTCCTGCAAGCTCCTTTACGATCGCATCGACATCGTACGCCTTTTCTCTCCCGAGCTCGTGAGCGCAATATCTAATCTCCGGCCCAATCCCGTCCGCAAAGAGTGTTGCGAGTGCCTGTTCCCGGCTCGTCTCCGCCCTCTCCGCAAGCTCGTCCAACAAACTCCTCGCTACGCTTAGCTGGACGATTGCATCTTCGAAATCGTCCCGGTATCGCAGGAATCGGCCGTTCACGATGAGCGTATACACGGTCGCTTGGATGAGAGAGGATGCCTTGAGACGAGACGACACATAAAGCGATTGACAGTGTGAGAGAAGTTGCGTGGACCAATGAACCGCACGTCTGAAACGCCCTGTCGCACTATGGCGAAGTGTGCCAGCGTGTGCCACGTTTGTCGGAAGGCGTGCTTGAGCAACGAGGTCCTGAGAATGCGCCCATGCGCGTTCGGCTTCCAACAACAACAGCTGGAGGCTGCGCAATCAAACGCATTGACGACTTTGTTCCTCGGATGACACGCATAGCAAACTTACTGTCCCTCTTTGATGATGTCTGTCGTCATGGGCGGCAACTTTTTGAAATCTTTCCCTTTGCCATGGGTCATCTTTAGTGTAGATCGCAGGCGATGCGTCCTGTTCCCGCAGTGTTTTCTGTAGCGCGTAAAATCGTTGTATCGAAGACCGTATGCACTACGTTGCTCGTTGGCGAGCTGGAGGGCTGTCCATCGTGATGTGATATGGATGTTATTTTGCGACCGCAGATCTGCTAGGTCATACCTTGGAAGGACAGTTTGCCATCGCTCATGGTGTGTTGATGTTATCGTGGTCGTGAAGGCAACGTGTAGAAACTACGAGAGCCTCCGCAATCATACGTCGGTTAGCATAAGCGCACCTCATTTATTTCCAACACTTTTGTATTCTCTTTCTTTCTCGAGGACATTTATTATTGACGACCACTTGCAATGACCGAGACGCTACCACCCACACTCCAAAATATCTTGGACCAGAAATCGCTCAAGTGGATATTCTGCGGTACGTCGAACACGCACCACCCACATCCACTCATGCTCAACTCAGTGTAGGTGGAAAAGGAGGTGTCGGTGAGTGTTTTGAACCTCGGGTCGTCGTCATATATCATCAACGCTTCGGTGGACAGGCAAGACGACCACATCCTGTTCACTCGCCATCCAACTCGCACAATGTCGCGAATCCGTCCTCCTCATCGTAAGTCCCTAATCCGACGGTCCCTCGACGCACCATCGGACGGTCACGTCCAGTCTACAGATCCAGCCCACAACCTGTCCGACGCCTTTGGCCAAAAGTTCTCCAAAGATGCAACCAAAGTCAACGGGTTCGATAACCTGTCTGCGATGGAAATCGACCCTACGAGCGCCATCCAGGAAATGGTCGAGCAATGTATTATTCTGCTCCTTTTTTCTTCTTGATACTCATTCGTCGTTAGCCGACCAGAACGGCATGATGGGTTCGATGATGCAAGATTTGGCGTTTGCAATCCCGGGCGTTGACGAAGCCATGAGTTTTGCAGAAATCATGAAGTCACGTTCTCTGTCCCTCGTTCTGCTGTCCGCGTGTCTGACGTCGCCATTCTACCAGACACGTCAAATCGATGGAATACTCTGTCATCGTCTTCGATACCGCACCGACCGGTCACACACTTCGATTCCTCTCCTTCCCTACCGTCCTCGAGAAAGCACTGGGAAAGCTGAGCACCCTGAGTGGTCAATTTGGCCCCATGATCCGACAAATGTCGTCCATGATGGGCGGGCAACAAGACTCTCAAGAGGACATGTTTGCCAAACTAGAGTCGATGCGGGCCGTCATCAACGAGGTCAACACCCAGTTCAAGGATCCAGTACGTGTCGCGTCGTCGTCGTCGCGCGTGGTCACTGACGTGCTTGGGGTACTGCCTTGCAGGAAAAGACCACGTTTGTCTGCGTTTGCATATCCGAATTCTTGTCCTTGTATGAGACGGAACGGCTCGTACAGGAGCTGACGGCGTACGAGATCGATACACACAACATTGTCGTCAACCAGTTGCTCTTTCCAAAGAACTGTACGTCAAAAAAAAAAAAATCTTGTGCACTCCACTCATGACGTGGTACAGCGTCCAACTGCGAGCATTGCAACGTGCGTCAAAAGATGCAACAAAAGTATCTCGCCGAGGCACACGAACTCTACGACGAATTTTTCCACATCATCCAACTCCCGTTACTCACCGAGGAAGTCCGTGGTCCGCAGAAGCTCAAAGAGTTTAGCAAGATGCTCGTGGAACCGTATGTTCCGAAACTGGACTAATGGGGTGCTAGAGTGCGTTGGACAATATTGGCGTTGCATAATGACGAGGGTCTTCTTGCAGTATTGGCTTAGTTTGTGTTACCTGGGATACCACGTATAATCAAAGTGAGCCGTGCAGGTGTGTTTTGTGAGGAATCAGGCTGTTATTCAGTCTACGAACCCTATGTTGGGTTGCGAGTCTACAGAGCGGCTAGTATATGCACACATTATGTCAACAATACGGCCTTTCATCAGGGGATAGGTGTGAGACAGCGTAGTCTAGGAAAGTCCCAGCATCGAGCATACTCTCCTTGGCAAGACATACTGCAACGTCAAACAGACATGTACTTGGCCATTCTGTGGGAGCTGTCAGGGGACTGTACATACATCATTTCGAAGGCTTACTTTGGTTCATTTTTGTCTTTCTGACCCAAACGTTGTTCAAGTTTGGCAAATTGATCTAATGCAACGACCTCTTCCTCGTCCAACACCTGAAGAAGGGGAGTGAGGCAAGAAGCGCGACCAAGCATGAAACCTCATACCTGCTCCACACCCTTCACTTCCGGAATATAATGCATCAACATCCTCTCGATGCCAGACTTGAGCGTGACCGTACTCGAGTCGCATCCTCTGCAACTGCCCTTTAGCTTAACCTTTACAAATCCTTCGTCGCTAAGCCCCCTGTATTCAATATCTCCACCGTCCTCCATGATGGCCGGCCGCACCCGAGTTTCAAGTAGCTCTTTGATCATGGCTACGGTTTCAGAATCCGTGTCGAGAATTTTAGTGTCCTGTGGTCCCGCAGCATCCCGTTCTTCCCGAGAACGGAAGAGAGGTAGGCCAGCAGAAAAGTGTTCCATCAACACCGAGTATATCTCGGGTTTTATCACAGCCCACGGGTTCTCGCTGTCCTTGGACACCGTGACGAAATCTGGACCGTAAAACACGGCCTTGACGCCCTCTATACCCATGAGCCGGATGGCCAGCGGCGATGCAAGTGCGGCGCGCGTATCGAGAAATTCAGCGGTTCCTTCCTCCATCACGGGAACCCCAGGAATGAATTTGAGAGAATCGTCGTTGGGTGTGGTCTCGGTCTGAATGAACATGGACCGGGCTGCGACGATTAAAACGAGGGAAGCGAGAGTTGATGGTGACGCTTACTGTGTGGAGGGTTGGGACTCGGAATCGGTGCTAGCTTTGGTGCATGTATACCCGATGCTGTTGCTAGCGTCGGTCCGCGGTGCACCGTGCGTCGTTCAGGCGTGGAGGAGATGAACCTCACCCATGAGCGCAGTGCAGAATCTAGCTGTCGCCTGGGCTGTACACTCACCCGCACCGTTGTCCTCAGCGAGCTCGAGGCGAGTCTCGATGTCATCGTGGTCATGAACAAAGAGTCGACAAATGACGAAGCATGAGCCGTTCCGCGTGTTTACGTAATTAAACCCATTCTCCCTCCAGGAAACTTGTACACGGGCTGGCGCGTATGTCAATGACGGAGGCACTTTTCAAAGTCGTCGCCATCTTCGTGTCGCTCTTTCTTGTCATTTGGACATGCAGGTATGTTAGACGACCTCAAAAGCTCCGTTCGATCGCCATCATTGTCCTCGGTGACGTAGGACGCAGCCCCCGTATGATGTATCATGCCGAGAGCTTTGCAAAACTTGGGTTCGATACATATCTCATCGGGTACCGAGGTGAGCGGCAAAGTAACCCCCTCAGACATGCACACGTACAAATACACTCCAAGGGTCTAAGCCAAGTCCTTCCCTCACTTCCCTGCCCCGTCTCAGACTCTGCTACCTCTCCGAGCCACCGTCTTTCCTCCGCGAGGTCCCGTTTGTCCTCGCTGCACCAGTCAAGATACTGCATCAAGTGACGTCTATCCTTTACATGCTCATGTTTAGAATACCTTCCCCGCCCGAGTTCGTGATGGTTCAGGTAGGACCTCCACAGGGTGTGCAAGGCAAATACTGACTCGTGTTTCAAGAACCCTCCGAGCATTCCTACACTGGCTCTTGTTTGGCTAGTCGGATGCGTGAGAGGCAGCAAGATCATCATTGACTGGCACAATCTCGGATACAGCATACTAGCCCTGAAGTTGGGTGCCTCTCATCCCTTTGTGAACATTGCGAAATGGTATGGGCATCCACATCTATCTATGCCGACATGCTGACAGAGTTCAGGTTTGAGTGTATCTTTGGACGTTCTGCTTATGCACATCTGTTCGTCACTAGAGCGATGCAGGATCACTTGGTTACTGAGTGGGGTTTGATGTACGTCATTTCTATTGTGTTTGTCGAGATATGATTGAACATATCCTTCAAGTGGCCAAAAAGCAGTTCTGCACGATCGCCCCCCGTCCCACTTTCACCGATGCTCACCACCTGAAGTTCACGAGGTATGGAATACCCTGGCATGATCGACATTCGCTACTGATGCCAATTTTTAGTTGTTCCTCCGTTTGGGACCTTCACTTACCAATCCCTCTTTAAAAAACTATCTTCCCACCTCAAATACTCCGTACAGTACGCAGTTCACCACCACCGCGGTGTCATCATCTCGTACCACCCAACCATCATTATATTCCCTCGTCAACATGCCCGAATTACGTGCTGATAGAGTGGCTTTACTAGTTAGCAGTACTTCATGGACTCCTGACGAGGACTTCACAATTCTCTTGGATGCACTCAAGTTGTACGAGAAGCGAGCCCTACAGGTCAACAGAGGTAAGTCCTTCACTTGTGTTTTTCGGAGACTCGCCGACCAAGATGGCAGAGAACCCCGGTAAATTGCCACGGATATGGATGGTGATTACTGGTAAAGGACCGCTCAAGGCCAAGTACATGGCCGATGTGGACCGACTTCAACAGGATTGGTCGTATGTGCGATGTTCTAGCTTGTGGCTAGAGGCAGAAGATTATCCTTTGTTACTAGGTAAGGAGTTAACCATCTTTGATTTGTGACAGCATCATGTGGAACTATCATGGTCGTCAGGATCCGCTGATTTGGGAATATGCCTGCATTCGAGTTCTTGTGCGCTGGATTTACCCATGAAAGTAGTGGATATGTTTGGCTGTGGGCTCCCGGTTTGTGCACTTGATTTTGCATGGTAAGCAGCACATGCCGAATTCTCTGGGATGTGACTATTTATTTATATCCCCGTCAAAAGTCTTTCTGAACTCGTTAAAGACGGTGTGAATGGACTCGTTTTCCGGAACGCTGGGGAACTAGCAGGCCAATTGGAGGTTGGTTGCAAGCAGTCATTTTGAGAACTGTTGACATGTTATCGAGCAGAGGTTACTCGCGTCTTTCCCAAACGCCACTGCTTTAGCGAAATTGCGCTCTTCGCTCCAATCAGCATCGCGAAGTCGTGCATCGCAACCAGTGCGGCACAAGAAGAGCACCGACTGGGAATGGGGTACCTGGACGGACAATTGGAATCGCGTTGTGAGACCCCTGGTGCTGACGGACGTGGAACGGTTCGAATAACCCTGTCCTCTTGCACTTTTATTTCTCGATGGAGGCTTTGACGTGGTGATTTCCTTTCAATCTACGTTCTTGTCACGACCAAGTCCTGCCAGAGATTCATGGCTTCCGTGAGGTATTTCAACCTGGATGTTGATCTGTCCCGGAATGGCGGTATACACGCCATAGGGCGAACGCCACAAGCTCCGAGGCTTTGGTCTCTGTCTAGTATAGTACCAGTGGCTGAGACGGTGTGGACTCGGAATGAATAAAATTGACGCGCTTAAAAATACACGACGAGGGCCGGCCGTTTGAATTTCGGTCTCCAATTCTGCCAGCATAACCATCCGGGGTTGTGCACACCGTGCACCGATACTTTATGTAGGCCCCCGTTTCCCCCACGTCCGGACTGTCCCCGCGTCGTACATCACCAATGGCACAACCGCTGATTTCCCGACAGGGCGGTTCCTATGACCATGCCGACGTTGACGCCAAGGCAGAGTCAGAGGGCGTCGCGCTCAACGCTGGCCCTCAGGCCGTCACAATCTCCAGGAACCCGCAAAGTAAGATAGACCTACCCTGACAATGTCGAATATTTACTCGTCGACAGGTCGTCGTCGGAAGCTTTACATCGTGGGCGGGGTTGTCGTCGGGATTGTCGTCGTCCTCGGGCTCGGGCTTGGTCTAGGTCTAGGTCTGGGACTCAAAAAGAACAGCTATGTCACTACCAATTCGACCTTCCTTCTTGACTCTTCATTCGACATCACGAGCACCCCGACCACCAGATATTATGAATGGGTCGTTGAAGAAATGCCCGGTTCCCCAGACGGTTTCGAGCGAACAATGCTCGTCGTCAATGGTAAGTGGATACACAAAGTACATCGCGGGAGATTTTTTCTCGAATCTCACACCTTCGTCAGGACAGTTCCCGGGACCGCTGATCGAAGTCAACAGCGGTGACGAGCTCATCGTCAACGTCTTCAACAAAATGTCAAATGGCACTACTATTCATTGGCATGGCCAACTTCAGAACGGAACCAACTACATGGATGGTACCAATGGCATTACCCAATGTCCCATCCCACCAGGCATGAACTTTAGTGGGTTCATTCCAGCATACTTTGTCGCCCAAGCAGGTACTTATGGAAAATATTCAGCCTACAAATTCACCATCAATCCGAACCAGTACGGTACGTATTGGTGGCATGCGCACGCTTCCACTCAATATACGGACGGTATATACGGCCCCCTCGTCATTCATTCTCCAAATGAGCCCATATATGGATCGTATGACCGTGATGTTGTCGTCGTTTTGTCAGGTCGGTGGTTTGGGTACCCAGGCGTAACCGGCAGAGCT
Source organism: Boletus reticulatus (assembly GCA_038093535.1). Classification (NCBI taxonomy): domain Eukaryota; kingdom Fungi; phylum Basidiomycota; class Agaricomycetes; order Boletales; family Boletaceae; genus Boletus; species Boletus reticulatus. The sequence continues at coordinate 220,043 of JBBPSJ010000001.1, forward strand.
CACCAACTGATTATCACCTCCAGACTGGTACCACGACATATCGTCAGGACTGCTCACGCAGTACCTCAGTGCTGCCGGGATTGACGGCTCCAACTATGGTGGTTTCAATCCTGGTGCGGAACCACCCCCAGACAGTGGTCTCATCAATGGCAGAACGAAAGGCACCGCATTCAACTTTGAGCCAAATCTTCGATATCGTCTTCGACTGATCAACATGGCGACGCTCACGGACTTTATCTTCAGCATCGACGAACATGTCCTTTCGGTGGTAGAGGCCGACGGTACAAGTCTCGAGCCCGTAAATGTACATCGCGTCCCTATTTCGGTCGCACAGCGGTATTCCGTGATTCTCACCACGAATCAAACTGCTGGCTCGTACGATGTCCGCGCAGAAATGCAAGATGTATGCTATAAGCTTCCGAACCCCAACTTGGATACCATGGTGCTCGCGACGTTAACCTATGGAACAGAGCCCACTACGCCTAACTCCTCGGACTGGTCCGACGGTTTCCCCCAGATCTGCTTGGACCTGAACAGCACCATGATCGTACCTGCGATCCCACTGAATCCACCAAATAGCACACAATCTGTCCTGGTGTCCATGTCTTTCCAACAAACCCTCCAATCGGGAGGAAACCAGGTTCTTGCGTTCATGAACAGCACAAGTTGGGAACCACAGTCCACCGACCCCACACTTCTGCAGTTCTATCAGGGCGGTGCACAAACCAACTTTGACAACTCAACACAATTTGTGGTCGTGAATGACGAAATTTCCGTCATCGATCTGGTCGTCAACAATTATGATGACTCGAGTCACCCGTAGGTCATAGTCGGGTTCGGGTTTCGCTAGCTGGTGTTGATGCTCGTGACATAGGTTCCATCTTCATGGTCATGTATTCTGGGTCCTAGGCGAGGGCGACGGGTTTTACCAACCGGGTATCTCCCCTATCACTCTCACCAATCCCCCGCGCCGAGACACACTGACGTTGCCTGGGTACGGTTGGGTCCTTGTTCGCTTCGTTGCCGACAACCCGGGACTTTGGGCATTCCATTGCCACATTGGATGGCATATGGCTGCTGGGCTTTTGATGCAGTTCGCAAGCCTGCCCAGCAAAGTGCAAGAATTTCAGGTTCCTTCCTACCTGCAACAACAATGTTCGGCGCAGTCTGGTGAGGCGATTGTGAATAAGAGAAGCAGTAAATGGTTGTCATTGGACATGGCGTAGACAATGTCTCAATATCTTAGGCACAAGTTTGTCGTTGCCTCTAGTGATGGGCTGGGTCCCAGATTTGGGCAGTCGGTCAGACTGACACTCATGTTGACCACACGCCCGCCCGTGTGACCCGAAAAGCGCTAATTGTTTGGAACCTGAATATAAAGTGTTGCTCGCGTCCGAGGAAGCCAACGTTGTACAACTCGATGAGGCTCACCGCGCCGTTTGCCTACTTGCCCTTGCTCATCCTCGCTCCTATTGCGAGCGCAACGACACCCTCCAGGCGTGGCCCAGTCAGTCCCCAGCATGTCAACCTGTGGAAACTAGAAGCTCGCGCGAAAGCTTTGGAGGCTGCTCGTATGGCCAAAGCGTCACCTCTCGTTCTCCAGGACTCGACCACCAGCTTTGCCCTTGAGCCCGAACCGCTGCACGCGCCTAAATACCCCGAATTCCCGGAGCAATTTTTCGAGCAGCCCGTTGATCATACTGACCCGTCGTATGGAACATTCAAGCAACGCTATTGGGTCAATACCCGGCACTATGTACCCGGTTCGGGTGGACCGGTCATCGTGTTGGATGGTGGCGAGACGAGTGGGGAGGATAGACTTGCGTTCTTGGATACGGGAATAGTAGAGATCTTGACAAATGCGACGGGTGGAGTCGGGGTTGTCCTCGAACATCGCTACTATGGTACGCATTGAATCTTGGCTTTCTGCCCATTGGACGTCGTTCAACGCACAACAGGAGCGTCTATTCCTGTGCCTGACTTTAGCACGGATAACCTGAGGTGAGGCTGTCGAGGAAGCTGTTCATAGCTGCGCTGACTCAACAACTGTATAAACACCCTAGATGGTTGAACAATGATCAGGCTGCAGCAGACTCTGCACACTTTATGAGTCATGTCAAGTTTGAGGGCATAGACGAAGATTTAACAGCTCCCCGCACGCCTTGGATTTATTATGGTGTATGTTCACAAGTCTTGTCATACCCGCGAAACTGAGGGATGGTAAAAGGGTTCCTACGCCGGTGCGCGGGCAGCGCACATGAAAATATTATACCCAGACCTTGTCTTTGGAGCAATCGCCTCCAGCGGTAGGTATTCAGTGCATACTGCATGTTCTCAGACCCACGTTCTCATCACGCAGGTGTTACCCATGCTACCCTTTCCAATTGGGAGTATTACGAAGTCATCCGCAAAGCTGCTGACCCTGCATGTTCTGCTCACCTCGAGAACGCGATAACAACTGTTGATGCCCTCCTGCAATTCCCAGTCCTCAAGGATGTCGTCAAGGCTTTGTTCGGACTCCACGAACTCAAGCATGATGACGACTTTGTTTCTGTCCTCGAGGTTAGCTGACTCTTTATAATCACGAACGGCATGCTAATCGACCAAAAAGGGTCCCCTGGGTGCATGGCAATCTAAGAATTGGGATCCGGCCGTGGGAAGCACTAGCTTTGACGAGTTTTGTGAATCGTTGAGCAAGCCAGTTGGTGCCCCGCATATTGGTGCCTTGCCAATCGGACATGAAGATCGTCTCGTGACTCTATTGGACGACCAGAAGATCGATTTCACTGTCTTGAATTTTGCCCAGTGGGTTAGGCAGGTGAGGGTTCATAGTTGGGAATGAAATGAACGTCTGACTAACTTGTCAATCTTAGAACACAGTGAAGCCCTGCCTTGAAACGAATACGACAGTAGAAGAGGTTAGGATAAACACGATATCCTTTTCTTCATCGACTGAATGACGACCTTGTGTGATTGACTTCAGTGTTTCGGAACATACGACGATTCCCAGTATACCAACACCTCCCTCACTCAGGAATGGCGGCTATGGCAATTCCAGGTTTGCACCGAGTGGGGTTACTTCTCTGTGCGTCTTTTGTTTCACGCTTCTAAAAAAGATGCTGATCGCTATAACAGACCGCCCCGCCTGACCCGAACCACCCTCGAATAGTTTCCAAGCTATTGACCATGGACTATGCTACGAAGCTCTGCCGCCAGGTATTTTCTCCTACTGTCAACCATCCATTGCCAAGACCGATAAATATCTGGTCGACCTTTCTAGGCGTTTCCCCCTGGAAAACACTTTACTGTCCCAGCGCAGCCAGACATCTCCGTCGTGAACGCCCTTGGAGATTTCGCAGTCGCTGCAGACAGGTTGGCCATCATAGACGGCCAAGGTACTTCCCAATGTCCTTACTCGCGATCATCACTGACGCACTGACGCACCATAGTTGATCCTTGGAGACCCTGCACTCCTCACAGCGAGTACGCAAAAGACAGGCAAGACACGATCCTTCGACCATTCAAACTCATCCCGAGTACGTATACATGTTTAAGTCCCAATTTACATGGAACTAAGACAATGGCTGTATTAGATGGTGTTCACCACTACGATGAATATGGTCTTCGTGATATCAGTAACGAGCCACCGGAGATTCAGCAGATTCACTACGAGATGATTGAATTTGTGCGCGAGTGGCTCCAGGATTTCAAGGCGTAGATCGATCGCTAGTAGTACATCGTGACGAACTTGAGGCTGTTGCTAGTAGTAACTGATTGATCGATCAATTTCCGGGACGGACCGACCAGTGCACACTGCATCACTTCTCAGCTTTCCACCACGAGCATCTGTAATGGCGACACGGACCTCGTTTACACTTGGATCCAGGCAATCAGAACTGGCCAAGATCCAGACCAACACCCTCGTCCAAAAACTCGTCGACAAATTCCCCTCCCATGCATTCGAAACGCGATTTAACGAAACGGAAGGTGACAAGAATCAATCCCAAGCGCTCTTCCTTCTCGGGGGCAAGGCGCTGTGGACGAGAGGTCTCGAAGAGCTCCTCGCTAACAAACAGGTGGATATGCTCGTGCATAGTCTCAAGGACGTCCCGACGGAACTTGCGGCTGAATTCAAGATTGGTGCGATATTAGAGAGAGAAGAGGGTGTGGATTGTTTGGTAATGAAGGCTGGATCGCCTTACAAGATGCTTGAGGATATGCCTGCTGGAAGCAGGATTGGCACGAGCAGCGTTCGGCGCTCAGCACAGGTCAAGAATTATCTCAAAAATCATCACAAAGGACTCGAGATGACGTTCAAAGACGTGGTGAGTAGCGAGGGCTGTGTGAGCGATTCACAGGACTGAATAACGGTATATAGCGCGGAAACCTGTACGTTCCGTACATCGTATTATCTACAACGTGATTTATGACTGAGCTATAGCAACACCCGCCTGAAGAAACTGGATGCGACCGGGGAGGACGATGCATTTGATGCACTCATCCTTGCCAAGGCTGGACTTGTACGCCTCGGCTGGTCAAATCGCGCTACACAGGATCTGGTACCTCCAGTTATGTATCATGCCGTATCTCAGGGTGCGCTAGCTGTAGAAATTCGGGCGGATGCGTCGGACGAGGTATCCAAATTGTGCGAAGCTCTGACGCATCAACGAACCCAATGGGTGTGTCTCGCCGAACGTGCAATGTTGCGGACATTGGAGGGAGGGTGTAGTGTGCCTGTGGGAGTCAGTACCAAGCTCACCCATGTGGTGGAGGGGAACGAAAGACTGCAGAGCGGGGAGTTGAAACTCGAGAGTGCCGTGCTAGAGATTACGGGCTGTGTCACGTCGCTCGACGGCGGACAACAGTTTGTCAAGACGATGGAGGAGAAGGTTACGAGTACAAGCGAGGCGGAAGCACTGGGCAAGAGGTTGGGAGTGGCATTGCTGGACAGCGGCGCACGCGAGATCTTGGAGGAGATCAAGGCCGACAGAGCGACTCGGGCACGAGAGGGAGAGGTTAAAACAGGATGACTAGCACTGAATATTGTATTCTTGTAGTTCATTGTGCGACATTTGGAAAATGATGACTGCACAAACGAATTAGTGAAGGACAAGAAAGTCGATCTGCCTCCCTGCGAGCGCCTGCAAAACCCTTGAAAAGACGACGAGCAACAGGTGACTCTAAAGCAGGGAGGAATTGACATTGAAGAGACGAAATTGCAGTCCGATGATATTTATGTTGTTTGTCCGTGTTTGGTGCTGTACCTCGTCTCCCAACACTTGCACGAGGGTCGGGCTATCATGGCTTCTGTGTCGTCCCGTCGCCTGCGCAAAGAACTCAGCGAAATTCATGCAGAGGGATGTCCTTGTGGTAACATTTCCCGGCTCAACGTCGCTCATTTATTCACCTCGTAGCGTGCAGGAATCAAACTACTTAGCGCGGATGACTTCGAGACCTGGTTCTTCTCTATAGAGGTCCTGGGCGAGAGCCTATACCAGGCAGGTCCTCGTCGTTCCCCATGTTCGTAGCTAACTCGTGTGTCAGGGGGAAGTTTTCAAATTAATGTTCCGCTTCGACGCAAACTACCCTATCTCTTCCCCTGCGGTCCAGTTCGTCATGGACAAGGACCATCAGGCGCCTATTCACCCAGTATGTCGACTGTGTTCGAGCGTAACGGCAATGATCACTGACTCGATCTCAGCACGTGTACTCCAATGGACATGTGAGAGGTTGTAAACCACGGTCTTGGTTCTATTTCTGATCCACCGCAGATCTGTGCCTCCATCCTCGGAACAGAGTGGTCCCCAGTGTTGAGTGTCTCTGCCGTTTGTGTTACGTTGCAGAGCATGTTGGCGTCGTGCAAGGTAACTTCTTCTGCCATGACGATCCATTGATTCGCCCTCTCACATTTTCGTAGGCCAAGGAACGGTAAGTCCTGATTCCCCTCCCGGGCGCTTTCTCATTCCGAAAATGCGTGGGTTCCCAAGGCCTGTAGACAATGATAGATATGTCAGGACCGCGCCTGACAATCCAAAGAAGGTATGTCGCAATCCGGACCCGGTACCTTGCGCCATTGACCTGCTTGCCGGTAGACACGCTTCCAATACCACGGTGAGACCATTCGAAGCCATGCGACCCAAGAGAGTGTCAGCTGATTGTGTTTGTCTCTTTCGTCATCGTGGGTTTGCCAGACGATACGTGCGTTCCGACTATCTTTTTTTTTATGACGGCGAACGAGCTGACTTGTGTTTTACTTTACAGGGTGTAAATTACGGGGTCCGTTGGCCATTGAACGCTTTTGCATGTACGAACACAGATGCTATATGTATCATTACCCAGGCAACGAGATGACGAAGAAAGCGTAATGTTTAATAGCACGTAACGCGATGCCTCCGCCATGGAGCTTTTTCGAACGGACATAAATACAGCGTGGGCTTTTGTTATCGGCGACTACGTATCTTCTCCCAGGCAACCATGTCTAGAACGGCGGAGAGCAACAGGCGACCTTCTAAAAAGAGAGGCGTGAATGAAACGAATCGACTCCGTGGGCCCATGAGATAGCCGTGGGTGAGCTCTGCATTTGGCAGCATAGTCATCGAAAGTAGATGCTTTAGGAGCTAAGCGTGGTCAGTGCAGAACCAGCCCGGAGCATGGGTCTTAATCTAGAATCAAGTGAACGTGCCAGTGAGAGTCTGACCCAGACTGGACCCACCTCACAAACAACTCGTAACGCGTGCATGATGGTCGGAAAAGGCGACAAGACGTGATGCATAATCAAGAATGGTTCGGATATCGTCGGTTGCGCGGCGTTTCAAGGCAGGTGTGTCTGGCATGTGTAGTCGACGAATCCAACGGCCACTGGACTGTTTTCCATTGAGCTAGGACCATGGCCAGACTTGCTCTGCTTGTCCAGACGAACTCGTACAGATACTCTTTATAGAGGTACCTGATCCGCGCCTCGTTGACCATGGCCATGTCACGTTTTGCACGCATGGGAGCGTAATAATCTAAGGAATTTCGGGGCGAGGCCGAGGGATATGTCGGGGGGATCTGGGGGCAGGAGTGCTGCTTCACGGAGAGTCGTCAACCAGGTCTCTCATGGAAAGTATGGGAAGTAGCCGCGCCGAGAATACATCTTCGAGATGCTCCTGGTCGTTCACACCGCACCACAGCACATGAAAGCACAGTGTGCACACCGGGATCATCTGTAGGAACAGATTGAAGAGTAGCGTATATCCTGGAGAACTGTTTGCCCATGCGACCAGGGTTACCAAAGCTAGATCAATATGGTATGAGACGACAGGGATATGACGTGGGTCCCGGTGCTGCTCACTGAGAGCAGCCAGCCATAGAAAGACGGGTATGACGCAACAATAGCCACTTCATATGCTCTGGCAGCAGTGAACCTGGAACCAATTATGTGAACATACGTGCTTTCTGACTCGCTCGTGCAGGTCTCACCACGAGATTCTCAACTACTGATAACCTGTCCATGCACCAAAGTGCGTCTTCCAGAACTAAGCCATCACTCGCTCGAAAGTCGGTTTCGAGCGACTATATATGGCATAGCCACCTGGACCATGCGACGGTGACTAGCTTGGAATGCGAAGTTGAGGGGATGCGTTCTGGAGGTGGGGGTCACATCGGGACCATCTTTCGGGGATTCCGTTGATGCAGGTTCTACTAGTTTGTCAGAATTGTCCATAAACGCACCCCGAGACACTGATTGTTGACCATGGGCGTGTCAGCGACGAATGTGACGGTGCGAGCAGGCTGATGAGTCTGTCGACAGACTATATTTGCACGAGGATCGGATCTGGTACAGTAAAAAAAATGCACAGCATTAGGTCAGCATGGATCAGACTAAAAGGGGCTTCGAGCTGGCCCTTAGAGCTATTCATCCTCTTCAACATGTCAGACCGGACACTTCATTATTGGATTCGTGGACAACCCCTTGATGCCTGGCACACCATCCAAGTTCCTCCAAAAATAAACACTCCTGATCTCAAACAACTCATCTATGACATCCATCATGAATCCCCTATAGGGAGATTAATTTGTATCTACAAAGTTCCTGACAACAAACCAGTGCTTCTGGGTCATTCCCACACCGCACTCACACTGGAACAACTGTGCTTTGTAGAATTTGGAGATGTCACATTTGAGCCACCAATTTTAGGGAATCAGCTCCACCTTGTCATCAGTATGCATTATCTATCTTATACATTAGTAATGACTATTGACAACTATATCAGATGCATCTTTCAATATTTGTTGCTGGCTTAGAGGAGCAGACATCACATCTGCATTTACAATCCATGCCTCAATGGCAGATACAATCCTCAAGCTCAAGCATGCATTCAAGGCAAGGTTGTATGCCTTGGGTTATCCTGATATACCTACATTTTACTTGAGGCCTTACAAGATCTTGCCCTCAGACAGTTTGGCAACTTTGCTCACTGCTGGAGAAGGACAGGCTTTGGAAGGACATCAATTCCTGGGGGATGTCTTCAATGATGTTCCTTTCTCTGCTATTCCATGTGTTGCCATAGATTGTGTTGACTATGTTGAGAGTGGTAAGAAAGACATTCACAGGCTAATTTGCACTCATCCATGTTTCAAGTTATAGGTTTTTGGTTTGATGCAGGTTCAGATATTTGTGAAGACATGGAGCAACTAACCCTTTGCCACCACCCAGACATGGATTAGGGGGTGTATTGAGGTCCTTGAGGCTTGAGCTGAAGTAGATTGATGCATAGAAGTGGATTTGAACCCTGATGAAGCAGCCATTACCATTGACTTTCATGATCACTACACATATATCAAAGTATGACTCCCTAAATGAATAACATAGGGCTTTCAGTATCATGAGCAAGCAAGTACCCCCACCAGAGCTCCAGTCCTCCTGTGATTGTCTGGATTGGAGAAAGTGCAAATCTACACAACTAGTGGTATTCGAAGGCTGTGTCGTATGCTGATATTTGCTTGTCAAGGATTCGGGAAAATCTAGGAATCAGTACTAAGTGGCGAGGAAGACCAGCGTCAGGTGTATACTATAACTCGTTGCGAAAGTGTTCAACTCGATGTTGTGCCCCTCTGATGGAAACGAGGACGAGGACTGTCGGACATGACATGCTACGAGTGAGAAAACTAGGCGGCGGTGAAGTGAGTGCCAAGCGCCGAGTTCACCGTTACTCCACCTCGGCACTTCCAAAGAGACATGACGAGCACCACCTACATGCGATGAGTGCCGTCGTGAGAGTCATTAATCGGATCTGCGCTCGGCGGTATGTGCAGTGTTAGCGCTGCCAACACGTGCTTCGATAGCTTACGGGAGTATGAGTGTACTCGGTCCCGAAGTCATTATTGCGATGAGCATACTTGTGCCAGCGCATCGCACAAATATGGACTCTCGCGGTGAGATGTATACCTGAATGGTCCGGCTACTTGCCACGCAACATCAGTGTCGATCAGCGGTGCACAAAAGTCACGACCCACGGTTGAAGACTTGCGATTAGGTGCAACGTAATCGCGGAAGAGACCCGACTATGAGTTTTCTGTTGTGTGAGAGGGTAGGACTGCAGTTAGGGAGGCCAGCTTCTCTTGTCCGTTCATAATGATGGTAGAATGGGGAGTAGCGGAATACAGATTATTCTCGACCATTTAAGGATACAACAGGTACTGTACGCAAAAATGGGATCAGGGTCTCCTAGACCACCGAAAGTCAAAGATGAGCTCGAAACCAAAGGGGCGCATGTCGAACTGGCCAGGTGATAAAGAGGGCTCAACAGTAGATGGTTCTGTCGGAGTTTCAGGAGGAGTTGTATCGGTAGAGGGAGGAGACACTATTTGTGATGGTTCAGATTTATTTGAACGGATGTTAAAAATGGAGCGAAATATGGAGGAAAGTGTTTCATTTCGGATAGTCGAGACGTTGGGCGTCGCGGATGTTGGTTGGGGATCAAGGTGTGATGGTTCCGCTTCGGCAGTGGCGTTTGCACTGACATCGGTATCTGATTTGAGAGAGAGCTTCCATTGCCTCTCGATGTGAGCAACAGCTCTTTGAATGCTGTCCTTCTCCCACTTTTGTACATCATATGGCTCGAACAGTCCCGAGGCAAAGTCGCACCAGCACCTATCCGCGACACGTACGATGGGGGGAGTGGAGCCAAATGTGCTAAGATGGGGGGGCATGGTCGCGTTCAACGCTTCGGAAAAGGTGGTGATGTTATCAGCCCATGGGATGGAGAGGTGCGAGTCCAATGGGAATGACTGCCAATAGCATGAGCTGAGAAACAAGGCAGCGAGAAGTATTATGCAATAAAAGCTAAGGACTCGTGAGCAAGGGATTTCAAGGGAAGGATACGGTACAGACCATGGTCTTGCGTGGAGCGCCAAGGTAAGCAAGAAAAGCACCAAAAAGTAAGGTGGGGCAGTGGGGAGAGGCAATAGCAACAATGGCAAGAACCAGCGGGTGCACCTATCGTAGATGGAATGTGAGTGACTGTCCAAGCCATGTCAGAGCGAAACACACGCACCACATCGCAGTCGCAGTCGATTGTTGACTGGACGGTCTGGTGTAAGTTATGTGTCAGTATAAGTCACGTGAGGGTATTACTTATGTAATATTATTAGATAAGATAAGGGATTAGCGATGTCTATATCGGGATGAGTGTTCTCCATCGTTCTCGATATTTCCAACGCTCCTTTTTATTTAAATTTAAATAGACGCTGTTGTTGTTCTTCATCACCACCCAACACTCAGCCATGTCGAGACATCCAGAAGTACTCTGGGCACAGCGCAGCAGCAGCTCTACCCCAGAGAAGGTTCGTCCTCCTCATCTTCACCACCCTCGTTCTCACCACATCCAATCTTGTAGAACATCGTCTACTTGACTGTTAATCTCCCCGACATCGTCGAATCATCCCTTACATATACGTTGACCTCTACCAGCGTATCCTTCACTTGTACTGCCGGGTAATCATATATTTGTTACTGCTCAACGCGTTCCTTAGTCCATCCTGCAGTGCTGAACAAATCAAGTACGAGTTTGACCTCGAACTCTACGCAGAAGTCGATCCCGAGGTCTGGCTTTCTTGTCCATGTCTTCAAACGCATTCTCATAGTCTTTCAGCGATCCACCCGCCGCCTCACTTCGCGTTCCCTTGTCGTCGTCCTGCGCAAAAAAGAAGCAAAAATCGAGTACTGGCCACGGTTAACAAAAGAAAAGATCAAAACAGCATTCATCAAGACAGACTTTAGTAAATGGGTCGATGAAGACGAGCAAGACGGAAACCCCAATGTCGACGACGACTTCGCGGGTGGTATCCCAGGAATGGATGATGGTATGAGCGGCATGGGTGGCATGGGTGGTATGGGTGGTATGGGTGGCATGGGTGGCATGGGTGGCATGGGCGGTATGGGCGGTATGGGCGGCATGGACTTTGAAAAGGTACTATCTCAGCCCTAACATGGCACGAATTGATTTACCCGATCTTTTAGATGATGGCGCAGATGGGTGACCGCTCTGGAGCTGGAGCAAAGGTAGACGAGGCTACCGAGTCTGATTCCGACGAAGATGGCCCACCCCCTCTCGAGGACGCCGAGCCTGCCAAGTAGATGGTTAGCGGCAATCGAAAGGACCCAGTAACTCCACAAGGTGTATCATGTAAATAACCTTCTCTTGCCAAAACCTAGCCATCTGTGGCTTTCCACATCGATCAACCTCTCTATAAAACTCGGTCTTACCTGGTGGGAGATCTCACTTCAAGGGCATCAGGACTCCAGTGACCAACAGCGGTGAGATAGTAGATTATTCCGTCTCTATGATCAGACAGCCCGTGCCATAAATCCTCCTATTCTTGTCATTCCGTATGTTGTCAGCAAGGAATGGTGTTTTAATGAATGACAAGCCAGCGTCCTTCTTTTGACCCGCCGGCAGTACTAGTACTGGCTAAAAGCCTCCTTTGCCCAGCAATGTCAGAGTTTCCCAGCATCGGTTGGTCTCGGAGGAGGTCCTTGCACAGAGACCGCAAGTAACGGCCTGTGTCAACATCAGATTCGCGCAGTGTGGGTGAATTTTCACCCCACTTTTCAGCGTCCTAACGCCCATCCGAACAGTCGTGGGTTAGCGCTCGGACGCTCTCTCACTCTTTTTTTTTCTCAACAGGTCTCATCCCGCAGTTCCCGCACCAATGTCCAAAGGAAAGGGAAAGCAAACAGAGGGGACTGCGGCATTACTACCTCCGATGCCGAATCCCTCTGCAGGAAGTGCCAATCCCTCCGCTTCGCTGTCTGCTCTCTGGGGTTACATTCTCCCCGCGCTCAACCACATCGTCCGTTCCCCGACCAACTCCACCGACAAAGCACCCGCCATCGATATATCATACCATATGGGCATCCACACCGCAACGTACAACTACTTCACCGCGCAGTCCGAGGCTGCGAACGCGCGTGCGGACAGCGGGGCGGACAAGGACCCGAGTCCCGTCCGGCCAGCGAGCGGGACAGATCTTTATGAGCATCTCGACAAGTACTTTATGGACCTTGCCAGGGAACTCTTGTTGGGCACACCCGAGGACGATACGACACTCGTCCAGTATATCATACCATGCTTTAAGCGCTACAGCGTGGGCGCGCATTCCGTCAACCGACTCCTCAACTACGTTAATAGACATTATGTCAAGCGCGCCGTCGACGAGGATCGGGGTTGGCTCACGCTAAGCGACATTTTCGATGCGGTCGCCAAGTCCATCGAGGAGGGGGACACACGGGAAAAGATTGCCAAGAAGTTGAGAGAGAGGAGGGTCGAGGAGTTGAAGAAGTGGGGGTATGAGGAAGGGGGCTCGGCCGAAGCCCTGACCCTGGCAGAACAACGTGCGGAAGCTGCGAGTACGTCAGATCGCGTCGTTCCTTTGGCGGCTTTGGCGTTGCGGAGGTTCAGGACGGAGTTTATTGAGCCTTTGCTGGCTGCTCCGAAGGTGAAAGGGAAGAAACGGAGGCCAGGAGCCGCACCCGTTGGAGATAAGTCCCATCTCCCCAAGAGTCGACTCGCACGCGGCGTGCGAGAGCTTTTAGAAGCCCAGGACATCAATCCAGAAGAGTGTCTCAGTCTTGCAAGAGACCTCGCAGCGACCTTATGTGCCGTCGGTGTCCGTAACGGTCATCCTCTGCGAAAGAAGCTGGATAAATTCCTTGCTATGGGTACCCCATAGTGTCTTTAGCACTATATCAATTATCTGGCAGTTGTAGATGAGTCAACGAGTACTAGCCGATGGGCTGATATCCGGTCTCTCCTGGTCTATGACCTTCCGGATTGCTCCCCGTCGAAGGCATATTCAAAAATGCTTCTATGTTTTGCCATGCCGATAGGTCCACCGTGGACAAATCAAATCCACCTACACCGCTCTGCATACCCCCCTGAGGGAACCCAGACGATAACGACGGAGATGGAGCGACACTGCTAGCAGAATGCGGCTGCAGGTTCCCACCCGTCGACTCACTCGCCACCGAACCAAACAGGTTCTCTCCCTGACCACCATGTCCAGCTTGGAAAGCGCCCAAGAGTGCCATATTGATGTGGGCATCCGCTGTACCTTCCCTTTGAGCCTGCGAGACCTCATTCACTGGCACCGGTGCACCAGAATCCGCTGTTGCAGGTGAAAAAAGGCTATCCACCGCGGTCTGCCCATCTCCAGACGTAGACTCTGGGGCATCACCAAAAAGATTGGCCATGTCCGACATCTCCATGTCAATGTTATCGAGGTCAAGTTCGATAGGTTTATCAGCAGAATTGCCCAAAGAGGAGTCGATGGCAGCCATCATAGCTGGAGGACTGTTCGTGAGGTCAATGTCGATACGGTGACTGTCCGAATTAGCAGCTGCGGCAGAGGCGAATGCTGCCATGAAGTCGATGTCGGCAGTGGCCAATGGGCGAGCTGATTTTGGGGCAAGTGATACGGGAGACGGGACGAGGCCTTTTGGAAACAATGCCGCCTCTTCCGCGGAGATACGCATCGAAGATGAAGAGAGGTCGAGCTTGGGCGGGAGAGCACTTCGATTGAGAGAAGATAGTGAGATGGCGGATGGGCGACGCATGGGTATGTGTTGAGTATGTCCCTGCGGCGACCCTTGAAGCGGAGTAGACGAGGGGAGTACTTCACTCGCTTCGATAGACGGTACAGGAAATTTGGGTGCCTGTGCTGCGATAGCAGCTTGCTCGGCCTCCCGTGCACGACGTTCCTCGCGGGTTAGATCTCGTTTCAAGACCGAAATGGCACGTAGCTGATTGAACGATGCTCGTGAGGGTGGTTTGGGTGACACAAGATAGATGCTCACCAAATGCAATTCAATGGCGTCACAGAGCTGACCGTATTTTTCGAGTTCGCGCCCGAGAGAGGCTGTTAGTGTACGTGGCGGGTATGGGGCATACTTGTGAACCACTCTACCCGAACGATGGGGTTAGACGTTCCTCTGCAAAATCGAGCCATGTACCTACAGCCTGCGTGTGTCGGCGTGAAAGGCATATATTTGACCAGTCTTCACGACCGCATTCTACTCTAGATGAAATTTGCATTCGGACATGATAAAACGTGCACTTGCCTTGAAGCAGGACGACAGCGCGTTAGCCTCGCGTTCCAACATGACAGCTTTGCCTGCTGGCGCTGGTGGCGGCGGCATAGCACTAGATGGACCCGCTGGCTGTCCAGGTGTGGTCACGGCCGTCGCATCGCTGTTTTGAGTGTGAGATTGAGTCTGCATCGCAGAACGAGTGGTGGTGGTACGCGTCCAAGAAAGGAAAGCAAAGGATCGCGGGTCACCCCGCTGTAGCCAGTCTTGCCAGACTCCACGCCCGACACAAGTCGAAGCTTGTTTCGCTTATAGGTATGCGCTCACCAACGAAGCGACCCCATTGCTGACATTCTCCCACAGACATGTCGGGCGGTGCTCAGGATGTGTTGCCAACACCCAGCTCGACTAGCTTCGACCCAGACGTGAAACAAGGTTACAACGAGGTGAGTGTTGCTATAAGCTTGCTGGATACGCGTGCACGCTCAAGCCATTCTCGTACACCAGGGATGCTTTCAGCGCCGCCTGCGACACTTGACGTCGGTCCAGATACGCAATCTCACACCCTTTCCTGTCCGTGACGCCTTTGCTTCAGCCCTTTCTCAGCCCGCGACACATTCTCAGTTCACACCGCTGGGAAACCTATCTGACGACCTTGACGTGACTCTGCTGCGTAGACGATCTCGTCGAATATCTACGGCCTCGGTCAGCACCCTGAAGAATGTCGTTATAGAAGATGTCACGGGTGTTTCGGATGAGATGAGGGGTCCTGGAGAGGGAAGGGGACGGTGGAGGGCACAGTCTCGCGCGGGCTTTCCGGGTGTTGGTAGTAGTGGGCCAACATCCGGAAGGAATGCTTTATCCCTCTCGCTAGCGGCCACGGCTACGAGACAAAGTCGGATCCGAACGACCTCGACGGTTTCCTCGCATGGTCTCCCAACAAGTTTCTCGTGCGCGGCGACAGCCAGTTCGGTATCGAATACCCCCGTGTCAACGCTATATTTTGATCATTCTCAACGGACCCTGGAGAGGGTCGTTAGGTCGCGTCTCGTGGAGACGTTCATAACGATATATGTCCCTGAGCCGCCACCTCTTTCTCCATCCCCACCGACTGTCAACGGGAAATCGAGATCTCGGGCCGACAGCGGGCCTTCCCCGTCCCCCACTACATCGGCGACAGCCTCCAATATTTCAGTACGAGCTGCTCGCAATGAAACAAGAACGTCCAAGTCTGCAAGTATAGGAACAGCGAAGACGCTCTCTGTTCCTGCAGCCTCGCGTGCTACTTCGCGGCGCTTATCCGTGCCGAGAGGGAAATCACAGCCCGTAGCACGACAAGTGTCTTCATCCTCATCAAGTGTAAAAACGCACAGGGCGTCGTCTTCCGCGCCTTTGCAAAAGTCTTCGAGCCATCAATCTCCACTCCCGCCTTCAGCAGAAGCATTCGTGTTCCCCAAAGTCCCCAATTACATTTCACCAATACACCGTCCTTCTACGAATCCACTTTATAGCCTCGATGGATCGTGTCAGTCCGATTTTGCAGAACACACGAACTTGAGTGCCGACAAGCTTAAAATTCATCTTTGGGCAAAAGTTGATCTTAATGCCATGCATCCAGGAAACGCCAAGGGTAAACAGAAGGACACTGGCGGCACTGGCGGCACTTCTGGAAATCTACAGTGGAAGGTCTTGGAAGAATGGGACTTTTCCTTGTCGGACTTGATACCACTATCCCCCGAAGTAGGTGCGCGAGACCGATATGGCGAGCTCATCGACTCACTCGTCGCCCTTTCATAGCTCGAGAACCATCCGTCGCAGCTACCGTCAAACACGCTCGTAGTGTCCTTCCTACCGACTGGACAAAGTTTTCATTTGCCAGCTCCTGCCTGGACTCGCTCGCGGTCTCAGTCAAGATCGCCGTCCCCGTCGGGTTACAATACGGATCCGGAATCGGAAGGGCGTAAGCTCGTCCAGACTACACAAGTCATTCCTTCAATATCCCACGAGATAATACAAGGCAGTCATGCACTATTAGGTGTCCACCGGAGATCCCGTAAGTTGGAGGCAAGGACAGCCAATTTGGAGGAACTTTCGCAGTGAGTAGACTACATGGGTACGTGTCGCCTAACCCACCTCCTTCAGATTAGTAGCTCTACAAGTTTGTATACGTGACACAGAAGAGTCGCTCTCTGACGTCGTTCGAGAAATCGATCTCTGCCTCGCGAAAGACCACGCTTTGATGTTGGTACGTACACGAGCGCAAGGTCGGTTCGTTATGTAATCGCCGAAGTCTGACCCGAATTCATAGAAACGCGAAGCTTCCGGACGTCAGACGCGCATTGAGGACCGACGGGCCGAAACCCAAGCCATAATTGAAGGGTCAAATCATTGTATGTCGAGATCGTGCTTCCTTCATTTCGCTACGTAACACGCCTTTCACTTTCTTTAGCACGCGACAACCTCGCCGTGCGCCGAATGCGGATCCAGACCCGGAGGGACTGTCTCGCAAAGGCGAAGGCGCTGCAAATTCAAGAGACGAGTGAGCTTTCGGATCAGGTGACTGAAATCACGGAGGAGAGGTAGGTCTAGCCCTGCCGGACTTCTTGGTCCATGTTAAGGCATTCATTTACATTTAGGAGCAACCTCATTACCGTCCGAAATTACCTTCCAGCCATCCGAACGTCCCTCATATCGACACTCGCTACAATATACCCAATCGAACTATTGTCTGCTTCAGAACTCCTTTTCACGATTCTCGCCGTTCCTTTACCCATCCCTTTTAACTCCAATGAGCCCGCGCCGCCGTTGTCACTTTTATCTCACAAGGAGGTCACGGAAGAATCGGTGGCAACAGCGTTGGGATACGCGGCCCATCTTGTGCAACTCCTCTCCGTGTATATGGGGAAAGGTCTCGTGTACCCGATAACATACATTGGGAGCAGGAGCTTGATCAGAGACAACATCTCAGCGATGGTTGGTCCCCGAATGTGTGTTGGACCGTTGTTCCGAAAATGGTTTTTGGACTGACGGGTTGTAGGTTTCCTCTCTTCTCGAAGGGCGTGGACACGTATCGATTTGAATATGCAGTGTTTCTCCTCAACAAGGACATAGAAATGGTAAGCTTGTTGCAATCTTGATTGGTGACCAGCTTGACTCGTGCTCTAGCTTATGGCAGACCGCGATCTGCGAGCGCTTGATATGCGGCATACACTACCTAATCTGAAAAATTTGCTACTCACACTTACTGACGGGGAGTGTGCAAGTGTCCGGTGAGTGACTGCATGGCCACTGTTCGGTAGTGCTGATGGTGGTCTAAGCAACTCGCGGTGTCAAGATTCGCCATCCACGGTACGTCCAACGACACCTCCTTGTGCGGCATCATTACCTGCCACGGATCGAGCGCCTGAAACACCGAAGGCGGAGCTAAGTCCAAGAGTGCCTCCTGCTGAGCTGTCTCAAGAGAGTAGTGGTGCAACCACGCCGAAAGCTGGACAAGGCGAAGGCGGTACTGGCACAAGTTCACGATATTCGAAACTTTCCCTCGTATTTCCGCCGCTTCCGGGCTTCTTTCGGTCACGCAATTCGCCCACGATTCTGCAATCGTCGGGGAAATCCGCGACAGATACAGTGGAAGAAGCCCGAGATAGCGGTGCATTTGTGGATGTACCACCGAACTCGTCGGAGGGTACAGAGTCTGGTCATGCTGGGAAGGCAGAGGACGACGACGATCGGCGCACCATCAAGGGTGTGAGCGTTGACGTTGCGGGGCCAGACGGGAATGGGCAGGCAGCAGACGGAGCCACGTCTGCAGCGGAAAAGACTGTTGATGCGACGTCACTGAGCGTCGTTGCTGTCGATTCGTTCGTCTAATGTACGCGTTTCTTTGTCGCACCGTTTCCCGCGTGGCAGATTAGGCTCGGGTTGGCATGGGGCGATTGAAATAGCCGCGATGACCAAAGTGTGCAAGGGTGGAGTGAATTGACAAAGGACCCTTAGTTGCGGACCCGGTCGGACGATCGCTTAGTGATTAGTAGGTCTAAATGCTGGTACTTGGACTACAGACTCGGACATGCTGAGCGGTGGTCGTCACCAGCTGAGTGTCTACTAGATATGTTTTTTTTTTTTGTTTCACCGATACGAAACAGTACTATTAAAAAAAAACATATCTTCTTGGGATGATCGGACTTTGAAAAAAAAAATGAGGGTTAACTCCAGCCGCTTTTGATCCCCACGCACTACCGAGGTGCCTTAAATTCGCTGGTCTTAGCTACTCGACATTCAGCGTTCCTCCCTTGCATTGCGCTCCAAAAATCTTGCACCTTTCACCAGGCATGTCTTCCTCATCTCCCCCGTTCGTCTCGCTCATTGCTGCTCCACGTCCCCGGCGTGTCTTCCCATATAGCCCTCCTGGCCGCATTGTATCATCAGTCCACTTTAGAACGGCTCAAAATTGGCTTCAAGGTCTCTTCGTTGCGCTGTACTCGGTCCATCTCTTCTCACTCTCCGTTCCCCTCCCAGGAATACCACTGTGCATCTAGCATTACCGTTTCCTAATCTCGTTCCTTCGTTCCATTTGTTTTCTATCCTCATCTTCTTTTGGAAGAAAAGTCGTCCTCCACTTTACTATTCAAGATGAACACTGCTGAAAACATTAATTCTTCCGCCGATAATCGCGCCTCCGATGGCAGGAAGCAGAGTCCCCCTGCTTTCCTCGACCTCGCAGACTCGGTATGTCCTCTTCCTTGCAAGCGCCCATATCTGATTTAGATTCATCCCACCAGGCTGCGAGGTTGGGCACCAGCATGCCTGACATTTCAGCTGTAAGTCTCACTCGTTTCCCCCGTGCCGCTATCTCACCAGCGTTTTTCGACAAAGCGCCTCGAACTAAGGCGTTTGGAACACGAACGTCAGCGTGCTATCCAGCGGAAGCTGTTCGAGGAACAGATGTGGGTTTTGGAGCAGCAGCAAGCCCAGGAGCTGCTTAGCATCCCTTATGACTCTGTCGGTTTGGCCGTCTCTGCCCCTACCACCCCACCGCGCGTCAATACTGCTTTGCATGGCGACAACTTCATCAAGTCGGCCCTCTCCCATTCTTCGGTCGACGCCGAAGTTCTCTTCAAGGCCGTTGGTTCTGCTGTTACCGACAAGCGCAAGTCCGTTGCTTACGCTCCATCCGTCGATCTCTCGCCTGAGCTCGGATCTGCTGTCAACGGCCAGTACAACCGCGCTGGTGCCAAGAGCATGCCAGCGAGTCGTCGCACTTCCACAAGCAGCCATGACGAAGAGTTGGTAGAGCACTTTCGAGGGATGGCACTCTCTGGGGAAAGACCGAACCGGGCTACACCAAGCCCTGGTGCAGTTTCGCAGTCCATGATGGTCAGTGGGCGACGTAACGACGACGACCATGCGCGTCCCGGTCAACAGTACAACGTTGGGATGATGCTCGACGAGCAGTTGGACCAAGAGATGCACAGTGAGTTCAAATCTTGCCATTTTTGGTCCATTGTACCTCATATCGTCAAGATGCCATGAGAAACCTTCCGACATCGGATGATGACAAGTTTGCATCCTATGCGAATAAGGTAAGGTTCGCTCTCGACCCTTGAATATTATTTTTCAGTTTTTCATTAGATTTCGACGTCTTCCGCTGCGCTGGATCTCGCTCATCGTCCACAGACCTCTCCACGGAACTCTTTCGCGGCTCGTGGTGAAAAACCGTCTGAATGGCCACAGTTTGTCGGCAACCCCCGTGCCCCAGATGGCGTGAGCTCTAGAACCGAACGTCGCACAGTGACAAACCCAACCCTGACATTGACCTCTTCGATGGATCTTGGTGGGAAACTTGCTGGCACGGTTACCGGGACGTCGACACCCCTCGTCGGACAGCACTCGCAATTGACCCTTGGTTCTTCTGGTACTCCGTCCTCTCGTCGGGGTTCCCCGCTCGATAACTTCAGCGCTGCTACGCGATCTGTCCCTGCGACACCTCTTTCCCTCGCGAACGGTAGTAGTAATCATTTGCTGCCAACTCCAGGCACACCTCTCACCCCAGACGGTCAAAACCTGAGTGGACGTTTATCGTCCCAAGGAAACCACCACCTTGAGGACGCGGCCAAGGCTGACGTTCAACCATCGTTGTCTCGGTTACCTTCTAGCCAATTTAGTGATTCCGGCTTGTCGTTTGAGGTATTTATTTTTCGTTCATTGTTACCATTTCTAAGTTTCTCGTTCATCGATGCAGCAATACGGTGTCGACTCGGTATATGAACTCGCCAGCCAACTAGATGATTCTCGCTACGGTGCTTACAAATTTGATACTGCTGGTCGGAACGGTGCTGTGGTCAATGGGTCCAGTGGCTCGACTGCGCTTTACCATCACAATGGCTCCCGTTATGGTCTCGGTCTTGGACGGGGTGGCGCACCCGACGGTAAGATGAACGGTTTACACGGCCCCAAGCACAAACGCGGTGACATGGACCGTAAGTCCCTCCCGGCCTCGACCAACCCTCGAAACTTAGTTCATTTTTTTCTAGTCAACCGGTTTGCCGGTACTCGCATCGAAGACCTGCAGGGTGAAATTCCAGCATTGTGCAAGGATCAGCATGGCTGCCGGTACCTTCAAAAGAAGCTCGAGGAAGGTGTTCCCGAGCATCGTGATATGATCTTCCGCGAAACCTTCGGACACTTTGCCGATCTGATGACAGGTGGGCGCTAGCGTAATCTTACGTTGAGTGTTGTGATACTGATCGAGCGAAGATCCATTTGGTAATTACCTGTGCCAAAAGCTCTTGGAATACTCCACCGACGAGCAGCGGAATGTCATCTGCGAATCGGTTGCGCAGGACTTGGTCAATATATCACTCAACATGCATGGTACTCGTGCTGTACAAAAAATGATTGACTTTCTGTCTACTAGACGACAGGCAAGTCTGACTCGCTCCATTTCTTCTCTTCTAGACTTACGGGAGAACATAGACTGATCAGAGATACAATGTGCAGATACACTCTATTATTGTCGCGCTCAGCCTCCATGTTGTTGTGCTCATCAAGGACCTCAATGGGAATCATGTCATCCAGAAATGTCTCAACAAACTCGCCCCTGAAGACAACCAGGTATGTGTGACGCATTGTTTTGGTATTTTGATGCTGACGTCCATTCCTTGTAGTTTATTTACAATGCCGTCGCTGCGAATTGTGTCGAAGTTGCGACTCACCGTCACGGATGCTGTGTGCTACAACGATGTATCGATCACGCTTCCGATCACCAACGCGTCCAACTTGTGAATGAGATCACCTATAACGCTCTCACGCTGGTCCAGGACCCATACGGAAACTATGTGAGCATCATGACACATCCACAACTATGGCATGAGGATGTTAACCTTTCATCCTCTACTAGGTCGTACAGTATATTCTGGACCTGAACGACAATCGTTTCAGCGATGCCGTCATTCGTCAATTCACAGGGAATGTATGCGCGCTTTCAGTTCAAAAATTCAGCTCGAATGTCATTGAGAAGGTGGGTGTTCTCGCCGTGTTGTAAATGACAGACCACTCATGCTCCCCTGCCATACAGTGCATCCGCGTGGCTGAACATAGCACTAGAAAAATGCTCATTGAAGAATTGCTTAATCGCTCACGCTTGGAGAAGTTGTTGCGCGACTCGTATGGCAACTATTGCGTTCAAGTTGGTATTTATACCCGTTGGATATACCACTTACTTATGATGTCCAGACTGCACTTGACTACGCGGAGCCTACCCAGCGAGCCCTTCTCGTTGAGGGCATTCGCCCCGTTCTTCCACTCATTCGCAATACTCCCTACGGCAAACGTATTCAAAACAAACTGCAACGCGAGCAGGTCGATAACTACAACGGCGGATACCATGGACATCAAATGATCAACATGAGCCTCAACAGTCAAGCTCTCGGCTTAGCTCATGGCCCTGCTGCTGGGCGACACATACCACAGAGTATCCACCCCAATGGCCCGATTGCAGACATCTACGCATCCCAGGCTAATCTGTATGGGATGCAAGGGCAAGGGTCTTATGGACCGTCGCATTTGGCACCTCAACTGCACGGCCTGCAAGCACGTTCCATTGATGGATATGTTTTACAAAACAACTCGCCTCATAACGCCAGTTTGACACCCCCGCATACCCACGCTGGTGGTTACTCTGGAGTGTCGGCGTACGCTAACGTGAGCTTTGGCAACATTGGTCTCGCTGGATCATTGAGCGATCCCTACCAGAGCTACGGATATGGGATGTAAACGTCCTGCATCACCATCGCGCTATCGACGACTGCTGCCTCGACCGCCTAGCCACTCGTTAATGCCCTATTTCTATGTATATTCTAACTCGCTTGCGCTTGGCGCCCGATACCTCCATGTTGCTTGTTGCTTGCCTCACCTCGTCTCCCGGAGTACCCTTTCGACCTATGGGCATCGGCCGGCTTCGATCATATCACCTCGCACATTTGTACTTTGGTCCGGCATACACAGTTACACCCCATAGCTATTACTTGGTTTTGCTTTCTGAACATTCTTCGTTGTCTTGCCATTTTTTCTTTCGTGCCCTCTAACTGCCGCATTTGTACAGCCTTAATCTTCAACTCATCTAACCAATGTCTGTTTAATGGCGAACCATGCCGCAGCACTACTTGTGTACTTATTGTGCAATCTATACTTTGTTGCTTATTGCCTCGCTAGTCTGTTAGTTGAAGTGAGTCTCGACCTCGTCTATCGCCTCCCTCGGATATTACGGCCATGTTGTACGCACGCTCCGTAGTATCAAACTAACTATATGACTCCCGAGGTAAGAGGGCTGTGGAACACTGGCAAGGCATTGCCATGGTACATGATCTAAAGATGAGAATAAAAAGACTCAGTTCGACCGCGGAGATCAGCTTTGACATGAAGACGGTGGAGTACTAGTAGCCTGTACCTCGGCAAGTCCGAAGGGCGTGGTAGAAAATCGGATCCAACTTTTTCCCTCGTGCCACACATATTTAAACCTGACGCTGACCTGCAGGTCGCAGTCGCTCGCTGCATCTCTTTTTGAACTCGTTCGGCTATGCGTCCGCGTGTCGTAGCCCCTCTCGCCCTGGTGGCCGCCATTCTCTCCGGCGTACAGGCCATCCAAACCGTCTCTCGCGCTGGCAGATACCTGTATACCGCAGACGGAAACCGATTCTATATTAAAGGTGTTGCATACCAGGAACAAGGTATGTGTTTTCCGTGCCTCCGCTACCCCGAAGCCTCTCATACTGCGCTCTAGGTCAGGCCGTGGCTGGTTCGAACAACCCTTTCCTCGAACCCTCCACCTACATCGACCCCCTGTCCGATGGCACTACTTGCCAGCGTGACTTGCCTTTCCTCCAGCAACTCGGGGTCAACACCATTCGTGCTTACAGTGTCAACTCAGCACTGAACCACGATACGTGTATGCAGTTGTTTAGCAATGCAGGAATCTATACCATGTGAGCAATGCGTGTCCAAACTTTACGCACATCGGAGTTGCTGACTGTCGTCCGCAGCATTGATTTGGCCCTGCCCCTGAATGGCTCCATCGATCGAAGTTCTCCGACGTGGACCACGGCGCTTCTAGACCAATATATCGAGACTATCCAGGTATTTTCAAAGTACGACAACGTTCTGGCCTACAATGTCGGAAACGAAGTCGTCACTCAAGTCAACGAATCAGTGGCGGCTACATTTGTGAAAGCAGCTGCCCGTGACACCAAGGCATACCTGTGAGTGGTTTGTCGAGGTTGTTCCTGCAGTCCACAAACCAGCTGTCTGCTCAGAAACTCTATCAAATCAGCCGCTCTCGTCGGATATGCCTCTATTGATGGTGCTTCGGACTTGGTCCTTCCCCTCGCTGAATATCTCTCTTGTGATCCCTCGGGTAGTAACTCGGGTGCCACCGCAATCGATCTTTACGGCCTTAACAACTAGTACGTACCACGACATTTCGCACTTGGTCTGAAGTGTCTGACTCTCATGCAGCCGGTGGATCGGAAATTCATCCTTCCAGGTAGCCTATGCTTCGATAGAGGCTCTCTATTCAGCCTATAACGTCCCCGCCTACTTTAGCGAGTTCGGAAGCCCCACAAATCCAGTAACAAGCTGGGATGAAGTCGGATCGCTCCTCAGCTCCCAGTTGTCCCCTGTTTGGTCGGGCGGTATTGCCTTCTCGTACTTCCCCGCCACGAGCGCGGGAGGCGACTTTGGTATAGTTTCCATCTCCGCAGATGGTAGCACGGTCACGGTTAACCAGAATTTCGACAACCTCAAGACTCAGTACGCTCAGGCTTCGCCTCCTAATTCACCCTCCAAGAGTGCAGCTGGATCAACGAGTTATCCTGCCTGCCCACAGCAAAACTCGACTTTCCTTGCTTCTACCACTTTACCAGCTACTCCCAACCTTGCTGCCTGCACATGCTTGGAGGAAAACCTGAGTTGTCAATTCACTCCAGCAACCTCAAACTATAGCGCAATTGTCGGTGCGTTGATCGATTTCGGTTGCAGTGCGCTTGGACAGATGGGCGGGAATTGCAATCCAATCTCGGCCGACGGTCAGACTGGCGTGTACGGTGCCGTGTCTGGGTGCGATCCGAGTATGTGTCGTCTTTTATATCCTGAGTCGAGTCGTTAACATGATTTCCGGTAGCTGTCATGCTGTCATGGGTAATGACCCAGTACTATCTCGCCAACAACAACAATCCACAGGCTTGCAGCTTTGGCGGAAATGGTACTGTCAACGCTCACGCACCAACGAGCAGCAGTGCAGCCAACGCGGCGGCTTCGTCCTGCTTAGCCAGTGCCACTGGCACCTCTGTCCCCACGCTCCCTTCTGGAAGCTCTTCTGGCAGCTCCGGCAGCTCTGGGTCCACTCCTGGTACTAGTGGCGCCGCCGCCCTTGATACGAATGTTTTCGCGAGCGTTCTTATGGTCGTTGTGATTGGAGTTGTGAGCGGAGTGTGGGCTCTCGCTTGAGAACACTTAATTTAGAGGAAAACGGACCTTTGTACATGATGGATGCTCTATTCTACTTGTTCGTCTGGTTTATGGGATTCCGGTTGTAATTTACGAATCGGATAATGTGATTTTCTTTTGTTGTTTTTTGTTTCTTTTTGTGGTTGAGTCAGCAACAGAAAAATAGAAATAAAAAAACGGAACGCGCAGCAGCCATCATTCACATCTGCAATGGGCCCAAAGACACGCACAGCTACCGAGTGGAGCTTGGCTGACGACGACTTTGACACAGCAATGGGACCTGCTACCACCCACGAAACAGAAAACGGCGCAGGCGATGGCCAACTTGACGACGCTGGACAGGCTGCAGAGTTAGCTACTGGCAAGTCCTATGAAGAAACTCACGGTGCAAAGGCGGAACCTCGTGACAGACCAGTCAAGGTGCTTACGTCTCATCCTCTCGTTTTTGCTGTTTGATTCCTCTGCTGCTCCTGTTGTCTCCTGTCTCGTGTCGATGTTCTACACCCTGGGCAGCTCGCTCGCAGCTTTTATCGTCCACTGGGGACTGGCGCTTTTTGGACGTCGGACTGCTCTACCTTTCGAGATCCGGGGGACACGACGATCGGATTCCTTGTCTGCTTGCTTGTCTGGACCATATTACGCTTCACATGCTCTCGTTTCGCTGTGGTCCTCGCTTTCTTCTCGTTGTGGCTTTCGCCCTCCTCTTTGTCTGGCCCCGGTATTGAAACTCTCTGCGCCACTTAGCCGAACAAGATTTATATTGGCGGCCTTCCTGATCATATTCGCCCGGAAGACCTGCGGAGCTGCTTTGGAAAGATTGGCGATATTGTCACAATTGAGCTCAAGTGGGTCTTGCATCTCCCAACGTGTGGCTATCGCTGACACCTCACTCTTTTTTTTTAGACTTGGGTATGGCTTTGTGGTAAGATTTAATCGGACGTCTGCTTTGTGCTCATTGTTGAACTGTCGGGGGTTTCTTTAGGAGTTCGACACCAAAGAGGCTGCAGAGGAAAGTGTTGCCAGGTATCACGAAGGGTACTTTATGGGGAACAAAATCCGGGTCGAGTTGTCTCATAGCCGTGGACGATCGTATAAACGCTCTGACGATCCGGGTGCATGCTTTAGATGTGGTGAAGGCGGCCATTGGGCAAGGTGGGTGTGATATTATCTGAACATCAGTGTGAGATTGACGACCCACCAAAGGGAGTGCCCCCGTCCGGCTACTCAATCGTGAGTGTTGCTATTTGGCGTTCGTCGTCCCTCGAAAACTGAGTCCATCACATTAGGCGTAGTGGTGGTCCCGGTTACGATCAGCCTTCACACGATCGTGGGCATTCTGCCCGTGATTACCATCACCACTCATCCAGAGATGGCCACTCATATCGAGATGAATATTCGAGGCACTCAAACTCGAGGGATGATCGCTTTTATGACACCCCTGCAACCCTACCTTCAGCACGAGATCATCGGAAGGCTTTAACTCCACCGCCACGTGATCGCCGTGCTGACCCTCTGCCACGTCGTGAGCACGATGACTATCACATGCGAAGTCCCCCCCCACCACAGCCTGCGGCTCGCCACGAGCGTACTCGACATGGTTCTGAGAGGGAGTACTCTTCGAATGGGGCACCTGAGCGCGATTCCTATGATCGATATGAACGACGCCCAGCTGCTCATTCAGATGACAGAAGTGTGCCATACCCAGCACATGGTGGACGACCCCGAACGCCTCCCGGTCCTCCACCGTCTTGGAGGGATGAGTATGACAAGGCACCTCGGTAAGCACACACGCTGCGCGGCAGGTTTGGGAATTCATCACTACGTTTTAGGGGGCATCATCACACACAAGAGACACGTAGGCGTCCGGTGACCTCACCCGCTCCTTATCCTGGCGGCAGCGCAAACGGGTCTCGACCTCGGTATGTTTGTCCCGTACTCGTGTAATACTTCAACTTTATGACGACATTCTTCTCAGACGTCGTTCACTCAGTCCACCTCCTCGTTATGACTCGAGATATGGTGGGCAAAATCATACTGAGGGCGACAGGTACTCTGGTCCTTCGCGGGAAACTACACGCGTCAGGGACTACCATCGCAATCGAGCTGAAGACTCTGGTCACAGGCGATCCTAGATTGCCATAAAACAATTTGAACGCGTAGATTTGATCCAATCTCTGGCTCTGGTCGTTGTCTCCGTCACTCACGGTAGTCGCTTCATCAAAAAAAGTACTCTCGGATCGTTTTGCTCGTAGAATGACAATTGCTATTTGGCTCGGTGTTTCATCATGGTCAACAGAGCTTCCTTGTCCTTGCTCGCATGCATGGGTGTCCAAAATATGCTTGCTTCATAGCCCGGTCGGCGACGCGACACATTTCGAGTCTTTGCTACTTACCTGTCACAGACGTCGCTGGAGCACCCCGACCGTTCACTCCGGGTGCAGTTTACCTCCTCACCTCAGTCAATGGGACCATTGATCACGCTCCACAGCGCACGGAATTGAAGCGCTCTCTTTACCTAAGAATTGTATATTGAATCGCCACCGCTAATTCATCTTTAACTTAGGGCCTGTATACAGGTTTGTCCATCACCGCTGGTAACCCCAGCCTATCAGCCCTAGCTGCGGGCTCGTGCTGCCAAAATGTTCATTACCATCAAATCATGCACCACATCAATGATTGCGTGCATCCCTCCAGTAATTGGCAGCGTACACGATTAGACCTGGCACAACGCATATCACGCACCACTATGCTGTCCAAGTCGTGCATGCATCCTGCCGCTCAGCAACCCCATCACTTACTTACCATGCACTGTCACTGAAAAATCAACTTATCTGCATACACTCGTCTTGATGCCCCTCCTATCATGATCGTATGCGCATTCTACTAGGGGTTATACTCTGAATCAACAGCATCGGTGGGTGTTTCAGTTTCGTGTGAAACGTGGGGTCAGTGTAATAGACGATGATTGCATCGTTGTTATCGCAAAGGAGACTTCCGTACTGAGGTGAGATCCTTTGATACTTCGTACTCCTGGCCTTCCGTTTGGAGGGCAGTGTTCTATGGAACGGACTCGGTTATATCCTAAACACACCAGCACGTCCAAGTATGTACGTAGCTGAAACGCTTGGTGTCAGCTGTATCAGTAAAGCTTGATAAGAGCGCCATCTTTTATATTATGTCTGACATTTAGCCCACCACATTCCGGATGTAACAGGAAAGTTCGGCTCAAGATAGGCGAAGTAGACACCCATTATCGATCACAACGGAGGTAAGATCAATTTGAGACACTGTCAGACCGTATCTAACACCATCTCCACCGACTTCGCCTAGTCTATCGTACACACGACGTTCGAACTATCATTCGTGTTCCGACCGCTACTTAAACCGTGATGCCGTGCGAGGCTTTCACCACTGGCATATATTCACTCTCGCTATGCGTTTCTATCGCGCTCTCGTCTCTAGCCTCTTGTTCGTTTCTGCGGTTCTTGCCGTAGATTCGATGTTGGCTGGTGCTATATACGAAGTTACGTCCGAGGTGACGGCATTTCTGCTGGACTGTATGTTGTTTGGTCTCATCTTGCTCCTGACAGCCTGGCCGTTCCAAAGTGGTTCATTCGCAGGCCTCGGTCCGCATTCCCATTAGTCCGAGGGAAGTTGGCACGGGTTTCACTATCGCAGTCGGTCTCGACACCCTAACATGCGAAACTGCCTCTGTTTCGGCTGGACTCGTAATATATATGGACGATGATGGGCCCTGGATCAGGGGTAAGTTAACATGAAATCCATGGCATCGGCAACTTCTCACTCTTTCATGTATAGCTTGGTTCACGTTCGTGCCCGCCAAATCAGAGTGGTCCCCGGAATCCTTCAAAATCTATCCTGGTGATTCAATCGCAATCCAAGTCTGGCTCACAGACTTGGAGACTCTTACGGGAGCTTCCTTCCACATGCACAAAGTCGGTTCTCACCGCGCCGAGGACACCTGGACTGGCACCCGCGCCAATAACCAGCCGCTCTGCCTGAAAAACGCACACTGGACTGTTGGATATGTCACAGAAGCAGATGGTACTGGTCACCCGCCCCTTACCAACTTCGAAGAAGTGACTTTTTCGGACATCAAAATTAAACATCAGAGGCAGTTGCACAATGCTCGCAAAAATGATGTCAGAATCGTGGATATTAAACAGAACGGCCGGGTTATGACATCTACCGAGGTTGTGGATCTGAGAGGATCAACAAATGCCGTCGTCGAATACAAAAGGAGAAGTCATCAGTAAATTTACAAAAATCTTATTCGGACCGGACACTAATTTTCGGTAGGGATCGTCCAAGGATGGTCATAGCTTGAAGCCAAGTGAGCAAGCGCGATTTTCGCCTCCATATGTTGTAACTTGTCGTCGGTACTGCCGCAGGGAAGATCATCTTTGTTCCTGGTGCTGCTCTCCGACCGTTTGGAGGTAGGGTCCTTGTCGGGCTGTGACACATTGGTTCGTTTAGATGGCGGCGCGAGTGATTGAGAGTTCCCGGCATCGACCTGCAATTAACAGATAAACCCGAGAACACATATTAGAATTAAGCTGAGGCATACCTCGAATTTACCTCCTTACCTCAGTCAATGGGACCACTAATCACTTCCACTCTTTAACTTAGGGCCTGCATACTACAGGTTTGTCCATCGCGTCCGCTGGTAACGCCAGCCTATCCGGTGCTCGTGCTGCCGAAATGTTCATTACCATCAAATCGTGCACCACATTAACGATTGCGTGCATCCCTCCCTCTAGTAATTGCATAGTATGGTACGCAGCGTACATGATTAGACCTGGCACTTGAACGCATATCACCCACCACTATGTTCAAGTCGTGTATGCATCCTGCTGCTCATTCATCCCCATCACTTATTTACCATGCACTGTCAGTCTGTCACTGAAAAATCAACTTGGGTGGCTTCTGCGACGAGCAGGGTCCCTGGTTCAGAACCACGCTGAGTCTGTGGCCCAGGAACGTGGGAGGCATGTACCCACTCGGAAATGGGTCAAAGGGCACCTCAGGCAACACTGAAGGTATGTGCTCATTTTCTTCTACGTCTCACAGCCTCGAGTTATGGTATGACGTCAGGTCACGAGTGCCAGTGTGCATGCCAAGGTATCGCATCTTGCTCCAACTCCGGTCGTTTGGTCGCGTTGCCGATGTGGATTCCTGGAGAACCAGGAGCTGCCCTCGCCGCACTACGTCTTTGCATCGTCCGTCACGGTGACCTGGTCGGCCAAGGCCACCTCGTCTCCGTTGACCGAAGCTGAGATACAAGATGACATGGCCGCATATGCAAAAGCGGCGAGCAACGCTGTACACAGTGCGGTGCAGATTCGATTCATGGCGCAAATGGGTACCTCTCCCCGATCAGTTCCTTCATGAAACAGTGTCCAACACACGTGCAGAAAAGTGGGGCGGAGACGAAAAAGGGCGTACCAGATTAACGAGGGGGATCATCGACGCCGTCGTGGAGGCTGCAGGCGAAGAGCGCGTTGGTATTCGTGTCGGTCCCTGGAGCACATATCAAGGTGAGGACGCTTGCGTTGGTTGGTCCGCCTGCTTGCCGTGCCCATCTACGGTCTTTTTAGACATCGGGATGCCAAAGATGCGACCCACATTCGTATACCTTGTTACTCTCTACGTGACACGCACCCCAAGCTGGTGTACCTTCATGTGATCGAGCCTCACGTGGCAGGTTCTTCGGACACGGATGTAGCGCTAAACCCAGACGAGAATAACAACTTTTTGCGCGAGATATGGAACGGTGGTGAAGGTGATGAAGAGATCATATCAGCTGGTGGATATACTCGCGAGAAAGCACTACGCACTGCAGAGGACAAGGAAGATTTGGGCGATTGTATGCATGAATGTGAGAGGCTGCCTGCTCTTTCGTTCTGGTGTGGTGCTCGTGATTCATCCGACTCGGTACAGCCAGTGCAGCTGCGGAAGATACCCTGATGACTTTGGATTGGTCAAAGTATTATTTGCGAGGAGACTTGACGCCATTCGGGTACAACGACTGGCTGTTTGCGGATGGCAGCGTTTGATAGATGGCAAGCTGTGAGGTATGGACGGGCCCTATTGCTTGGACGGTCGGACGACAGATCTATAAATTAGATGGCTGGGGTGTATACAAGGACCCAGTTGGGACGATCGATACTATCCGAGATTCCGAGTCAGTTCGCTTTCTTAATTCACCAACTTTTACCCTTTTCTTTTTGTTTTTTTTTTCAAGCCGGGGACATTCGAGTCAGGCGTTACGATAAGGGATTGGGTCACCCACTGAATGACTCGGGATACGGTAGGAATGGTGTTCTGAATAAGATGGATTGTATGTGTATGTAGTATGCTACATCCAGTGCGTGCGGTTTACTGATGCTAGTCTTAGTCCAAATCTTTCAGTCAGATCAAGGTATTCATGTCCCATGTGATATATGTTCAGAGTGTCCAGATCTTTACGGTCGAATCACGTCCACCTGAAGCGAGATAGCGGTCCATATACCGGAGGCGATCTACCGGTCGAGTGTGTCCATTTGTCCGCAGCGTGGAGTGTTGCATGGTGGTGCGGTTGTATATCTGGGGTGCAAAATATAGCATTGCGCTTAGAATGTGTGAAGCAAAGGATGTAGTGTGTGTGGTATACCTTGACGCCGTTCTCTCCTGTGGCGGCGACAATTTTGCGGGTATCAAATTGCAGCGCAGTCACTCCGTGGTCGTACTTGAGGGTTTCGAACACACCGCCAGAACGCACGTCCCATATCTCAAATAGGTAAACATAAGAGATGGATCCAATATTAAGACAACAATATGTACTCACTCTAATGGACTTGTCCAGACTGCCGCTAACAATATGGATTTCGTCAAACTGTAGGCACGTTATAGGACCAGTGTGTCCGAACAGAGTCCGATGAGCCTGGCCAGTACGCACTGGGGAGTCTTCAGTCTTTTGACGAGACCACGAATGAACAGGGTGCTTACTGTCCCACATCCTGACTGCACCATCGCCACTTCCACTTACCAGTCCATAACCCCAGAACTGGACGCCCCCCATGAAGTCTTGATACATATCCCAGCTCCCGTCCGCGTAAGGTGGTGTTGGCACAGCGAATGTGCCTGTGGCTGCGGCTGCCCCAGATAATGGTAACTGGTTACCAAGTGGGGTAACCTGGGAGTGGGAGATCGCCCAGAGGATGTCCATCGTGAGCACACATTGACCGGTCGTGAGATCCCATTGACGGAGGGTCTTGTCCGATGCACCCGTGACCTATCAAGAGTCAACACCATTGTGCACAGCGTCACGGATGGTAATCACCAGGCACTCGTCTTCGAAATAAAGAGTTGTGACTGCCTTGGTGTGACCGTCAAACGTCCTCACGCAAGGACCGTCGGAGTCTGTACCAGCCTCGCTCGCTGTAGCAGACCTCGTATAGTCTGGTTTCTCAATGAGCTCTCCGTCGTGGTATGAGCTCGAGTCTACGTCCTTTTCCCAGTCGTCGTCCACGAGACGAAGATCCCACAATCGAACAGAGCCATCTTCACTGCCGGTCAGGCACAAGTTGTTCTCCACTTGAATGCACTTGACTCCGCCATGGTGCCCACGTAGACGGCCAATCTCGGAGCCTGTCATCAGGTCCCAAACCCGTGGTTGAGGGTCGTCTTGGGACGAGCTGACCAATGTTCCATATGGTTCTGAGAAATCAAGCGCGGTTATCGGTGTCAAGTGGCCTTCCAAGGTCTTGGATTGTAATGAGTGAGTGCGAGACAGAGCATTAAATGATGTGGAGTACCATGAACGCTATGGCGGGAGGGAGATCTTCGTGCTCTGAGGGTAGGAAGACGGGTCCTAACATCGGATGAGAGATGAAGGGGAGTAAGCACTGTGGTAGGTACTACCTTTTCTCCGTCGCGAAGGAGGGACATGATGAGCTTGAGGGGCAGTAACTGTGTGGTGTTTTGAGGTTGCTTCTTCGAATTCTAAGCGCTCCTGAATGCCTTGGACTGATGTGTGGTGAGCTGACTTGCACGAACCAGACAACAAATAGACAGACGTTCAGCATCCAACTCTAATTCATCCTCCTGAATTTTAAGCAGGTCACTTTCTAATTGATCGCGAATTAAATCCAATGCTTTAATCTTGTTTTCGACTTCTGTGATCTCGTTCTGGACCAAGCTCTATGACAGCATCGCAGGTTACAAGGAAAAGAGATAACAGAGACGAGCACGTACCTGGCGCACAGTGAGATTTTGCTTGTCGCCAATGATTTCCTCTGCTTGTCGCGTGAGCTCGTCCTTGCCTAGCATCTTGGTGGTGCTCAAACTCTCCCTGGCCTTTCTCTTCCCTTTAGGTCTCCTTTGATCGACCACCACTACATCGTCTTCGCTGACCACACTATGACTGTCCTCGGCCTCATCCTCCAACATGCGTCTCGCCCGTATGCCTATTTTTCTTAAGCCGACCTTTGGGAGATCGACGTTTCGTAGCTGCCGTCTCCTCGTGCGGTTCTTCTCGGAGCTGGGTATAGTGGCATTGAATCCGCGCAAAAGGCTCACGTCTGAGGCGACACCATCGGGTTCTGGAACGTGGGCGACAAGGAGCTCTTGGGTTGCTTCTGCAACTTGAAGGTCGCGGGACGTGACACGACGGCTTCCGAGAGTAAGGCGGAGCGGAGCGCGACCGAGGGTTGCAAAGTCCATCCTGTGGCCACTCTTGATGCTGGTGATTGCCCCGCGCGAACGGGAGGACACTGTAGCGGCTGCTGAGATCATTCTCGGTGTCATGATGACTGGCGCGACTGCATAGAAAATGAAGGTGAAACGGAGGACATGAAAGAGGACGGTGCACTGACGGTCTGAAAGGATCCTCGTCGAGTCCTCTTTCTTGTGAGAGAAGGGAGCGAAGATGGCTTTGGACATGGCTCGTAGCTTGCTCTAAGGGAGTGTGGTCATACCGTTGCATTCCGAGCAAGAGTTCCCACGGTGCATTGTAACTGGTCACGTGCGAGATGACATCACGAGTCTAGACCCCTTGTGACATCATAGCACGTGACCGCACAAGAGACTGTCCAAGTCAACGTTTTCGTTTCTTGTCGCCGTCATGTCCGACGACTTTTTCTCGAATATTCCTCTCGCCCGGTCCACCGCCAAAGACGACCAACGCGACGACTTTGCACACGCCATCTCTCTTCGCTTCGGCTCCACCGATCTCCGCACCGCCCGTCTCCTCCCCGACGATGTTCCCCACTGCCCCACAACACAACTCTCTCACCCACCACCACCACCACACCTTCCCCCTCCCCGTCCTCCCTCTCCCACACAGACCTTCACCCCCGTCCCACCCTCCGCGCTTGCTCCCTTCCTTACGGACCCTCGCTCGCTCATCCTCGACATCCGACCTCACGCAGCCCACGCAGCCGCCCGCCTCAACAATGCCCTTTCCCTCTCTGTCCCAACAACCCTCCTCAAACGCCCCCTCTTCTCTCTCTCAAAGCTCTCCCAGATGCTCCCATCACCCTCTTCCCGCGCTCATTTCGCAAACTGGTCCTGCGCATCTTGCATCCTCGTCTATGATTCAGATTCTACCTTTTCTCCGGATAACAGCATCATCGCCGGTCTCTTGCGTAAATTTCGTGCAGAGGGCTTTGAAGGTGAGCTAGGTTGGGTCCGTGGCGGTTTCCAGGCCGTGTGGAAGGAGGCCCGCGACCTCGCTACCACAGAACCTCCCTCCCCAGAAGAAGAAGACCCCGACGCTGCATTTCTATCTGGTACCCTCAGGACAACTCATCTCCCGAAAGCCGCCTTTTCCCTATCCTCCACTACAGTTGCACCTCCCCCGCATCTCGGTGTTGTCCCTGGCTCCATTCCTCTCTTAAACACCCCTGCCCCATCAGCTTCTCGTGCCGCTAACCCCTTCTTTGATACTATTCGCCAGAACGTCGAACTTTCCCACGGCATCACCGAGCGCATTCCCTTGCGTCTCCCCAGACGTGTCAGAAGACGGATTCCCGATCTGCCCTCGCGATGGTTGCAGGACATCGCTCGTCGTTCTGCCCTTAGGCGCTCATCTGCCTCCCGTCATCCAGGTCTCGATGGTCTCGAGTCGGGTTCCGAGTCAAGTGACGATCCTCATACATCAGATCCTGACGAGAATGATCCAAACGTAGAAGAGGGTGCTGAAGCACTTGCGATGCAGTTCTATCGCATCGAACTCGCAGAACAGCGTCGGTTGCGCTCAATTATGGAGCACCATACGAAGGAAAGCTCCGGGTTCCTAGTGTCGGCCAAGCCACGTAGGATGCTGGGCACAGATGGTGGTGCCTTCACTTTACGAACTGGCGCAAAGTCCGTTCCCGGCACTCCACACACAGCCGTCTTTCCATTTTCGATCACTGCCGGTGTAGAGAAGGGTACGAAGAACAGGTGGGTTTTTCCTTGAACTTTCTCGGAGACTGGTCTGCCCTCGTTCATCCCTCATTTCGTACTCCCCGTCGTTTGTTTCGCGTCTGTCTGCTTGTCATAGTCTCGCATGATCTCACGATCACAATATCCAAATTCTGCTCACTCACTCTTCTCCACTCTTAGATATACACACATCTGGCCTTTTGAGCACGCGCGCGTCCGTCTCCATGATAGTCGTCATCAGGGCTCACATCTCGGCAGGCGTGATAAAGGAAAGGCGTTTGAGCGCGGTCGGAGTTCGAGGGATCGATCGAGAGGGAAAGGCAGGGAAAGACAAGAGAAAGACAAGCATCCTCGCAGCCGTTCGAGTCCCGCATCTGGTAAAGGTCGGAATCTTGAGGCGACAGAGGTTCTCAGTGGTTTTTTGAGACATTCCTTCGGTACCGATGTTGGGCTGGTCCATCCGAGCTTGGCCCCAGGTCCTAGCATTCCCCGAGTGAAGATCGACTATGATACCACGGAGCAAGATTCCCGGATGTCAGGACCATCTACTCCAGGTACTGCACTTCCCCTTCCGACACCTCCCTTTTACACTCCAATGGAGACATTGCCAACTTCTACCCCGATGAGTTTATGGCCACCTCGACTGTTGTCCCCCCCTTCCTGCGCCGGTGTGAGTCCAGGAGAAAGATTGGGAGCGACACAGGTCGCCCTACCAACCCTGCCGTTGTCTTACCTCGGACCCATTCCTTCGCTTCCGCTGCGTTTACCGAATCGCTCGGGGGGCTTCTTATCAAGCATTGGAGAGCAATCACGAACATCAGAATCGCTATCCTCATCAGTTACTCCCTTTGGTGAACTTATTAGCAGAGTGGGGACTGAGGGGGAAGTGGCAAGTGATACAGGAACGATACGTGATCCGCGGAGAGAACCTTCACCAGTGGACGACTACGTGAACGCCTCGTATGTTCAACCTTTGTGCACTCGTAAGCGATATATCGCGACCCAGGGACCATTACCTTCGACGTATGTCGATTTCTGGACGTGCGTTCTCACAACCAATTGACAGGATGGTCAACGCTGATCGCTTGTTCACTCTAGCCTTGTTTGGGAACAAAACGTGCACATCATCGTCATGCTCACTCGCGAAGTCGAAAATGCGATGGTTAAATGTGGGTCTTACTGGACGGACGCCGAATATGGCCCATTGAGGCTCGAACTCCTCTCTACTTCACCACCAATGTCACCTAGCGCCAACCCCACAGCTATGGATATGTCCACCCATGGATTCTTCGCCATCCGTGAACCCCACGGAGAGACCAGCGGAGTGTCCAGAGCCCAGCCCACATTGATCACACGCACATTTCTTCTCAGCCACTCGTCCTACTCTGGAGTTCCACCGCGAAAAATTACGCATTTGCAGTACCTCGATTGGTCAGACATGAACGTCCCTGATGATCCTCGCGGCGTGTTGGACCTCGTGAAAAAAGTCGAGCAAGCTGTCGCAGAGAGCACTCCCGGACCTAGTCCTTGTGGAAGCGGGAGTGGTAGTTTATCGGGTAGTCAATCTCCGGACGTTGGATCCGACCTAAAAGGACATGAGGGGTCGCTGTTGTCCCCAACCTCTGTCGTGCCATTGGGAGGGAGGAGAATGCGTGGAAGTGAATGGAGACATCCTGAACTGGATTTAAAGAGTGGCATTGCGTCGTTTGCACTCGGCAAGGCACCTGTGCTGCTGCATTGTTCGGCTGGAGTAGGGAGGACGGGGGGATTCATTGCTGTCGATGCGATACTGGATGGTATCAGAAGGGAACTGAGAAAAAACAGGGAAGAACGGAGGTTGAAGAAGGAATCGATGGTTAATGTCGTGGTGAGTCTGGAAGGCAGGGCTGATATGAATGCCAACGGGGAGTTCGCTGTCGACCGCACGGAGACGGGGATCTCCACCCCGGAAAGTTGCGACATGGAGGATGAAAGTGAACGGATGGATGTCGATGGATCGACCACTGGAGAGGCAGAGAAGACTCAAGTTCCGCTGCAGATGATCAAAACCGTTCCGATTCCAGTTACCGCTGGGGACCGCATGAAAGGTCGCAGACGTCACAATCACAGCAAGGACTCTTCTGGGGAGAAACAACGTTCCAGCTCGGAAATGCTCGTGGTACATGTCCCCTATGCGGGAATCAACGACGCGCCAGAGGACATCAATGGTGCCGGTATTGACCGGCAGTCCTCTACGCGTGAATGGGTGGAGAAAGTATCCGACCAGACATGCGCCCACACACAGGGAGGGTCTCTTCCGCCTCCGCCTCCACCTGCGCCCCTACTCCCTCCGAGTGGGGAGAGGTCCCCAGGCAGTACATCCAATAGCAGTGGTCCATCCGCGCCTAATTCTGCGGAGGACTCCATGGGCGGGAGTGCCAGTGCAGATGCTAGCGGAAGTGCTCAGAGTGAGATTGGAAATAGAGTAGAACGGAAAAGTGATACGGGCAGTGCAAGTGGAAGCGGGAATGCCAGTGGTAAATGGCATCCGCCGTCATCATTAGTGTCGAAGCCAGGGTCTGGGTCGATATCATTGTCAACCTCAGGTTCCGGGACTGGTACAGGTTCTCGGTTTGGTTCAAGCTTGCTGCGTGCCCGTCTGCGGGATAGCTCAGTCACCTCCATTTCTGCCGAATCCACAGACTCACTTTTCCCGCAACACGAGCCCAAGTCGAGCGCGTTGCATTCAAGTCCAAGCTCCAATATGGAAGTCGACTGTCCCCCGCGTTCCGTCTCCGTACCGCTTCAACTCACCTATTCAAGTGCGGTGAGTCTTCGACGCGGAATCCGTTCACGTCATGACAAACCGATATTCGGGCTCCCCTCTCGCGCGTGTTATTCGAGTCCCATCCTCCCACAAGGAATGGCGGAGAGGGGTATTTCCTTTTTTGGAAGTGACGAAGTCGAAGGTCCCACGTCACGGCCAAATTCAGGTCTAGGTTCTAGCGAGCTGACGACCCCCCCTCAGGAGTTTCAGAGCGGAGAAAGTGCCAAGTCGGAAACCAACTTGTTGGTCAATACAGACTTAAACTCTTTGAAAGTCCCGACGATATTACACAGCGGCGATGCGGCCAGGAATCCGCCTCCCTCCGCACAGATCAAAGGCGAAGGAGCAGTTCCACTGCCAACTCGGAGCTATGAGGAGTTTCCAACTGCTAGCGGGGTTCTTGGTCCGTCTGAGCAGGACCAGCATGCTGCGGATCATCCGGTCATCGATTACAAGCTACCACGGGAGCTCCACAGCGACTTGTCTCCGCCACCAATCTCCTCGTTTACAGAGCCTGTTTGCGCGGTCATACAGGACATGCGGGAACAACGAATGAGCTTGTGCCAGAGCCTACGGCAATACGTCTTTGTTCATGCAGCTATAATCGAAGGCGCCTTGAGGATCGTGGACGAGGAGCGCGAACTGTGGGGATATAGCGGGACGAGCGATGAGGCCAGTTCTGTCGAAGGGGAACCTAGAGCACTCGTCGGTGAAGATGGACGACTGCCATGGGACAGTGAGGCAGAAGCAAGTAGGATCGATGTGGTTGCCATGATGCCGAAGGCTGAGCACAACAGTATCCTCCAGAGGACCCGTTCATTGCATAACATGACGCAACCTTCGAACACCTGGGATTCAAAGGGCAATAATGGATGTAGTCAGGTTTCATTGGGCCCTACATCATCTTCGTCGAGCGTATCTTCACCATCGAGAGGAAAACGTGCCCCCAGCCCCACCGAACTTCTCAGGGAAGACAAAACTGGCGCCTTGACATTGAATAAGCGTCCTAGCATCCATCGCAAAAAAACGAGCGAGGAAGGCGAGCAGTTTTCGTTCGAATCGAGCAGGT
The DNA here is from genome assembly GCA_038093535.1 of Boletus reticulatus. Taxonomy (NCBI): domain Eukaryota; kingdom Fungi; phylum Basidiomycota; class Agaricomycetes; order Boletales; family Boletaceae; genus Boletus; species Boletus reticulatus. Next base: position 259,916 of record JBBPSJ010000001.1, read on the forward strand.
CCTCCCCAGCGGCAGATGAAAACGAGGGGGGATCAAGAGACGCACCCTCGGGTGTGAATGGGGCTCGATTCGTGTTCGGGCGACTGGCAGTACCAGAAAAGGGTTGCCTCACATCTGGTGGTATGAGGTAGTGTTTGAGCAATTACCCAATGGGGTTGCGGTCTTCGGCAGGCACGTACGACAACACCATCTCGTATGCATGATCTGACAAGTTTCCTCCATTTTAGACGATAACGAAATGCTGCCAGGCCTCCCATACCTCCCACAGCATCCACTATGCTCCCACAATATCCACTATGCAAAACAGTTCTAGCATGACTTTTTCCCGCTACAGTGGAATATATCCTTGGCAAACTATCTTTTGACGATATTAATGACATTTGGAGCTCACCGCAACTATTTTGATTCCGAGTTTACTGTTCTTGTGGAATGACTTGTTGTTACTTCGCGCTTCTTGCGAAGTTGGACCCTAATTGTAGCAAATCTCACCCCTCAAGTATCGCATATTTATCTCATGTCTTTCTAGTGTCAAAACCTATATTTTCGTCTGAAGTATGTGGTGTGATTTACTTACGGCCTCGAATGAGTGACGCAACAATGGCGTATGAACCTACAAGTTGGGCCGCATCATGCATCCAGGTATGATGGTATGGATTCAGACTAGGTGTTTACATACAGATTCAAGTGGGGATACAAAGTAACACGCTGGGAATGTCGAGTAATGGCGCCACTAGATTCTGTCACGAAAGAGGGTATCCCTGTCAGCCACATCATAGCAGGGGCTAGACTAGTGGCGCGTCCGGGAAAGTGTCACCCGATAGCCGTAAAGACACGGAGAGAGAGAGAAAGGATCAGACCGACAAGAGAATCGCCAAAAAAAAAGAGGAGAGGAGAAGACTGTCGAAAGGGAGGAAAAGCCATCCAACGTTGAACCTCACGACGCGTCACCATGGCAACAACCACCGCAAGACTGGCCACATTGGCATCCGTCCACAGGACAATGACACTGACCGCGGCAACATTCGAGTCTGGGGACCTTGACGAGCCCAAATGCGACGCCGCGTTCATCCGCCTCTGTCGACGATCCGAAGAGTTCGCAAGGATAGACGGTGACGTCCCCCGGGTCCAGCTCCGTCCGACGATTGAATGGGGGATTAGGAAGTGCAGCCGCGCGCGCAAAGAAGGCATCCACCAGGCTCACATCACGACTAGATGCGTCCTGGTCAGGTAGTTCGATACCTGCAGTACGATCGACGCAGTGGTTACATCCTTCATCGCAGTCCTTGTGGTGTTTCTCTGTATGGCGAAGCGTGCGGTGCTTGACGCATCCCGGACAAGTACAATTGAAACCACAGGTACAGCCAGATCCCGCGATAGATTTGATAGTACTAAGTGGTGGGATGGGGAATTCGGGGACGGAAGTCGAAAGCGCTGGTTCAATGATTGGAGGTAATTCGAGACAGGTGGAAGTGACGGCATCTGGACGAAGTAGCTCGTCCGCGCAGCAAGACGAGGTTGGTGGGTCTGAAGAGTGTTCAAAGGTAGAGCCTTGCGCTGGTCGACGGCAGGACATCGCTGCTGCCTCAGCGAGGGTGTGTAGCCCGTAGTTCGAGCCCCTCTCACCAAGAGAGCTAGGTCCAGAAATGCAGGATGTTCTTCCGCACGTACACTGCCTAACGTTCTTGCAGTGACAAGGATTCAAAAGTGAGTCCACTGTGTGAGAATGAATAGAATTCATGTGAGATTTGCACTCGATTCTCACCTCGTTGCCTTGCGTTTGGAGGTGAGGCGGCGATAGGCCGAAATGCGTCTGAGATTCCGTTGGGTAGAGTAGGCACGCTAGGCATGAACCGACGGGCTACGAAATGAATCCGTATCAGTGTCCTGCCCAACTGACTCCGCAGCAATCCACTCACGCTTCCTGTCGGGGCGTGCGGCAGGAATAGGGACTTTGTCGACAGGGGGCTGATGGGGCGTGCAGGTGCACTTGGAATGTACACGTTTTGCCTGGCGAAGTTCGCGACACTTGGGACATTGAGAAACAGGCCGACCCTTCTTCTTCACCTCAAACAATGGGCGCTCCGTGTGGTGACATGACGAAGATCTATGCCCTTTGATGCAAGCTTCGCTGGATATTGCTAGTCAACCATGACCTCCAGAAACGCAGCAGCGGCTTGTACATACCATGCAAACTTCTTTTCATTTACGAATACCTGCGATTACGGAAACATGACGATGGTCAGGCTGCCGACTCAGGCAGAAGAAGCATGGGTAACAGACCATGGCAAGAGCGCTCTATTCCATAAATTTTGCTGGAAGTTGGGACTGAACAAAGGTATTATGACAAGAAGCGAGGGTTTGTGTCTGCTGTGTGTATCAAGGAGACATTTGAGCGTAGTCACGGTCGGCAGTACCGACACCAGCAGCGCAAATCGCACGTGACTCGTCCCTGGAGCATTACTAGCATGACTCGGGAACGCTCGGGTCCTAGGCAAGCCATGGAGGCATACACCTTGTCCCAGCCATGCTAGTCATCGTTTCCTTATCAGAGTTATCACAAATGTGAGCATTCTACTCTTCTATGTACTCCTTTTGACCGCTCGCTACCATACCCTAGGGAGTTCCCCAACAACGGATTAGCGCTTCGGCATGGCTTACATGTGATTTTTCGCCCGCTGATTGGAGGATGATCAACCTTGGGGTATGGTGCAAGGCTGCTCGCGAAGCAATCAATCGCGTAACAAGGTATGTACCATCGAGCAGAATTCGTTAAAGATTGTCAGAACCACGCTTGCCAAATGCAAATATTCCCGGTGTATATTCCGCTCTCTATATACAGCTTCATATTCCTGCCTTGGGAACACTTTCGATTGTTAGGCTGAGAAGATATTCTGTCGCCACAGGACCCGTGATCACGCTGCCCTGGCTTTATACGGTTTTACAGGCCCTTGGCACACTTTCCCAGCTTTCCCATAGCGCCGAACGCACGATCATTGTATGAACTGAGTCTCCAACAACCCCGCCTAATGTGTCCATCGTGCGTGCCGTCCTAAATCAGTACGGGCTGGTCCCTCTTCACTTGTCTGGGTATCAGCTCACAGAAATCCGAAATCCTTCTCTTCTTGGAGGTTTGTCCCCTTCGACAGTGTCGGACAAGCATATCAACATGTCGCTGATACGCTACGAATATTCTAGCAGTTGTTACTGATGTTCGTGACAATTGCTTTGCTCGCGTGTTGTCTGGATGGTAGTTTGATAATTTTATACCCCAGACTTTTCATCTTCGCGGGTACTATCATGTGCCCTGGGAAAACGTCTTGTCTCGGACGCCTCGATTCACTTGTTGGGTCCTTGCTTGTGGTCGGGTACCAATACCGTGCGAATACAAGAGTCCTTTTACTATTTGCTGACTCGGGCTCGAGACTGAAGATCAGTTCTCACCGCGATCGAAGACATTGTTTAAATTAGGTGAGCTCGAATCTGTATGGTGAAAGGCCCTAAGCAATCTATGTAGCAGGTATCAGCCCGTCAGGCTATGGATTCTAAGCGGTGATTTGTTTCGGGTGGTCAGTGATTGATTTAATGCTAAGTACGACTTCCGTGCAACCTTCAAGCGAGTAAGTATATTTTCTCGTTTCTGGGGGCTAATATTCCAATGGCAAACATCCATAGGCATGGGATTCTCCCATTCAAAGGATCCGCATCGGCCCCCGAGAACAACATAAGGGCCACTGTTTCATGTAATGCGCCTCATGGTCCATTCTGGCGCTCAAATATAGAACGGGCAAAGCTCGGAATCGTGGGACGCGATCCTACCAGAGTGCCAGGGTACCGCGAGGTCTGGGGGAGACACGTTCGTGCCCCCCTAAAAAAAGTGGGTGTGTTCACATCGTACTCCCGCGAACGGCAGCCATAGTGGAGTCTTTCAAGTAACGGGAATGCTATGTCAAGGTCTGTTCAGATTATTAGCGAGGTGAGTTATGGATGAGAATTTGACCGGATGGTCTATCTTCAATTTGGCCAGGAACAAACGTGCAGAATCTTCCATTGCCATTGGCCACCCTGGATGCCTGCCTATCACTCAAGCACGTCTTGTCGACAGAGTCTGTGAGTTGAGGGGAAAATAGTCTTGTAAGTGATTCCTGTCTGCATAAATACCCCAGGCTCGACACGCTGCCAATAAGCTTGCTGCCCTTTGACCTATCTCTCGAAGACAACGTCTGGGGACTCTGGACATGTTTGTACCCGCTGTTCTTGTCCTTGGCGCACTCGCCAAATCCGCCTCCGCAGCAGTTGCATCCACGTTTACTGCTCCAGCTGCTGCGTATGTATCCTGTCTGGTGTTCTTGGCAGCCAATGGATCTGACAGTCCATCAGGCCGACTGACACATCGCCTTTCTATGTCGGTGCGTCGAACGGAACTATTCGAAACACCCCATTGGTTCCCGGTGCCGTTTTCGATCGCTTCATCCAGATCTGGCTCGAGAACACCGACTATGCCCAAGCAGCTTCCCAAGCAGTCTTCCAAAACCTCTCAACCCAGGGTATCCTTCTCAGTAGCTACTACGGCGTGACCCACACGAGCGAGCCTAATTATCTCGCTGCCGGGGGAGGTGACTTCTGGGGATTGTACAACGATAACATGGAGTACATCCCAACTAATATTTCCACTGTTGTGGACCTCCTGGAGCAGAAGAACATCAGTTGGGCTGAATATCAGGAGAACATGCCAGCTGATGGCTACGGTGGCTACAACTACACAAACTCGGACAATTACACATACTACGTTCGCAAGCACAACCCTCTTGTCATCTACAATTCAGTCGGCTTGAACTCGACCCGCGCTGCACGCATCAGGAACTTCAACGATTTTGCTGTCGATGTAAGCACACCTATCGGGACGTTTGTTGACTGTACCTGACGTCCGCCTAGCTTGGAAACAACACCATTTCTCAATGGGTATTTGTCACCCCTAACCTCAGGAAGTCCGTGTTTATTCCGTGTATGTTCGAGAACCATAGTGCTGATAAGGTTACACCTTAGCGATGGCCACGACACGAGTGTCGCCTTTGCTGCACAGTGGTTACAATACTGGCTCATCCCCTTGCTTCAGGACCCCAATTTCAACACACCCAGGACGTTGATCTTATTGACTTTCGATGAGTGAGTTGGCCTATAGAACTGTTTCCAAGGCTGACTAACGGTTTCACGAGGAATGAGACGTATACCCTTAATAACCAGGTATACAGTATTCTTCTCGGCGGTGTTATTCCTCCAAATCTGAAAAACACTACCGATGACACATTCTATACTCACTACTCTACGTAAGCCTCCCCTACCAACTTGATTCTGGTGCGCTCAAGCTTCTGTAGTATCTCGACAGTCGAAGCGAACTGGAACCTTGATAACCTCGGTCGTCAAGACACAAACAAAACAGTGGCCAGTGAGTATCGTGTAACAATTGCGCGTGGCTATGCTTTATCTCCCCTCCCAGATGTCTTCGAATTTGTCGCGAACGTCACCGGTTACAAGAACAACGGCCTCACTGGCAAATCAGAGTTGCCGTTCCTCAACATCACTAAGACTATTCCTGGCCCATTGAACCCCGAGTACTATGTACCTTATCTCGCACCCAACAACTCGGGAACTGGTGGTGGAAATGGGACGACCTTTGTCGCGAGTGGTACCAATCTGACATTGAATGCTTCTGACGCACCAGCGCCTGTCAACTTGAGCAGCACCACGACCACTAGTGGTGCTATTGGCGGATTCGTCCAAGCTGACCTCCTGGTGTCAGTCATTGGCGCTGTGTTTGCTGGCACACTGCTGCTGTAGAGCTTGATTTTGGAGTTTATGTTGCTTGTTTGACGGACTGCTGAAAATAATATACTCGCGCCTTGTAGGGTGTTATTGATTATCTGATAAGTGATGCTCACGTGTACGGTTGGTCTGGTCAGTGGTCACCAGCCCGCTATGAGGCTGCCACGTAGAGGGGTAGCCTGACCGTCGATACTAGACCGGATTTTTGACCAAACAAACCATTAGGATCCGAAAATGACCGAGGCTTTAAAATGCGTTATTTGGTTTGGCGTTCCAGCTTCCTACGGTTCTTACTATAAGTACTAACGATCTCTCTAGTGACCGAGCCAACGAGCCATCGATACATCACCGTCCGAGTCATGCATCCATCTCTGGAGCAGTGAAGCGAGAAGTTGTATTTCGCTGTATTTGGCATGGCCAAGGACAATTATGTAACTCGGGAAATGCCGCCTGCGGCGGCGTTTGTACCTTGCTTGCTGATGCTTGAGCTTAAGGCAACTGGTTGCGTCGTCAAGTAGAAGTTGCTTGAATACGTCGCTCTTCTGCCACTGTCAAAATCAAGTCTATGTGTGCGAGTCTTTAATGGTAGAACGAGGTACATGTCACGTGGGGTAAAGAAAGTGGCAACTCTCCCACGGAATTTAAGGCAACCAAGACACCCACCTTGCAAGCAAGGTAATGTGATGGTCTGGAACGTGTGTTGATCCATTTGGAGCTCCCTCCCCCCAAACGCCACACAGTTAACGGTAAGTACTTGATGGTTCTAACTTCTCAGGTCCGTAATCAAACCTACTCGTTTTTAGCGGATCGAGTTCCTTGCATTTGTTCGCGTCACGATTCACGACGGGTGATCGACCCCCCCAAATTATGACGAGTGCCACAACTGGCAAACTGAGCTCTCGGTACCCACTTACTAGTACGACGAACGTTAGTGTTTAAAGTCACGTGCTCTTTTGCTGGAGTGGTAACTGCCATACGAAACCTTTAACCTATCATGTTTTCGAAGGACCCAAAATTTTACGTGGAGGCGGCGATAATCGATGTAAGGAACCACGTGCTTGCTAACGAACGGGTATTTCAAAGGGCAACGCATGCCAGCTCTGTCGGATCTAGAACGACCTTGTCTTTGAACTGCATTCAACAGCATGGCTATCAAGTACTCCATCCTTCTTGGAGCAGTCGCGGGGTCGGTTTCAGCGTCAGTCGCGTCGACCTTCACTGCCCCCGCTCCAGCGTAAGCCCGTTCACCTACGTCTCCAATGTCATAGTGTCGACAATATCGTTCTACAGCCCGACCGACCAGTCTCCGTTCTACGTTGGTGCCTCAAATGGCACGATCACCAACAGCCCCAACGTGGCTGGCGTGGTTTTCGACCGCTTCATTCAAATCTGGCTCGAGAATACCGACTTTATGCAAGCCCGCACAAACCCCACCTTCCAGAACTTGAGTGCGCAGGGTATCGTTCTCAGCAATTACTACGGTGTGACCCACCCTAGTGAGCCCAACTACATTGCATCAGTCGGAGGCGACTTCTTCGGACTCGCAACTGATGTTCTTACTCTCATCCCCAACAATGTCTCGACAATCGTTGACCTCTTGGAGGCGAAGAATATCGGCTGGTCAACCTACCAGGAGAACATGCCAACAGATGGTTACGCGGGATTTAACTACACCAACTCTGATAACTACACGTACTATGCGCGCAAGCACAACCCATTAGTCATCTATGATTCGATTGGCCAGGATACGACGCGTGCCCTGCGTATTAGGAACTTCAATGATTTCGCTATTGATGTATGTGTTAATAGGTTGTTGGGGCATTCACTTTGCTAACCACCTCCGTCCAATGCAGGTCGGCAACAACTCCCTCTCCCAGTGGATCTTTGTCACGCCGAATCTCCGAAAGTGGGTCGCTAAATATTGCTATGACTCGTGCTAATCTATCACAGCGATGCTCACGACACTACTATCGAGTACGTTGCTTCTTGGCTAGACTACTGGCTAGTGCCCCTGCTTCAAAATCCCAACTTCAATACCGCCAAAACGTTGATCTTGTTGACGTTTGACGAGTGTGTCATCTTCTGGGGCAGTGAAACTCCCGCTTATACTTTTCGTTAGAAACGAAACACAAACCATCAACAACAATGTGTTTAGCCTGCTCCTTGGTGGTGTCATTCCGCAAAACGTCTGGAATACAACGGATGATACGTTCTATACCCACTATTCGACGTAAGGAGAACTGTTCGTTTGGCCAGGCGCGATGTCTTATACGACTTGCTTAGTCTCTCCACGGTCCAGAACAACTGGGGTCTTGGCAACCTTGGCCGCCAAGATACCAACAAGACCCTTGCCAGTGCGCTCTATCACCCAGCGTGGTAACCTTTAGCCTGACATATATTAATCCCTTAGATGTCTTTGCACTTGTTGCAAATGTTACCTCGTACGAGAACAACAACCTCACGGCCAACAGCATTCCGTCCCTGAACACTACAGGCACATTGCCTGGTGCTTTGAATCCTGACGCATACGTCCCGTACCTAGCGCCTACAAACAGCACTGGCGCTGGAGGTGGACCGACCTTTTTCGCACCCAATGTCAACATGTCCCTGAACGCATCTACTGCCCCTGCCCCGGTCAACTTGACGGCACTCGCCGCAAGTTCTTCTGGAAACAGCGGTGCCAGAGCAAGTGTGAGGGTTGGCATACAGAGCATCGTTGGCGCGGCGTTTGCTGCTGTCATCACCGGCCTATTGCTCTAGTTCACGTCTGTCATTTTCAACGAGGGATTACGTGCTTGGGGGGCTACTAGTAGGCTGTTTGTTTGTCAGTTGCTTTGCTGGAACCCTGCGACAGACTGGAAATCCTTTGGAATATGCTACTACTAGTACCCCAAGAGGTCCAGGTCTCGTGAGTTGTTACCATACATAAGGAGTGTAGTGATCTCTTGCGTGTACCTCTCAAAACACGATCGTCGTTAGCTGGGAGCACGCATCTCCAACTTTCCCCCCAGTCAAAAATCCAACAACATAATTTCGACACACAGTCCTCCCTGTGCATCTTTTCGACAGTCTCTTGCAGGTCTCAAATCTACTTGTCTCGAAGAGTGAATGATGACATATATCCTAGTTCTCTCTTGAGTAGGTACTCCATCACAATAGTGGATATACCTCCTGAAAGTCTTTTCAAGGCAAGCAGCCTGGGAGCGTAACCAAGTGTAGATCAGGTGAATAACCACTCGAAGGAGAAGCTGCGTGGACATTCCCAGTAAGATCTTGCCAATGATTTACTACAAGTCAATGGACGACCCGGAATTAGGGTATCTGCATGGACTGTCGACCTGAGGATAGAAATGTCGCTCGAGGGGTGCAAGGGAACGGGGACCATCAGCTGTGTATAAGGAGCGGGGGCAGAGAGGTCAAGTTGGTAACGGAGGTGACGCGATGGGGATGGGCGATAGTCGCAAGAGCGAATAGGAAGGGAAGAATCAAAGAGTGAGTGTCTTTAGACAGTGGGTGAACACAGTCCACATAGTACGTGCTTCTAACCATGTGGCCTTGTGAGGAAGTTCCTGGGGATGGCGGAGAAAATGAACTCGAAGGACTTGTTCTGGAAGATTGACCCCTGCTTGTATTTCGGATTCTGCATTGCGGTTGTTTCAGCATTTGCGCCGGCTCGGCATGACCTTGCTGAACATCCCTAAAAAATTTCCGTGGACATTTCTCGGTCGTGCACCATCTCCCTTAAAAAACGTCACAACGAGAGGTTGCCCAAAATACTGACTGATGCGGCAGGGAAGTCAATGGTTGGTTGTCAAGTGATCATGACGTTGGGTCAGCATGCGATGCAAAATCACGGTGTCCAAAAAAAAAAAAATTAATGACCATTACCTTCCTATGCTCGGACACTCAACCACTGGCACACGGCCTTACAAACGGCACGATTAGTGTCTATCCAAATAACGCTAGCCTCCTGACGGCTTGTTTGAACCGAACCATTTCCATCGGGGCGTCAATGCCGTGCGGACAATCTCAACCCCGGACCAGTCGAGGCATAAATACCCAAGTTGGCATTCAGATCGAAGGTTCGTGCATCATGACGCTTAAGTTCTACCACACGGCCCAGGAACTCCTTCAACGAGTGGGTCGGAGTGGGCCAGTCTATTGTCCTCGGCTTACGCAAATGCAAACTCTCCGTTTTGTAGGGCTCAGACTTGACCACATGCTGAGATGGCGTCACTTCGAAAGTTGACACTGGGCTCATCATGATTCTTCTTTTAAACTTTAGTTGCCGGTGTCGTTTGTGGTACGTCTAAGTAACAAGTGCGTTCTCTGGAACAGTCCAAGGTCAGTTCCGCTTATGGGATAACCTTACGAGGCTACTTGGGAACAATGGTGCCATTCGAAGCGTCACTGCGCTCGTTACTACACTATCGCAGTGCACACATCATCGTTCCAATCGTAGGTTGTTTCAAAGTTCTACGTATGCACCTCTCGTGCGCACAGTTTCGACTACCCCGGAGATGGCTTCCAACTACAACTGCAATCACGATGGAGGACCATACACCTCATGCCCCCTATCCCCGCAACGACTGGGTTCTAATATATTAGCGTTCAGTTGCATGCGTCAATCCTAAAAGCAGAAATTCTGATTCGAAGGATAAGAAACCTGAGTTTTATGACGCTGCGGCGCAGAGTCACGCCAGCTTCGGACAAGCGACATGAACTAATTTTCTTTCTGTGCCACAACGTTCCCACAACACCACAGCCAAGCTGACCGCAATGTACCAGACTCTTCTAGCTTCTTCTCAGGGCAGCAGGCGGTCCTACTTGCCATCGCATCACTATCGGCTTCCGTTTGAGGCACCGGGGCCATAAAAGCTCCACGAGTGCATCTGCCCTTTCATGTACATCGCTTTATACCATATATATCCTTTTCTCCGCGCACACAGCGATGTCCAATGACTGGCTGTACGTGCCCTCACCCAGCCCCGCGCAGTTCCGTCCTTTTACCTAATCCCCGATCAGCCCGCTTGTACGTCAACCCTGGTGTGGATGATCTCCACGGCCAGCTTGTCCAGGTCAACTCGCACACTTGCGATCAATGCGCACAACCATGACACAGATCCGTGACACTCACATTCGACGCAGAGCCCCGTTACGATTTTTTGGAGTCGCATCGATCACTACGCTCCTCGCCGTGGTGATGGAGCGGCTGCTGAGGGAGCCATGACGCTATACACTCGGCGTGATCAAAGCGCCCACCTGCGGCGATTGTTCTGGTGCGTATGTCGTATACAGGACGGCCGCGCCCGCCAAGTGTTCTTTACCTCGATAACCAAAAATGTTTCGCCGCTCGTGCCTTCATAATCAATTATGATTCCCGTGGGACAAACATCTCTTTAACACGTTCATCGTACGTTCCTAAGATCCTTCTCCCCAAATGTGATCTCCGGCATCGGGAGCACTGTATTCTTTGGATCAGTATCGGCACCACCCGACGTAGTTATTCAGCATTCTCGGTCAGCGTCAAGGATCCCGGACAGCAATAGCTCCTCCAGCTTATATTAGCATCGTTCACCCGATTATCAAATAGCCGTGCTCTGCCGTCCTCCTTTCGTCGATCCGCTGCTCGGTCTTCTGGACACGCAATGGCTGCCCTTCCGAGTTTCGACAGCACGCTCGGTGCATTGTTCGTTGGATTTAGCGTGTCTACAGCGCGAGTACTGCTCATATGTATTTACAAGATGGTCATGCTGATCTTCCAACAGGTTGTATGGCGTGTTCCTTGTCCAGGTCTACAATTATTATCGTCGATATCCTTCGGACAAAACTGGGTATAAAGCAATTGTGAGATCTTCTCTCTCTGTGTATCGTCGGACTGTGTTCATGTGGCAGGCCGCTAGGTCGTGTTGCTATTGTTCGTACTCCTTCAGTGCCTGCTCAATCTGTTATGTAGTTTCCCCGCAGGCTATTGGAGACAACACACCAAGCGATCATTGGCCATACCGTTTACTGGTATTCGATAACGTGAGTTCCTGTGGCTAATGAGCACTCGTTATCTAATTACACTGGCAATGTAGTAATTTCTTGAATATCGCTGCGCTATTCGGGAAGCCAATTTGGTGGGTCTGTTTTCCATCTATTTCACATTAATTGACAAGAATATAGGTCTCTCGTCGTGCGTTCTTTTCACGATCGTCTGTGATCTTCAATTTATACAATGGCGCCCTGTAGTTCCAGGTTCTCATAGAGGTAAATGTGATGCATTCGTTGTTGGTTTTTTGTATCTGAGAACGCACCTCGCTATATAGGCGGTAGTTGCATCCGTTGTGAAGTTGTGCGTGTATTTTGCTCACTATGCGTCCTCTATATACCCACAATCGCTGGGCTATAGCTTCTTCATACTGCGGGTGTGGCGATGTAAGAATTCCATTCTCCGTAATGATATCGTTAATAAATTTCTTTTTCAGTCAGTTATGGGAATATGTGGCTGACGGTGTTTTTGGTGAGGCCTAGTCTACATGTATCGAACATGTGCCTGACCATCTTGGCAAGTTGCTTCTGGACTTTGGACAACTGGGTGAGGAACTATTGCCATGCTCGTGGACTCTGATCTGATCTGGATAATTCTTATTCTTGCTCCTAAACTACATCCCAGGTCTCGCTATATGTGTGTCCTTGACGAAACCTTGCATGACTGTTTCCCGATACTGATGTATTCATAGATTACACAGTGAAAAGGTGTCAAGTCTTTCATCTTTTCTACTGTAGCATTCAAACTGAGTATGCGTTACTTCCTTACAGTGCTCAGCTTCCTGCACTACCTGATCTTGTGAACTCGCGAGTCAGTTGCGGTGTTCTGCACGTGCGCGAATACCCTCGTCCCTGACTTGATGACCCTGTACAGGTTGTGGGGATTATCGCGCTCGGTGTTGGCGTTCTGAATGATGCAGGGATAGCTATCGCCCTTTGTTATTACTTGCAAAAGATGCGGTCATCCCATACGCAGTATGTTTCTCGTTGCTAGGTATCTTTTACTTGTTTCTGATGGCGTGCTTGAAGGAGCAACTACCTCATCAGAAATCTAACGCTTTACGCAGTTAACACCGGCGCACTCACAAGGTATTGTTTACCTAAACAGGATTGACTTTCGAACGATTGACGCTGTCATATAGTGCAATGAGCCTCGCTACTTTACTCATTGTAAGTATTACCTGCAACTCTTTGTTGGGGTTACTTGCATCTAAACCTGTCTGCATAGTACAACTTTATGCCGACGAATCTCGTCTTTGTGGGTTTTTACTATGTTCTGAGCAAACGTAGGGAAACGAAACTCTTGTTTAGTCCAGACTACTGAATTGACCCTCGATCTAGTATACGGGGTATCATTCATTGCGGCGTACATTTCATTTCCTATTAGTTGATACGACATGAAGACCTGATATATATGTACAGACTCAACACACGCCAAATTATACGGGGCCGGTTTAGTGACGTGGAGCCGAACAGATTCACGGCGTTAGAGAGAGCCACAGATCGACCAAGTCGCTCGCCCAACATCCCATTGCAAACTGACATGGTCGAAAGAGACTCTACGAAAGTAGATTCCGGCCGGGAAGCAGAGGTTTGTAAATTGCCGACAGTGCACAAACCTTGTGATTGACCTACTGCAACAACAGAACGTCCCGGGATCTAACAATGGCTTGGCGGCGGACAGAGCATCTCATCCCATTCATCTACCTACCCACGCTAGCATGAATCTCACATTACCACAACAACAGAGACCATATTACTCTGTTGGGTGGTAAGGACTTGTTTGTTTGGACATCTATCTCTGCGGGGAGTTTTCTCGCGCATGTATTCTTATCTATTCTTATCAAGTCATCGGATAGTTCCTGGAAACGCCTGATTATGATCGGATCCTCCAGGTAAGACGTCAATAAAAAGAATATGCTGGAGATAGTCGATGCTACATTCGCATTCTGGTCCCGTCTACGCCCTATCTACTACCTCCCACAGCGCTTTAACAGCAATTCTTGGCGGGTCAGGAACATCAAACGCGGCCTCCCATCACTGGGGGTACCTGGAGTCTGTTCCGTGCATCTCCGCAAGCCTTATATGGGTTCGGGCAGTCCTTACTCGCGTCTGCTATCGTGGACTAGCACAGCCCAATTGACGTCCCAGTTGTAGACGCGTTCGATGGCGTCGCGCGCTCTGTGGCAATCCCTCTTGAGACCGTTCCGGATAGATTACGACGGAGTTAGGGCACCATGACAAAATGAAACGGATGACTTGAATTGAATTGAGGCGATTAATTCGTTGGTATGAGGAGCGTCAAGCAAACGAGAGGACCGAGTTGCCAGGGGTACCTTCAGCAAACCGGGAAGACGCTCGGACGCAGATGGTATATAAAGCGTCGATGCCACAGTAGGCGCCGACAAGAAAGGTCGTCTGCTGTAGAGGTGGGAGGGGAAATTGACATTTGCTTTTGTGGTCAGTGACGCAGATGCGTTGGGCAAGGCCACCTGGGTGTGGTCGATGAGGTCGATGTTATGGAAAGGAAACAGGAATTCTTGCCAAGGTCGAAAAATGTCTACGCTGTAGAACCGGATGTACAGTAAACCCGGATGATTCTGTTCGAGGTGGTGACAAAAGAGGACTGACCCGTCGATAACAGTTTTTTTTTCCTATCTCACTGAACCCGGTTTTCTGCTAGCCAGGCTCGGGTGAGGTGGATGGAAGTAAGAAATTGTATGCCTTCGAGACATCATCCGTGTGCTGAGTGGTTCATGAGGACAAGTATCCGAGTCGAGAGTCTAGAAGTGCTAAACAGGAACCAAGCCTGTCAGTAAAGGCATCGAATCTGAGACAAGATTGGATCACTCGAACAATTTCAAGTACCCTCTTCCAAGTAGCGGCATCATTCGTCTCTCAAACACATTTCCAAAATCCAATGCAGATCAATGCAACGATTAACTAGTGGGTATAAGTCTATGTAACATCATGATGATGGGATGTGTAAATGTATCAAGGCTTTGGACGAGGCGTAAATTTAAGTAGGCACCCATCCTTGGGGAAGAGCGTTGCGATGATCCTGTTCACACGCATTCAATCAATACACATGGATCATCACACGGCACAACAAGACGTACTGGACTTTGTCACTCTCAGGTGTGATTTGGTGTTCCCAGTTGGTAAGCACACTAGCGGTAGCGAGGACGAGTGCAATGTTTAACTGCGCGTACTCGAGACCGACGCATTTATGAGGGCCGCTACCAAACACGAGGTAGTTTTGAGGGTTGGTGTTGGCAGAACTGTTGGAATCGAGCCACCGTTCGGGGACCAAGCTATCGTGGTCGGGGTACACTTGGGGGTCGTGCAAAGAGTTGTAAAAGGAAGGGATGACCATACTGCTGGCAGGGACCGTGTAATCAGGAGTGATGGGAAATGGCTTCGTGGTCTTGTAAGGAACCTTGAAACAAAATCGTCAAAGACGTGCCCACAGAATCGTAGTAGAAAGGATTACCATGGTGACAGGAGGCTTGACGCGCATGCTCTCCTTAACAAAGGCCTTCAAGTACGGCATCTCATCCAACATTTCCAAGGTCAACGGCTTGTCGACATCATTGCCGCGCACGCGGTACTGTTCCTCGCGAATCTTGGCCAAAATCTCGGGGTGGTCGGCAAGGTGCTGAAAGCCGTAGATCAAGCCACTGCTCATAGCATCCTGAGAGGCAAACAAGAACGAGAAGATAACCATGGCCATCTCGCGGTCGCTGAAATCTTTCCGGCCCTTGTAACCAGGCATTTGCAATTCCTTGACCCACTGCTCGAGCATACACTCTGGCTCGGCACCCTCTGCAATGGCAATCTTGGACTTTGTGGCGGCCAATTCCAACCATTTGAAGGCAGCTTTGCGAGCCTGGATGGCTTTGTAAACCTTGGTTCCGGGAAGCGCAAGAGGGAAGTTGACGAGCTCCAGGGCACGGGTGATATCCCAGTACTTTTGACTGATCTCGGCAGCGCCTTCCTCGGGAATATGGTTACCGCAGAAGACACGGAGTGATGTCTGCATATTAAGTTCACGTGCAGTTTTCATGATCGACTGGGGTAGAGGATCCTTGGCAGCGTCCTTGAGCCATCGGTCCAAGTGTTTGCGAGTGATGGCATCTTGGATCGAGATATAGATACTTGGGGATAGTGAGGAAATGGTGAGAGTCAAGGCTAGAAAACGCGCACCTAAGAGCCTTGCGCGTGAAGAGCGTATTCAACACCCTTCGGTACTCTACATGGATTTTACCAGTAAGGAAGACCCTGAGGAAAGTATTATGGAATCTATGCGTATGCAAGCAAAGAGCATATACGAACCAGTTATCTGGCATGAGAATTGACTTTGCCGAGTGGACGAGACAAGGTTCGGCATGATTTGGAGAGTTCAGTATCTTACGCGAATACTCGTTGGATGAGGCCATGACGATAAAGCTAAGTGCAAGGACGCGTCAATAAGCATTCGATGTGGACAAGTACGTGACTCGCATGTTGAATACGCTAACGGCACTGAGAGCACCAGAGTTCCATTGAGCCATGTAGCCCTCCATAGTGGGTTTCATGGAATCGGCAAATTTGCCAATGATTGGAATGGTCCATGTAGCGCCTGGGAGATGCCTTTTCTTGTACCTGTACACGGACTGCTCGAGGACGAGGAGGGCAGCGACTATGGCGAGCGTGGTGTAGAGCCATGTAACTTGGCTAGAGGTAGGCAGGAAAAAAGAGGGGACGCGAATGTCAGCGAGAGGGGAGGATGGGGAGGATGGGGAGGGTACGGAGGAGGAGTAGTGACGCAGGAAGGACGCCATGGTGGAGGTAGCTCAAGACGAAAGATGAGAATCAGATTCACTTAAAACCTTCCTCGCACGCTGATTGGTCAAAAAAATCAGTCGATGATATATATAAGCACAGCCACAGACCGAAAGCAGAGCCGAAAGCCAAGCATCCGCCCAAGACTCCCCGAAAACTCGGCTAGCTCAGTATGCTCAGCAAAAGACCCGTACTTACATGAGTGTTTATAGACCTTGTAGAGTCCTGGTTGAGCCTAACCGTAGGCTGCAAAGACGACGAAACGCGTAACGTCATATTTGCAGATGACCTTTTTTGGTAACTTGATCAAACGCCGGAGCTAAATCAACCTTTGTGGCGGCCGCACGAACCAAAGGTCTGACATCAATACTGCAACGTTCCGTAGATTGGAGCGTACGTGTGGTGCTGCAATCCGCAACAAGATCTACATGTTCATGTTGTATGGACCCCAGCGGTGTTCCATGGCATTCCCACTGAAGTGTGCAGATAACAATCGCCTACCCACGTTATCCATCTTGGTGGGAATCCCTTCGTGCCAAGCGATACCTATGTGTATGACGCCGCAAGGATCTCTTTCGGGGTTCGGCTGATTACTGGGAAAATTCAGGAAATTGGACTCTCAAGGCTGTGTGTGGTCCGTTCGAGGCAGCTTTGAGTGGTCTACATAGGGACGCGAGCTAGTAGTAGCTCGAGGTCAAGCGGAAGTGGACAGGTTGGTTGTGCGATCATGAGATCGTCGAAGGCGCAGATGGACGTGCGATTAGTCGTGAAGAAATAGCTATAAGCATTGAACGTCTGAACGTTTATGGGCTGATGGCGATGCGGCGAAACTTGAAGTAGTGCGGATTCGACGGCGCTGTGGTATTCACTACGGTGACAGCAACCTGGAAACAGTCATGAAGTTTTCCTCTACCTGGAATCTGATCGATGATCCCCGTTCTTAGTTCTAGTTAGCAAAGAGATACTCTAGTAGATACATGCACGTTCCTCTTTCCTCTACCAATAGCATCTATGAGAGACGAATTAACAGTCCAAAAGATGGCAACAATCTCGTCATATAACCCCCAAAGAGTAGGGCAACACCATCGTTCCAACGCCACTCAGTTCGGGACTTCGAATAGCTGACACTTGCGAAAGTGTACCGAGACGGCATCATTAATCTCTTGGTTGAGCGCCGAGCGGACGATCATGCCACCACAGATGTAGCAAAAGTGGGAGTTGCACCCGGGCGAGATGCACTGCCAGGAATAGAGCATATGGCATAAGTATTTGTTAGATGATCCGCGTTGGTCGCCGTCGACCAGGACAACAAGGGGAGAGAACGAGTACACACCGACATGTGGTTACACCCTGATTCCTTTAGAATCGGCGTCGTACAATCTGTACGTCGGTTCATGAGATGCGTTGCATCAACGCTCAAACAAGCAAAGGTAGGAAGTAACACCACATACTCGGACAATGTTTCCATCCCTTCTCTTTCATCAAATGATCCAACTCGGATGTCCCGTCGCACGAATGTTTCGGGCCGTCGATGATGATCGTCTGCTCGCACTTTTTGCACCATACGTGTTGACAGTCTCGCTGAGGACACACGATGTTGACGGCATCCGAATAGTCTTCGCGATCCACAAAAGTAGCACGTCGGCACCTGTTGAAAGCGCATCATGTCTCTCCCCCGAATGAAAAGAGGTATAGGGCATACTTGCGACAGTGGACTTGGACGGTGAATTCAGCCAGTTCCATCTCGGTCAAGATTTGAGACTGCTCCTCGCTGACACCGAGTTGTTCGATCAGGAACCTCGAGATCGCTACAAATCAGATACACTGACGTCAGGGGCGGGAATAGCAATAGTAACCAAGGTGCTCACTAGCGGGTTGAGTTTTGCTCCGCTCCGCAATCGTGCACATGGGACAAAATATTGGATACCGATGTTCTTGGATCTTCGAGGCAACAAATTCCCTCAAACAAGACCTACACATCGTATGCACACAGTCGTCTACTTTGGCAACGAAATCTTCAGGCAGCTCGTCCATGCAGATGCTACATTGAAACGTAGCTTGAATATACTGGGCGAGCTCTGCATGCTCTCGACGGAGTCGTCGATCTTCCGAGTCAAATTCATCCTGGAGTTTGTGAGCGGCATAGACTGTCTGGATCCAAAGATCATCCGAATCGGCGCTTGACGTTTCATCAAGGTCAAGATCGCCACAAATAGGCGGCGTTTTGGAGGGAACGGGGGGTGGGTTGTCGGCAAAGATACTGCGCGCTCCAGAGGTGCCAGTGTCCGAAGATGGACGCATCAGACGATGACGTTGGCCAGATGCCATAGACAAGGCATCATCAGAGCGACTATACGCGCTAGAATTCTGCATGCTACTGCCACCCGCGCTAGACACCCGTGAAGGACCAGCGGAAGCATGGCTAACCAAGCCCTGGGAACGCCGCCCTAGTATCCGATGCGCAAACGCCATCGCAGAAAAAGACGCTTCACGCTTTGCTTTCATCTGCTCCTGCTTCACATCAGCCAGGAGGCGATCGGCCTTTAGCCCAAGCTTCCTGTTGTCAGAGCCAAGCGTCTCGTTTTCGCGCCTGAGCGCCGAGATTTGTGAGCGAAGGGTGAGTATAGTCAAGCTGGATTGAACGATGGCGTCCTCGTGGTCCTTGCGTCGATGTCTGCCGACATACACGTGTGCCGAGCAATTCGAGAGAAGCTGGGCTTGCCATTGAAAGTCGTGCGAGTCAAAGATGCTCTCGTCGATGGTAGGCAAGATGTCGCTCAGAGTCCGGGCCGTCCTTTCTATCGACGCGCTAAACGACAAACCTGCCCCATGAGGGTGTGAAGGACGAGGGTGCGAGTCAAAGATGACAAAGAGCGGGTTATCGAGCGTGTCTTCGCGCGGACCGGTGTTGGGGTTGGCAAACTTGAAACAAGCAATGATCTCGGGTGGACGTGTGATGATCATGACGGCCGATCTGTCAATCTTTTTCATGCTCCTGAGAAGAAAAAGGCATGAGGATGCGGTTGGATGCGAGAGACACGATGTACACACTCGAGGAGCATCTGAAAGTGTTTGGGTCGGGGGCGACCATACTCGACAGACATGAGTTTGAGTGATCTACCAAAGATGGGGAGATCGTGGATGTCATCGACCTCCAGATGCAGGTTACTAGACCACCCTGCACAAATGGCCACGATTTCCTGGGTTCAAGGTCGTCAGGGATGGTCACGTACGAGGCGACGACAACACTGCAACTGCTACACGGGACATCATTGAGTGGCACGCTCACCTCGATGACCTCTTTCGTGCTCAGCTCATTCAAGACGTCGGCGAGGCTTTTGGTGCATTGCTCGATTCGAAAGCCGATTCTGGCAAAGTTGAACGCGGCAAGGCCACAAGCAGAGACGCCTTGCGCCGTGAACTGACTGGTACCCGCGAAAGAGACGATGTGATCCTTGCCAAGCGTCAAAACCTGTGTAGACAAGGGCACACTACCCTGGATTTGACCCTTGGGTTGGTACATTTTCGATGTTGACATGACTAAAACAGCTAGAGAGTGGACGAGTGTTTGACGATGATGGATGATTCACAGCGCCGGGACGAGCGATGGAGGTGGATGGGTTTTGAGTGTGGGCACGAGGCCCCTTTTCCTGTGCGAGCGCCGAGCCTCGGTTCCCGCATCTTTACGGACTTAATCTGCAGGTGTCCAATACAACTAATTAAATCAAATAGTCCGCGTGTAAGTAAGAAATGTAAGCAAGCAATGGTGTCTCAGCCGACATAGTAAACGCAGGTGAAAGACAGCAGACTTAGATCGAAAACATGAGATATGAACCGAAAAAACGAAAAAAGAGTCCCATCCGACTACACGACACCCAAGACGACCGTCGCTCTCAAACTGAGCTCCTTGGGTGCAGGCACAGGCGACTTGACTGGTTGTCCATCCGCACCAACTTCGCCCATCTCTTCGAATCGTAGCGAACTCGATTTCCAACCCCAACTCTGGCTGACAGAGAACACGTCGGGCACGCTCGTGAACCGTGTGATGGAGGACCCCGTCGTGCTGGTGCAGGAGACGGAAAAGTAGGCAGAAACAGACGAGCGCGGGTCTCTGTACGGCTGCGGGGGTGAGACCGGGGGGGCCGTCGCTGGAATGCCATTCCCAGTCGATTGGTAGTTTGTGTGAAGGTTCGACGAGGCAGACGGGAGAGAGTTTGGGGTTGTACTCCGAACTGGTTGCATGGAGGGGGAGTGACGGACAATGGGCGACGAGACGGAGGAGAGCATCTGCTGTGGAAATGAGGGTATCCTGTTGCGGTTGCGCTCGCCTCGAGCACCGGTCTGTACCGGCGCGGATGGAGCAGGGATAGGATCGACGCTCGACTGACGGTGTAGATATATGCCCAATTGGATCCCTTTCTTGCGTACGACTTGAACGTATACGTTGAACAAGTTCCCCGCGTACCAAATCGTGTGTGAATGCAGCCGAGACTTTTCCTTGAGCGAATCAATATCCCAGAACTCGACTGCAAAACGACACGGAGGATATGGCGACCAGCGAGCTTTTCCTGTCGCGTCGCTCGCAACACACTCCTCGGCAGTCTTTCGCTCTGCTTTGAGACCAAAAAAGTTGGTTTCAGAGGTTGCAACGCGCGACGGGGATTTACGGTCAGCCGGTGGTGCCGGCAAGTCAAATAACTGATCCATGGATGCGCCTTCAATGCCATTGCTGTCGCCGATACGTAATGATGAATCCTGAGCGACCGGATAGTACACCTTGTCTTCCTCGTTTACGGCGGATTGCTGCTTTGGCGCGTGTGAGAGTCGCGAGTTAATTTCGGCAGTGCTAACGCAGATCGCTAACTCTTTGTCGCGCGCCGGCGATGGGCAAGACGTAGGCGAAGAGTCGCTTCGAGGCCTCGCGGTGATGCGACAGCGAAGCAAGGATTGTGTCCAGTGAGCATCCTGCAAAACGGATATAGGTACAAACGGTCGACCAGTTGTTGGAGAAATGTCCTGAGAAATTGCAATAATATCGTCGACATGCTGACGGGAAATGTCAGTAAAACACCCAGAACAGATGCGAGATCGCGGTACCATATTCGTGTAATAGATGCCCTCGCGGAACATGATCTCCCAGTCCTTTTCTTCCTCGTCGTCGATGTCTTCCCTTCTTCGTAGTTCAACGACGGTGCGTGCCAAGTCGTATCGTTCACGTTCTCCCTTGACGAACAAGGCATCGGATGAAACGAGCTCTCGTATCCATGCGGACGTTAATCCACCTCTGGCCCATATCAGGGGAGGGCGATGGGGTGTTGAAGGAGAGGAGTCGTCTATGGATGGCCGAGATGGCAATGTATCCGCGCGGCGCCGGGAGAGTGAGAGTTGGGTTGGAATTGGTGCGAATGGGAGATCTCTGGCACGGGATGCTCTTTCCTCGTGTAGGAGCATGTCTGGGCCCCACCTTGCAAGCCAACATGCGGCTGCCTCACCGATCTTATCCGACACGGCGCCGTAATTGAAGGAATGGGAGAATCTAGGAGACTCTGTGGGCTCTGATTCAGCGTCGGATTCTGCAGGGTCTTCCTTTTGTACGTCAAGGTCATGCAGTTTATCAGCCAAGACATCACGAGAGTCTGTGGGAGAAGGCGAGTCTGAAGGGTCGAGGATCTCCGCGATGTGTTCCAAGCCGACGGCGGCATCAGAATCCTGCCCGGCAGGGATGTTGAGGGGTGAACCAGTCGCGAATCGGAGGTAATGGAGGACGGTATAGGGACCGACGGTGTTAAGGATGTGAGCAAGTGCTTGAGAAGCGAGAGAGGGAATAGAAAGGTAGATAGAAGTGGCGAGGAGGGAAAGAAGGAAGGAAGGCGTCGCGGGGTGATGGCCAGGGGGGATGTCTGACGGTGGAGCCGGCCCAGGGAAGGAAGGTGTGAGGGGATGAAGCGTGATCGGAATAAGCGCGGGGGAAACGTGGAGGGGAGGACCGCCGCCGTAAAGGCGTGCGATGCATATTCTGGAAGGGATCACGATGAGCTGGGGTGGAGGAGAGTCGTGAGTATACGTACTCGAACGCTGTCGATGGTGGTGAGTGCGAGGATGAGACAAGGGTCGGGGAGACGCACCTGGGCGAGTTATGTTGCGATCATCGAAGACGATGTTGACGTGCTGGAGGCCAGAAGAGTCTGAAGACTCGAGAAAGCCGGCTGTGAAGAGCGAGCTGAAGAAACCCTGTGGGGATGTGAGCGTCGCTGCGTGGGGGTCGTGAGACGGGCAAGGACGGACAGATTGGATGAGAACGATTCTGTGTAGCTTGTATCTGGCGGTCCAAGAGCCGGACACGTCGAGGACGACGTCTGGGGTGCGGGCGTGGATGAGGGAGTTGTAGATGTGCTGCTGAATGTCTGCGGGGGAGAGACTCGGAGGGGGCATGGGACAACAAGACACAACGAGCGCTTCATCACAGACGACGACGGCGACGATGCAGCCGTCTCGGTACTCTGAACATCTCTCTCCAACAACGACATCGTCGCCCAGATTCTCCCTCTCCTCAGCACCGTCCATCGCGACGACGCTCGCCTCACACAAACCGGCCAATCGTCCCAACATTTATGATCGCAACCTCAACAAGACACGCACAGCAGAGATATCTGCAGCTGCATTCGCCTTTCTCTTCTCGGAGATGGTCCAGTACACCCAGAAGCGCGTCAGCGGCATAAACGACCTCGAACGCAGGTCCGTTTCTCTCCCTCCCCCCACCTCGCTTATTTGATCGCGTACAGACTCAACACCCTCGGATACCGTGTCGGCGTACGCGTCCTCGAGCTCGTGGTCTGGCGCGCAGAGTCCTCCTCAAAAACCCCAAAGCGTGAAATTCGCTTCCTCCCTGCGCTCATGTCCATCCACACCCAAGTATGGCGTGCCGTCTTTGGCAGACCTGCAGATGCGATCGAAAAAAGCGTAGAGAACCAGGACGAATGCATGCCCATCTTTTTTTTCTCTCCTTTCCCTCTGACATATCGAACAGACATGATCATCGACAACGATCCGCTTCTCGAGCGCCATATATCCGTACCAAAGGACTTTTCCACCCTCAGCTGCTCGTCCTTTACTGCAGGCATCGTCGAAGCCGTCCTCGACGGCCTCGGTTTCGTAAGTATCCTCGTCTTTCCACCCGTGCCTCTTTCATCTTTTCCAGCCCGCCAGAGTGACCGCTCACAACACGCCCACCCAACAATATCCATCCCGCACCACCATACTGATCAAGTTGGAGCAGTCTGTATTAGAGCGAGAACAAGTACTCAAGTAACACTAGAAATGTCGTGTAATCTTATCTTATCTCAGTCGACAATGAGAATCCCAGGGTATCATCCCAACGCCCAATGGTCGCTATACGCAGCATCACCGTCTCCCCTCCCCTGATCAACACCGCCTGTGCATGGGCCTCGGACGAGCCTCAGCTTGCTGCCTTGTTGGACTGCCCACACACAGGCGCAGTCACCACTCGGACAGTCACGCTGGGCGGCTTCACCGAAGATGCATCCCACACGGTAACGCCCACCCCCACATTCTCCCCATATCCACTCACCCCCACCAGGTCGCCTTCTTCAAAGACACGCTCTCCTCCATCAACTCGTACGGCTACTCCCCACACCCCCTCTTCAGCTACATTGGCCCCGGCGGCTGGATCCGCACCCTCCTCAACCGCACCCCCAACAGCTCCAAACCGTTCATCATCAGTATCACCGAGTCCCACCCGACCGACCTCCGCCTCATGCTCAACGCCATCCAAGGCCTCCGCGCAGCCCACCACCGAGGCTGGGCATCCCGCATCGCCATCGAGCTCAACACGAGCTGCCCCAACATACCCGGTAGTCCACCCACGTCGTACGATCCCGCCGGGCCGGCGCTCGCAGCCCTCCTCGATGTCCTCGCAGACGCGTTCTGGGCGGACTCGAGTCTCACGATCGGGATCAAGCTGCCGCCGTATGTCGGGCGCACGCAGATCGAAGACGTCGTACGGACCGTGGGGGGGTATTCGAGGGTCGATCCCGGGTCGGGTGTCTCGGTGAATCCGATCGCGTTCTTGACGTGCACCAATACGCTCGGGAACAGTTTGGTGTTTGCGGACCAGGTCGAGGGTGCGACGGGCGAGTTTGCACTGCCGACGGGCATTGGGGGGCTCGCTGGGGAAGCGATACACGCATTGGCGCTCGGGAACGTGCATGCGTTCTCAGCGATGTTGGCAGCGTCAGAGGACCCGGCGCTGCGAGACATCGTCGTTATTGGTGCAGGGGGTGTGACGTCTCCAGAGGCGGTCGCGCGCATGCATCGTGCTGGTGCCAAGGTCGTCGGGAGTGCGACACTGTTGGGGAAACTGGGTGTTGCAGGGTTTGAACTGCTTGGGAATGCGGTGGATTCAGCTTCGTAGTGTACTAAAAGATACAGGACGGTTATTTGCTGTAGATTAGCTAGGTATATTTACGGGTAAAAGCAAACGGGGTTAATTGAGCGAATAAGTCAAAGCGTCCAGCTAGTTGTAGTATGAAAAGCCGTCTGACTGATTCCAGGAGAAAAAATCAAAGTCTGTTGATTGTTCGGGCTCGGCAAGAGTGTTCTGGCTGCTCTGCGCAAAGGCTAGGAGTGACTGATAGTGAGCAGGGGGGATGGATCTGGGGAAAGATTCCGAAGTAGCATCATGTTGATCGAGATAGTACTGATAACACGGAGATTGTAACAGGGACTTGAGATCGTCCTTGACGTTTGGAGAGCAGGGTTCAATAGGCTGGAAAATTGTCACGTTGGGTCAAGAATGATGTCATCTGGGTGGCTCACCACGGGCACTTGTTGCGGGGTTATCTTGGCGGGAGGTAACAGGGGGCTGAGGAAAGGCGGGACGTCGCTGGACGCTAGGTCCTGGGAGGGTGAATCCAAGTCAAGGCGTTTCTCATCGCTGGCACACATGAGCAGCTCTGTGCCGGCGGGACTGTGCTGCTGTTCGATCTTGCTCAAGACGCCTTCCAAGTCACGACCGCATGTTCCGGCCATGACGAGCTCTGCGAGCTTTTCGCAGCGTTCGACGTCCTCGACGCCGTTCCTGCGCACGTTGCGCTTCTTGGGCTTTTTGGTGCGCCCGACCGGGGCGAAGTGATAGTTGGGATAGCGTTGGGCGTGCTGCACCTTTTCTGCGGCGGCCTTGTCGCGCCAGACCTGCTTTTCGAGGTCGGAGAGCCGGTTCCAGCAGTGGGCGATGATGCGGGTGATGTGCCGGTTGTCGCGCTCGATGTTGGCGGTGATCTTTTGGGCTGCGGCAAAGGCAGAACGGAAGAGCATGAACGCGTTCCTGGGACGGGGGATGTGGTTTGGATTCTTGTTGCGCGGGGAGGTGCGTGAGGGGGGGATGGGCATGGCTGCGAGGGTGGAGAGGGTGGGGAGGGGGTACGGGTGCACGGAGGGTGAGGGAGTGGTGAGGGAGGAGGAGGCGGGGGAGAAGGTGCACATGACGACCTCGTCGAAGAGGGGATCGAAAGAGAACATGACGGCGGTAGAAATCCCATTTTTCTGGCCCGCCCTTATATCTCGACGCGAGCGGGGTCTACCCCTTCACAACGTCACATTGAAAGCATTCATACCTTCCTGATTTGGAAAGACATCCCTTTCTGAAATCACGCAGATTTCTATATTCGGAATATTAGATAATACACCTCGGAAGATCCCGCCCCCACGTTTTTCTCGCTTACACGAGCTGTCGCGCTGCTTTGATAAGCTCCAACATCCGCCCCAACGCGATCAACCCAAAACTCTGGCATCCATACGAACCCGGCTCTTCCCTCAGCACCGTCTCCGCAGCACACCACCCAGCCCACGCGCGCTTGAACGTATCCGCGATGTGACGCGTCTCCTTGTAGTAGTCGTCCTCGTCCTCGTCCCAGTCAATGTCTTCCGTGTATTCCTCGTCGTCCTCGTGCGTCGTCGTGCTGCCAGCTCGCATCTCCGCACGCACAGCACGCACCAGCTCGTGCGTCTGTCATGCACATCAGACACCGCATCATCCCCATCCAAAACACGCACCTGCAAGTTCATCGCGCCGACCGCCTCCCTTCTCCGGTGATGATCCGACCAGTTGGCCATAATCGTCCCGCTCACAAGCTCCGATTCCGATACGTAAACATCCTTGTTCTTCGACATCGTACACGTCGTCGCGATCGCAAACAGCCGCTTGCAGTAGTCTTCCAGTAGATACTCCATCTCTTCTTGTAGCTCATCCGACGGCACAGCCAGGCTCAGCCCGAGCCCGTACAATCCAACTTGTCTCAGTGCATGTTCAACTAGATCCCCTCCAGACGGTGTCCGAGTCTCGTTCCACTCCTGCGGCATCCAGTCCTTGACAGGAACTCGACGGAACAGTCGCCCCAGCAACTTCGCGCTATTGTAGTACAGGTTCGAATTCAAATCGGCACCCTCTCGAGCCAGAAAGTCGGGCTTCTCCCTGTTTCGGTGCCGAGGCAAGTCCTGGAATTTGACCGGTGAACCCGTCTTCGGGAAATCCACAGCTTGCGACGCGAGCTCTGCCAGCCTGAGGCAATCACCGCACGACGGGTCTGCCAGATCAGAGAAGCGGAGATGCGAAATAGCAATGTGACCGACAAGGTCCGCCTCGATCTAACGCGCCGTTAGCGCGAGAGCGTGCTACATCCGTTCACTCACGTAGTCAAAGATAAAGTCGACCACGTCCCCGATCCCACAGGGGGACGAAGTCTGCTTGATTGGGAGTGATATGTATTCCCCTGGAATCGCATTCTCTTGATGAATCAGCTTCGGCTACAACGGTCCTCTGAGCAAACAAAGCATCCGACCAGAAAGGAAAAACTGACGTCAAGGATCAAATTGAAGTCGTCTCCATCCATGTCCCCTCCTCCGAGGCATGACGAAAGCGGTCGGTTACCCCTGCCAATCCAAATTAGCCGACGCGAACCTCGTTTTATCCCACGGCAGACACGTCTACCTGCATGAGAACACGACAACGTTTGTCAGGTGCTCCAGCTCTTTCCTTCTCACTGCAGTGACTTTCTGCACATCCCCCGGGTGTATTTGGGGGCTTCGCGTGATCGCGACCGTCCCAGTAATCTCCAGGTACACCCCCGTCTTCTCGTCGTGAACCGTCGCAAAAATCTCTCCCTCCCTCAAGCAATCCCATTCATCAGACACTCCAAGGAGGGTAAACGACCCCGGGACTGCAATGTGGGCGCGGTACTTGAGCTCGCGCAAGATGTGCGTCTCGGCACAGTGAAGAGCATTGGCAATCAGGTCGTTGTACAAGCCGTCCGACTCGTTCGTTCCGTCATCTATCTTCAAGTTCAATATCGTCGACATATTGCGGAGCAACGAAGGTAGGTGGAATGACGTCCCCAACCCATGTTGTTGCAGCACCTTGGACGCGTCCACGAACGAATGCTGAACAGACTGCGCCTCGTTGATCGAGCGATCCTGCAGTTCGATGATCCGCTCATCGCTCGCTCCCAGGTATTCTAGGAGCACGATCAACGGCCTGTTCAAGAACATGGCCTTGGGTCGGAGAGACGTCGACTGGATGTCAAACGTCCGGTTGTCTGGCGCTTCAAACTTGACTTGAGAGGGCCGCAGACAGACGACTCGACCGTCTAGCGTGGGATCTTGTACGACCATGCCCTTGGCGCCCCCGAGTCGGAACTGGAATGCAGAGGGTGCTCTGCCTCGTACGGGGCGTTTCTTCGTCCGCTGGTTTGCTCTCCAAATGGCGCGCGCAAGCTCCGTCGAAATGGGGCTACATCCGTCTGTCATGACCTGTTTGACTGGGGACTTGATGTCATCGATCAGGACGATCTCGTGCGGTTCTAGGGATATAGAGGGATCCGTTGCTGAAAATGCTTGGGACCAACGCGCCCCAAGTCTGGCAGGTTGGTATAACAAACGAGAAAAGTCTCCCTGTGGACTGGTGCGTCTCCAATAGCATCCCAGGCACAAAACGTACTTACGAGGCTGTCCCTGATAGTCTCCGCGTCCAATAATCTTCCTTGGTCGTCAAGGAACGGGGTGACGAACCAAAGCGAGTGTTCCTTGAGACCACTCATAGAGTACCCTAGCATGTGGTAGAGTCTTCCCGCTACCTTACAACCGCTGAGCAGGACAGGACGATACCGCTTGATTAGTAATTCCGTGATTGACGTCTCTAGGTCCCGCCTAAGCTTCGACCTGTTCTCGTCTTGGAAGGAAACACGCAAGAAGCATTCGTGATGCCCGAATCGGCGCAGGACACTATTGGATTGATCTACGACGGGTCCTTCAAGAATATAGCGCGTTGGGGTGAGGATCATGTGGTACGAATAGGAGACAGCGGGACTGGGGAGCGCAGGTGCAAGTCGTCCCCTTGGTTGTTGCTGTTCTTCAAGATAGAGGTCTGTGGCATGCATCAGCCGACCCTCGAGTGTCGCCGGTGCAGCGCGATTCCGCCTCCCTCGACGCCCGCGCCCGGGCTGCTTGATCTTTCCATTATCCTCCAAAAGAGAGATAAAACGAGCAAAGATGGGGGCTGCTGCATCCCCATGCACCTCGCAGAGGTGATCTAGCTTGTCCCTCAAGGACCGCGCGGCAACACTAGTGAGCGTCCAGTTGGTGATGGCCTTTTCGACCTCGAACGCAAGCGCGAACGGGAGATCGCTGAGAAAGTCGAGGTTGGGACCCGTACCATGCGTCGTGGTGTTGTCGCGGACACGTATCTCAGCCAGTTTGGATATGCAACGAACGTGAAATCTGGTTCGCGCCGCGTAGACAAACGCGTCCTTGTCGTCTTCTTCGGCAAAGGTACACATGAGACTGAAAGAGCCCGGGGGCATCGGGACTTCGGGAACAAGCCCTTGCGACCGCCGAGAGTCGGTGCGGTCGGAGATGGCGAGGGAACTGTGCATCTCGACGGAAAAGTATGGGAAGGTATTGGCCTGAATGAAAATGACAGGCTCCTCGGCTGCATTGCTCTCGACGATGGCCTTGATGAGCTTGGGTTGGTAGGAGGCAATGGTAGTGGTGGAGGGTTCTAACGAGTCGAGCATGCGCGTGATGAACAAGTCGTCTGCGTCGGAGCGTTGACTTTGCTTGCGAAGTGTGAAGCGCACCTGACGGCGCTCAAGATCGCAAGCAATGTCAGCCGATCCTTCGGTGACAAACTCGGATGAAAACGACCCGTCGTCGAGGAAGTGGCCAAAGGCATACGACCGGAGTGGGTAAGGTCTACCCTCACGAGCGCGTCGTTCCTTCTCTTGCTTGAGTTGCTGGGGATCCCTCCACGGTCTAGAGTTGAGTATGGCAACTTTTTCCTCGTTCAATGGTCTGTTACTCAAGGAGAACATCACTTTGACACCCTTGATCTGCACGCCGGTGGTACCGTAGGCGCGTAAAAAGATGTGCCCTGCAGTCGAGTTTGGCAAAGTAAGGATGCCAACCTTGCCACGTGAGTTGTATGTCTTGAAGAGGACGACGTCAAAATTCATGAGAGGCTGGAGTGGAAAGGGCGCCTTGTGCAATATCTTTGCCAGGTCGACCTTGAGATCCTCTTCGGTCACTGCATGGGCCACTCCGCGCATGAAGATGTCCATGATCTAGTAGTACCCTTGGAACCTAGTTTAACACGCAAATCGATCCGTGAGGGATTGCTCACCGTGTTGTCGTGACAGGTCCTGAGTGTCAGAGTCCCGTCAAGCAAGCTTTATAAATGGTCGCACAGAAAATCGTTTTTAGGACGTCCCCATGGGCCATCTGGATTTTGATCTCATCGATAACAATTATCGATTGGTCGCATACTGACACCGGTACAGCATCCAATAAGTAACCCACATGAAACACGGGACACGATGGGTCAAGTGCGGTGATGCATGCCATAAAGATAGGTCGAGCAGGACTTACATTCAGTCTACACGACGACGTTTCTCCCTGTAACTGTCTCGATCGTAATCCACAGCTGACCGTTTATCTCGATGCGGCGAACGAGACCGCGAATGTGGGCGTGGTTTGTCAGTCCGAGGGTCGCGATAGCCATGATCCCTCCGCCATCCCTCCCCACGGTCGTTATCTAGGCGCCGCGGTCTATCCCTATTAGGAGGCCGACGATCTCGCTCGTCCCACCGAACTTTATCCCCCTTATCACGCCACGACTCCCCAGCGCCCCGTCCGGTCGTCGCTTCACCTTGGCGTCCAGATGCTGTAGACCCTCGGGCAGGCGGAAGACCAGTATTTTGAGGACAGTCTGAAGAGTACCTGATCAGTCAAAAGGCAGACACGGTGAATGTCTGTCTTACCTTTCTTAAGATGCGGCCCACCACACAGGAAGCAACCCCCACTTTCCGTAGAATGACCACCTGACTTGACCGGACCTGTACCACCAAAACCACCGTTTCCCGCGGTAGTATCTTGATCCAAGAGGTGCGTGTATTTAGTTCTGCTTCGCTTTCCAAAGTTCTTGACCTGCATCACTTTTGGCAAAAGCGACACATCAACCGTGGACTCTGTTGCTTCTGTGTAGTCGTGCCTATCGAGGATCTCGTCACCCTGTGGATGGGTTAATCACTGTATATGGCATACAGATACGTCCGCAGTTACCCACCTGATGGAAGGCTCCCTTGTGCCAATACTTTTGGAGGAACTTTTGTTGGCCCTTGGGTTTTTCTTCTCTGAGTTTCTTGGCGTGTTCCAAATCTTCTCTTAGCCGTTGTTCCTCTGGAAGCGCACGTCTCCGTTCAACCTCTTCTCGCTCTTCCTCAAGCCGGAGCTCTTCCTCCTTCTCCTTTTTGATTCTCGCGAGCTCTCGAAGACGCCATGCCTCAAATTCTACATCAGGCTCAAGTCCGTCGGTATCGTCTACGTCAGGAACCAGCTCCTCTTTCTCTTCTACGCATATAGTTAGTCATCGAGTGCCGGATTGAGCGCAAAGACGTACTCTCTGCCAGCTCTCTTCTGATGCTCTCGGCGACCAGATCATGGCTCTCTTTCTTGCGTTGTTCAGCAGCAAGTTCCTTTCGTCGTTGCATCTCTTCCGCTTCTTGAGCGATCTCATCTCTCTTGGCTATGGTCGCGCGCCCGCGTCTGTAGCATACCTGGCATTGGCAAGCGAAGGATATGGGAGTAGGTGGTAACGTACTTGGGGACGAACACAGGTCTGAAGAGTAGTTTGGGCTTTTCTTCTTCTTCCGACTTGGATTCTTGTTCGCTCGACTGAGTAGCATAGTCAGCCAAAAGCCACTAGCGTTTGTGCAAATGCTCACCTCTTCCTCTTCTTCCTCTACCGGAGCCTCCTCTTCCTCGTCCGACTCTTCTGCATGACCACGCTAGTGAGAAAAGAACGGGATATGTATTCGCGACATACCTTCCTCCATGAGTGTCCTGCCAGACTCCTCGCGACCTGCCACGATGACCTTGCCATCTCGAGAGATGCTGACGTCTTTGAGCGAGACATTGAGCGCGCGGGCCGACGTTGTCAGCGTCGACCGTGCTGGGAGTGATTCCTCCTCTTCCTCCTCTTCCTCCTCTTCCTTTCTGATAAAGTCCTCCTCGCCATCGATTGCAATGTCGCCCGCTTCTTGTATCTGCTCTTGCCCTTCCTCCTCGTCAGAGTCTGATGGCGCCTCGGCGACGCCCTTTGGGGCCTTTCCTTTCCAGTAGCGTCCTGCTGCCCTGGTTGGTCGTGCGGTGTGCTTTCTAACTTGTGTCGCGAGCACGGTCGACATTACTGAGCCGTTCACTTTGTACAGATGGCACGCTGACTAATCAATGCTGCAAAACCTGAGCGCTCAGCGCGTCGTCGTTGCTACTACTTGGATACATAGCGCTCACTGGGAATATCAAAGCCTGATATGTATCTCCATGACTGCAAGCTGTCCACCTGGTCCTTGCAACAGGCAAACAGCGAGACTCTCTACACAAGCAGCGACACCTAGACTTTGCAATCCTCGGACGCGTTCCGCTCTGCCTTGCTCTCGGACGACGGAAACCGTCGTGTCAACCCCTGACCTTTAGGTTACAAGAAGCAACTTGTCGCCGACGTTCCACGGACCAGAAGCCGTGTTGCCTCCAGCGTGAGCCTTGTGCGCGGATTCGATACCACTATACAGAAGAACTGCGCGAGGAGGCGACATCGGAAAGGCCAGCCTGGAGAGTCTGAACACCACCAAGATGCTAGGCGAGGACGAGCTCACGCGACAAGTGGAGGAAATCATGAGCGACAAGGAGAACCTCCATGTACGCCAGGTAAGTGCTCGTCTTTGTTATCTCTTTTCCTTGTAACTCCGATGCTGTCATTGAGCTTGCTCCAGGACGAGGATCTCAGAGGTCGAAATCAAGATTCAAGCATTGGATTTAATCCGCGATCAATCAGAAAATGACTTACTTGAAATTCAGGAGGATGAATTAGAGTTGCATGCTGAACGTCTATCTACTTACTTGTTCTCTGGTGGTTCGTGCGAGTCAGCCACACATCAGTCCAATGCATTCAGGAACGAATTCGATGGAGCAACCTCGAAATACCACACAGTTGGTGCTCGCTCATCACGTCCATTCTTCACGTCGGAGAAAAGGTAGTCCCTATCACCAGTGCTTACACTCCCCCCTCGAAAAGGACGGACTAAGCGACGTCTTAGGATAAGACTTGAGCTCATACCGTGACGGCGAGCTCATCGAGAAACCAGATTACACGGTGTCCGCCACAGCGAGCGAGGTTGGTACAGACTCCGACGGTCCTTGCGTGAGGACGTTTGACGGACACACCAAGGCAGTCATAACTCTTTGGAAGACGAGTGTTTGGTGATTGTGGTTTGCCATCCGTGACGTTGTGCACAATGGTGTTGACTCTTGATAGGTCACGGGTACATCGGACAAGACCCTCCGTCAATGGGATCTCACCACCGGTCAGTGCCAGTGAGTGCTCACGATGGACATCCTTTGGCGATCCCCCACTCCCAAGTTACCCCACTTGGTTCCCAGTTACCATTATCTGGGGCAGCCACAGGCACATTCGCCGTGCCAATACCACCATATGCGGACGCGAGTTGAGATGTATCGAGACTTCATGGGGGGCGTCCAGTTCCGGGGTTATGGACCCGCAAGTGGAAGTTGCGATGGTGCAGTCAGGATTCCATCCGTGGTCTCGTCAAAAGACTGACGAGTGTGTACCAGCCAGGCTCATCGGACTCTGTTCGGACGCACAGGTCCCATGACGTGCATACAGTTTGACGAAATCCATGTCGTTAGCGGTAGTCTGGACAGTCCATTCGAGTGAGTATAGATATTACTGCCTCAATATTGGACCCATTACTCTTTTGAGATATGGGACATGCGTTCTGGCAGAGTGTTTAAAACCCTCGAGAACGACCACGGAGTGACTGCGCTGCAGTTTGGTGCCCGCAAAATTGTCATCGCCACGGAGAGAAGGGCATCAAGGTATACTATACACATTATGTCCTTTGCTTCGCACATTCATCCAGATATACAACCCCACCACCATGCAATACTCCATGCTGCGGACACTCGATCGGTAGATCGCCTCCGGTATATGTCGCTTCAGGTACACGTGATTCGACCGTGAAGATTCTGAACATATATCACATCGGATGGATACCTCGATCTGATTCTAGCATCAGTATACCCCGCAACCTTATTCAGAACATCAACATTTTGACAGTGTCCCAAGTCGTTCAGTGGGTGATCCAAACTCTTGTCGTAATGCCTGACTCGAATGTCCCCAACTCGGTAAAAAGGCCCTCAAAAGTTGGTGATTAAGTGGACTGATAGTTGGATCGACCCTTCTATGTAACCTCCCATCTAAATTATAGGTCTGTCGTCCGACTCGTTGTTAGGGCACGGTCCATGCACGCGCCAGTACGCCTGACGACCTAAATTTTCGCGCTTGCGTCGGAGAGCGAATTGGGATTGGTGCGTGCTAGCCCTCATTCCCCTTCAAGTTGGACTACCTTGCAGTCGGTCGTACTGGAAACGGCAAGGTGACTGGGGTGTCTATTCTCCTTCTTGCTTTTGCGCTGAATACACGCATTGTGATGCAAATAAGCCTCGCTCACGTCCGCCGCTCTCCTGCGCTGCATTTTCACCGATAGCAACGTGTATTACGATGACATCCTTGCATCCTCCGTCAAGCTCGAGGCCCTGCGTTCAAGTGTGACCATCATCCCCGGTTCCGTAGGTTTCCCACTGTTTCCCTTTCTCTAAGTAAAAAATATAGATGTTGCCACTTGGTCAGGCTGAACTCAATGGTACTATTCACCAGAACCTCGATCCGTTTGATCAATTCCGCGACGCGACTCTCCACGTCGCCCTTCGATCTGCGGGTCTCTCCCGACTCCGGCTACAGGCATCCGCCAGCGGCGACTCTGAAAACAGCGGCTACAGGCTCACGCTCTGTAGCCCGTCACAGCCCGAGGAGCCAATCTCTCCTTCGGACAGAGACAGATCACCCTCGCGCGTGCGATGGTGCGGGAGAGCAAGCTGCTCGTCCTCAATGAAGGTATGTATGGTGGCGGCTGTCCTGTGTTCACGCCATTGATCGTCGTCGGTTTCTTTTCTTTCTCGTTTCTGGGTCCGCCTCACTCTCCAGCGACGTCTGCCATGGGTGAGCACTGTGTGCGAGCAGAGGCCCGGAATGTGTCGCGCCTGGAGACGTCCCGAGAGA
Source organism: Boletus reticulatus (assembly GCA_038093535.1). Taxonomy (NCBI): domain Eukaryota; kingdom Fungi; phylum Basidiomycota; class Agaricomycetes; order Boletales; family Boletaceae; genus Boletus; species Boletus reticulatus. The sequence continues at coordinate 295,296 of JBBPSJ010000001.1, forward strand.
TGAAAGGGGTCACCCAGCTTATTATCGCCCACAGGCTGCGATCCTTAATGGATACCGATCGTATCGTGCGTGCTTGTAAAACAGATCACGTTCATGCTGACGCCGACCCACAGGTCGAGCTTGATACCCCCAGTCAACTTTTGCAACGATCTTTCGGGCACTCGTGTATGCGAGCAAGGACAGGGAAGCTTTGCATGGTGAAACGTTGATCAGCAACTGTTGTGCTACGAATAGATGGTTCGAAATTACTTTTGTGAGACAGTTAGGCGGAGACAGGAATAGACGACGACCAGCGTCAGAACAAGTCTATACGTTGAACTTGAGTTCAGCCTTCGACCCGACGGTAGTCCCTGACACACGTTAATGCGTCGAAGCGGAAGGAGTCGGAAGGACTTATCGCTGTCAGTGGCATGAATTGGGACTCTGGAATCCGACATGTATATCAAAATGAATCTGGGTTGTTTGACCAGCTATATCGTGACGGAGTGCGGGGGTCGTTGGGTGACATTCCGGGGTGTGGCTTACTTAGGTCACACATAGATCAGGATCCCCACAAATGACTACAAACGGTATTTTTTTTTTTACGAGGACACGGAAGAGATATTCCGGCGTCACTGGTCTACCAGTTGCCAAGAGAAAAAGAGTGTACAGCCAACCAAACCCTGTTCAGGTAAATAGCCACCTCTATTCAGCGTACGAGACGATGATATCGGCTGTAGTATGTTCTTCTTCAATCCTGGTAGTTGTCGTAGTTCGCTGGTCTTCTTGAATCTCATCGAATCCCTTGGTGAAGTTGAAGGGCCGCACCCTGAGCTCAGGAGCTTTGACAAAGCGGTCTACAAAGGTCACTTGGCTGAAGTTGGCAAGGGGCTTCTGACCAACTGGGAGTGGGATAACTCCAACGACCCAGACTGCGTTCTTCTGGCAGAGCGGTCTGTCGAGACTGTCGAGATAACCAAACTCGGACATATAGGTATCCTTATTTTGGATGGAGTAGAAGACATTTGTGCGGGACTTGGAGGGGTTTACCACCTCGACAATGATTGTGAGTCTATGTCCGGAGGAGATCATGAGTGACTCCGGGGGGATCCAATTGAAGATGGGGGATAGAAGTCGACCCAAGCTATACATGAAAAGGGTGAGAGGCTGTTGATGGCATGGATTTAATGTTAACTTACGTTTGATCTCGACCCCATTCTCGGTTTTCAGTATATTGATTCCGGCCGAAAAAAAGGCATCGCACGTCTGGCCTCCGTCGATTCCAATTCCGATAACGAGACCAGAGCCAACTGACGAGTTGTCCGTAAGAGTGGGAACGACGAATGTGCTCTCGGCATAATTCACTGGCCCGGGGTAAGCCTGTCGGGGCAAGATGAGACCAGACAACCGACATGGTCCAGAAGAAACAAACACACCGCGGCGCCTTTCTCGTACTTGCCACCAGCCCAGCCGTCATATGGCCCTGCGAAACCTGTGGCAACAAACAATAAACTGGAGACAATAACGTAATCCAAGTGCATGAGGATAGATGGCGAGTTAAAAGTTTGGCACTGAAAGCGGCCTCACGTTTTTATTAGAGGTCGCATAAGTCTGAAACATAAATGGTCACAGTTTGAACGTCTCTGACAGTCGTGTGTACATAGACTAGGCGGAGCAGCTGGTTGTAGACAGTTTACCTCCGTTGTGATCGACGGATCTTGATAGTGGGTGCCTACTTCGCCTAAATCTCTTCTGGATTTACTGGCAAGAGTTACCTTCGGCGGATAGTTACAGTATTATCTAGCCTCTCACAATGCGGTGGACAGTCTTTAGATCAGGTCTAGATGTCCCAGGAGAGCACATGAAATACTTACGGAGGTCTGTTGGTGCCTTTATCAGTCTTGCGTCACCTCTACTGATGCACGCTAACCCGTCTGAGGCGTTGGGGTGTTGCACTTGTTCTGACAGTCGTCCAGTATGATCTTGAGTAACTTCGTTGGACACTGATATACGTTTTAGTTTGCGTTTCCGAGCGGGGAAGTTCCATTATTTATTCCTGCTGTCACATCTGCGGTTACCGTTTTTCGTCAGTTGGGGGTTGGGTTGCTTGTGGGTCCAGGGGTGTCAGGAGGGCCACGGTATTCGGGATAGTTCCAAGTCAAACGGTCGCATGGGGTGATTCACTCGTCAAATCGGGTAACCGCCGCACCAACGCAGCGCGACAGGCGACATGTTTTACAAATATTTACAAATCTTTTTGAGGGGGAGTGTTGGTAGGTTGTTTTGGTGTGACTGATATCATGATTGCGTTCTGAGTCGTCCGTGGTGGGGTTAGACTCGGATGCTTGCGAGGTCGTCTGGGATGGTTTGGAAGTGGGTTGTATCACCGTTGAATCGGCCTTTGTTATAGTCTGTAACAAAAGCCAGTTCGGCAGTAACCCCACAACGTTCCGCTGGATGCAAGCCACAACTCCGATGGTGGAAACTGCGAGCTGATCTATAAGTTAGTATAACACGTAAAATCAGGCATAGTACTCAATGTTCCTTGTAAGACAGACATGAGATGGGCTATAAAATATATGATACACACGTAACACACCAATAAATTCGAGCACATTCAACACAAAATAAGATAAGTAATAACGATTTGCGAGGTGCGGTGGAGAGTCAGGAGACCCACCTCTGTTTTGTTAAGTAACCGCAGTGGGAGCGTTGACACTGACAGGAACAAGTCTCAGATTGTACACCCACAAGTTCTCACGCGGGATAGTCGTGGGAGGATTCCTCACCAAGCGAATGACTCAATGAGACACGCTGAACAGTGAGATAGAACCTCCTTTGAAAAAAATGTGCGACACTCACATCCCACTACATACCTCAATTTTGCCCTTCAGTTGAAGATAAAGCGAGTTATCGTTATCGTGCCTACAAGGTCCGTTTGCTTGGACTATTTCGTGGGAGTTGGGGGTTAATTTCTTTTCCAGCCGACCCTTCAAACGAAATGAACAGATCAATTGCGACGCGATCGTCATCAAATACCAAACGGTCAGACACGTTGCCGACCTCTCCTCGTTCCACCGGATGTATGGCGGTCTCGGGCTCAGTATCAATTGATACGGATGTCCATGATCACAAGCGATTCACCTTGCAACAGCAGGGAGTGAGACTCTCCCAGCTTTCGCCGACCTCTACACGATCCCTTAGGACCACGCCAATCGACACACGCTGCAAAGTGCTTTCGGACTACGACCTGAGGAGGGCCGTCCTTGTGGACCGCAGTGTATATCGATCGTGTCTGGAACGCAGCAAAAGTTAACCCTTCGTTATCAACAGTAGGTTCTGAATGTGAAGGAAGATGATTTCCGGAAAGTTTACCTACAATCGGACACCCCGACCTCGAACTTGGATCAAACAAGTATGTTTATCTGTCTTGGGACCTCGTTGAAAGAGCTACCAAACACCGCAAGCTTCATGACAACTTTGAAAGGCCCGTCCTCGACTGAGGTCGAGGAATATCTCTCCCTACAAGTCAATAGCACACAGGGGAAGTGAGATGTCAAAAGACCAGTGTAAATACCACGCAAGTCGTTCTCGGAAAATGAGGTTCCGAACGTTGTAAGCATGGCCAAGGTCAGACGCGGCACCATGACAGATGGACCAAGGGTTTCGACGTTAACCACGCTCTCCTAAGTGAAATCAATGTCGAGTCTAGGGTATGTGAGGCAAGCTGTCACCAGAACATGGAATATAAGCCAACCGTGAAGTCTCATGGTGCCGGTAGCAGCGACGCCTATCATGAACAGCTAGCCGCTGCGGTCTTCCCAGATCAACTCACATAAGACTGGTGAATTGCAGGTTGATTCGGGTATACCAAGGGAATAAAATATAGTGTGCTAGAAGGTCAAGACATGGACGAGGGCGGATGGAAACGCATACTGTGCAAACACGCTGAGTGTACGTATTTGCTTCAGTCCCTGTTTCCAACCGAGCGAAGATGATTGGCAGTGACAGGATAGCCATGTTTCCGTTGTAGGCGGTAATACCTCTGAGAGACCTGCAGCGACGTTGAGCGTAAAGAGGTCGGGAGGGCGAGGGCAGCACGAGGCACGATCGACGGTCATGGCCTGCATGTGGTCCTTGTTGACAACGTACGGACTGCATATATGTCCCTTGAGCCGAATTTGGAGCTCAGTGAAAGCTCATAGTAACGACACAGGTCTCTGCGGAGCCTCGAAAAAGTGGTGACATTTTTCTTTGTGTGACATTCCAATAAGTAGCGGCTGTGACATTTTCCTACTGCTTAACTTCCACTGCTTTTGTATTTGACGATGACATTTGACGATTGAGTCTCAACAGATGTCATATCTTGGCCGTTTTGTACAATATTGATGATCGCGATGCTCTTGGGTTTTTCGCGCCGGGGGTCGGATCCGTGTCTGACCACGAGGCCCGTAAAGGTCACTGGGTCGAAGGGGGCAAGGGGCCACCCATCTGAGAGCTTTGAAACGACCCAGTATGCTTTCTCTTTGCAGAGCTGATGGTCGGGATCAGTGGAGTCGAATTCGGCAGACCAGCTCTTCTTAGTACTGATATTTTCGATTGAGAAAACGTATCCGGGTTTGTAAACAGTACCAGCGGAGACAGTGATATTGAGTTGATTTCCGGGGGAGATTATGAACGACTGGGGTTCTGGATGGGTTTTATCCATGACGGGCCAGAACTGGCCAAAAGCTATACATGGAAGAGTGAGAGGTTACTGATGCATAGATTTCATGTTAACTTACGTTGGATATCGACCCCATTATCGGATGTCGATACCGCGATTCCGGCTGCAAGAGCGGCTTGGCATGTAAGGTCGTCGAGACTGAGTCCGATAGCGAAACCCGAGCCAATTTCGCCACGAGAAATGGGGACAGTGAACGTGCCCTCTGCATAAGTCACCTTCCGGCCCTGTCGGAGAAAGATGAGACCAAACAACACACGGTCCAGAAGAACACGCACAGGGCGCCACGGGCCATTCGCCACGAACTTAGCACCAGCCCACGTTGAATCTTGGGCAAGAACCGCAGAAACGAACAAGAGGCTAGAGACGAGAGCACGATCCAAATGCATAGCGAGGTGAGTTTGGCACTGAAAGCCTCGCGCGGCACCACGGTTTAAGTAGAGGTCGGATGAGTCCGAAACACAAATGATAGTTCGAACGTTTCTGACAGTCGTGTGTACAATAGACTAGGCGGTGCCAGTGACACGGTGTTAGTAGATACGGTCTGGCAGTGATGTTACCTCCGTTGTGATCGGCGGATCTTGTCTACTTCGCCTAAATCTCTTTCGGATTTACTGGCAAGGATTACCCCCGACGGATAGTTAGAGTATTGTCTAGTCCCTCACAACGCGGTGGGCAGTCTTTAGATCAGAACATAAAGTACTCACAGAGGTTTGTTGGTGCCGTTTATCAGTCTTACTAACGACTGACACACAGCAGCTGCACGCCGCGCAAAGGCAACTGTCAGCACCGATGATGTTGATTTTTTATTAGCTTCGTTGGTCACTGATATACGTTTTAGTTTCCGAGCGGGGAACGTTCCATTTATTATTCCTGTCATCACATTTTGCGGTTACCAGTTTTTTCGTCAGCTGAGGTTTGGGTCGCTTCCGGGGTGCCCGGAGGGCCATGATCATTTGTCACTCTGTGACGTAACGAGGTACGAGCGCAGTCACAGAGTAAAGTCTTCGGACGAGCGGCTCTAAGCGGCACGTCTTCTCTTTTTTCCGTGCCACCACTTGCCGCTCGTCCTCAGCCCGCTCGTCCTCGCCACTCTTTGCACCCTCTCACAGTCTGTCTTTACACCCTCTCACAGTCACTCCTCCATTTTCCCTCTCACGTAGTTCACCACTGGCATGGCTGACCCAATGCTTGAAATCCGCCCGGACTTCGCCTCCAACGCTTACCGCATAGTGCGGGAAGCACTAATGGCCAACTTCCAAGAAGACGTGGACCAGGCCATTGAACGCCTCGCATCCGCATGGGATGCAGAACACCAGCTGCGCATCGAAGCATGGAACCTTGAACGAGAAGCTGAAGCGGAACGTGCCCGCGTGGAACAGAGGCAGAGGGAAGAAGACCAGAGAAGGCTCGACGAGGCCGAAGCGGAAAAAGAAAGAAAGGAGGCAGAAAAGAAGAAGCCGAAAATCAGCGATTTCGACAGCTCGCTCCTCCCCCCCAGGCATCATCGCTCCCAGATCATCCCAATACGCCTTACACAAGGTCTCATCCTTCGAATACGTTGAGCTATGGTATTTCTCCCTGGAGGGTTGCACGGAAGCATCCTGAAACAACAAATCACAAGCGGATGATGCCTTTGGCCTCAGCAGCTCACACGACGTCCTAACCCTCCGCCCTGTAGCCTCCGTCAAAGCATCCTGCTTCGCCTGCGTGGACCATGACCTTTCTTTCAGCGACTTCCTGCAAGCGAAAAATGTCTTCCTAGAGCACATTAAGCGTGTGCCGTGGCCAGGCAAGCATGTTGACGCCCTCGCAGAATTCTTCTGGAACCTCGAAAACCACCCCATTCGCACCACTGAGAATGGTAACCTCATTGCTCTCCACTACGCGTCACGCATATGCCGACGCTGGCATGATGACTTGAAGAGCAACACAGGGAGCGCTTTCAATATTGTGCTCATCAGTGAGGTCCTGATGAACTGCATTGCCTTCGAGATTAGCGCCAGCCTCCAAGCCAATGCAACCCGTAAGGTCAGTCCCTTTTCCTGTCACCCCATATTTCCATGAACTGATGACATTCCCTGACTATTGTGCACGCTTCCACCTCACATGGCACCATGTGTCCCACCCTCAACCACCCCTGCACCCCCTTTCTGGTTGCTCACCACCACCCCCTGTGGTTGCTCACCACCATCCCCCTCCAATACATCTGACGCTCTCAGATGGAGACATTCACTGCCCTCAACCCTCCCTCCTCCCCGCACTCCAGGCACTTGCGCTGATATCAGTGGGTCGAGTCGAGTGGAGACTGACGCAGGAACTCCCGCTCCCTCTCCCCCCCATGCAATCGTTTTTGCAATGCTTCCTCCACACACGCGAGCGCTCCGTGACCCCCATCCCCCTCCAAATCCCGTTGGAACCAACCTCCTGGTGACTCTACCTCCCCCAAATCAGCCTGCCCTAAATGCCTCGGGCGACACCCCCATCGTGTCCATGAGTGCAATGATGAGAAACTCTGGGATGGATCCCCAGCATATGTCCATTGCAACGCTGAGGGCTGCCTCGTTGATGGCTCTGGCTCTGTCCTATGCACCGACTGGCAAAAGCCCAATGGCTGCAACTTCACCCACAAATCCGTCAAGCATGAATGCTCTGGATGTGGCAGCGCCGGCCATGGGGCTCAAAAATGTCATCGAGCGCAGATGCACCGAAGCGCTAACACCATATAAACCAAAAGCCTGGCACCTGCACCTATTGGCAGCTAACCTAACATCTCGATACCCCGACATATACAATGGACTTCATTTCGGATTCTCAGCCAACCTCCCCCCCCTTACGCACACATTCACTCCCCCTAATAACACCTCCATCCTCAAACATACTGTAGACTCGTATTTGAAGAGATCGTAAATAAAGAATTCTCAAAGGGTAGGTACTCAGGACCATTCTCCCGCATAGAGATCGAAAACACCCTAGGACATTTCCAAACCTCCCCCTTATCCCTTGTCCCCAAACCAGGTAAACCAGGAAAGTTTCGACTGGTCCAAAACCTTTCCTTCCCCCTAAACTCCCCCTCACAACCATCAGTCAACTCCCTTGTCAATCCTGACGATTTCCCTTCCCTTTACAGTACATTTCCCATAGTAGCTTTAGTTATATCCAGTCTCCCCCCTGGTTCGCAAGGTGCTGTCTGAGATGTAGCGGAAGCCTACAGAACCATCCCCCTCCATCCATCTCAATGGCATGCCCTCATAATTTGTTTATCCGATTCGGAATTCGCAGTGGACTCCTCCGCATGTTTCAGTTTTGGCCCATCAGGTGGCATTTATGGCAAAGTTGGTGGTGCTGGAACAGACATCATGCGTGCCGCTGGAATAGGACCCATCCTCAGATGGGTAGATGACCACCTCTTCCTATGCATTCCTAAATCACACCTTATTGAATACAACGAAACTAGGTACCAAATTGCCACTAAAATTGCCACACAGGGCGGTCCCAGAGTCAATGGTGGCCGCACCTGGTTCGCTGGCTCCTTGCTCCCAGACGGAAAGATCGAGGAATATGATGAGGACAACACCTTTCCATTGCGAGACTTGTCACCCGATTCACCACGAACTGCCCTCGACAGTGACTTCTGCTACAACATAGATGACATTGACAACATCTTGCAAAAGCTCGGCATTCCCTGGGAAACATCCAAGGACATCCCATTTTCTGATTGCCCCACTTTCATTGGACTCATATGGAACATTCCCCAGCACACGGTCTGCCTTGCGGAATTGAAGCGCATCAAATATGTCAATGCCTTATCAGAATGGATGATGCACCGCACCCATACCCTGCATGATGTACAAAAGCTGCATGGAAAGTTACTCCACGCATCCCTAATCTTTCCTGAAGGCCGCCCATACCTAAGCAACCTCGAAGCAATGCTGTCCATATTTGACAACAGACCCTTCCTCCCATGAACACCCCCCCATGGCACCCAGGATGACCTAAAATGGTGGCTTGAACGCCTTGCCCAACCAGCACCACCCTCACCCTCACCCATTCCCTCAACCCAACCCATCCTTGATTTGCAAGCCTTCTCCGATGCAAGCTCCATGGGTATTGGGATACTCCTCAACGGCAGATGGCGATCATGGTCACTCGCTCCAGGATGGCGCAACGGAAGTCGCGACATTGGATGGGCCGAAAGCGTCGGTTTCGAATTGCTCATCCTTGCCATTCTCCACAATGGCTCCTCCAATGTTCATCTCAAGATTTTCGGAGACAACCAAGGGATCATTGAGGGCTGGCGAAAAGGACGCAGCCGCAACAAACCCACAAATGACGTTTTCAAGCGCATATACATATGCCTCCCTGGCTCCAACAGGGTGCACAATCCACGCACACTATATCCCCTCTGCCGACAACCCAGCAGACCCTCTTTCGCGCGGAATTCATCCCTCCCTACATCTCCGCCTCCCACCTTTCCCCATCCCTCCCGAACTCCGAAACCTCATCATCGACACCGTGTACCAACCCACCCACCCTCCGAGACATCCCATGTCCTAACCCCCCCACCACACTCTGATCAAATCAGTCATTACCCAGGGTACGTTTTCCCTCCTTTCCACACCCTCAGCAACTCTCACAAACATCACGACCTAACCTTTACAGCAATTCCCCCCCCCCTCCTTCTTCCCACGCCAAATACAGATACCCCCACCTCCCAGCAGCTCTGCCCGCAATGTCTAGCCAAGGAATGCTTAATCCGATGGTGCCCCACCACCATGCGCAGCACCACATCTCCTCTCACCCCTTCCGACGCCCAACGGATTTACGATGTAATAGGCCATGCATAGGCCGAATCCACCAAAGAGACGTACGGCTCAGGCCTACTCGTCTACCACACCTTTTGCGACCTCAAAGGAATACCAGAGGACACCAGGGCTCCAGTCTCCCTCGACATCATCTCCACTTTCATTTCCACCCTCGCCAGAACATACGCCGGCAGCACGGTCACAAACTACCTTAGCGCTGTACATGTGTGGCACACCATCCATGGTCTCCTGTGGCCTTTCAATTCACACGAAATTGACGCTCTAGTAAAAGCGGCCAAATCCCTAGCCCCCCCATCATCCAAACGGCCTCCCCGAGAACCATACACAATCGATGCGATCATCAAAATCCGTGCACACCTCTCACTTTCCGACCCCCTAGACTCTGCTGTATTCGCATGCCTCACAACCACCTTTTTCGCAACCACGCGTACAGGAGAATTCACAGTAAACAACATTAATGCGTTCAACCCCTCCCTGCATCAGGAAACCTACATTTTTTCTGGATGATTTAGATAAATGACAAGACTGACAGGCCTGAATGGACAAATCAATGATAGATTGACTGAACTGACTGAACTGATTTACTGACAAGCTGATAGGCTGATATATTGAATGGACTGGTTGACTAACCAACTACCTAGCTGACAAATTGACAAACCTGACAAACCTGACTGACTGACCAACTGACCAACTGATGTGACTGACAAAACTGACTAACTGGTTAGCTGATGGCCTGATAGGCTGAATTGGCTGGTTGACTGACAACCTGACTAACTGATAGACTGACATGACTGACTGACTGGTTGACTGACTGACTGATGGGATGACAGGACTGACAGGACTGACAAGATGATCAACTGACTTACTGGGTGGACTGATGGGACTGATATCACTGGTGAATTGACAAGCTGATATGCTGATAGCCCTGAGAATGCTGATAGCGATGAATTACTTATGAATGATAGCACTGATAGCATGCTGTCAGTCAGGCCAGACAAGTCAGAAAGGTCATTGATTTTGATAACTCAGAAAAAATGTAGGTTTGCTGATGTGCATGTCACCCGGAACAATGTATCTGTCCAGCGCAACCGTCAAGGCTTCGAAATAACCAATTTTTTCCTCCCACGCACCAAATCTGCCCCCCAAGGTGAAAATGTTAACTGGGCAAAGCAGGACGGCCTCACGGATCCCCATCTTGCTGTACAAAACCACTTCTCCATCAACGACCCACCCTCCGACTCCCACCTTTTCGCATACAAAGTGAAAAGTGGACACCGCCCGCTAACCCGCTCAAAATTCCTAAAAACCCTCGAAAAGGCCGCAAAACAGGCGGGATTACCTCCTCTCAAGGGCCACGGCATCCGCATCGGATCAACTCTCGAATACCTACTCCGAAATGTCCCTTTCGAGGTGGTAAAGGTATGTAAAAGGCCGCTGGGCAAGCGATACCTTTTTAATTTACCTGCGCAAACATGCGCAGATACTCGCCCCATACATGCAATCCAAACCAGCGCTACATGAAGCTTTCCTTCAGATTACCATACCTCCCATCCGCAGGTGATTACACGTACGTCATGTCCTCCTCCTACTCGCCAGGTATGATGCTTCGCTTCACGTGTCATCACCCCCTCCTACTTCACGGGATCGCAGCTCATATCCTACCGGCAGGTATCGGCTTCCGCTCCGGGTCGAAGCGCTACGCGCTTGCCCATCATCTCTCACTCCTCCCTCTTGTCCTTAGCTATCTCTTGCTTGTAAATACATATTTACAAGCAACTCTTCTTTCCGCACCTCAAGCGACATCCAAAGACAGCAAAATAAATAAAATCTTGCTAGGGCTTGCAAGATTCCCATGACCGTCGGCCCCGTCTTACAAGGCCTTGCCAGTCCATGCAAGGTCCCCACGACCTCCACACCCCGTCGGCCCCGTCTTGTAAGGCCCGGCCGGTCCATGCAAGGTCAACTTGTATGAGATATCACATTTCCGACTCTACTTACAAATATGCTAGAGGCTCCAAGTCATCCCAATCCGCATTTTCGCCATCCTCTGCACCAAGACTGTCTTCTCCGAGGTAATCTGACTCCTCATCCTCCTCTACAACCTGGTCTAATCCCGTATACCCGAATTCTTCCATTTCGTCCAGGAGCTCATCATCCGCTAGCGAAGCAGATATCCCCAAATCAATTGCCACATCATCCATCGGGTTACTGTCGTCGCTGCCGCCATCACTTTTGTCACCTTCACGCTCCTCGGGGTCACTTCGTCTGCCATCACTGTGCTCTTCTTCAACCTCTTCCATTGTGTTTCCGCTATCGTCTCCACTATCCATCTCCACGTCGCTGCTTGGTCTTGCATACCAGTCTCGCTCGCATTCCAGCTCAAACGGAATCTTATCCAACTCGTCACGATCATCGAGGAGGCACTTGGTTTCCTCCCATGTTGTCTTGTGCCCCACGGCACCACCACGGTACCGCATGAACATATCTCGATCAACGAAACTACGTAGTTTTATGAGCAATAATTTGGACCAAAATTTTCCTGTACTTACATATTGACGTAGTATCACTTCCAATCCTTGTCGTTTTCTGATGGCTGACGAGCAATTGAATGTGGCAAGAGTCCTGAAGTCTATCTGTACGTGAATGCAGGGATGAGGTGAACACCTCGAATGATCAACTCAGGATTGAGGAAGCCAAATGCAGATGGATCACCGCTGTCATAGAACCCAACCTGCGGAAGACGTCTTGTGGCCCAAATAGATGTTGTATCCATGCTCCGTGCCAGCCATCGTACCCAAAGGACATCCACCCGCCTAACCCTTGTCTGATAGCGAACATTCACATGGAAAATTCCGATAATTCGGGCATACCAGTATGGATGCGGGGATTCGCTTTCGTCCTCGTGTGCCAGAACCATGATGTTGGCGTGTGTGTGTGGGTTGAGAGCGTCCTGAGCTCGGCGTAAATCGTATGTTGTATAATTGACCCGAAGGACCTTGTGACGGTAAATTCGGTTTTGAACGAAGCTAATCATGTTCCGTTGATGCGGTGTGAACTCCGTCTCATCTCCATCATACTCATCGCCCATCAAACATGATAGGAGGTGATTTTTTAGCTTGGGCAGGAAATCCTGTAGATATTATGAAAACCCCACAACTCCAGTCTGTTTTGTCCAAACCTTTACTGCAGGGTCGTCCCAATTCCTCCCGCACCATGCAGTGATGTCCCAGTAATATTGTTGAGAGGCAGATGATTGATAATGGGTATTGGGGGAGCAGCGCGGGAGCGGATCTTGATCAACGAAATGCAAAAAAGGCATGTCGTCCTCTTCACCCTTGGAACTGTCATGGCCATGGTGATGTTTGATGTCTTGTAACCTACGGAGTAAACACTCCCGGTATTGTTGCCTTGTAATGCCATGGGTAAACTTGATCTTGTTTGTTCGTGCATAGAAGCGTTTTACACTGCGGTGTTCGAGCTCTCCCTAGTCAGTTTTTCCACACGGTGTGGCTCTCCTTGTGTCTCGATGTCCTCTTGAACACATTCTCGGCAGTGTGTCTCTTGAGTGCATCAGCCATGTTTGCAACACCGGCTTTGCACCATTTATTGACATGAAGTGAGAGACCTTGTGGGCGGAGCAGGACATGACAATATGGACAGGGAATGCGATCCATGATGAGGAGCGAGTGTAGCGTGTGAGCAGTGTCTGATAAGAGCCTCAAAGGAGCGGGCGGTGAGTCATGTGATGTTTGGCCTTATTGACAGCAAGTGGTGTTATCTAGCCGAAACCCCACCTTTCCTCTCTTCCTCTCTCCATCATGTCATCATCAGTAAATTAGGAGATGTCTAATCACATCTAATTTAGATCTTATTTGAACTAAGCGAGCTTTTGACAACCCACGGCATAATGGCGAGCACGCCATGATGTTTTAGACACATAAGACAACTTAGTCGACTTCGAGTTCATCTTAACTGTCTTAATTGGCTTCCGAACTAATGTCAATCACACCAAGCCATACTAATAACAAAGAAATTATATTCAAGTTGCCAGCTCAAACGCGTGGTGGTCAGCAAAGTGGTTGACATAGAATCCTCGGTATATGTTAAGGGAGTTATGGAATGTAACATATGGCGGTACCAGCTCGTCCCCAAAGACAGGAAGTAGGTGCGCTGCACGAATGATGCTATCGACATGAATAACCCCCAAATTGTGTGAACCATCCTCGAGAAATGATGGTGAAACCATCCACATCCCTGTTAGTTCATTGGGTTCATCTACGACGCGATCAAACCAGTGAACTAAAGCACACGGAAAAATCTGGCCGTTGGTGTGAGTGAAAGAAAAAAAACAATAAACACGAGTGATGTCCATGCCAAGCATTCCATTCTTCATATCATCTGTGCTCACATAGACACAGTCGTACCGCGCAGGGCCCCGGTGCCATGATGGTAGCGCACGAATAGTTTCGTGCCGCATACTGCCTATCCCGCTTGGGTCGCTCGGGGATATAAAGGTTGCAGTGGCCGAGTTAAAAATTTTGATGCGACCGGTGTAGGGAAGGAGATGACGGCGGGGATTCGTTGAATTGGGATGGAATTGTTCGGATATGAATCGTGCGATAAGCTTCGGAAGGGAAGGGGTCCCAAGCTTGACTGCGAGTGCTAGTGCATTTTTTGCACGGTGATATGCTTGCAAAATCCGGTTAGTGGACTTCGACTGACGAAATGGTCAGCAATGTACTCACCAGGCTTGTGGGCTAGTTTTACGTCTGAATGTGCAAGCCCGGGCCATTCATCCACTGCCCCTGCCAAGGGATCTTTGTCTATGGATTGATCCTCCCTATCTTCAGGAGGCACAGGGTTGCCATCATTACTGCCCTCGTGTCGAGCAAGACTCGGAGGGTCAGCTTGAGAGTTTGGAAAAGCTATGGTGGTGTTAGAACAGAAATGCAAATGCTAGAGTATCATAAACTGACCCTGTGGTGTTGACCGGCTGGGGCGTGATACAGGCAACATACCTCGTGCTTCAAAATCAGCACAAGCTGCTGCCAGTTGAGACAGGCGCTGGTTGGTTCGAAGGATTTGACCGAGCGCATTGTGTTTGTTTGAGCGCCGCCAAGGTTTCTTGACTGCCGTGATATGTCTTGACTCGGTGATTGATGTACATAAACCATTTGGCGCACCAAAAAGTCGGATCAGTGATTCATAATGTGTGAGCGAGTGTTGACATGGAAGGGCAAAACCATCGGGACGGACACCAATGTCTCTGAAAACCTCGCGGTACTGATGAAAGCGACTGAGTGCATCCTGGAGTTCCACCAAAATACCATCTGTGATGATGTTCCGCTGGACAATGTAGCAAAACTCAAAAAAAGCATGAAAAATGTGTATGACATCGTCAGGAACATAGCCCTCGAGGGCTGGAAGGTAGACCTGAATGAACTGAGATGGTAGCAAGGGAGACTCGAATGATACTGTAAATGCGGTGTACCTTCATCAATGCTTTTGAATCATCCCCAGTCCATTGGGTGAATCCCCGACCAT
Source organism: Boletus reticulatus (assembly GCA_038093535.1). Classification (NCBI taxonomy): domain Eukaryota; kingdom Fungi; phylum Basidiomycota; class Agaricomycetes; order Boletales; family Boletaceae; genus Boletus; species Boletus reticulatus. Next base: position 310,368 of record JBBPSJ010000001.1, read on the forward strand.
CAGGGAACCTTCGCAGTCCTGGAAATGGTGGCACTGTGGCAATGCTGACAGCGCCTGTCAAATATGTACTAATCCCGCATCAAAAACACTTACCGTCGGTCAATGTCTGCTAACCGTTCCTTAGCACCGGCCTTTCCGTGTTCCGATTCAAGGTACTTTCCAACCCACTCAACCAAGTGGTCCTTGAATGTGCCTTTCACAAGCTGGTGGAGAATGTCTGGTGCGAGGAGCTGGTGGATGTCAGCACGAGGGAAGTCATCTGTGAATGGCTGCATGGGTGTACTAATGGTAGCAATAATTGAGTTTGATATTTGATGACACTTACGACAACATTGCCATCAATGCCCCATTCATCCCAAAGAATGCCAACTGAAAATTCATCAATCAGGGCTTGCGTAACCTCCAAAGTCCGTGGTGCACCGCCGCCATCAAGGTCGTTTGGGAAAGCAAGACATCTGCAGAGGAGTTTTAGAGACCGAAACATAACACGAAGCAGTAACAAACCTGCCACACCAGTTTTGAACGATCCCAGAGATAAGTACTTGCTCCGGATAGTCGGCAATGTAAGGGCCAATGCCAAAAATGACACGTCGAAAATGCCGGTCAGGACACTTCATAACTTGTGGTGTCAACATGCCAGGTTGGAGGGATGACAGAATTTTCGACATGGCAGCATGAAAGAGCTGTTTTTTGAATCGCCGGAATAGAGGGTCATCCACATATTTCTTCGCCATTGTGAAGCTTGCATATCAGTAGTATCATGGCGTGCTTGACCAAAGACAGACCTTTCGGAATGGCAAGAAAAGCGAGGAGTTCAACCCCTTTACGGTGAGCGCGCCGGACATTGTTGTGGATGTTTCCAATGGATAGATATACCGGCCAGTAGTCGTTCTGGCCTGTTGCCACCGATACTGTAGTTTTGTCGCTGCCGAGAATAATTGGAACAAACATTCCACCGTGCGTTGTCGGGTCGTCTGCTATCTTGTCCTGTTGTGCATACATATTCCTATCACAGTATATTGGACATAAATTGTTGAAGACATACCGCTTGCATCCACACCCAATCACCCGACAAGAAGTTTTCATAGCGCTGCTCCTCGTTGTCTTTGGAAAAGTCCCGATAAGGAACATAGTCGATTTCTCCTTCGAAGTCCGTGTGGGATAGCATATCAGCTACAAGTGAATATGCCGGACGGAACCAGAACTCATAGCTCTGGTTCATCCAGGGAGGAACAACTGCTGGACGTTCACCATCGTACTTGAGTTTGAAGCTCTCCCATGGAACATCCCCAAGTGGAGTAGCATCAATTGCGTCGTACAGGTCTTTATGATCAATGAACGGGGGTGCACAACGTGCCTCATCTGAGTCAGTGTGTAGTGAGTGCGCCCAGAGATTACAGAGCCGGTCAATGTTACCAGATGACATCTTGGCATTCTGGAACATAAACTCTGCAGTTTCGAACCTCAGCCGGTCACCATACGGAGCCCAGTCATCTGGACTCTTCTCAGAGGCCGGTGGGGCTGGAGTTTTGGGATCAATGACATGATCATGGGTGTCACAAATTCGACCTGGAAGATTCCTTAGAATACAGAAAAATTTGCTACAATGCCACAAACTCACCAGTTAGTTTTTCATGATAATCACGGACAATTCCAGGGGCCAGTTTAGTGGGTAAAGTGTGATTTTCAGCGCCGGCTTCTGAGGGGCCTCCAGATGGGTCAAACGAATAATTGTGTGCTGACGAGCGGTGGTGTTTTAAGCCGGGAAGCGTTTTAAACCAGCGGTGACAGTTTGTGTGAAGGCATGGTATACGAGGTGCAGTAAATGCATGCCTGGATGAATGAGAACGGAGTATGGATTGGGGCATTCTAGGAAGTGGTAAATGGACAACAGAATATGGTTTAGTAGAGTTTGTCTGTCAAACTTCGTCAGCAATTAAAGACTCGGAGTTCCGGGCACGCTAACGTGTACCCCCCAAAAAAAACAACCAGGGCCATTGTTGGTTGTTGCTCTGTCCCCAACCCACATCCGTCTGGTCCACACAGGCCATTTTCTACCCTCTCCTCGTTAAGATGACATGTCCTACCACCCGTTCAAAAAACTCCAGTCAGCGCCCAGGACAGGTCGTCCTTGATACCAAACAAAAACGGCGTACCTCTGAGCAAAAGCAAGCAGACGATGCGCAGGCCGAACAATTGAGGCTGGAGCAAGTTGAAGCTCGAGAGCAAGCTGTCCAACGAGTAGCCAAAATCATTGAACAAACAGAGCAGGAAGCAAAGGACTTACTCGCCAATGCTCCAAAGCCTAGGCCGCGCATCATAGTGAAGCCACCTGTCGATCCATCTGTACAACAGGACAATCCAGAGGCCAGGTCTGGTGGCCGAAAGGGCGCCAGTGGATCGCCTTCACCCGAGGATGATTCTGAGTCTGTGGGTGCCCATCAAGAAGAGGGCGACAATGAAAGGCTCACTCAAGTTCCATCCAAAAAGCCACAGACACAGAAAACCTTCACACGCAATGCAGTCGAAGCTGTGCAAAGCAACTATCAGCACGAATCCGATGTCACCGATGTCGGTAGTCAATCCAGCAGACAGCCTGAGAACTTACGGTCCAGGGAACCAGCACCGAAGTAAGTCCGACTGAGTCATACCCCACGTGTACATGGATCAGCTGCTCACTGAAACGGTGCTCTTTTATTGGGACTGCTTTGACCTTAGCATTCAGGCAAAAAACAGCATCGCTGGCACGGGCGGGATCGGCGATTGGGCAGACAAACTCGCTGCATTCAAATCATCTCATCCCACTCAACGTTCATCTTCCTCAAACCTGAACTCCCGACATGCAAGAACTGTCTCCAGCGCTAGCGTTGCAACCAGCTTATTGACTCAAGATCCACAAGAGACTTCAGTTTCCGCTGGCACTCGTGCCTCCAGTCCAACGAATCATGCCTCCAGTCCAACAGATCGTGCCTCTAGTCCAACAAATCACGCCTCCAGTCCAACAAACGAGACCCAACTCACCTCGGGGTCCCATGACCCATACATTCAAGCCAGCGATGAATGTGAACGCAAAGTAACGCCCGACCCCCCAAGCAGGGTAGTTCAAGCCGCCCAACGCACCAGTGCCATGGTAGGCTTTCTATTGATGCTTCACTTCTCAGGCTCAAACATTTGGGTAGCGCGTTGCTGAGGTTGTTAGCAATTCCAAGCCGGGTGAATGGGTAATGCCGCCTCCTATTGCCAGTGACATCAAGAAGACTGAGGCGAAGGGAACAAAAGGGAAGGGTTGCAAGAAACGGGCCCAACAAAGCGACCAGGCAAGCCATCAAATTATTCCATACAACATTGGTATGAACTGATTCATACCATAGGGCAACGAAGATTCTCGGTTGGGTGCACCACCATCCAAGAGAACTAAGGGAGGACCTCGCAGCACCTCTGGGTCTCAACGTTCAGGTAGTGGGGTCAACAAGAAGTTTGTCAACAACGACCTTCCTCTTGGCGCAACAACCGACAATACTTGGCGACGACTCTTTATCTCTGCACTTGCACACTTTGCCAGCGGATATGACAATCCTTGGGCCATTCCGTCCAATAAACTTATTTCAGTTCTGCAGCAGATATGGAATGCGGTCTACGAAGGAAAAATCAAGCACATGGTCACCAATGATGGGCCGGTTTACCATATCGTAAGTGTTGCATTACAAATTTTCAAGTTCTGTATACTAACTATTCTATCAGGCTCAACAGGCTCTCAACAATTGGCGCAGCGGGTTTGCTGCAGCCGCCATTGCTGTAATCACAACTTTTTTTGCAAATGATGCTGACTTCGCAAATTCCATTACGCGCACCGAGTTTGCCAAAGCAATGCTCCAGAAGAATCGCTTTCTTTTCAGCGAGAGTAGAGGAACCGACAAAAAGGTAAGTGCCGCCACCAGTCTGTGTTCTTAAACTGATATCCACCAGGCATGGTCGGGGTTGTGGAGGGGCTTATTCGTGCTACAAACTTTTGCCCACCATTTCAACTTCATTCAAGGCCGAGTGAGGGTTGTGGCTTTAGATGAGGAGCTAGTGGGCCCTCGCACGGCGCTTGCGCTGGCCTGTGCAGCAGTATGATTTATTTCACTCATGGTTTGGTGCTATCATATCCATATCATCTCCAAACAGGTTTCCCGCATGCTCACATTGGTTGCCAACGATAATATCACGTTCAAATCCGACCCGGGCAACTCCAATGGCGTTTGGACCGCAGTTATCCCCAAGGGAAGCCAGTACGAATTTAACGAGACTGTCTGGGGTCCATCAACAAGGCGATACCTCAAACCAATCCAGAACTTGACTGAGGAAAACTTTACCCTCGTCATTGAGGAAACCCAGAAGTATCTGAAGAAACCTGCCCTGGCGCTCAATTCTGCGGCCTCAGACGATGAAGACAGCGAGTTTGAAGATCTCTTTGCCTTCCGCTAAAGGTGCACTCCTCCGATTATTTTTTTGGCCCATTTCTTACTTCGGAATCATCTCTAGTGCATTTCCTTCTCTCCGGATGGCCTGAATGTAGTATTGTCTGATTTGTTCTCGTGAAACATGTGTTTCGTGTCGTACCCACCACCTAATCTCTATATGTACATACCAAGCAATCTACTACTATGTCCTCACAACAGTACAGTTAGATCCATAAGCCAAAAAGCCTCGTAAGACAATGTTCAACTTGTGACTAATCTGTCTTGTCGGAAAATCTGACTTATTGAGCTTCCCATCAAAAATAAGCACAATTAGCGGCGGTTAGACATCTCCTAATTTACTGATGATGTGAGGGTTCTGAGCCTGTGTCCACCAGCGAAACACAACTCGAAAACAAAAAGCAGAAGACTGATGACCTCCTTGATGTTCTTGTTAATGCAGATAGTGCTAAAAAATCAAAAAGGTAGTAGTAACAACGTAACATCCACTTAATCTGCACCATGTTAAATCTTCTAGGTCCACTAATGATGGAGGCGATGGGATGGAGATCTATCGGATTGCTGGAAAGAAGGCGGTCGCCCTCTTAGATCCATTTGCAGTGCCAGCGAATGCCATCAAGCAGGACAAGCGTGGGAACGTTGATGAAAAACTGTACGCAACTGACATTTTCGCAACAACACATATCAACACCCCAGAGGCATACGAGCGACACCTCACATTCTATAACGGGATTCTTAAACTTGTTCCAAGCTTACGTGGTGAGCTCGACACCATCACACCTCTGCCAGAAAATCATACAAGCGGTATGTAACGTCCATATATGCGCTGCCTAACTCGCCCGCGCCCAAAGCTATGCGACTCAGCGCGGGACGTCATGGTGCCGACTCTCGTCCTCAACCGAGGGCAACCAAGGGAAACTCGGCGGTTCGAGGTGCCGGTGAGAAGACCACCCTCCGAGACTGGGGTGACCCAGAAGAACAAGACGGCAACGGTACTCTCGTCTATGGAGATGCCAACGGAATCGATTACAACGTCGGGCACGATCACATCAACTATGTTGACGATACAGTTGACCGTGAATCGGATGCTGCTCACTCCCCACTTTCTGAACTTACAGACGACGATGGGGACAAGACGAGCCAGCTTACCGTTCCCACGAAGCGTGGCCAAAGCAGCGCTGCCGACGAGAATACCAATGATCCTATTGCCCCACCACCCCAGAAGAAGGCTAAAAAGGCTTCGACAGTGCGAACGAAACGGAACCCCCCTCGCAAGAATCGTGCAAACGGTTTCTGATCTCGTGAGTCATCACCACTTGTTTTTCTACGTTACTAACCCCTCGTTAGTAGTCTCGCTCTTCAACCTGGCCGTCGTACGAGAGCTCGCACACATCTCGGACGGTCAACTCGGTCGTCGGACTCGTATGCTTTGTATTATTATGTCTACAGTGTGTATTTGTACATGAGATCGAATTCTATGATGCCCTGCTGGGGCTTGCAGTACATCGAACGAGCTAGAGTGAGCTAGTAAGACAATGCAAGGCTCTCGCAGCTGGCAAGGTCTCACAAGGATCTTCGGGCTGGCATAGCCTTGCAAGGCCACATTGGGACGGGAGAATTTCCTTGCAAGCCCTAGGAAGCTGCAAGAGCCTTGCAAGATTTTATTTTATTTGCTGATGATGGTATTCGGGATGTCCCAAGTCAAACGGTCGCATCAAAGCCAAATCGGGCGCATCGAATGGACCACTATTAGATAGGATGCAGGAGCGTTCCCAGAACGAAGTATTTGAAGCCGGCGGTGCTGGAGCAGAGCAACAGACGTGAAATCAAAGCGTCGGAGTCGGAGCAATTAACACAGACTGGTGCTCTCCAACATTCAAACCGAACGACCATTTCCGAGCTCCAAGGACCCGCTATCAAAGCCCACAATATCTTTGATGCTACAAACGAGGACACCGGGCCTTTACAAAGCGGTTATGGATGCGAATCTGATACCACAGCCCATCGAGGGGGTTTTTTTCCTTCGGGTATCCGTATCGGTTCCCAGACCGCGATATGTGAAACCGGAGGTGCTGGTAGCCGAGCCAACTCATCAAATCGGATAACAGCGCAACACTCATGTCCAAGGCCAAGGCTACGATACATTCGTTTAACCTTAAGATCGCGTTTTGAGTTGTCCACGGCGACTCCTGTTTGTGTTTGCATGTGGCACAAAGGCGGGGTGAGCGGAACCGCGGTGTCGTGTCCGGTGGTGCCGTCGTCGTCGTTCTTGTCACCGTGGCACCAGCTTGCATTGTGCCGCCGTCGTGGTGTCGTTATTGGTGCGGGCCATTGATGACATTGTATCGTCTTCGGCTGGTTGCCTTCGTTGTCGATCATGGCATTGGGGGGCCGTTGGGCCATCGACGACATTGTATCATCATCTTTGCTGCCGTCACCCATGTTCTCTGTGCATGGTGCTTGTCGTCGTCGTCATATTGTTGGCGCCGAACCATCGATGACACTGCGTCATCGTCTTCATTGTCTAGTCTGTAATATTGATGACTTACCTTTGTGCTTGGGGTGGGCTGAACATTGACAATGTTGAACGAGCGAGTGGGTAAACTTGCCAATATTGCCATCAACATATCCGTCGAGTCTAGGGAGGCAAGCTGTCACCAGAACTGTAACTTCTGTAAGCCAACCGTGAAGTCTCGTGGTGCCGGTAGCAGCGACGCCTATCATGAACAGCCAATAATCGGACAGACCAAACACACACAACTCGAGCCAATCACGGTATGTCGATATGTCGGTGATTAGTCATCGACTCATCCCGACCAACGTCGTCCATGTTGTCCTCGTTCGCCCGCTCGTCCCTCTCATCCACCCGCCGCTCTCCCCTCGCCTCCACCTTCCACCGCCATGCCATGATGTCCGCCCTCTCTGGCCCGCACTCCCACCCACACTCAATACCAGACACGAGACAGCACAACTCCCCTCTCTTCAAGGACGCCCCGCCCGTCGTCGTGCCCACCGGCGAAACCGTCTCTGCAGACGCAGCATCCCCCCAAGTCGCCGCACGGCCTCCACCCGTCCCGAAAGCCCCACGCCCGAGACCGACCATCCGGTCTACCAAGGCGGCCCTGTCCATCGTGCGTATCTCCCTGCTCCCGCCTCATCCCGATGCACGCCGCTGATCATGATCTATCGTGTCCGCGTTCAGACACCCGAAGCCGTGCTTCGGCTTCGCGCGCTCCTCCATGGCCCAACGCCCCAACTCATACGTGTTGGGGTACGCAACAAGGGCTGTGCTGGCCTTTCGTATCATTTAGAATACGTCGACAAGTCCGGGAAATTCGACGAGGTCGTCGAACAAGACGGCGTGCGGGTACTTATAGACAGCAAAGCGTTGTTCTCCATCATTGGCAGCGAGATGGATTGGAAAGAGGATGCGCTGAGGTAATTGGTGCCTTTCTTTTTGTGGGGGCTGAACGTGCTCACTACCCACCAACAGCTCCAAGTTTGTTTTTAATAATCCTAATATCAAGGATGCTTGTGGATGCGGAGAATCCTTCACCGTCACATAGCACTCATACTGACAGGTTTTCAAAGCACAATCACAAGTACCCACTACAACTCCCACTTTCGTCGTCTTCCGTCCGTTTACTGCCCTTCTTATCCTTGTATCCTTATCACACACACTACTGCAATACAGATGCAACGCGTCTTCAGGGTGCTAGAAACACTGAACTTGTTATGGAAGAGTTGGGTTCACATGCTAATGTACAGAATTACACTATTACTTTACGTTGTCCTTGTGCAACGATCTTTCCCCAGCCTTCCACTAAGCGTCCAAAAATTCTTTAGGCATATCAGCAAATGCCGCAGCACCGTCACCCATCAGAGCCAGTTGAGTAAGGCACACCGCAGTTTGGCGGTACAGCCGATCGAGCAAAGGTCGTGCCGGACGTCCTTGGGATTCTACACACCAGTCATCAGTTCTCCTCGCCGTAGATTCGATGAACTTGGCTTACGCAAGATGGCTTGGTTGAGCTCGGTAGCGAGTGCCACCCTCGAAGCCTGTCCCGCGACCTCGGCTGCATCTCCCCCGGCCTCCAATGGGTCATCGTAAGCCATGATCACCGACGTCCGTTTGAATATTGCGCGCACTTCTGCGCGATTCTTGTAATCAGACTCCAATTCCTGGCCGTACGCAACGGCCCTCTCAAGGGCAGATCCATATTGGGCAGCCGTTGCCCCCGCCCAACTGCTGGTAGAAGAGAGCGAGACGACAGAGGGCTTACGTCTGGGCCCGATAGCAATTGGCGCACTGCTTGTGGGCATGATCATTTCGGTGTGCGCGCTCTCGTCTGGCATATCAACTTCCCCATCATCGATATCCATACCCACCCCGTCCACAATCACTCCTCCGTCGCTACCCACTGTGTCTTCACTCACAGACTCCAGGACCGAACCAGATACAGATCTGGATACAGGTCCAGAACCCTCCATGTTCATCTCATTTTCCTCTGCTGTCATTTTCTTCTTCAGTTCCGCTGCCTCCAACACGAGCTCGACAAATTTCCTGCAACGAAGTTTAAATAACATAAGCCCTGCGTCTGCCTGGAGCACCAGCGGGAAGTGTTTGCGGGTCGCCGCTATGGCAGTGTCCACGTTCCCAGAAACAACGGATTGAATAATCTGAGTGCGGAGCTCCATATCGTCAGCCGGAATTGGAGTCAAGACTGTGCCAGATGCGGAAGCAGTCGAAGGACCATCACCATCGCCAATATCCATATCCATGACGTAGTCATCCGCAGATGTAGGCGTAACCGTCATCGTTTCCGGTGCGGATGTGACAGACGGCACACGAGCAGACAACCCGCCACGCGCGCGACATTGAGACTCGAACGCACGGGCTGTGCGTGCGTAGCCATGATGCGAAAGATAAGATAACACGAGGTCGTTCAGCGGGATCTTGTCAATCGAGTCGGTGATAGAACCAGCAATAGTAGCAGAAGCAGGTACGTCATACGAGCGAGGCTTCTCCGTGGGCCAGGTCAGGGGTGTAGACTGAATCTTGGCCCAAATATGATTGCGTTGTTGAAGCACGTGATCTTCTATGTCATACTTGAAGGCCTCTTGTCCAAAGTTGGCGTGAATAGATTCATTAGTGTAAGAGAGTCCGACAGCCGGATAAAGGTCGCAATCTTTACCGACATTCTCGAACACGGAGCCTGTCAATATCAGTTGGTCATGAGAGTAGCGGGTTCGAATTGGCCATACCAAGAACGGAGCCATTCTTCGTGTAGAATATCTTGTTCTGGGTAAAGTCGATGCCACAGCCGATGATATCACCGACTAGAAACGAACAGGGTTAGGAAGATATGTTTAATTGTCCGCGAATGGCATACTACATACCCCCAAACGTAGTTCCGAAAGGTAACCCGTTCTTATCCCCAGAACATATAGTTCCGTTTTCTCCGTGGTATCCCCAAGAATTCTTCTCCCATCCCGGAAGGCGCGACACTTTGACGTCACGAGTAATGAAGCTAAGGTTCAGGTATTATTAATTCCATATCGACCAGCAAGGGAATGGCAAACCCAATGCTTATGCGACTGAGTGGCGGATATCAGAACGAGCGCAAATAGAGATAAAAAGGAGAACATGCCTCTTCGAAGCTTTGCTAGTGATCTCTATTTCATAGTAGAATATTCCGCAAGCAGGTGGCACGGGAACGGCAGTTCGGGCAGTTGCCGCATCTTTGTCAGAGCCTCCGGATGCTCCTAAGAGCTGAGCCATATCCAGGAACAAAGGCCGAGTAGTAGCTCACCCTGATATATCAGTTCTCGGCCATCACCGCACACGCTTAGGTTCGAGTTTCTGTATTCATCGCACCAACGCGTGGGCAACAACAGTGCTGGAGAAGAGGCAGTCATGGGAGATGGCATGGTTTGCCGAACCTCGCGGGGAGGACTCATATCATCTTCGTCGCTGTCGTAGGATGGGGACCGTTGCACCCGTCTTGCACCGGAATCTGGTCTCATCACTGGTTCTACTTTACGGGGAGGAATCAAAGGCGATGATTCGGTCTGCAATAAGTGCCGAAGCGCAGAATGTTCCAGATATGCGGGACGAGGAAACGACACTGTTTCTGCGGGTGCAGAGATGTGCACAATGGAGGGCCGTTGTGCATTGCGCGCCCCAGTACCGGCAGAGCTTGGTGGCCTCGTACGACTTGGAGAGACAGATGGCGCAGAAGAATTATGGGGACAGACTGCATCGGACGTGCGAGTTGAGTCAACCCTGATCACACGAGGTTCGTAAACGGTGTACGGGAATGTGCTACCGCGCGCGGATAGGATGGATGGGTGAGTGAGGGAACGAGAGGTGGGCCTAGCGGGGGGACTAGAGGTGATAGAACCATTTCCACGGACGCCGTGTGGGATCCCTGTAGCTCCGGGGGAGTTACGTAGAGGCCATCCGTGGCTAGCTGTGCGGGACCGAGACTGGGCGGGGCTTGTGGAGAATGGTATGGAGATTACGGATTCTATGTGTCGAGTAGGTGAGGTTGGGACTGCACCCCGGACTGGGATACTAGAAGACCGTGGATGTCTGGTGGACATGGGTTATACTGGATGAATCCGGGTGAAGCAGGGTGGAGCGTTGTGGTGATACTCGCGAGACTATTGCTGAAAGGTAAGGAAGGGGGAAGAGAAGGGACGGATGAGAGCAGTGGCTACTTATATGTGCTCGGTAGCAACTAGCGGGGACGAGGAGCTTGATGTGGGGAATTGTCACACAGCTTGGTCACAATCGTGTCACGCGATCCATGTCCAAGTACGCGTCACTCTCCTCCTCCTCATTCTACTACCATGGCACGTCCACAGTCCTCTCCTACCTAGCTCGATCTGACATGTATCCCATCGCAGGAGCCCTCCTTTCGCCTCGTGCCACCAGTGGAACAAAAGTCTGCCTCACTGACCGCCAAAGCCAACAGTTTCGGGCTCCATGACACCCTGCAGTATGGTCCACGTAGCATCGCCGCAGAAACCAAATCAAGAGACAACATCGAGCACCGTCTCGCACATGTAAGCGGTCGCTTGACTTTCTGCTCCGTATCGTTCAACACAGTCGACCCCAGTGGGAGGAGACGCAGGACAACTTCAAATTGACGATGCTGCGTAACCTATATGGGGTGCACGCACCCGGGCGTCTGCTCATGGAACGCAAGATTGTCGCTGCGGTAAGCTCGCGTGATGATGACGCAATCTCTGCTGATGGCTCGGCGCGTGCTCAGAGCCCACACATGCCTGGCATGGGAGGGAGTAATATACACCTCGATATCCTGATGGGCAGGGATGAGACACTGGATCCAGCAGATTTCTTCCTTGGTTAGTCCGCTAGACCGTGAACAGTCATGACGTGCTGACATCGTGACTAGGGATGGAGCAGGGTTTACCTCTGAATCTACACTCTGAGATGGAGAAGAAACTGCGAATGTAGACTTTGTCATTAGATAGCGACTGTATGTACATGTTTGGTCTCAGTCAGGCCTGAGATCGCCCAAGAGCCTCTGCTAGTCGTTCTCCACCATGTCGATACAGACGACGACGACGACGGATCCTTTTGATCCTGTGGTGCAGTCCAGGCCATCAATCTCAGAACCTTCTCTCCAGTCCGGCCCTTTGCCTTTGTTTGAACACCATCTCAAGGTCCTCACAGACTCGTTCCTCAACTTTTTCCAGGAAAGGTATGCATACCCATGGACGTGATGACACCCCTCGAGATAACGCGAACACGTCAGGAAGCGTATAGAGGAAATATAGTAAACCGTCTCAGATGATGTCCCTCCGTGAATCATAACGCGTCTTTGACAGTGTCGAATCTCTGCTCAAGTTGCATCGGAAAATTAAATCCATCGATGTTTTCTTGGATGATCGCACAGACATGAGCACCGCTCGTCGGGCATGGACCGAAATCAGGGACAACTTAGAACGAGGTTCGTCCAACTACAAACTATCCCCGGCCTGTCAGTCAATCCGCCTCCAACAGAAGCACAAACCAGACAAGCTTTCCTCTCGACCCTCACTGTAGATTGTGTAAACAGTCTGATGACACTCAAGGTGCACTCCTTCCCTTGTCCTGCGGTGATCATAGCTGGATGGCACGATCAGGAAACACAAGAACGCACGCGCAAACGCATCAAGGAAGACCTCAAGGATTCTATTTCCACATATTCAGATTATGCAGAGAACGCCTTACCAAAGATGAAACGCACTTATCTCAAGAAGTGTCAAGAAGTAGAAGTAAGTAGAGGTGGAGTGTTCCACTCTTACCTCACTCGTCTTGCTCACCCACCATCAGGACCATAAACTCGCAGCTGCGTCCGGGTCCCAGCCTCCTTCAAGTGCGACCTACGTTGAAGCTGCAGGGACCCCCATGCCCAACTCTCGTTCCAATCCAGTCTTGCCATCGATGCCATCGAGACCTATTGTAACTGCACCCCAGCCCCTCCGACCCCTCGATCGAAGGCCATCTGGAACTACACATGTGGCGCGTAACCGTTCTCCATCGACTTCTGGGACCACATTTTCCGATTTCGCCCAGCACGGTATGCAAATACTATCTAATCTTCACGTTTGGAGCTAATATTCCGCAGGTAAGAAGCAGCTCAATCAATTGATGACGTTCCTGGATAAGGGTTCTACAGTCAAGGAGACGCTGGGTGTACGCAGTGAAAACAGTGCACTTCGCGCAGTTCGTGCGAAACGTGAAGCCGACGATGCCGGTCAGTACCATATTTACCTAGTTCATTACCAGCTCAACTTTGTTTCAGATAAAGAATACCGCAAGGGCGTTCACTGGCTAGAAACCCTTCGACTTCGTCGGACAAAGATACTGGAAGGCGCTTATACGGTATGAGGTTGCATTCTGGTTGTTTATCATTCTGACGGAAATCCAGAGCCTGGAGAGCTTCATTCGTGACTATTCGGGTACTGTCAAAATTGTACTGGAAAAGTACACCGACAATATGACGTTCGCATCTTTTCCTCCCATTATGGGTAATGACACTCACTGGCTCACAGCGCGACTACCATGACACAGACACAGCTCTCCGAACATGCAAGATCAATGGTTGCAAAGATCTCTCCCGAAAAGGATGTATCTCTCGTCACAACCCATATCCCCCGTGCTTTAGCGTCCTTGATTCCGAAGCCCATATGCTATTATAATTATAACGTTGGGGAGTGTAGCGACTTGATTTTTGGGGTCAGTCTGGTGGATTATGCGACTTCTCGAGGTCTCGGGGAAACAGAAATTCCGAAGATCGTCCGCATCTGTATACAAGAAATTGACGAGAGAGGTTTGGAATCAGAAGGCATTTACCGCGTAAGATGTTCTTTTTTTATTTCCTGAAATCCATGCGTAATCCAAAACTCTTTAGGTGTCAGGGCGCCATGCTGTTGTACAAGATGTGCGCATTTTGTAGTTCCCGCGCGCAGCCAGGCTGACACGGTCATAGTTACGACACAAGATAGAGAGAAATGCGTCTGCCTTTCGATTCAACCGATTAACTGATGATGTGTTTGCTATTTCTTCGCTTCTGAAGGTGAGTCCTTTGCTTGACCATCGCTACCCCCTGACCTAGGCCATCAGTTGTATCTACGCGAGTTACCAGAACCCTTGTTCAGATATACTCTCTCAGACCGTACTGAACACACAGAAGGTCGAGGTGAACTATTTCTTGCCACCTGTTCATTACTACTACTCACCCTGCACGTCAAGTCGGAGATCCCAGCTCCATGGCTCAAATCCGCTCCAAGATTCGTAGGTTACCAGCCATTCATCGGGAAACACTTCGAGCCCTAGTGGAGCACCTTTCACGCGTCGCCGCATTCTCAGATAAAAACAAAATGGACATCAGAAATTTGGCAATCGTGTTCTCCACTGTTATATTTGGCGAAGAGGACATTCCGAAGGGAGGTGATCTGCTCAGCGTTCAGAATACCAAAGTACCTAACCTTTTCTCATCGTCTGTGCGCAATACACTGACACTGTCCCGTAAAGGATACGACGATGGATGACCTGATTCAATTTACCTCGCAGCTCTTCGACGATCCACCTCCAAGCAATTCTCCGCCATTACCCGATGCACCACCTGGAGAGCCAACCCTTGTATACAGCTATGGTTCGTCCCACACGAGAGTGGGAAGCGTACCACGGGCGCTATCACCTCGGCAAAACGAGGACTTTACGCCACGACTACCACTAAGACCAGCATATAGCATTCATCCTTCACTTCGAGCTAATCCAACGTCACCCATCCGGGCAACTATGGACGTCCCCCCTACTCCATCTAGTCTCCTGGAAGAATCAACGCCTGAGAATACAAATACAGCGGAAGAGCCACATATTTGGATTTCACCACCCCCCTCGCCATCGGCCCTGTCGCCATATTCTAGTTCGGCTTCCCTTCCGATTGCCAGCAACTCATCATATCAACGTAGTAATACATCATCCAACGTGTAGGATTTCTTACGGGTCTTCTAAACTTATCGGTCTAGATTGTGTATAAAGTGTTGTATTCACCAGCAGTGAAGAGATCTGTTGCATCCCTTCGACTATTCGTGGAATGACTCGTACCACTGTGACACAGCCCAGTCACTGTCCATCTCTTCCTCTTGATACCTGTCCTTTTCCCATTGCTTCTGCCACTCGATAACCTCCGGATGGGCCATGACCCTTGAGTAAGTAAGCAAAAGCGCGAAGCAATGAGTCACCATGGACCTACTTGTCAGGGTCAAAATTGACAACTTCTAGTCCTTCCATGCAGGTAGCGCGCGAAATAGCAACGTACGCTGAAACAGCATCGGCGGTCGTGAGCGGTGATGACGTACAAGATACAGCCCAATTACCTTGGCCCTTTTCGAATATCCGAGCGAGGTCCACCTTGACTCGGCTGAGCGTCTGTCCTTGGGATTTGTGTATGGACATTGCCCAAGAGAGCGCAAGCGGCATTTGAAGCCGCCGAGCCTCAACGTTGCCTGTCAGTCCTTCGACGACGAATTCGACCGGCGAACACAAGAGGTGTTTTCCATTCGTGAACTGGACCAGGGGCCAGGACTGATTCTTCCCGAATGCATGACCGTCGAGTGCAATGAGGCCAGCCTCGTTGTCTCCAGCGTCTGGCGGATTCACAGTTAAAGAATCTTCTCCAGGTTTTCGTCTCTCCAGCTCGGCTATTGCAATGTGACGCTGTTGCGCCTCATGAGTACCAATAAACTCAACGACTTTGCCTAGTGACCCATTGACGAGCGATGATGACATATTCTAGTCGACGGAAATGTAAGGGAACAAGAGGGACAACAGGACGAAACATACGCGAAGTAACATCACCTGAGCACCTATCTTTACAGGGACTTCTTTGGGACACACAAGCCTTTCGAGCAGCTTCTCCGCCTGAATGATTGTAAGGCGGTCTCCATAAATGTCATGTCCACGCGCGTCCATTGCTTTGTATACTCTTGTCTCGCCTTCTAGCTTGCTTAGGCGTTCGAGGTTATGCTGTTCCACTTGGCCTTTGAGTGGAAATCTAAATAAATAAACGACAAAGAATATGACTCGGAGTGAACGCATCACATACAATTGCGTTGGACTAATGCCATCATCATAGTGTATTTCACGAGAAAGCTTCAGGAAAGCTTCTATATGCCATTCCGCTAGGACACCGGTTCGCATTGAGGCTAGCATTTCAATGAAAGCTGGGAAAGTGTGAGTCGCATTCAAATATTGTGTATTGAAGAAAAAGCTGCATACTATTATCCTTCTGACGGAAAACCTTGGTAAGTCTCGTCATATGATCTATACACCGGTGCCAGCTTCGGGCTCGGAACGCAAATGTAGCTTCAATTCTACTAGTCGAATCCTGATCGGGAACTGGAGGTAACTGGAAAAAGTCGCCTGAAGCGATAAGCTAGGCAGGGCTCAATTTCACTGTTTGAGTGACGGGAACCTCCAACTTACCTGGATCCCACCAAACGGACGAGAATCCTTTCGCACGAAGCGTGCAATGGCTTCCTATTTTTTGTATGAGTGCTGTTCATCAAATTTCCAGGAGAGCTTGGACACTTGCCAGTTTGTCAAACAGGCGTCCGTCCAACATCGAGACTTGAAGCAAATGAACATCAGTCTTTCATCTCAAAATGAGTAGACCAACTTTCATCGATGATGAGAGCCCTGGCGGACATCCACCGCTTGATTGATTCGCCACTCAGACGAAATTTCAGCTTGTCAAATGGCTCTTTCCCAAGCCCGATGCCTGCCCATGAGTGGATTGTCTGCCCGCCAATGTTCAAACCAGCAATTCCAGTTGGAGCGGTGATTCCGAAATCAAACTCATACACCGAACGTAGGTGGCGGATGATAGCTCGGAGTAGCACGGACTTGCCTGTACCTATAAATGATGGTGAATGCGCATATCTCCACGGTTCTCGAACATGGTATCACCAGCTGCTCCGGTAAAGAAAATATTCCTCCCAGACTTGACCATCTGCAGGATATTTTTCTGCTCGTCTGAAAGCTCGACGGCGGGCTCTCCTACGGGAATAGAAGGGCCATCTTTTACTTCAGCTCGTTCCCTTGAAAGCCCCTGCATGCTATTGAAGCCGGGAACGCGATCATTGGACAAAGCTTGTTGGGGATCACTGAATGTTGAGGTCGACATCGTTGCTGCACTGACGTTTGTTCCATGGGACACGTTCAAGTTGAGATTGATATCTAGCCGGCCGACACGAAGACAGAAAGCCAGCGTGAGATTGCCTAGCTCCGCCAAAGGACGTTCGTTGACAATTCAATGCTCACTTGTCTGGATCGAGGCCATGGGTATTAAATACCCGGCCAACCATTCTTGGGCGTCGTGGATGTTGTCGAACCCTTTGCCGCTGGACCCACTGAACCCGAGAGTCTGAATGACGTATTAGTTTACCTGTGCGCAGAACAGCTTGCAAAGTGACACTCACTGCAGCAGCGAACTGAAAAGGTCTTAAATTAGCGGTTCTCGAAAGGGGTTTCAAAGTGCTGTCAACCTACTCACCTCGGGATAGTTGTCATATAAGCGTGGGCCTTGACGCCCAATGCGCACTGCATAATATCGTCGACTGTTGTTCATAGCTCGAGAAGCACGAAATGAGGATTGAACACGAGACGCGCAACGATGCGGTCAAACTTTCGGACTGCCATGTGAACGCGAGCGTGCCAGTGTGAGATGCCTGTACGTAACGGTTTGTGCCGTGCAATACTAAGGTACATAAAATAGATCTAGCAACTATAGTTCAGAGATAATATATTATATATCAACCCCAGAAAGCCTCTTGGGCTCCGTCAGCGTCCATGTCAGACCATTCATCTTCGGCGTGATCCAATCCTTTCATCGATAACTCTTGTCGTTCGAGGTCATTGTGCCAGGCTAGAATCCGAGGATGAACCATTACCCTGATATTGTTGTTGAGCATTGTAGAAATCTATGAACTTAGTCCGCTTACTTGCTAGGATCAAAATTGAGGACTTCCAGAGTCTCCAGACTCGTTGCGCGGGAGAGAGCTACATAGGCTGCATGGTGTCAGGCAATACTTTCCAAGCAATCACGAATAACACTAGCCTTGGCCCTTCTCAAAAATACGACTCAAGTCCACTTTTACGCGTTGCAGCGTTTGCCCCTGAGACTTGTGAACACTCAACGCCCACGCAAGAATCAGGGGAATCTAAGAAATTGTCAACGAGCGATCAGCTCCATACCAAATCATAACGGACCTGTCGACGTTTGGCCTCCGTCTCACCATAAGCATTATCCACCGTGAAATCAGCTGGTACACAGAGTAACTCCCTCCCGTTCGTAAACCGAACGACAGGCAACGGCAAGTCATCATATCTGGCGGCTACCTGTCTCGGGTCCCGGTCGGAACCACGCAGTCCGTCTTCTGTAGCAATCTCCGTCTTGTTTCGCACTGCTTCTTGAGAAGTGCAGAATCTTATGACTTGCCCAACTGAACCATTTACTAACTCTCCTTGGACCAAGTTCTGGTAAATGAGTTCAGTGGTGGGAGAAAGCAATAAACTTTAAAAGATACCTTGATTAACATAACTTGGGCACCAACCTATACTGTATTGAGGAGATGCTATCCCACGAGATGACAGAACAAACCTTGAGTTGAACGGTTTGCGGAGCAACAAGCCGTCCTAGCAATTTCTCCATTTGCTGTTCAGAAATGCGGATCCCACTCGAATCATAACCTGGAATATCGGTAGCGGGGTATTGCATTGCTTGACCAGAGAGTGCACGAAGCCTTGATTCGTTTGCGCGGTCAACCTCAACCCGAGTTGGGAATCTTGGACGCTGTCAACGCACGTCAAGAAAGACTGGAATACACTTACAATTGCGTTGGACCAATCCCATCCTCGTAATGTAAAGGTCTGGAGAGGCTCCGGAAAGCTTGAATGGCATGGCTATCCAGTTTTCCCAAGCGCATGTTGTTTAGCATATCCACAAATGCTGTTGGCCACACGTTTTTGTATCCTTCATATCTCAAATAGGGTGACCATACCTTGTTCCTTTTGGCGAAATACCTTTGTTAACACAATAGGCCGCTTGATACACTCGCTCCAACTCTTTGCTTCGAAGGCAAAGATCGGTGGTACAAGGTTTCCATGTTTATCACGGTCCGGAACAGGTGGCAACTGGCAAAAGTCACCGGATACGGCGAGCTGACGATGATGTGAGCCCCCTGAAGTACACCCGAGATGATATGTAAGACCTGTATTCCACCAAATGGTTTCTCACTATTCCTTAGCACTCGAGCGATATATTCCTTGATGATGTCAGAAATACACACTGAAACTCGGACAGATACTCACCAGCTTGTCAAAAAGAAGACCATCAAGCATCGATACTGGAGACAAGATTCGTTAACCGAAACACACGAGTATATATAGAATTCACGTACTCTCATCCAAAATAAGTGTCTTTACCCTTCGCCAGCGATCAAGTACGTTTCTTAACTTCTCCTGACCAAGCAATTTACCAGCAAGTTTCTTTGCATCCTCTTGTCCAATGCCAATGCCAGCCCACGAATGCAATGTTGCGCCACCGATATTCACAGAAGCGATGCCAGTGGATGCGGTGATAGCAAGAGTAGGACAACCTCTCCCTCCACATGCATCAATGATGGCGCGAAGTAGGACAGACTTTCCTGTCCCTGCAAAGAGTCAACTTTCACTCTGGGAGAAAGGAAATACGTTTGTACCAGCAGATCCAGTGAAGAAGACATTCTCCCCCGACTTCACCATCTCTAGCACAGTTTTTTGTTCCTTGGATAGGACGATAGCGGGAGTGCAGACTCCAGGAACATGGTCTGCAATTGAATCGGGTGCATCTCGTTTGCTAGAGGATGCAGCGAGGTCATTGTTGGGGCATGTTGCTAAACTAGACTGCGGGAAATACTTGGAAGTAGACGGACCACCTGGAAGGAGGGTCAGACAACAGGTAGATCGCCGTGGTCAAAACCCCCATTTACTTTCACGTTCCATTCGATTGGCTGTGGACACCCATTTTTCTGCGTCTGCTCTACAAGTGAAGCTCTTAAATATAGCTCCAGGCCATCTTGAAACCTGCGAATCGCGTCAGAGGAATAAATTCGCATTAGGCTGCCTCATACGTTGGCTTTGCACTTTGGTTTCTTTGAGTAACCTCAAGCTGACGAACATGAATAGCCTGACTCACCTCTTCCCAAGTGTCGTATATTTTTGGGCCATCACGTCCAACACGGACGGCGTAGTACTTTTTGCGCGAGGCTTTTGGCATGACTTCAAGCCATAAGGTGAGCGCGTCCGGGTCACGCGTGTCACATCAAATTTATAATTTATTCGTCTTGGCACGGAGATATCAATACAAGCAAATCACGATACAGAATTAGGATGCGAATGCTAAACAATTTCTACAAAATTCGCCGGGAACATTCCCTCTTTACCATCGACTTTGCCCTTCCACCTGGATCATTTAATTTGTGAGAAGTATATGTGATAAGAAACGGCATAAACTTGCCAATCGTCGGTGCTGTCGCTCTTTCGAGTAATAATTATCACGTCCCCTTTTGAGAATGACAGGTCGCCCGCCTGCCATGGAGTAAGATAATGATATTTGGAATATCGAATCAGAGCACGAACTTCGATAGCCTTGAATTCATATAAAGCGATTGCGCGGGCGACACCATCGAGAAGAGAGAGCGGTTTGGTTAACTCGGGCTTTGTCTTGAAGCGCGGTGGAGAGCGTTTAACAGGGCCACGATACTGTTCAAGTTCGTCTTCCGGTGGTGGTGTAGTCGAAAATGGATTCGTATAACCAGTGAGACTACCTCCTTCACCCATATACCCTGGTTTTGGAGCACTCATAAAACGTGAATGGGAAGCTTCCTTTTCCGAAAGGGTTGAATGAGCTGAACGGAAAGGTGGCAGTGAGTTGAACGGAGATGCCGGATCGTAAGAGTCCACGGGAGTGTGCGACGCGCTAGTGGAGGCTCCTACGCTACGCGACGGACGGTGATTCGTCTGCTGCACAGAACTTAAACCAGATTCAAATTCGTCATCGAGTCCTGAGTTGCGGGGGGATGGCCCGTCAAGGCCTTGCCATTGGTCGTCTGAGTCGTTGGAAAAATAAGAGCCAGAATTTGTTTGGGTACCCCAATGTTGGGGTGGAAATTCAGTAGCTTTCTTCTTCTTCCCAAGAAAGGAAGAAAACCGCTGTGTCTTTGGCCCAGTTGTGTTGGCTCCATCGGTACTACCGAACGCATACGGTTCTTGTTCTTCAAAGCGGTCGTCAATCCAGTCCCGAACTCCAGGTCGAAATGTACATGATTCCAAAGTTTTAACTAGGGGCTCGACCCAATCCGGAGAGGGTACAACTCCGCTGAGAAGCATCTTCGCTGTGACGTCTTGATGATACGCGAGGGCGTTGGCATCCTGCCGTTCAACGATGACGGACCCTTCAATTGACACGCCTCCGAAGAGTCCTCGGGTCTTTGAATAACTATACCTATCATGAACGGTGATATATAAACTGAGTACGTGATAGAGAAACGGCTTACATTGCAGCAACCTTTCCACTAGTGTTCAACGAACCAATTGCCTCCCCGTTCCGGCCTAAAGGTCCTACAGCGACACTCAAGTTTCCTCCTAGAGTCAATGATCCAGCCGACATAAAAGATTTCTAGGAGGTTTAAATGAACATGATGATACTGAAATGCGCCCTTAAAACTCACGACTGCCTGTCGGAAATTGGCCTGAGTTAACGATCTCTACCATATAAGAATAACCTTACAGCAGTTGAATTCAAAACAACTAAAAAATCCGTCATCTCTGCCCCGAGCTGACCACCAACACCCAGTCCAGCAGAACCAATCGCGCTAGGAGCAGACCAGGCTACAATATAGGCGGACTATGTCAAGCAATATTATGTGTCTGGTGCATAACTCACATCCATTCGGGAGTTTTGCAATAACAATTCCAGTCCCACCTCGTGCTGAAAATAGGAACCCAGCTTTGAAGACGGTAAAGATCGCGAATCCCTTGGCATTTTGCAGGACGCTACGTGGTATGATCTGACATATTCATGAGTATACGGTGACCGGATCAGGAAGCCACTTGCGCCATCCAGCCCATTATTCCTACTATCGATGAAGGATGAAACTGTGCGTTATTCAGAAAACAGAGGTTCATGCAGAATGATCAAACTCACGTATCCTCGCAGCTTTCTGGCACTCCTTGGGTAGGCTCTGCGGTAACGGTGAGCTGAGTTTCATTGTCTGCACACGGTCTCCCACTGAGCGGGAAATCAGACTCTACCAAGCGGAATGGATGCCGGGTGGTATCGGTTCAGATGCGCAGTCGGCTGTGCAGCGACTAACCTGCGATGAGCATCATGAGAGCGCTTTGTAATGGACGTGACGTGTGACGTGACCGAGGCTTAATTGACCCTCGACCGAAACATGACATACATACGACGCTACACGCCACTAGGGTTCGGATGCGTACACACCGATTGGGCACGGTGCCCAGTTACTATGCTCATCCAACAATCTCCAACCAGCAGCCGGGACTCTCCCCGGGCGCGTAGTCTCGTTCTTCATAGAGGAGCCGTCCTCGTGCAGTTCTGTAGTTTGAAATTCGTCAACAATTAGCATCTGTAGGCGTTCCTCCATGTCCACGAGGTCATGTGCTTGCCACGGCTGCAGTTATTATTATCAGATGGTCGGGACAAGATAGCACTCCCGTACTTGTGTAGGGGCAGCTCCCACTGCGGATCTCATGATTTCGACACTCTTTCCCAGATCCTCAGAACCCAGGGAAATTGCTTGCAAGAGCTCATTCAAGCTATTCAAGAATCATCAGCATCGATGAGAACGCAGCAAATTAATCATACATATTTGCCTCTGGCCCGAGATTATGTCCTGGCATAAATATTAGAGCGACCTGAAGAATAACCTCTCTCCTCAAGTCAGTTCCATGTTGTGACTCATCGGTCCACGTTCGTACGGTCCAGGTCACCCAGCGGGCAAGGTATTCGTTGTAAATAACATTTCTGGACAAACCTTTCGAATCGAGCTCAATAATGTCCGTGTCCATGTTTGATCCCATCGAATTATCCAGTAAAACCGAGATGATCCGATTAATGAAAACAGACGGGAAAGTGGTATGGGTTGCGTGAAGTTGCACGAGGAGCGGCGTCCACAACGCAAGACTAGCGACCGTAGGCAGGAACGGATCTGCGGGGGCACGGCATTTTCTACGAGATGATCGACGACGAGCCGATGGAATTGCTGACGATTTGCTAACCTTTTAGACACAGGAATGATAGCACCTCTTTCAAGGAGGGCATCGCAAAAAATCTCCAGAGCCCACTTTTCTTTCATGTCGACTCGGGCATCAGCAGGGTTGTCGTCAAACCCCCAACCGAGAGGGTTAACGGCCAGCTCCGCTGAGACTTTGGCTTCTATTATCCAGCGTTCGATGTCGCGCATCACCGAGTCAATCTCCCCTTGGTGTTGTTTACGCAACGACTCATCTCGGGTAACAGTCTTCATGAGAAGTTTATATGACCTCAAAAGAGGTGCGATAGGACGCAGTGACAACGATGGTGTCGGTGCGGGTGGGGAAGGATTGAGCGTCGGATGAAAATAGTTGTGGAAAAGCCACGAAAGTGACTAGCATCGAAGAGAAAATCAGGATAACCCTAAGGCAGATTTGATGTGGCCAACTACCTCTCTGCAAGCCTCCCTGAGTAACTCGAGGCTGGGTAAATCCTCGTGAGTCGCCGCATGTCTGAGCTCCACAAGCCACGACGGCAAGCCAAGTTGAGTGGCAATGGCGGCTATGGATCTAGCATACGCCCCAGACTGCAAAGGATCAACTAACCCGTTGACCATTCTGATGATTGCTGCTGCATAGGTCTGTCGAAGACCGAGGGTGGTCTTGACGGAGGTATCTCTGCAGGACGCGTCCAGCATGTGCACTGCTAATATGGCCAGGGCGGACTCAAGGGCATGAGGGAGTGGCGTCACTGCTTTCCATGCAGATAACTGGAACAGATGACTTTATAGGTGTACGGTTTTGTGGGACTTACCCTATTGATCGCAAGTGTTTTGGCTCCTAGATCTTCTTCATCCGCGTAAATCCATGAGCACACCTGCTCCAGTTCACCAATGTAAGCCCAGGGCACTCGTCGTGGTAGCCGCATTGCTCTTGGATAAATAGATTCAGTGAAACGTCGGTGTTGTTGACCGCGAGACACCAAGTTACAAGCTGTGCGCGGGTCCGCCGGAAGTGGTACTGCGCCGTAGTATGAGATCGGCTGTACGCCTCATAGAGTCGGTGAGAAATTTCTGGCGATTTTTTGTTCCCATGCCAGCCCTAAAAATATCTGTTCTAATGTTCTAACATGACCCGATCCGGGGCCCCGGCGGGCTTACAGTAATCCTCCAACTTGTTGAGCTGGTCGCAAGAGGCTCACACCCATTCTCCGCAACACGAAATCCAGGCTATGCAACAACAACTACGACCTGTGCCTCTCGGACGTATTATTCGTTGATAGTAAGTACATACGTATTGTGCAGTGTCAAGGCAATTGGTCAGTACACCGAGCACTGCCTCCATCAGATGCCAAAGAAGCAAGACCAGGGTATTCATCACTGCCTCCCTAATGGCGCATGGTATCATACATAAAGGTCAGGCCCTTTTCCCCGACGTTCTTCATTATCCTTCTCCTCGCAGTTGTCCACTCCTCTTCTGCTTCCCAACATGTCCCTTAATACCCAAGGAATCATATCCGCTGTGACCATCGCGATATATATTCCCATCCTCTTATTGGCAATCCGCATATGTTCTAGATACGGTATCAAGCAGAGGGGATGGCTATTGCTTGTCATTTTCTCTTTGAGTGAGTCCATTGATTTCAAGATCTGATTTTATTTACTTACAATCACCAGTCCGAATCGTCGGCGGTGCACTATTAGTTGCCGCAGAGCTAATTGTTCCAACGGTGACCGGACTTTATATCGGTGGTTACGCCCTCGAGGCTTCAGGCCTGTCACCTTTGTTGCTCAGCACACTCGGGTTGTTAGAAATAATGTGAGTCCATTTAGAAACATCGCGCCTCTCATCGATGTACTGACTTTTTTTTTTCAGAACCGAAGGACCAGACGGATATAAGCAACCTTGGCGCATCTTCAGGATTTTGCACGTGATAGGAACGATAGCCCTGATCCTCATAATCGTCGGTATATCAAGCTCCAGTGCCAGTTCTAGCACAGAACGTCGCATTGGTGTACTGCTTTTTGCCGGATTGTACATCATCTTGATCGCCGTCACTGTCGCGCAATGGGCCAACCGTTCACAGCTCATGAAGTACCGCAAGCAGGTATGAAGCTACGCGTTTATCATTACTTCATCCAGCTGATCCGTACAACAGCTACTCGTCGCAGTTACAGCTGCCCTACCCTTCCTTGCCGTCCGCACATTGTATAGCGTGCTTTCCACCTTCTCATCCAGCTCATTCATCGTTACATCCACGACCACCTCTGATAACCCTCTAGCCAAATTCAACCTGCTCACGGGAGAATGGCAAATATATGTCATCATGGAGGTCGTTATGGAATATGCTGTGGTGGTCATCTACACGTTGGCCGGCAACATCTTACATTTGGACCAAGACTACAAACCGCAAGAGTCTGACGAATACCCCCTGTACCGCCACCAATATTGAGTGGTTTCCCAAGATGTTTGCTCCAGCGCAGTTGGATCGGATGGATATGTTCGTTTGGACACTTTTCCTCATCGATAGGTATACTGTAGATTCAATGTACCAGTTATTTAAAATGGAGGTGATTTGTACTACCTTACGATAACGATCGTTATACATTGCGATAATCCACGAAATTTTTTGAAATGTCAGAGCTGCATAGTCAAGCATTCCCCAAACTGCCTCTCAGAAGCAGTCACCAGTCGGTCTAGAGAGTGCTCCGGCTTAATTGAGCTCCTGAGGTGATTATCCATCTTCCCTACGAACCTGCATACCCGTAGCCAAGAGGGATCTGGCAAAGAGTTACTTTGCAGAGACAAAGCTCAGTGAGGGTACCCTTGAAAAGAAAAAAAGAAGCGAGCTTTATAGGACACATGACGTATTACGTAACAGACACGAAGTACAAGTATCCTTAGGCAACAGGGATCAATGCTCGGACAGAGGTTGGGTGACCATCTGGTACTTTCCAAAGCCAAAATGGCCCTAATCAAGCGTTAATGGGTGAGCAAATAGGATTCGCCTATTGTCACAACTTGCATCTTACCTACAGGATCGCCTGAAAGGCAAGCAGAGTGAAGGTCGGTATTTCCATTACAAATGCTCGAAGACCTACCACGCTCACGATGGGCACCAGTCCAAGCTCCAACGACTCCCATTGCACTTGCTATGCCCCCGATTTGCACCCCTTCTGAGCTGTGGACAAATAAGATTCGATTAAACAACACGACAACCGATGACGCAAAACAAGTTGATCACCTCCACTGCATGCGCGCTTCGCGCGCAGACACCTGACGTTGTCATGGAATCGTCTGATTATGTAGGAAGAAGAACACAACAAGAGACTTACAAATCGCCAGCGCACTACGCCATCGTTACTCATGTATACCGACCCGACTATCGTGGCTTCTCTGCCTTGAATACCATGGGATGATCCAGAAAAGTAGAGAGTGGGATACTTTGTATCCTCGCTCTGGGGGAACCTGTCGAGGGTATAATATTTTGGCACCGCGTCCGGACTTGTGAGGTGTAGCTTGAGCTCGATCAAGCGAGTCGCTTCGGAAAATTGGTGATCCTCGAAGATGGATCTGCCCTGCGCAGGGTCCACATGGCCCCAGGTGGCAAACTGAAACCGCACATGTCAGTCGTGACTCATCAGCATACCAGGACGACCCGATGTACGTTGAAAGCTAAGAGAAGAGTTCAGAAGGACACATAACTGAGACATTATGCTACTCACCAAATAAATCCCTTTACGACGCATGTTCATTCAGCTTTTCTATATCCAAAGACATGAAGAGACACACCGATAATCCATGAATGAGACTATTCGCCGCCAGTTTCCCTCCACCCCTGCCCAATCATGGAGAGCAGGGGCAGTTGCTTGAGGGGCAGAATAGGCCCGAGTTGCTTCGAGACTACAAGGGGGTCTTGTGTCCCCAAAGTGCCTTGCATGATCCATGAGGTTGCATGTTATGACATTCACGATGCATTCTACGTGAGACCAGTCTACCTCTCCCGTCTTTCGCATGAAGGGTCCCCAGTCATTCTCCCTGTTGTATTGACTGAGGTGGTATACACGGCACCTGCTCCTAGTGCGCATTGATTTCATACGTGACTTTCCTTCTTCATTATCGTATTTGTCAAGTGTGAGTGCCAGATAAGAGCGGAGGCGAGCGAGTTTCTGACAGGTGGGTCGCAGGGTGAAGTATGGTGCTTGTAACATATTCGTGGATGTCAATACGTCCATCACCCACAGTAGACCGCAAGATGGAACGAATTCACAACCTTGCATGACAGGTGGGGCGGATCGTGCTACGTCTAGCAGGGTGGAAAGTGCTGCATCAAGGTCCTTGGGGGTGGATTGACCACTGCGCGCGATGAGTTCCGCACGCACTCTGCGTTGAAGCTCTGTTCTCCAATCAAATTGGATGTCTTCGCGGAAACCTTGGCGCGTTTGCCGGGGATCATCGAAGGGGAAGAGAAGGAATAACTGGCGCCAGAGATACTGATCTGCAGCGTCGTTTATGAGTGACCACGCCGCGCGACATGTCTGAGCAAAGGAGGCAATGTCACGAGGATGGCAGAGGACAAGTGCTTGCTCAGCGATCTCCGTTGGCACAGACCAGAACCCGACACTCGAAGCCGACATCGGGACGCTGTGAAGGGAGATGAGGCGACAACCACGAAGGGAAAACAAGTATGTACTCATCTTGTAGGAGAGTCAGCTGTGAGAGTAATTATTAGGTCGTCACATCAGGGAATCCCCGGAGAGCCGTCCGCATGAGACTGCGTGGACACACAGTGGGAACACCAGAAGTTGAACCTACGGCCTGAATATTTACCCATATATCAAGTTCACGTTCAATCGACCAGTATAGAGATTGATAGGAAGTAAATTCACATGTACTTCCACGAGCTGAGCGTGACCAAGGGATGGCGTGACACACAACTTGAGCGTTACACTTGTAAGTCGTGTATACGCCAGCACTCGAGATGCGTTCGCTAGCCCGCACCGTCTTGCATGCTTCGTTGATCAGTACTTCAATTGCGTTCCAGCTCCCGTTCAAGCTCCCATTTTTCAAGTCCAGCCAGACGATCGTAGTGGAAGAACAAGTCGCAAGCACAATCCCTCGTGTTGCCGTCATTGGAGCAGGTGCTGCGGGTTCATCTGCTGCGTTCTGGATATCAAAAGCCAAGCAGAGATTCGAAATCGACGTAGAAGTGGATGTTTACGAGCGCGCGCCTTACATTGGGGGTCGTGAGTGTGGTGTCCCGTCAGCGTACCTCTTCTTCATTGACGCGTCTGTAACGTCCAGGGAGCACAACCGTCTATCCTTATGATGATCAAACTTATTCGCCGATCGAACTCGGCGCGTCAATCTTCGTTGACGCGAACAAAAACCTGATGAGGGCATCGAAGGAATTCAACCTCACCCTGGATGACTTTGGTGACGAATTCTCGGACACAGGTATATGGGATGGTAGCAAGTTCGTACTTGTTGTGAGCCATACATGCTTATGTCCATCGATGACGAACCATTTCCTGATGTTTGACTAAAGATGGATAACGTCAGCTACTACAAGAGTTGGTGGACGACACTCAAAATTCTATGGAGATACGGTTACACGGCGCCGGCCAACACCCAAAAACTGTGAGTAGATAAGATTGTCACATGTCACTCTACTGATGAGCTACCAAGTGTTGACAACATGGTCTCGCGATTTGTGGGCTTGTACGCAACAGAATCACCCCGGTGGGATGACATAGCAGATCTCGCCACAACATTCGAATGGGATGAATTATCTAATTCTACGTGCATTGATTATCTCAATGCAAACGGCGTCGCTGAGTTGTTTACACAAGAGATGGTCGAGGCGGCGACGCGCGTCAACTATGGTCAGGTAGCGTTGACTTTCGCAAGTTAAGAAGCAGGACGCTTGACAAAGTAAATATCTCTTTTAGGATGTCAGTGGAATTCATGCGTTGGGGTGCATGGTGTGCATGGCTGCTACCGGTGCGGTCCGCGTGGCCTCGGGGAATTTCCGCATATTTGAAGATTTCCTCAACAAGTCAAATGCCAATGTTTATCTTAACACGGAGGTGCGGTATCACCATCTGTGATCTGGTGCAAACCCTGTATGACACTCGTTTTCTGTATAGGTCGAAGAGATCAGCCGTGTACCTGACTCACCGTTGTGGACTGTTCGTACTTCAGCGGGAACTGAGATATACAGAGGCATCATTCTTGCTGCTCCGTTCCACCAGACGGGCATCGCGATTCCGTCGGAACTTGCGGACAAAATTCCTCCACAACCATATGTCCATCTCCACGTCACGCTCCTCACCACCCGAGATAACATGGTGAAACCAAGTTATTTTGGCTTGTCCCCAAGCAGCAGCGTGCCACAATCGATTTTTTCAACTTGGGAGAGCGCCCAGTCTGGTGGAAATGAACCCGAGTTTAACTCGCTGTCGTATCATGGGCATGTTCGTAAAATGAACGAGACCGGTCATTGGAATGACCAAGAGGAGTGGAATGTCAAGATCTTTTCAACGCAACGCATCTCGGATGAGTGGCTTTCAAAGGCATTTGACCACGTCGGTTGGGTATACAGGAAAGAGGTCGGTGTTCGTGTACTGATTACTCGTTTCGCTTACTCACATATGCTAGTGGGATGCGTATCCGGTGCTACGTCCCACTGAGAAATTTCCCCCAGTCAAGATTGAACAAGGATTTTACTACGTGAATGCATTTGAACCGCAAGTCACGTTATTCTCTCTCTCTCAGTCACCTGATGAAATTGCCTACAGGTTGATCTCGACGATGGAAACTGAAACCATTGCTTCACGGAACGTTGTTGACCTCCTTTTACATGAGGAGTTTGGCTCGGGAATATGTGGCTCCTTGATCTCTGGCTCCGAGACAGGTGCGCATGAAAATGCTACCCGTGTTCCGGAGAGTAATGGTTTTGTACTGGGATGGGACTGCTGATGAAGAATGAGCATTAGGGATTCTTGCTTCCGGAGTAGGGCCTCGTTGTATATATTTAAATTAACTTTGCCACATTTTACAGCACGCAATAATAAGTAAGTAGTTCAGAGAACGCAACAAGTTTACATAAACGGCATGTAAGTTGACCAACAAGTGAAACAGTAGAGTAATGTTGTCTCCTCCCTTTCTTTACAATTGGTACCGAGACTGAAGTCTACGTACTATAGTGGACTTCAGGGATTTCATATGTTATCTCGTCCACGGACCTTTCCTTTTCTGAAATGGGATCGGGTGGTGGCGACTCTCCACCCTTGCAATGAACTTCCTGGTCTTGTCTGTCTCCATGGGTAAAGGTAACCGTGGTTGGCATCTCGGACGCCCGCTCACTCATAGGCTGGTTCATATTGCCGACGACCGTCCAGTCCGTGTAACCTCTCCGTACCTCGATATAGTCGTTTGCAAACTCCCCAATCTGTTACGATGCTTTAAGTGCTGTACTTGCGTGCACTAGTAATAAGCGCAGACTTACCTCTACCTCATCCAAACCAAGGCTCTCACCCTCCGGCGTTGTCTTGAGATGAAGACCAGGTATTAAATCGATGGCTTTGGCGATCGCCGCTGTCGCCACAAAGGTGTAACTGCAGGTAGCGCAGACGTAGGCGAATTGAATGAACAGTTGTTTGTTATGGTCGACCACAGCACTGGTGTTGACACCGTCGAGGGCAATGACATTATGTGATGCGAAGAGGCCATTCGTGAGCAGACCAATAACACCACCGATAGCATGCTCAGCAAAGAGATCAAGCGCATCATCAACCTTGCAAAAGAATTTGACTTGGATGACAGATTAGATAATAAATCGAACGTTCCGGGAGGGTCTTACATTTAGTTGCATAATTGCAAACAGCGCCAGTGACGATGCCCATGATGACAGCTGCCCATGGTGGGATGAACCCCGAAGCTGGAGTAGCAGCTACCAAACCAGCAATCGTTCCCGAGCAAAACCCGACCATGCTGTATTTGCGCTTCAAGCGGTAGTCGAGGAGACACCAAACAATTCCACCGAAAGTGGCTGCGAGCATCGAGTTCCATACTGCCATGACTGCACGGAGATTCGCGCCGAACGCACTCCCCCCGTTGAACCCGAGCCAGCCGAACCAGAGGATGAATGTGCCGAGGTTAACCATGGAGATATTGTGTGGTCTAAAATTGAGAAGTTCTTTCTCTTGTCGTCGTCCGAGAACCCAGGCGTATGCAAGCCCACCAACTCCGCTGCCGATCTCGACGGGTCCTCCGCCTATCAAACGTGAAAGGTTTGTGGTTGTGCGTGTCAAATATAAAAACGGGACTTACCAGCATAATCCAAAACGCCCCACTTGAACCCCCACCCGTTGATGTTCCACGCCCAGCAAGCCAATGGGCAGTAAACGAGGGTCATCCACAAAAAGGTAAGGACCATGGCAGGGAGAACCCTACCACGTTCCGCAATCCCACCCACAAGGATTCCCACTGTCACGCAGGCAAATTCCATTTGATAGAAACTGTACAACAAGGATGGAATCAGGGGTGAACCCGGGGATGGGTCGTCGAGGACGTTGGTCAAGCCAAAGTTGGCGAGATTTCCGATGAATCCATTGGTCGCAGTTGGGGAGAAGGCCAGTGAATAGCCCCAAAAATACCACTGGAAGATGCATACGGCGTTGCTTGCAGTGACGGCCCATATCAAGGACAAGGCAGATTTTCTCCTAGCCAAGCCGGAGTAAAGAAATGCTACGAATAAGAGGGGTCGGTGGACATTCACTAAATTGGTAGGGTTTGTGCGAACCAAGACCAGGAATCATGAAGGATACCATTGCCCCGGCGACAATGATAAAAGACACATCGCCACGGTCGAACCTAGGAGGCAAAAATAACGTAAATTGGAAGATAAGAAATTGTGAGAGGTTGATTGGCTCACTGGCTGGCATCTCCTGAGGCGAAGCGAGATAAGAAGCAAGGAATGAGCACACAATGATAAGAAAAAGTATCTATGTAAGTGACTGACACTTACTTGTCGGGAATGCATTGATCCCAATAGAAGACCCGCTGAGTGTCATGAGAGGCTGTGAGATCTAGTTTGTCAAGTATTTCGATGCTGGTCAGTGCTGATTGTTTAGCACGTTGGAGGGTGGATGCGTGAACTGCGAAATTTAAAGGCATGCACCCATGGCCTGTTACCGACATTACCCGCTGAGAGCCTATTCCGATTGATAATTGCAATTCGGCGGAACGAACAGACGCGACGAACTTGCTTGTTTCATCGATTTTCTGGTGCTCATGGACAAGAATGACCGCGTGAACGATTGGCATCGTCCCCAAATACGTTGCCCACACGGAGTCAAATAACTTGGTGACGTGTCGCCATTGCCTGTTGCTAGCCGCGTGTTTTCGGGCTGTTCGTGTCTGGGAGGAAGAGGATAGGATCACTAGCTAAACCGCGAACCCAGCCGACGCTGTGGAGCGGAACAAGGAACGGTCGCGTCCGAGAGACGCTTTTGAATGTCCATGAGGTCGGATCCGAAAGCACGCCACCCGCGCTCTCGGGGAGATTCGTGTCGGCGGCGTTCGCGAGGATCACAAAATTTGCAAATCAAAACATTTCCCGACAGTCGGCAGAGGGTACGATGGGCAAGTATTGGATGAACTTTCCGTGGGCTATATTGGAATATCATAAATCTGGGTTCCAAATCATATATAATCCAAGATATTATGTACCTTCAGCATACAACATGGATGCTATCGTGATGGTCATTGCGATCAGCCAAGCCGAGGAAGAAGGGGATCTGTTGGAGGACAGGGAGTATGAGAAAGCAACCACTGCCGCTGCAATTACCGGAGGAGCCGAGATCACACGAGAAATATGAATCAAGGCATAATCACGGTGGGGAATCCAAACTATCCATGTACCGTTAGCATCATAGACGAAAGGATTGCCTGCTTTGTCGTAATGTAAACCTGAGTTGGACCCAACAGGTTTATTCGAATTGAACTCCTGAAAGGTCGACATTATCTTAGTGAGATAGAGACGGATTTCTGAGTTGCGATGGAGCTCACTGGACGATGAATCTACCTAAGCATGTCCATCATACGTTGCACCGTCTCCCTCTCAGTTCTTCGACTTGTCCATTTATGACTAAAACCATCGCTCCGCGGAACGTTCAAGTTGTCGACCTCCTTTTACATGAGTTTGGCTCGAGCATGTGTGGCTCCTTGATCCCTGAGAATGCTACCCGTGTTCTGGAAGGTAGTGGTTTTGCACTGAGACAGTTGGGGGAGAAAGAGCATTAGCTGTCTGTGTTGGGTTGTGTAATAATTTTGCCACATCTGCTCTACAGCGTGTAATAAAAGAGAACGCAATAAGTTTAAACAGTACGAATGTCGAGCAATGAGAGAAATAGTAGGGAGTAATGTCGTTTCCTGCCCCTTTTTAGCTTCTTGCCCATTCTCTACAAGAGCGGCCCTTAGTGGACTTCAGTGATTTCAGGTGTTACCTCGTCCACAGACTTTTCTGAGATGGGATCGAGTGGTGGCGACTCTCCACAGTCACCCTTGCGATGAACTTCCTGGTCTTGTCTGTCTCCATGGGTAGTATAGGTGTCTGTGGTTGGCACCTCGGACGCCTGCTCACTCATAGTCTTGCCGACGGGCGTCCAGTCGGTATAATCTCTCCGCACCTCGATATAGTCGTTTGCAAACTCCCCAATCTGTTACGAAGCTTTGAGTGCTGTACTTGCGTGCACTAGTGATAAGCATAGACTCACCTCTACCTCATCCAAACCAAGGCTCTCACCCTCCGGCGTTGTCTTGAGATGAAGACCAGGTATTAAATCGATGGCTTTGGCGATCGCCGCTGTCACCACAAAGGTGTAAGTGCAGGTAGCGCATACGTATGCGAATTGAATGTAAAGCTGTTTGTAGTTATGGTCGACCCAACCACCCTTGACATTGGTGTTGACACCGTCGAGGGCAATAACATTATGTGATGCGAAGAGGCCGTTCGCGAGCAGACCAATAACACCGCCCATAGCATGCTCAGCAAAGAGATCAAGCGCATCGTCAATCTTGAAGAACAATTTGACTTGAAGGACAGATTAGACAATAAATCGAACGCTCCAAAAGTGTCTTACATTTAGTTGCATAATTGCAAACCGCGCCAGTGACGATGCCCGTGATAACAGCTGCCCATGTTGGGATGAATCCCGAAGCTGGAGTAGCAGCTACCAAACCAGCGATCGTTCCCGAGCAAAACCCGACCATGCTGTACTTGCGCTCCAAGCGATAGTCGAGGAGACACCAAACAATTCCACCGAAAGCGGCTGCAAGCATCGAGTTCCATATTGCCATGACTGCACGGAGATTCGCGCCAAACGCACTCCCCCCGTTGAACCCGAGCCAACCGAACCAGAGGATGAATGTGCCGAGATTAACCAAGGAGACATTGTGTGGTCTAAAATTGAGAAGTTCTTTCTTTTGTCGTCGCCCGAGAACCCAGGCGTACGCAAGGCCACCAACTCCGCTTCCGATCTCGACAGGTCCTCCGCCTATCAAACGTGAGATGGATATGGGATTAAATATATAGAAACGGGACTTACCGGCATAATCCAAAACGCCCCACTTGAACCCCCACCCATTTATATTCCATGCCCAGCAAGCCAATGGGCAGTAAACGAGGGTCATCCACAAAAAGGTAAGGACCATGGCAGGGAGAACCCTACCACGTTCCGCAATCCCACCCACAAGAATACCCACTGTCACGCAGGCAAATTCCATTTGATAGAAACTGTACAACAAGGATGGAATCAGGGGTGAACCCGGGGATGGGTCGTCGAGGACGTTGGTCAAGCCAAAGTTGGCGAGATTTCCGATGAATCCATTGGTCGCAGTTGGGGAGAAGGCCAGTGAATAGCCCCAAAAATACCACTGGAAGATGCATACGGCGTTGCTTGCAGTGACGGCCCATATCAAGGACAAGGCAGATTTTCTCCTAGCCAAGCCGGAGTAAAGAAATGCTACGAATAAGAGGGGTCGGTGGACATTCACTAAATCGGCAGGGTTTGTGCGAACCAAGACCAGGAATCATGAAGGATACCATTGCGCCGGCGACAATGATAAAAGACACATCTCCGCGGTCGAACCTAGGAGGTAAAGATAACGTGAATTGGAAGATAATGTTGTGAGAGGTTGATTGGCTCACTGGCTGGGATCTCCTGAGACGAAGCGAGATAAGGAGCAAGGAATGAGCACACACTGATAAGAAAGGTATTTATGCGAGTGATTGACACTTACTTGTCGGGAATGTATTTATGTCAATCAAAGATCCGCTGAGTGTCATGAGGGGTGATCTAGTTTGTCAAGTACTTCGATGCTGGCTAGTGCTGGCTTTTTAGGGCGTTGGAGGAGGATGCGTGAACTGCAAAATTTAAGCTTAAGGGCCTGCACCCATATGCATGGCCTGTTACCGACATGACCCGCTGAGAGTATAATCAAGAGTGCCGTTAACTTACATAACCGTCTGTCCCTGCAGGGACAATTCGGCCGAAAAGACCTAACTTGCTTGTTTCATCGATTCTCTGGTATTTTGATACGACATGAATCATTGGCATCGTCCTCAAATCGGTCAGAGTGCGTTGCCAGGCAACGTTCATCAAGTTATTTGACTCCTGTTGCTAGCCACGTGTGTGGCCAATGTACACGTGCGTATGGTTCTTCCACTCCGCTGACTCCAAGCTCCTGCAAAAGGCTCAAAAGTGAGTCACACCTCTCAATTGTACATCCCTGTGGCACTAATCCGTTTTCGTGTTGGTCCCCTTCAACCGCCGCAAGCACTGACGAGCCTCTCAGAAACCAGACCCATTGTGGACTCGCGCATACGAAGGCATTCAGGGTACACAAAGATTATATTTGTGCCTCCCTCCCATTGCAGTCGTACAGAGCCATGACGCACGTTACCAACGCTTTACACCGACCTCTCACGGTCGCCACAGAGAGACCACTCCATCCTCTACCTCTCAGCCACTAGTACTGGCGATGGTACTCGGGAAACGGTAGCAATTCACGACCTACAGAGTATCAGGCAAGGATTCAAGTTCACTGGCTCTGGCGCGCAAGAGACCGTGCTCATCGTCACCCCTACGTGACCCAATTATGAATAGTTAGAAGTAGCGGAGATACATCGTTTCTGCTCTTCAACATTGTCCTGACTAAGCAGGCAGAGAGTTGTGTGGCACAAGAGCTAGCTTCCGGTCCTCATTGACAGCTGTCTGCGACCAGTGGACTGGTGTTGAACGTTTGAACCACTATATGATACATTTAGGAGGACTATGTGTGGGAAGTATGCTAAGATCAAAAGTTGCTTGCGCTCAGATGACATTATGTAATCATTTGGCCCCATGAGCCTCAACCTGCTGACACCTTGACCTCCATCCAGATGATGATCCGTCCCACATTTGCACGTGTGTATCAATCGACTTCTTACGCCCCATTCAGATGCGTCCATTCTGGTTCATCTCATAACCTCAAATACGCTGACAAGCTCCAGCAAAAGGCTCGAGAGTGAGCAACATCTCTCATTCGTATATCTCTGTCTAACAGGGTATTGTTCCGTTTTCGTGTTGATCATACTTCAGAAAAGGACTAGATGTTGAGGAGCTGGGATTACAAGCTCGCGAGGAAGCCCGCCGCAAGCAGAAAATGGAGGCAGCCTCCCTTCTAGCGTCATTCAAAAAAGCAGACCATGGACTCCCACGCGCGAAGGCTCGTCCAGATGCCTTGGAAGGTGCAAGAACATCCAGCATACGCAAAGACAGCTCTCCAGTCCGGGCAAGTGTCCAGATGTGGCGTGACTCATAAACATCGATGCTAAACTCGCTCATTGACTCTTCAGCCGCTTTCCTCGATATTGAATCTCTCAAAACTCATGGCAACACCGCACACATCATCACAAATATCCGCACTGTGGACAGCGTACCATGCTTCGCGAAGCAAGGGCACCGGAAGAGGCTATATCTGTGCTTCCCTCCCTTTGGAGTCGTACAGTGCAATGACGCGTGTTGCAAAAAAGTATCCGGTCTTTGTTGTACCCGTACCGAGAGGGTCTACCCCAGACCCATCTTCCAGCGAAAGCACTGGCACGGCACATGAGTTCTTTTTCCTGCAATGGGACTTTCATCCGGCTCCTCCCATACCAGCTGTCTCGGAATCAAACCCCTTCGAACCCATAACTCCAAATTCCTCGCGTCATAATCCAGAGCCCTCCACCGTCTTGTTTACACCACTTCAAGAATACAAACTTCGCACATCCTTCGCAACGCCATACCTAGTATTAACGTTTTACACTGACCTCTCACAATCGCATGGGATAGTATTGCTCCACGGAGAGATCACTCCATCCTCCACCTCGGCGGCCGTACAGCCAGGGACGGGAATTTCGGAACGTTTCCTTCTCAATCAAGTTGATGCTCAATTACTGGCGATAGGACTTCAGAAGTTTTACCTATGGGGAGACGGTGGAAGGGACAATAATCACGATCCAAGTGCAGAAATGCTATTGAAACAATTCCACGAGGAACCCGAGAGGTTTAACTGGAAAGACCTTCTAAAGACCTCGGCTGTGGTTGCTTAGACCTGCATATTTTCGCCCCGCCGCAACAAGATTCGTGATACAGTTTCTAAATACCTGATCTCTAGTTCTCCTGACGACAAGCGTAGGATACATTGGGTTTCACTATGCTACAGTTATCAAAGGGGCGCATTTTATCCAGTTGTTTTTCGCGAGCTCCTCTATCACGAACGTCGCGAAGCCTAGTCTTGACAACGTAGTCCCAGTCTTACCGTCTCCCGCGTAACCAGCTACAACATCTCGATGACTTGAGTTGGTCAAGAATGGTACCCGGACAATTGTCCAGTCAAGCGCATCTCCCTGTGTGCGAATGATGTTCCCGACCCCAACAATGTCGCTGTATACTCCAGGTACCAAGATCTTGAGACCAGCGACAACCAGCGACCACTTCAAACTTGACTTGTCGTGAGGATCAGTGATGCTGGGAGTACCGAGGGCAATGAGGCGCTTGATGCCGCGGGCCACCATGACCTTGATGATTAGCGAATATGCATGCGCGAGAGGTTCGCCACTTGGATATGTCCCATGTGATACTTTAGGACCGAGAGCAGAAAGGACAGCGTCTACATTCTCCATCGCGGCTGAGAGAGCAGACTCATCGTCCAGCTGGCCTTTCAACATGGTTACCCGTGTGTCATTTCTTATTTCTTCACAGAGCTTTTCCGGAGAGCGAGCGTAAATGACGACCGTGTGAGAGGCACCGAGTGCCTCTTTGACAAGCAGCGTGCCACATGGGCCTGTAGCTCCGAGGATAAGCAGATGCATGTCTGGGAGAATCTCTTCGATGTCTACCAAAGAAGGACGAGTCAAGTCTCAGCCAACACGAGCTGTCAGTAACACTCTACTTACCAAGTTTCGAAATCTCGTGGGCGCCACGATGATTAGAGGCGTTCCTGAATGTCGTAGCGAACTCGCACGAGAACCCTGTGAGCACGTTGACCACAACTCAAATGCCTTGAAGCTCGAAACGAGAACTGGTCTACATCGTGAACGGCGCTACAAGGATGAAGAGGTGCGAATATTCAACTCACGGCGATTAAATCGTATATCGATACCCGGCACCAACAAGGATCAGGGTCCAACTCTGAGTCGATCTAGAACTGCATTCACACCGCCGGCCGGGTTGAAGGGAAAAACGGACGTCAGGCACTTTTATTTTGGGCGATTGGCAGTGTATGCTCACCTCCCTGAAGAATTAAGCTCTGCACTTTGCGCAAATGTTGAGATTTGACTCGGAGAATGGCGGGACGATGGCCACTTGACGATCGTGTGACAATCTACGCTCGCTGTGTAATACTAAGCTGGCTTCGGGGTAGAACCACACCGGAGGATACACCAGGCCTTTAGGCTACAGTACCTGCCATAGAGTCGATGACAGTTAATGCCCAAGGGATCCCAGGTTGATATGTAACAACTCGTTCAAGTTTCAAGTTGAGCCGAGAGCTCGTACGGTGACATGTAGGTGGAATCTGTAGGGTATAGGTTTGCCCAAAAATCGCTTTGGATTAGGAGATTGGAGTCCTTGGCCAGTCCCCAGCCCTTCGAGCCTCTTCCTCTAACTCAAGTATAACTTCGCCAAGTTCGCCCGCCGCGGACTCTACCTCAAGTTTCTTCATATCCCTCCCATACGATTGACTAAACGCGTGCACCATTCCCTCTACCACCTCATGGACCTGAACCTGTTTTCCGGCCGCCAATGCTATGCAACCAGCTTTCACATCTGCCAGTCCACAAGCAACCACTTTATCAAACCACCCAATGGGTTCTTGGGTGACGTTCATTGCAAATCCGTGCGTCGTGAGTCGATGGCGCACTTGAACGCCGATACTAGCAACCTTTGTCGTAGGGTCCAAAAATACCCCAGTGTGCTCCGAGGGAACGTGGGCGAGTTTGTGAGCGCTCGACAGATAGTTCTGGATCATTTGTTGCAATTTGCATACATATTCACGTATGCCGATGGGTGGGGACCTGCGCCCCAGGTCAAGGAGAGGGTAACCAACGAGTTGGCCGGGTCCATGATAGGTGAGTTGACCGCCTCTGAGCGTCGTGACAAAGTCAGCACCGAGCTTCGTCAGGCGAGCACGCTGTGTCTCGAGTTCTCGTTCGGTTTGCCGACGTCCCGACGTGTAAACCGGCCGATGTTGCAATAACAAGAGGATGTCATGATGAGATGATGTGCGTCGTGAAGCAAGCTGGATTTGATGGATTCGTTCTTGCAACGCAAGCGTCCTCGCATAGGGCAGAGGTACTCGAAAATAGTGGTAGAGCACGGGTGGCGAAGACATGGGAGGTTCGTGCTAAGTCGAACAAGGTTTAGCATAATCATACGCCTCGAGGCGCATCCACTGGCACTTGGTGAAGTGAATCTCTCACCTTCCCCGAACCAATGGGGGCTCTTTGATCGAGGTCACACAGTGAGCAATGCTAGCGTGTGCTTGCTGTGTGAATAATACATGCGCTTCTACCGTCAATGTGTCCGACGTGTACACTACTGCTTGTCCGTGAATGTCCGCAAAAGAATGTGTTCAAATAGCCAATCTATAGAAGCTCATGAGGTGGAAGCACGTTCATCGTCGAACCTGCTTCTTAGATTTTTTCGTTTTTCCCCACGCCATGTCGTCCTCGTCCAAATATTCGGCTTGGAACTGATTGAAGGAGGAGGATTGAGAACCTGCACCACGAGAATTTCTGTGACCTACCCCGCAAACCTCCTCCCCCTTGAAGCCTGTTGCAGGGTCGTTGGCTCT
The DNA here is from genome assembly GCA_038093535.1 of Boletus reticulatus. Lineage (NCBI taxonomy): Eukaryota > Fungi > Basidiomycota > Agaricomycetes > Boletales > Boletaceae > Boletus > Boletus reticulatus. Next base: position 351,051 of record JBBPSJ010000001.1, read on the forward strand.
TTGATATTCGCTCCTCGATGGCTTACCAAAGTGTCAGCTCACAGTGCATGGTGAAAACCTATGCACTCACCACGTCGATCTCGATCGAGCCGTAACCAAAACACGACTTCAACATTTGCAAGATTTTGGATGATTTTCGAGGTTTTTTCTCGCCATAGTAGGATTCGATTGCCTAGAGTAGCGCCAGTCAGTTAGCAAAGCGAAGCGAAAAGTTGATGTGGAGGGTTCGCACAGCATCACGGCGCCGCCAGTTGCGCATGGAGAGGGAGAACATGAAGACGTCAACGACGCAAGCTGCAGGTTTTTACACTCCGTGCGTTACAGACCGTGCGCACTTCGCTGACCGCTCTATCGCCGTGGTTAGGGAGAGGGAAACGGGATGGTATGAATATCCTCAAGGGAACCCTTATATGCTAACCTCTTTGCAATGGCCTTCGGCGTGTCATAGCTATGAATAGCACGGTACGACGGCATGGGTTCTCATCCCACAGTCGTACGATTCTTCGCTTCTTGTCATCGGTGCCTCGTGGCAGTCTGTGCAAGATGCACCGGTCGTTATGCCAAAAGTTCTACAGGAATGAACGGGGGAAGCCGTGAGGCAGATGGATCTCCCGGGATTTGAGAGGTGAGTCGAACGACATTATACGTGACAGGTTACCCACTCATGGTATTACTAGTCCATGGAACCTCCGTTTTCCTCGCTGCCGTCGAAGGGGCGGAGAGGACGAGTTGCTTGTAACCAGGAATCAAGTTCTTTTTTGCCATGAAACAATAAGGAAACATTAAATTTGATGGAAGATACGCCGCTTTACTCCATTCTTCGTTGATCGTGTGCTATGTGGCGCCCTTCTTTCTGATCATCATCATCAGGAGCTCCTGTCCTTGAATCGTGCGCCGATGTAATCTAATCAAATACGGCCGATCGAATCAATGTTAATCTGAGCCAGAGCTATGCGTGCACATTGTTGACCTGTTGGCACACATCCTTGGCGAGTAGGACTATCTTGTTACCAAGTAAAATGACCATATCCACAATGTCCCAGGTTATACGTCGACGCCGATGCTTCCTGCGGCGGACCGCAGCAGCTGTTGGTGCGGCCACGGTGTTTCCGATGGGAAGGTGTACCGCCCGAGAAAACTGCATTTGCGGCTTCCGTCTTCCGGCAAAAAATTAGGTGCCCAGACTTGTCACTCTTTGCATGACACATTTCGTTGGAGTTAGCTTGAACATTAACGTTTAAACATTGACTAGTTGACATGAATTGCATTTACAAAAGGGGAAAACAACGGGTAGTGTTCTCGTATCATACATGGATGCGTCGGTCATGATTAGTAGACTGGTAATAATGGGTATCGAAAGAAAGGCAATGCGTTGAATTGAACGCAAAGTCGCTGCTCAGGCCAAATAGAAAAGCCTGTCAATGAAGCTGCGGCGTCTGGAGCGCTTGGAGCGAGAGCTCGAGGTTTTGCTGGGGGCCCACGACATGTTGTCATCCTCGAGCATCTCTGCCTGGAGAAAAAACATCAAGTGTCATTAAGAGACCCATAAGGAACGCGAACCGAGATGCTCACATATGTGCCATCATTGGAGGGTGTTAATGCCCATGGTGATATCGGTGATGGTACAGATGGCTGGATGTTCTACGGGACAGTCAGACCCAAAAAAAAAGGCAGAGACGATTGACTCACCAATGCAAACGTGATGTCCAACGGGGAAGGATGGCCGTTGACCTGAGCAGAACAGTTGCTTGATTTAGCACTCTGGTAATATTATTGTAAGCACATGATTGCAAGTTGGAACTCTGATGGATGCTTACCTTGGTACTGCTGATGGAGAGTCTCTTGAGGGAAGAAAGAGGGGACATTGTGCGTGAAAAAGTTGTAAAGAGCAGGGAATGTTGCTTTGAATCGAACGGGACAGACGAGTGGGGGATGTCGATTTGAATGCCTCTTGATGGCGCCTTTTATAACTTGGAGGAGCGTGTTCCGGATCTCAGCGCAGCCTTGCAAAAGCCTTGCAAAGAACGGATCGGATGAACCAAGCGAGAGACGGATTTGTCACAACCCCGCTCCGGTCACCAATCTAGGACCGAGCCATTTCGGGATCATATATCTCAGCTTCTAGTCTGCCAGTTTCCTCTAACACCTCCTCCGTACTCACGCAATCAGCAAATCTATTAGCAGAGGTGTTGTATTTTGGGTTCTAATTGTCGGAGTTTGTAGTCTAGGCTGACAAAGCTCCAGTTTACTGACCCGAGTCTGGTGATCATTGCCCCCATCCAAAGGAGGCACGAAATTCGGAGCGCCTGATAGTCTAGCCGCATACCGGTTCACTGGTCTAGATGAACGGACCCACATTTGTAAAGTATCTCTCTGACCGTCTTTAGATCCTGCGGAAGTGTCGTTTCCGCACCCAGCAACGTGGCAGGCTGTGTCTTGATAACTGTCAAACCAAGCGAGGTGAGTACTTGTCCGCATAAGTCTGCAATTCAAGTTTGGTGTGGCCTGCGTATCCCCATGCAGACCACTACCGACTTAAGGCTCGGATCGAGCTTGGTGACCATGCGCGCGCCGTGATATATATATTTTTCATTTGCCTCCATGTTTTCTAGCTCCGCTCCTTGTCATTCCATCAGTGAGATGGTTATACCGTTTCTAGCCCCAGAGCCCCGTGGACAACGAGGACTTCCGCTCATGAATTTAACTTTGTACCTGACGATGCCTCTTGCGGGGTAGGGTCGGGGTACTATTTTTATATGGGTTATGTCGCGCGTTGATTCGATCGAGGTGTCGGCGAGCTGGTCAATGATTGCAAACCATTCTCTAGTGGCGCTAACGGGCCCCGGACTTGCTGTTTAGATGAGTGGGTTGCTAATCGCCGCATCCCGTGTTGATCGTGTTTGGCAGTGCGACCCCATAACCCCATCGAGGTGCACGTATGCTCCTTACGATTTGTTTAGATTATCCCCCTCACGACACCCGATCATCTGTCACAGACGCTTCAGACATGACGGTCCCGAGATATTCAAGGTTTGTCCCTGTCGAGTAATGACGCCTGCGAGTTCAATTGATTATTCCGACCGTTTCACGCTCCAGAGCGACTTGCTTTGGCATGATATTCCCAGTGGTGGATATGACTTTGTCATTCCAATGTCCTTGAAGCTGCGTGATCGTCTGGCCAATTACCGCCTCTGTCACATGCCAGGGGTGATGATCAGACAGGTCTCGCATTCACAGCGTCGTTGCCATTGCAACTTGCACGATATTTGTTCGTCACTCGAGTTAGGAAGGAGCGTCTCGTGTCTGGAAATCACGTCATTCGGGCGTCCGTCTTATCTGATCTGTAAAAGGGAGACTCGGAACCGCAGCTGGTTCTTAACATCCAGAATGGTATTTTTTTCTTTGAAAGTTGACAGCATTTGACAGTCAGAATTGATCCATCCCATGACCTGGCTCAGGTGCTGCTGAGCGATGGAGAGCATCATGTGGTCTTCGTTCTCTTGTACCTTGGCAACGTAGCTCCGTGGCTACCTAGCTAGTCGGTCTACTGAATTCCTCTGCCACACTTGACTCATAACATCTCCAAAAGTCACGTTAATCCATCGAGGGAAGGTGTCTAACGTGTGAAAATTGGCTTCAAGCTTCAAGAGTATATACGTGAAAAAGTTATTTTCTGCCCACAACGATCCCGAGTGCAGATGAACCAACTAAAACGATAACGATACGATCCGCCGCGGGGCCCCGCATCCAAATGTGAGATGGTATTCACGACGTTCGGATGTTGATCACAAATCCTTTTTCCCAGTTTCTTTACCGCTTGAAACGACCTTTCCAGACATCTCAGCTTTCTTTACGAGGAAAGATGGTGTGCACGTACGTCCTCGCTTACACCATTGGCATTGTGTACCACTCGGTCTACTCCCTCTTTCGCTCCTTCGGCCTTACCCTTTGCATGTTTAGTTGTTGTTCCTGATGAAGGGGGCATGTCAACAACAACTGGGTATCTGTGTGTTTATTTACCGAGAGCCTTCTTTGTCTTTTCTGTGGCTTTTTCACCGGTTTCGATCGCAGTAGCCAAACCTTCGCCGACCTTTTTGTTGACCTACCCGATTTCATGATACATTTGAAAGTCACAGATCCGATGATGGAGACCACACCTTGTCCGCTGCTTCTGATACTTTCTGTTTTACGGATTTCGACACCCACGGTGTTGCATGAACATGACGACGGGACGGAATCAACACGAAGCCCGGACTCAATCTGCGTGCGGAGGTGGCGATGACTGGATGCATGGATGAAGGACGAATGAAAAGCTTGGTGATGTCATAAAGGCGGTATCCACTTATGACGTCGTGGCGGGGATTCGGGCCGACCAGTGGCGATCCAGTGTGACCCTGCGTAGGACAGCAAGTTCCGCAGCTTCAGATCTTCTTATCAGGCTGACAGAAAACTGTACCGGCGTCGGTAAATCAGTTTATAAAGTTGCACCTTGCTCAGGATGTCTGTTCTTTCCCTTATTACGATCTATGAGTTGCTATCTTATGCCTCTATCCGAGCCCGTGGCACTATTTTGAAGGTCGTGTTTCGTAGACAAAGATGCTATATATATTTGACTGCACTTCCAACCCCAGAACGTCTGGCTTCCGGTGCAAAGCAATGGTTTACTGTGAGTTGAGTCAGAATACAGCTAGTGCCAGTGCTGACTGCGTAAAATGGCGCAGTGGCATGTGGCAGTGTCTGATGATGACATAATCGTCGTTGGACGCCGGAGCATTCACGCTCCACCAGTCCTGGCATCGTAGCGACTATAGCATCTTACTTCCCTCTCAAATTTCTTTAGCCGGACAGTATCCAGAAACCACAGAGATATGAAGGGATTTGCGAAAGCTATCAAGCGGTGAGTTGTCCTCCATGCCACGCAGACTGCCCGAGATCGGATGCAACGCATCGCCCACTCGATCTTGCACATCATTGCCTTCATTCAGACGCTCACACTATCCGACACAGGACGCCTCATCTTGTCACCTCGAAGACCGGTTTTTCGAAGAGTCAGTCAGGGATGTTCCCGTGCTGCTGCGAATGATTTCATATTGTTCCCAGAATCGTCCGATCCTGAATTTGACGACTACAACGCTCACTTGTCCGCTCTGGAACAGTCTACCGAGAAGTTGCTCAAGGACACGAAAGCTTACACCGATGCTGTCACAGGTATGCAATATGTATCGAGGTTTCTAGCTCATATCAATATCGATCCCCCGTTTTGAAGCTCTGATGACTGGCGCCTATGGCTTTGGGAACCACTTCAACTTCATCTATTCACCATTGTCGGGGGAACTCAGCCTAGGCAGCAAACACCCTGATGCTGCTGCCACGATCGCAAACACTCCGTCTTATGCTCAGCACTTGGATGAACTCCGCTCTGCCGTAGCGCCGGAGCTTGAGCTCATCGAGAGTCGTGTGGTTGTTCCCGTCAAGGAGTTCCAGGGGGTTCTGAAAGTCATCAGAAAGACGGTCACGAAACGTGACCACAAGTTGATTGATTATGATCGATTCAATAACTCGTTAACGAAGCTTCGAGACAAGAGGGAGAAGAGCTTGAGTGACGAGAAGAACTTGTTCAAGGTTTGTCGACTTGTATGCGTGATGGTGACGACAATTAATTTCTCTAACCTGCGTTTATAGCTTGAGCAAGACTTTGAGGCAGCGACAAATGAATATGATTATATCAACAACTTGCTCAAGCAAGATCTCCCTCGATTCATGCAGCTCGCAACCCAGTTCATTGATCCATTATTCCATTCCTTTTATTATATGCAGTACGTTCGTTTCTTGATCGTTTTCAGCATCTCTTAGGTGAGACTAATCCACGAGGCTCAATATTTACTACCTATTCCTTGAGAAGATGAATTCCTTCGCCGAGGGCAAATACAATGTCACCAATTGTCCAGGCTCGCAGATCCAATCTGATTACGAGAACAACCGCACGGATGCCTGGAGCCAAATCGAGGATCTCGGCATCGCGAAACGAATCGTGTCCACATGTGCGCGAATTATATCCTTGCACCCATGTTTCTGCATTGGACCTGCTGACTGGTTTATACAGCCAAGCTTGTTCAAACGAAACGTGCGGAAGGTGGTCCCAGTGCACCTATAGGACGTACTCCCAGTGCAACAACTGCATCAAGCACCGCAAGTTTTCCCTCGCGCGCCATGGCACCTCCTGCGTATAGTAGTTCATTTGTGAAGAAGGCACCTCCACCGCCACCTGGCCAGTCAGTCGCACCACCACCTCCCTATTCTGCCTCAGATAGCCGAAATGGTGATGCCGCTACCGCTACCTCCCATGTTGCCGCTGCCACTGTTGCGACAAAGCGACCGCCCCCACCTCCGCCACTCAAGCCTAAACCAAAACCCGAACCCGTGGTTGAGTACGTTACGGCGCTGTACGACTTTGATGCCCAGGTACGTAGCAAGCGAATTCCTGACCAGGAGCTCCCACTGAACTCCCGCCTTGTTCAGGCCGACGGCGATTTGTCGTTCAAGGCTGGTGATCGGATCGAGATCGTGAAAAAGACAGAAAATCAGGAAGAATGGTGGACTGGCCGCCTGAACGGAGTAGAGGGTGTCTTTCCTGGTAATTACGTGCAATGTTAAACACGATTCATTCATGGACGTTCACTACATTTTGATTCGCGAGTTCGCTCGCCAGCTGTTTATTCGACTAAACTTTAGGTCTAATACGGTAGTGACATAAATAGCTCCTAAATATCGGAACCGACTTCCGATTAGTTGGGCTAACTCACACCAGTACTTGTATCAGTGTCTTCCTCGTATCAAACAATTTCTCGCGATGCCCATCAATCAGCCTTCCAATCAAATAAAGTGGGTACTCAGCATCTCTGAGTCGCATCAGACTCACATCCTTCCAAGATTGACAAATGTCTCCATCGTTCGCCTGAAAAAAGGCGGAAAACGTTTCGAGGTACGAAATAATACTTTTCTCAAGTAGGCTCGCACCTACAATCAGATCACAGATTGCATGCTACAAGAATAAAGTACAAGAATGGCGGAACGGCGTGTCAGTTTACTCCCATCACCCCTCGATCGCTCAGCCTCATCGTGTGTTTCAAGCGAAACCAATTTAGATGACGTCCTCCAAATATCAAATGTGTTCACAAACGTCTCCAAAGGTGAAGTAGCAAAGTCGGACGACCTTCAGAAGGCGTTTAGAACATCGTCCGTGGATGAGGCTGTGAAAGAGGTTCGGCCCTCTACCACCTTCATCGTATCTCTTCATGCTGAGTCGTCTCCTAGATCCTGAAAAAGGGAGAGCTTCAAGTCGGCGAGAAGGAGCGTGAACACGATCTGACTTCTCTGCGCAAAGAAATTGCAACCCTTGTGGCAGAGAAATGTGTCGATCCTGCGACGGAGCGTCCCTATCCTGTCGGGATGATCGAGAAAGCGATGGCAGAGGCAGGCGTGAGCGTAAAAGTGGGCAAGAATGCTAAAAGTCAGGTACGCGGTTTTTTTGTGAGTCGCCGTTGGTCCCGAGTCAACGCCACCGGACTAGGTATCCGAAACGCTGCGGCTTATTCAGTCCGGATCAAAACTGCCCATTCAACGTGCACGGATGCGGGTCCGTGTTGCGGTCCCCGCTGCAGACGGAGAAGGGTTAGAGGAACGGATTAAATCAACGGCCGAACAAGTCGAGCGAGTGGAGAAGGGGGAGATGTGGGAATATGTAAGTTGGTCATGATATCCGCACACAGGTTTAACTGACAAGGATGCCATCAGGTCATGTTGATTGATCCCCCTCAGTTCAAGGCGCTCTCTGATCTAGTTCAGAAGGAATGTCAAGGAAGAGGGCGTCTGGAAACGCTCACATTTGCTGCGACCGCAGATAATAGTTAGATGTTACAATCAACGCTTCTTCCTCATCCGCCAGGTAGAATCTGCTCATTCATATTTCATTACAGAATTGTCACTTGACTTGCACTCCAATGCTCTTTCACTTGGTATCTGACGTATAAATTGTACTTGTTAACTTATTATCTGTCGCATGCCCCTCTATTCGCCATCGCCATGACGTACATATCTAGTTCTGTGGTATCGTAGTCAGTGAGATCTCTATCTGATCCTCCACTAAGCTGACTGAAAGCCTATACAATTTGGCAAAGGTCAACTGTGAACAATCTGAGTTCAGTGTGAGGCAACGTACGCTTCTAGGTCCTGTACTATGCAGTCGAGACTACCGTCTGCTTCGCTCAAGAGTGTTTGGGATCGATGAGAAGTACAAACAGCGAGTGTTCGAGCGCCAGCGGCACGCCCTGCTTTGAGCCCAGACGGCGCGTCTTCAATCACCAGACCTGATGTACATCAGAACCAGGAGGGTCGTCAGAATAGTAAGATGGGCCGCACATTTCCTGGGCGGTATACCCAGCGTAGCTGCACCCGCGATGTATGGGTCTGGTTTGGGTTTGCCTTCGGTGACATCGTCCGCTGTCACATAACCCTTCTGTGGCAATGGTAACGAGCACTTGGGGATAGCGTGGCTGGCGTAGAATCGAGACGCTGACAGAGCCGTCATCACCAGGCACAAAGAACGTGTCTGGATGGTGTGTACCTGACGTAACGATGGTCCATTTATCTGGTGCTATCTCACTGAGCTGGATTCGAAATAGGTGAGCCTGGACCATATACTAAGTTTGATGGTAGTTACCTCGTTGAGCAGTTTCTGTGCCCCGTTGAGGACTTGAGGACCAAGACCGCCCCTTTGGTTGACTACCAACAGTTCGAAGCGCATGATCTCTTTCTACGATGGTTCTGATCGTACCTCGGCCCAGGTCATCAATTGGCGGGTCTACTCACCTCGAGTTCTGTCTCGTCCGTGATCTGGCAATATTCGCGCAATGTGTCCTTTAGTCTCCTCCCGTGGGTCAAGTGGGCGACGTTGCTTGGGAGATCATACTGCTTGCGGAATTCATCCCAGGCGTAGATAACGCCAGGAGTAGAGTCGATGAGGGTACTGCAACAAACGATATGAGCGATTGACTCAATGATGTTGAGTAAATGGGCATTACCCATCCAGATCGAAGAGAATCTATACGGCAACAGTTGAAGTCTGGTCAAGGGAATGAGAAAGATGTATCCCATACTGCACCGACTCGAATTCTGGTCGCTTGTTCCATGATCGTGGATGGATGAAGACGTCGCGTATTGCCGGTGTCAGTATCAGAACGTGTTTCCTGAGCCTCCCCCACTGGCACTACCAGTCCTTCAAGTTCGACTCCTCGCTTCCACACATCTTACATCTTAAAAAATTACGAAACTTCTACATCGTTGTTGGTCTCTCTAACTTTGGCCAGTTTCGAGCAACCAAATGGGAACCCAAAGTAAGTCCACATCTGCTTTTACGCCTGGTTCCTTCGGTCTTGACTTGTAACCGGACACATGAAGGTTACAGCAGGCGAAGGAGCTGTCGACGACGATGGGAGAAGTCCAGAGGAACCTCACAAACCATCCGACATTACGACGTAGCGTGCCACCCCACGCGTGTCCCTGTCGACCCGGACGGGAATACCTACACCAAATGAAACGGGAGCGTCGCGCATGAACGCGCAAACGCAGGAATCAACGGGGAGGTCGGAAAGGGGGGCCGAGATGTCCAGGACGCACCGCACAACGTCGCTCGAGCTCCGAGGGTGACCGGTGACCAATGACCAATAATTCCTAGGGTACAAGCTCATAGGGAGCCATTGTTCACTGAACCACGACCATGTGTAGCACGGACTCGCCCCTTAAATTATTCCGCAACTTGGTTCGACTTGGACATGGGGACATTCCTAGTCCAAAAGCCGCGACGTTTTTCTCCTCAGAGGAGGAACACTTCTTCCAGTACACTTCTGGAAGGTGGATTTACAACGAACGAGAACGTCAGTGATTGTCTCTCAAACTGCTGATGGCTCATATCTTGATCTTTAATCCCTCAGAAATGCGCATTCATTATGTGTCCTTCAACGTCGATGCCCTCAAGCGAGCCGCTGCAGCAGCTGTGAAAGCGAATCGCTGTATTCAGATGGTCAAGATCGCGGAAGGTAGTGCTCTCTACCTGTTGTGTCACACGTCCTAACCTCCTTTGTTAGATGTCCTCGGCAAGTATTTCCTCTTGACGTTCGATAACAATGCAAAGCTAGTCGCCAAAATCCCCTGTCCACACATGACGCCGTGTCATCTCTCCACTTTGAGTGAAGTCGCGACCATGGATTATGCGAAAAACATCCTCGGTTTGCCTGTTCCGCGTGTTCTGAGCTGGAACGCGAAATCAGATGGATCCGAAGTTGGGGCCGAATACATCCTGATGGAACACTTACAGGGCATGCAGTTGTGCGAGATGGACAAGTATGGCTCCAGAATGCTACACTTTGCAGAACGGGTTGCCGACTTGGAGTGCAAATTTACGCGATATCGTTTTTCCCAGATAGGGAGCATTTATTACAAGGAAGACGTCTCTCTCGAGTTGCAACAGCGACCGCTTTATGCGGAAGGCGTGGAGGGAGATGGATCTGATCGATTTCGCATAGGCCCTTGTGTTCAGTCGGATATTTGGCGTGGCAAGAGAAGCTTGCTGGACGTCGATCGTGGCCCTTGTTAGTTCCCCTGCGGTGTTCTATACATCCACTGACCCCTTTTCTAGGGCCAGATACGTTGTCTTACATCAAGGGAGTCATAGAAATCGAAAAGCAATGGCTGGCAAACTTTGCTATTCCTCGCAGCCGTCGGGACATCTTTTACCGTCCCAACCACGAGGAAGAACCTGATACTCACATACGTCTTCTCGACAAACTTCTTGCGGTCATACCAAACATCCTTCCTCCAGACGAGTTATGTGCACCCATGCTTTGGCACACCAATCTTCAGGCAATCAACATATTCGTCTCTCCCGAGGGTCCACCTGACATAGCAAGTATCGTCGGTTGGCAGGGCATCTGCGTCAGACCACTCTTTCTGCAGGCCACCTTCGCGCAGTGCATGCGATACAGTGGAGACGACCGTATCACTATCGTCCCCCGCGAGCTGATCTTACCGCTTCTTCCCCCCGACTTCGAGAAGTATCCAGAGGAAGAACAGGCATTTCTGAAATGCGAAGAAAAACTTGCTCGACTCCACAAGTACTACGAAGCCTGCATCATGGAACGCAACGCCATCTTTACTACCCGGATGACGTATCCCCACATGGACCGTATCGTAGCGTTCATAGCGAGAGCTTCGGAGACGTGGTACAACGGCACATATCTCGCGCGGGAGGCACTATTGGACTTGGAACAAGATTGGAACGAATTCGTTCCTGGCGACCCCTTTCCCATTTCGTGGGATGCCGATGAAGTCGCAAGGCATCGCAAGGCGTATCCTAAGCTGGCAGAATACGAGTGGCGCGTGAGGGCAGTGGCTCAGTGGTTGCTTTTGGGACTGGATGGGTCGGTGATGAATGAGCAGTATGATGACGTGACGCGAAGGAATAAACATAACATGAAGCATTGGCTTTCGCGTTGGGGAGGACCGTATCCGTTCCAAGAAGGTGGTCGGTCGTGGTATTTGTTGTAATTGTTGAACGTTCTTATTCCTACAGTCCTGGAAACGCCACCGAGTCGACGCCAAGGGAACGTTCTCTACTAATTGGAGAAGTCGTTGACCGGTCACTCTAGCAATCTACTATCTGCATCGTTCTGTAACGTACTAGCCTGTTAGCCTTTTTACTGCTTGGTCGTATGGAAATAGAACACGACTTCCTGATATGTAAATGGTTAAAAGGATCGACACGCTTTCTGAAAAAACTTTGATCTTACAATCAAATCGTCCGGCAGGTCTTGCTTAACGGCTACCTCACTGGCACCTCGTATGTCTTTCGTTCCCGACCTTTACCACCGTAGTGATGAACAGTAGTGGATTTTACACTGCTCCTTGATCATGTCCCGGGAGCCGAGGAGCACTGTCATTATCAAAGTCCCTGCGACTTCTGCCAACATCGGACCAGGCTTTGATGTAGTAGGGCTCTCACTGTCACTCCACCTGATGCTCACGGTCAGATTTGGACCTCCTTCCGCCGACCTCGTGAAAATCACCTACTCCGGAGACGGTGCCGATGAAGTCCCCCTCGATCCCTACCGAAACCTAATGACCCGTGTCGCGCTCTATGTCCTGCGCTGCAACAACCACCGCTCATTCCCTCCAGACCTCGTCAGCATTCATGTAGACAACCAGATACCCTTTGGCCGCGGGCTCGGCTCCTCGGGTGCAGCCGTCATCGCAGGCGTCCTCCTCGGCAACACGCTCGGGAAACTCAGCCTATCGCGTGAACGGATGCTCGATTATGCGCTCATGGTCGAGAGACATCCGGACAACGTGACGGCGGCGCTCGTCGGTGGTTTCGTCGGGTCGTACCTCCGAGAACTCGATCCCATCGCGAGCGAGGCTGCACAGGTACCGCTGTCCGAGGTCTTACCAGAGTACCCTCCCGATGCAGGGGAGGAATGGGGGTTGTCCCCGCCCGTGCCTCCGTTCGGCATTGGACACTTTGTTCGCTTCGGATGGAGCTCTGCCGTCAAGGCCGTCGCGATCATACCTCGGTTCGAGCTTAGCACTGCCAAGGCGAGGGAGGTACTCCCTATGGAATACTCTCGAAAAGACCTCGTACGCCATGCATACTTGTGTCCGAATCGGCTGATCCGGGCTACTTTAGGTTTTCAACATGCAACGACTCGCTGTGTTGACCACTGCGCTTGGACAATCACCACCGGATCCCGAACTTATCTACGAGGCGATGAAGGACCGTGTCCATCAACCGTATCGAAAAGGGCTGGTATGTCTTTGTCGTGTTATGGGGTTATGCGCATCTAATTTTAAAAAATGTGAAGATTCCTGGTTTGCCAGAAGTAACATCATCAATTACCCCAGAATCACATCCTGGTCTACTCGGCATTTGTCTATCAGGGGCAGGGCCAACGATCCTGGCTCTCGCGACTCACAACTTCGAGGCTATTGCAGAAGGAGCTCGTGCAATATTTGCGAAAGAGAACATACAGGTAGACTGGAAGTTGCTCGAAGTTGCTGGCGGAAGTGAATGTTACTCAGTAGAGGCGAACTAGACGAAAAGTGAAAAAAAAGGTCATTACTGATCATACTATATCAAGACATGCGTGTACTAGGTATATGCCTTCGGGTATCCTGAAATCTAATATCTCGTTGCTTCTAGCCCCTTGCGTTGAGACAAACAGCTCTCATGGCGACAAGGGATGTCGAACTGTCCTCGAATGGTAGATCAACTGTGAACATCACATCGCTACGGTCACTGTTCAAGTAGACCGGGAGTGTTACCAGGCTGTTCCGATCAACGGCGTCCTCGTCTTCTTGTACCCATCGGACCTGAGATGCGTTCAGGTGAACTGCCTCGCCATCGTTGAGCATGAGCTTTCCAGCTTCTGCATCCCACGAAGCTCCCTCCAACGTCAACCCTGAACTATGATTAGAAACAAAATGTCTGAAAAACACTCCAGGACTCACCATCGACGATGAAGGCTCCCGGGTTGCTCATTTGACCAATGTCTAATCGCAGACTCAGCGTCTCCAGACTCCAGCGCTTGCGGTGCGCTACAGTCTGCCGAGTCGCAGTGATGTACGCCTCCGGGAAGAACAGTCCTCCAAGCCAAACTTCAACGTTGGACAAAGACTGTTGCATCGTCGTAATCCCGTCCAACTGAGCTAGGCGACGAGCAAGATCCGGAATCCACTCTGACACTGACATGGTTTTGGGGACCTTGTATCGTCTCCAGTGTGTCGGAATAGTACCTAGATCATCTCAGTTAGCGTTCCAATCAAGATAGCGTTGATATCACCTTTGGTCAAGGAGCTCATCAAAGCGCGGAGGTGATTGGTCTGCTTCAGTTCACCCTCGCAAACCTTGACGACGTCGGCAAGGTCCTTGCGAACATGGTCAAGTAACTTGCGTCCAATGGAACCTTCCCGGAAGAACAAGCGATAAAGTGGATCTGGGTTGTCGCTAGATTGTTTAGGCAACGTGTTTAGGGACTAGACGAAAGCTTCAGTAATGGGTCAGTTACCAAAGCAACATCTTCTTACAGATGGGAGCTGGGCCAACCACTCGCGACAACGCTCGTGCAAATTGCGCATCCACGCGGGCTGCTGTGAGGACTGACTCTTGGAAGGGCTACCAGCGCCGCTAACGTCGTCCTCATCATCAGCTAGGGTTCGCATCTTCCGTAGCTTGCTGAGAAGCTCGTTACCTACACGATAAAATGAGCTTGGGTGTATCGATCAATCCTCTGAACTCACCTTGGGCAACAGCGATGACCCTTTCTGCGGTGGGAGGTAGTGTCAACCATGATGGCGGCTCGCGGTCCGGTAACCTTTGCACCCATGACAGGAAGTGCTCAAGCTTGGTACCATCAGGAGCCTCGAGAACCTGACTACTATTGATACTCGGCACTAGGTTGAAATCCACATTGTAAGCAGCTGGTGTGAACAGCTTATCGACAAATGCATCTAGAATGCGCTGATCAAAGTCGCTGTCAACACGCCCACCATATACTGATTGTTTGATGAGAGTGCGAAGCGCATCCCAAGGAATCGTGGCAGGGTCAACATTCGCCCTCCCTTTGGCAACGGCATTGAGCCACGTGTCAATAGTCCCAAAGGCAGAGGCCATATCGGAGTCGTTGAAGTCGTAAGTTTGACTCCATCCCAGTGGTACATATCGTAAACGTTCTTGTACGACAGCATGGAACCATGCGAGGAGGAAATACAAGCGGACTTTCTCCGCAGGCCCTTGAGCGAGGCGTTGCGGGGGGATGGATCCCAGTGAGTCGAGCAGGTTGGCCTTTATTCCTGGTGGAGGCTCGTTCATGATGATACGGGATTGTCGGAGGATGTTGACAGGAATAGATGGGTTGGCCTCCATAGTTAAGAAGAGGCGGAAGCTGCGATGGGGATTGAGGGTCTGTAATTTCTTCTCCAGCTGTCCTAGCCATGAAGGGGCCAAGTGCACGTTCTTGAGAAGGACCCATGTTCCTTGTCTCGACGCTGCGGCGATGGCCTGATCCGCGAGAGTGAAGCCCTCCTGAGAGCCCATGGCAACCGAAGATGACCGTGCTCCGACAGTTTGAATGAGATTCTCAACACGATAGCTAGCATCATAACCGGTCACGGATACCAGAGCAAGGGGGGTTGTCGCAGGAACTTCGTTTGCAACCATGGCGCCGAGGTCGAGTTCAGCTGATAAGTCGCTCTGGAAAACAGCTCGCACGAACAAAGCGGTGGATTGCAAGAGACGATCAGGTCGCAAGCACTTGACGACAAGCATAGAGCGAAGGGCTTCCACAGCGGCTGTTGAAAAAGGTTAATCAACATAAAGCTTCTGTAAAAGAGGTGGACACGTACGTGTACTTGGCTCCCAAGGTAGAGGCACCATCGTTTCAGGGTTTGCGGATTCCAAGAAGGGAATCCAATCCTCGGGACACTCGAGAACGTTGTTAAGGACAGGCTTGAAAAGACTTTGTTTCGCATAGTCTTCGAGGTGCATCATCTGATCCGGGGAGAGTATGGAAGAGACCGGGTGTTCGCTTGCAGAGGCGTTAGGTTTTCCGACGATGCCCTGGCCACTTTCAAGTAGGAACTCGAGTTCCTCGGTGATATCCTCGACCCCTCGTAGCTTCACTTGCGCTAAAAGGACAGCAAGCATAACATGGTCACGGTGAAGCAACGCTCTCGAGGTTCGTTTGTAGACGACCAGAAAGAGGTCATTCAGCAGAATTTCCCGTCGTCTGTTGTAATCAGTGACGTTCTTCAGATTGGGGTTGTGGTGGAGCACGTAGTCGAAAATATCGAGGAAGAATTGAAGGGAGAACTGATAAAAGTGATTGACGAGGTTGAGTTGTTCGAGAATGAAGAACACGGAACTGCAGGCTTGGGCGAGCGGCAGATATTCGGCAGTCACTTGCTCAACTTCCTTCATGACAATATCGGTCTCCTCCACCTTTCGCGTGATCTCTGCAGCTTCCCGTTTCAACGTCTCCAAAGTGCCGATCACTTTGTCATCGTCAAGAATGTTTCCACTCGACTCGTTGAGAGCTTGCAGAAGCAACTTCTCCAGTGTTCGGAGACGAAGACGGAATTCACCTTGGGCTTTCATGAGGTCCGTTCTCTTGCGTTCAGTATCAGGCCGTTCCACCTTGAGGACTTGGTCCAAGGATTGACTTTGCAGACTGCTACGCGTCATTGTGAAGTTGACGAACGTTACTCTGCTGCAGATGTCGGGGGAGAATTCGACCGAGGGATCCCGCGTCGAGAGGAACATTGTGAATGCAGGTGAGAAGTCGATATCTTGGTTACCAATGCGAATGAGAACACGGCCACCCGTTCTGCGAATCTCCTTGTTCAAGACGGCGTTCAGAATGGGGTCCAAGTGCTCGACATCTTGGATTAGAATGGGGTTACCGAATCGCAGAGCGCTCTCCAAGACTTTGAGGAATGCTTCGTCAAGGAAACTCGTTACCGTGATCTTGCGTCCCTTGTACTCGTTGAGCAAGAAGGTCGTTGCCTGGCCAGTGGGGTCAATGATCAGTGGGTAACGGTTGAATCGCTTGAGCATGATAGCGTTCTCAGTAGTCAGGTTGTCAGCTGGAAGCGACTTGGATTGCCAACTCAGGCGATCATCTGCGGTCGAGAGATACTCCGTCAACGAGAGTTCTGGTTTAAACTTGATATTGGCTTCGAGAAGATGGTTCGACCAATCTTGCCACATCACTTCTCGGTAATGTTGATCGAAGAAACCGCCATACGCAAGGAACGCCGCAGATACCAACACATCGCCAACGATGGTGCTCATTTCGGCATCAAAGGTACGACTTCCAGACTCCCATCGTCCCTTCTCCGAGGACAAGCTTTCGAGGAGCTTCATGCTACGATCGACCTTGCTCTGCACTCGCTCCATCTCCGATTTGATGGCCTGCACCTCTGAAATGAGGTCTGCATATTCTTCCTTGTACTTGGCGATCTTCGCCTCTAATTCAGCGACAATGGTGATGATTTGAGCTGCTTGCTTCTTCGTAGTCTCCGCCTGTGTTTCGAGGGATTGCACCTCGTTGCGCAGGGGTTCGACCTTGTCGAGAATCTCAGAGAAGCGAACCTGCGCAAGGACCCACTTGACGAGAGGACCACAAGCTTTACTGGCGCGTTGGACAGTCTCAAAGTTGAATGATGGCCGACTCAAGAAATCTCTCTTCATGAGCTCGCGGAGAGGCTTTGTCATTTGGCTGTTGGTATCGAAATTGACGATCCTCTGGATGAAGTCATCCCGACGGATGATACCCTGAACTGTGCGCCAGCTGTCGATCTTGTGACCAAGGATCGTGCAGACAGACTCCATGGCAAGTTTGACGGCTTCTGGAGGATTGGCCATCGTCCTGACTTCCTGCAAGTGTTGCCTCTTGATGTTACTAACAGCAGACTGTGCTTCCAACACAGCAGGCTCTGCGTCTGCGAGGTCGGCCATGACGACAGCACGACGTTGTGCGATGTTCTTGTCCTGCTCAACCAAAGCAGCCTGGATTTCGATTGATGCCGCCTTCTTCTGCTCGGCTTCCTGCTGGTCCGCAACCATACGCTTCAGCTTCTCATTGGCTTCTGCATCCTTGGCTTGAAGCTGGGAACGCTTTGTAGCAAGACTCTTGCGAAGCTCCTCGACCTGTGTCACGGTATCTTTGAGTTTATCAAGACCAACATGAAGGTGGCGTTGCTGTTCCTCAAGCTCGTCACGCTTCTCGTTGTAAAGTCTGACGTAGTGGTTGATACTGAAGAACACCCATCAGGTCAGTGGTCCAGTTCATGAAGTGAGAATGCTCACAAGTCGAGATAGTGCCGGGGAGTAACATAATTGTAACGACCTTGACGACGGCTGATGCGTTGGTTGATCTGGTGCATTGACATGTGCACGTAGACGAGCGCATTTACGACAGCAATGCGGTGGATGGGAGGCATGGCAAGCTCACGATAGGCGATTGGGAAGTGAACAGGTGGAGAATACGAAGACAAGTCCAAATCCAGCGTATGAGTGAATTCCATGCCAACCTGGTAGAACGCCTGGTCTGACCAATCACCAAACCAGTCGAGAACACAACGGTTGAACAAGGCAGGCGATGTAGCGGCACGGGATGCGAGACCATTTTCTGGGGGGTTCATGGTGAAGACGACGTGCAGATTCTTTGCGACTTGCTGGGTGAACCACCGATATAACTCTTCGTGTGAGTCGAGCATAAGTCCATCCCTCTGTGACCCTTCCTTGCACGCTGTCATCAAAGCAGCATGTTCGTCGCCCTCGAAAAGGCCGGGCACCTCGGCGTTCGCGAGAAGCGTGTTCATGCGTTCCAGGAAACCCGAGTCAAGCACATTGGATTCGTCCATGATAAAGCAAATCTTCTCGCCCTTGCAACCCGAACGCCTCAGTACGGTACGGAGGTCATCATCAAAGTCATCGCCGGTGTACTTGTTCGAGACCTTGATTTGGAAAATGCTCAGGCCATTAAGCCAGGCAACGAACCGAGAGAGCGTCGTCTAGTGGCATCGTTAGTCTTATAGTACAAGTAGACGGAGGCTGGTGTATTACCTTCCCACTGCCACTGACGCCAATCAACAATAGGTGACCTTGAACTTGGCGGAACACCCGGTCTATCCTGAGGACATGATCAAGCACGTCGTTGAAAAGAACAAGAGGCACATCCAATTCTTCTTCGTAAAAGACACGCAAACGAGCTTTTGTGTATTCGCGGAGAACTTCTCTGTCCACGGGAATGTAATCCTTCGAGGTCCAATTCGAGAAGAGAATGGGTCGGTTCAACGCTTCGTCGCGATTGATGGTTGGGAAGTGTTCCATAGCAGCAAGGTCAATATGTTCGTCAGTCCATTGTTTTTCTTCCTCGGTGACGAGACGGTCTTGGAAGAGACGTAGTGCCTCGTGGGCCCAGACGCGCACCAAGCCCTCCACAGAAAGAATTTCCAATGGTCGGATGGCTTCATAGATACCCCGTACCCATCTGGTAAGTTCACGAGGACTGTAGACGTAGTGGGCTTGGATGTCAGAGGTGAAACGTTTCTGCGAAGCGAGGTAGAAGGTGACCATTGCGTCGGTAAGGGGTTCGGCATACGCCCGCAGCGTCGGAATGACTTTGAGAAGAGCACGGTTATATGTACCGTAAATCTGCTTGAGCGAGACCTCTCCCGGATAGTCCACCATGATGAGCGGTGCATGGCGGAGGAAACGGTGACTAAGGGGAACACGACCAGGATCGGTAGGTGGATTACATGCGCCAACGAACTGGATGCGTTCGAGTTTAACCCATGCCATGTCACTCGCACGCCAATATCCGCCGCACTCAACCAATTGACGCAAGAACGAAATGACACGTTGAGTGCCATACTTGTCTTGGGCAGGCAAATTGATTTCATCACAGAACACAACCAGCCAGCGGCCGATCTGAACCGGCGCAAGGATGACGCCGTTCGGAGTCTTTCTATACTCGCAGTACTGCTCGAACGTCTTGAGGATGAGCTCGGGGGTAGTGGCACTGGAGAAGTTGAGCCCAACGACCTCCATATCGGGAAGCTTGCGGAGTGCACTGAAGAGCGTCATGGTCTTCCCTGAACCTGGAGGTCCACACAGCATCAGGGGTTTGTGTTCAGAGAGCCATGAGTATAGGACTTCCTCGTGGCGCACGGTGTCCATGGTTGGAACGACGACATCGGCTGCAGTGACGGAGTGGGCATCGATTTCAATCGAAGGCACCTTGGACTGCCAAGCGATCCAATCCCCAGCAGCAATCTGTACATCAAAGTCGATGAGAGACGCGTCAGCAGCCATTGGTGGTAGGTCAATGCCAGTTTGTTTCCGCAGGAACTCGCCCATCTCGGCACGCAAGTCCAATTTAGCGTCACCAGAAAATGCCCAGATGATACTGACAAGTAGGCGCTTTGTGACGTATTGTTCGACCTTCTCAAGGGGAAGTGGGAAGTCCGAGTGTTGGATATTGTACTCTATGATGTTACGAGCGGTCTTGTTGAGCAACGAGAAGAGTGTATGAAGCGCGCGAGTAGTCGTGAAGTCCATGATGTGATCGATGGATTCCGCAAATTCAAGAGCTGAGCTGACGAGCTCTCCGTCCGCAAAGTAACGTTCGAGGATGCCAGCAATTTGAATCTGCATGGGGAGGTGGGTAGAACCCGAAGTCTCAGCACCAAGGATTTCGGCGCGCCGTCCCGGTACGTCGGCAGCATCTTCGTCGTCCGCGTCCAGAGGCATAGATGAAAGAGTATTGAGATAGTGGCGATAAACCATTGCAGGTTCGATGACATCTTCGCTGAACCAGATCATACCACAGCGACTAACAGTAGCAGGAGTCGCGTAGCGCAGGTGCTCGACCTCGAACATGATGCGGACATTGGGAGGCAAGTTCAGACGCTCACCATTAGGGAGCGTGAGTAGTTTGTTGTCGTCAAGAACACTGAAGATTAATGAGCCAACGGTTCCAGTATCGAGCGAAAAAAACTGACCTATTCAGGTTCTCGACCCATTCCGGATCGACGTCACCATCGAATATGATCCAGTGTCTCTTGGAACTCTCGCCACGCACATCATCCACAATCTTGCGCAAGATATGTGTGAACAGACCATCATTCCACTCGCGCGTAGTCGGGTCAAGTGTGCCGTAGAGCGCGTCCTTGTGGATTGCCTTGGGATCAATCACATACGAAACGCCTTCGATGCCATCGAGTCTCTCCAACGCCGAAAGGAGGACTTGCCATGCGTTTGTTTTGCCAGTGCCAGAGGGACCGACCATCATGAGACCATGCTGGATTTTCTGAATCTGGTATAGTTGGAGAATTTTGGCGATCCACCGTTCACCATCCACCAAGCGCCGTTCGGCACAAACCTTCAAGATTTGCTCGCGGAGTGCCTCCAGATCGACAGGTACATAGTCTGTGCCGGGGAACACATCTGCAAGCAAGCTGACAATAATTCAATATCTGACGAGGCAAGGCATGTATTCCACCATCGACGCTCACCTGGTAAGCAAAGGCACATCGTCAGCGACCAACTTTGGCACGATGGTTTCCGTGACACTCTGAATGACAATGATCTGTTCAGAAACAGTATCCGAGAGTGCGTTGACGCTATCGGCGCCTTCCAATCTGGCATTCTGCAGGCGTTCACGTTTGAGGATACCTGCGCTAGCGAGCACAGCCTTTAGCGCGCGCAGACCAAAGTCGTAATGAGGTTGTGGCGAGAGTTGTTCATCGCAAAGATTAAAGAAGGGTACGATCTTGGACGCGAGGGATTCGGCTGTTCGGAAACCTTGCGAGAAGAGCATGACTTGGGCGATGAGCTCGCGATCGGGCCTTGTCATTGCCATCCTGTAGGGCTGGTCAGAGTGATTGCCAACATGACAAAAGGACGGACGCACGGTCGGAAAAGCTTCGTCAAGTTTGGTGGCAAAGTCGACCGTCCGGCATAGTTGGGGTTAGTGGTGATGAAGATACCTAGTCTCCATGCTTAGGCAGATATGAAAACAGCTTCATAAGTTGAACGTACCAATGTTCTTGTTGATCTTCAGACTCTTCCCAACGAGCTCAATCTCGGTATTGGGATTCTTGGCCAGAGCGGCGAGACCCTGTTGGATGCTCTGCACCTGTTGTGAGACAGCACTCAAAATACGCTCCTCCAGCCGGTTAAACTCGTCAAAGCATCCCCATGCTCCGACTTGACAAAGACCGACGAAAATGCGACCCATTGCCTGAAAATCGAACGTTTCGTCGCAACAGAATACCAACACGAACCGACCGAGCTGGACACCGAGCGCCTTGACGGATTCGGTTTTCCCTGGCGTCAATCATTAGTGAACAAGTCTCTTATATGTAACCTGGGAGAAGTACCTGTGCCAGCTGGACCAAACGGAGAACCACCGAGCTGACTATCCAAGGCTTGGGTCAGCGTGAGATAGACCCGATCCGTCAACGGTGTTTGCACGAGACGATCTGGAACTCCAAGGTACTCCCACCCGTAGGGGAACGTTGCATTCGCGGCTCGAATGGCTAAACGGTCGAGAGGATTCTCGGCTGATCGATCCAAGTAGAAACGCATTTGCGAGAGCCAGGTGAAAGCCTTGGTGTCAGCGACGCGTTGCTGGATAAGTGCGCGCGTGACGTCTCGTTGGTGGACGAGTTCCGTGATAAGATGTTCACATTTGCGACGGGTGACAGGGCTGAGTTCTCGTAAGACGATATCGGCGAGGAGGTCAAGAGCCTCGGAGATCGTTTCAAGCGGTCCTTCGGGGAGATTGCCCGACTCCAAAGAACCCTCGACAGACGTGGTCCACGCGACTTGAATGGCTAGCGTGACAAGCTGTGCAGGGTACTTCTCCATCCAATACATGAGTTGATCCATATCGAGCGGGGATCCAGTGCCGTAAAACGACTGCAGCTCGCCAACGGCGTCACAAAGTAAATCGGCCAAAGAAATGCGCATCAAAGATTCCAGTCGAGCGAGCCAATCATTGATTTTGGGATAGTCCTTCAACAGAATTGGCTCGCTGAACCGGACCTCCTCCCCCTCACGTGAAGCCATGCCTTCAATTTGGGTCAAGTCGTCGTCGAGCCTGATTGTGGAGATGCCGGCGAACATTTTCTTGAGGTGCTTCATGATGCGAAGGATATCCTTGCTGTTACCGATGATCTCCAGCAAGTCTTCGTCACCAACGAAGTAGAATCGAGGGAACGATGACCGCTCGCGTTCAAGGTATTCACCAAGAGCCTTCTGAATTTTGTTCAAAAGATCGGCGAGACGCTCCAAGCTCTTTTGTATTCCCTGGATGTTCATGACATCGACAACGAACGGAGACTTGTACACCTTCTTCATGACGGTCAAAAATTCTGCGTTGATGTTTTGGAAGCGAGCGCTCTCCACAGGGAGAAGATGTTTGATGTCCGCACTCCCAGAGAAGATGCCCTCCAAGTACACCCATTGGCGTTGAACATCAATCCAGACATCTTTCACGAAGGTGAGTAGCTACATCCAGAAGATAAGAAGATGCAGTTCTTACCGAACAATACGTGGATCCTGTTCAGTTTCTCCTCCCACGAACCAGCCTTTCACAGTGTCAGCGCGGAGGCAATGTCGGTAGTGGAAAAATACCTCTTCTTCGAAGACTAGAGCAAGAGGGTGAGCCTGGTTAAATTTCGTTTCAGTGCAACACCAACATACCTTTGTAGTAGGGAGAGAGCTTCATCGCGGTCAAGGAGTTCAGATTCTCGCTGCACTTGGTAAAGAGGTCATCCCAGCCTCTAACGGAGGCTATGAACATGTATTACAGACGGAGCAGATACGATTGGTTCGCACCTAATAAGTCGACATTTATTCTGGTAATTCACCAAATCTAGAGTGTAGTTGGTCCAAGTTTCCTTGACTTGCTTGATGTACTCCTCGAGAGCCATCTGTGCACAGCGTTAGTAGAGCCGCAAAAGAGCTGTGATGTCTCGTACCTCTCCCTGAGCCTGTACGATCACTTCGCGTATAAGCGATTCATTCTTTTTCAAGTCTAGATCGTAAACATTTCCCAAAGTCATGCTACACACACGTATCAGAGCGAGAAGGAAACGAAAAGGCGAGACGCTTACACGAGAAGGCTGATTTGTGAAGGTAGTCGCAAGACTTTGAACAACTGCTTCCAATGTCTATCCTTCAAAGCTTCCGATTTCAAGTCTGAAATGATCGAGTTTGACTTTAAGAGTCCTCTAAGAACGTCCTGGACATATTCGAATGCTGCATACTGCCGCATGCGCGTCGGCATGTCCTTGGTCGAAGAGAGCAGACCGTCAATTTGTTGCCTCAACTTTCTCGGCTGTACAGTCGTCCACGACATCTCTCTCAGCTCTCCAATCTGGCTCCATACTCCGGAAAGCGCGGTCCAGACGGCCTTGAGATCCTTTAATTCCTCAAACACGGGTTCCAAGCGCGTGTGACGCGTCAACTCGAGGTCGAGTGCCTCCTTTGCCCTGCAAACAAGGTCGTATTCCTCCTTGACGCGGTTCAATTTGCCTTCAAAGACGTTGATGGTATTCATGGCGGTATCGGCACGCATGCTTCCCTGCACGGGACGTGTCTGCTCCCATTCTACGAGAATATCGTTGATCTTGTTCTCCACGATCTTGTCCTCCGCGACGATCTTGAGCTGGAGACCGGCTGCAAACGAGGATCAAACACCAAAAGACAAGATGAGAGAGGCGGTTTACCGAGCTGCTCTTGGATGGAATCGTTCTTGCGTTTGAGGATCTCGTTGTATGCGCTCCATTCACCTCTAAGCTGATCGCTGTAAAGCCAGTCCTCTGGAAATTGGTATCGAAAACGTTCGAGGGTCTTTTCGCCGTTGGCACATAATTCTATCATGGGACCCCATGTCTTGGTCTTTCGCTTAAGGTCTTGGACAAAGGTGATGAAAGTGACCGCGGCTGCGGTGGACGAGTTGGAGGGACTGAACGCCTAGATGAACGGTGAGCGGTGTTGCCATGAGACGCAGACGAGCACTTGCCTCCATCAATGTGTTCTAGTCGTGAAGAAGTCGACGCGTCCACTTCTTGACTAGCTCGTGTGGGAACAGATTAGATAAGCAAGACTAGTGAGAGTCTCTACAAGACAAGACAATTGATCAACTTGCCAGCCATGTCGGGACGTCAACAACGCGTCTTGGTTCAGCCCATCGTACGTCTCGGTGCCGTCCTGCATCTCCCTCTTGCACTGACAGACCCCATTCCAGAATGTCATCTTTAAAAATCTGCAGCAGGTCGCGTCGTGCAGTGTCTCGAGTGCTGCGTTCGTCACTGACGATACCATCTACAGCGGGCAAAAGTCGTGATATGGTTGTACGATAACATCGAGATGCGAATTGAAGGACGCATCATCGTACGTCCGTCCGATTCATCCCTAGATCACTTATAGCATTAAATCGTCCCTTGAACAAGCGATGGGTCTCCTTCCCCTTGTTTCGATTTTTCCCCGGTTTTACGCTCATGTCCTTTTACTCAGGGTTTCGATGAATTCATGAACATCGTCGTAGACGAGGCAACCGAGGTGTATGTCAAAGATGCAAAACCACGGCGAGAACTTGGTACAGCTTCGCTTATTGTTGTCCCCCAGCGCTGCTAACGTGTATCCAGGCCGCATTCTCCTCAAGGGTGATAACATTACTCTCATTCAACAAGTGGTATGATCATCTCGCCCACGCAATACTGTGCATCGCTGTATACTACATGCTCGATACATAGACAATAAAATGTGTATCTTGATCACAAATTGTATATAGGCTGAAGCCGTGTCAGATTCAACGCTTGCCTACACAGCGGGCACTCTGCCTTTTCTCTTCCCCATCCCACAATACAGTTCCAGCAGAACAAGTGTCCGCACTCCGTCGCACAGCTATCAGTCCTCTCTTCCAGGCAGAGCGTACACTTGCGACTGGCTCTCGCTCGATCTGGGATAGCGCCGACGTCCAACACGGTGTTTTCGTCCTCCTCGGCAGACTTCACTGGCGCATCCTCTGGATCCACGTGCTCAAGCATACTGCTTACGAGCCGGTCATCAATAAACATGTCCCGTGTCCCATCAAGGGCGCGTTTTCCGCGCGTTTTCTCGCTGGCACCATGGCCATGGGACCGCAAGTAATGTACAAGTCGATACAGGAGGCGGATGAGGATGAGGATCCCTAGCAAAGAATACGACGGCGGGCGCACGTGTGGGTTCTCCGGGGTGGTCGAAATCTGCCAATGCCCGTTATTTTACCAATCGTGATAGAAAGACCGGAATAATCACATGCTGGATACCTAGTATCCGCTTGGTCAAATCGTAGTACGTGCCCCGCAGATAAAATATGGCAAGGTTGACTTCTGCAGCCACCTCGAGAGAGATGGGCAGTATGCGTAGTGTGCTCGCTATTCGAGGCGACACAGAACTAAGATGGGAACCCCACTTTGCAAGGATATAAGAGGGTAGGGTCGGGAGAAGGACAAGAGCCATCCGCGAAGCTCTGGAAGGTACCTTGCCACTAAAGGCAGAGTGTTGCCAGGTGTCGGTGTATTCTTCCCCAAGAGTCTGCACGGCTTCGAGCACTGTCAGCAAATGAGACGGTGCAAAGATCTCTGCTCCGAACCTCGACCGATCGTCAAGCCATAGTAGAGCAGCTTGAGAACAAGATCGACCTCTTTATCCCACTTCAAGAGCCATCTCGTTCCTAGCGGGGGGATGAGATGTGCGTAATGAGAAAGACGTGCACCCACCCAGCCAAGAGCGGAGTACGTTGTCGACCTGCTCCTTGAGCGACAGGACATGAAACAGGTCTCTCTGGTTTGCTCTGACTGTATTCCATTAGCCCGTAAATGCGAAAAGTGTCTAGCAAACGCACTGATTTGGGCCTGACGAGCGCTGGGGAAAGACGGCAAGTGATGAGCCATGAATTGAGCCGTGTGTCCAAACTCGGACTCGGACTCCGGCACGCACCACAACACCTTCTCTCGTCAACCACCCTTGTCTGATCATGGCAGCACGCGTTCCCCGCGCACAAGAGCCAAGCGTTTGGCAAAAATGTAAGTCGTACGATGACCAAATTGCCGTGAAACCGCCCATTTTCTGACTCGAAAACGTTGGACATGCGCAGTAAAGTAGGTCATCCTTGCGTCTACGATGCCTCGAGGCTAAATGCGATCATGTATGTCGCTTAGGATGGGTGCCCTCATGGGTGGAGGTGTTGGTCTTACCATTGGCTTCATTTTTGGAACGTACAGTGTCCTCAGGTGAGCCTCGTCACCAGCTCACAACATCACGGGAGTGAACACTTTGAAAGAGGCGGCGCTGGCCCTAGAGGAGCCCTGGCTACTCTCTCTCAGTACATGCTCAGCAGTGCTGCAACGTTTTCGTTTTTCCTTGCTATCGGCTCGGTAAGCAGCAAGTACGTCCTCTCACCAACTTTATGTATTCATGGGGTACCCACTAGGTGATCCGAAACGATGCGCTACTACCGCCACACTTGCAAGCCGCACAGATGCAGTTCCTCCCACCACTTGTCCGATCAAGAGCAGAAGGTGCGATGCTCATACGTGCACGCTGGGAGGCAGAGAAAGCACGAAGAACGGCTGTTGCTGCTTGAATGTTGGCTATTTCCTACTGCTTATCAGACCTAGATATGCGGAATGGTGAACCCAGTGCATGTGCAATGTGACTAGGATACATGTGTGGTGTGCAATGATGGTGTGATACATCTAGTATGGACACGCGCGGCGTGGAATGGTACCAAATCGATTGGTGTATGAGTGCGGACATGAAACACATGCGTGCAACAACAGGCCACTCTCAATCTCCGTGACGGTGGGATGTTGGTGCGCAGGACCAAATACCAAACCACGAAGAAAGAAGACGAGAGGGTAGCTCAACCGATCATGCTGGTCAATCGTTGCCAGAGTTGTTTTAGCCTGCCTGGCTTTGGCGTTGGTGCTCTCGAAGCATGTACGTCTACCAGCGACGCGGTGTAGGATAGGTGATATGGACCAGAAATGGGGGGACGTGGCTTGGGAGTAGAGGGTCTCTTCCACCACTTTGTGAACCAGCGCGTTGGCTTCTGCCTCTCTGAGGGAGAAAAGGGGGGCGAGTGAGGAGGAGTATTATGATAAACAGCGTTGTCACAGTGGACGGTTGGCGCGTCGACGAATTTAACGGACGAGGGGGAGCGTCTCTTTTTACGACGGGTGGACATTGTCGTGGTGGCCATGGAGATGCCAGAGTCATGTCGGGTAAGGATCGATTTGATCGGCGGTGCTGAGCGGGTGTGTATGGTGGAGTAGGAGCCGATGGAGGATACGCTTTGTCTTGCACGGGACACGCCGCCCTCCAAGGACGGTGACCATCGAGGTCTGGAGTAGGGTGAAGAGGGAGAAGCAGGCTCGAGGAGGATGCTCCTGGGACGACCAGGTTCTGGTGTTGGAGGAGTCTGAGCAGGGGGCAAGGATGAGGGACAAGACATTGGACAAGGGGAGAAAGAAACGGACGAGAACATGTCTGAGGCTGTGGGGCATGGCGCGATACTCGTCATGTTCTGGTATCACGTCCTGGCGGTGGCGTACACGATCAGCGATGGAGATTGTCGTCATCGATGACTGTGCTCACAGGGAGGTCGCCGAGGGAGATGACCGGGGAGAGTTCAGACACAGACACAGACTAAGATAACGGTTGGATTGATCGCGATGGCAAAGAAAGAGACACATACGTTGACGATGGTGTCGGTTTCGAGCCAATCTCTGAACACTTGTTCGTCGGACGGGGAGAGCATTGAGAGACGGACGAGGGAGGGAGGAGGGAAAGAAGGTAAAAAGTGCGTGCAGGCAGCGGCGTGTTTTTTGACATGACTCGATTCTACTCAGACCATAAACGGCGTGTCGACGTGCACCCCGCTCCAGATACCTCGCACCGACTCGCTCGTGCTCTCGACTATCCGCCCCTTCTTCAACGCCTTGATCTTGGACCCAGACGAGTCCAGTATCAGCTGCACCTTTCTTTCTATCCCGTTCACCTCCAGTCGCTGCAGCGGAATCACCTTGTCGCGTCCGTTCGCTGGTCATGGGTCAGCGGTGCAAGCGTATACGTGTATGGACGCGACAGACCGTAAAAGCCACGCGCGATGGGCTCGTGTCCGTTGCGCTGCTTGACTACGAATTCCACGTGGGGGTTGTCTCGTGCGATACACTCCATGTCTTTTGAGATAAAGATGCGCGCGTTTGCCGAGGACGGGCCATGTTGACAAAACTCGAGCACGACCTTGCGGATGGGCGGGATGAACGCGGCGTGCCCGTTGGCGGGTGCAGAGCGCAGCTGGGCCCTCAGCAGAGCGGACGCCATGACGAACGGCGAAGACGGCGGCTGTTCGGCTTGGGGTTATCTGAGTTTGAATATGTCAGCTCCGATTGAAAAGTAGATGCGCGTCTTGTAACTCCGAGCGCGAACTCGCCTATGGTACACTTTTGCGTAAAGTCATGGCCCGGGCAACGCGAAGCTCAGCGACTCAAGTGCACGACGAAAAGGACAAGCAGACAGATCAACACAGAACAAAATCTTCGTCAAAAAAACGGAAACGCACTGACAACGACGACCATCCTCATCCAAAACAACTCCGCGTAAAGGACGAGGAGGACAACCTCGACCCAAAGCTACAAAACCTCCAACTCGCTGCCGATGTACCAATCGACCCCTCCGACGCACAACAGATCCTCCACATCCTCGAACCGTAGCTATACAACTCTCCCCCTTTACCCTTTACTTACCTTGTCCTCTTACAGCATCGATTCTCAAGCCTTGCTTGACCGCGTCTTTCCTCTGTCCCCCTCTGACCTCTCCGAACCATCCACCTCAAAGTCCCAGTCTGGCTCATTCTCCCTCCGCGCACTCCTCAGTGAACCTTCCAAACATCCCCTCCGCGTCCTGCGTGTAAGTCCCTCGCGTCCACTCCTCTTCCGTTGAACTTAGCACACCCAGGCTGCTGTACAAAACCTCTTCCCAATATCATACCATCCGAGATCCCGTGCTTCCACCCCTGCAGCGCAGCAACTCCGTTTCTGCAACCTCGCCTCTTCTCTTCTCGACCAAGCCTCTTTTCACTCTGTCCATGTCCCCCTTCCCATCGACATCGACCCCGTCCCCTTCGATATCCCAGAGTCCTCTCCAACGACCGAATCTAAACCCACATCTCGTTCAGAAAAACACGCCCATTTGTACCAGATCAAAAAATATGCGCTCATGCAACGTCTGCCTTTTGGCACCTGGTGGAGTTCCCTCAACTCAGACATCGTACCTGCAGATAGCAAGTCCCTCAAAGACGTCTCCACCGCAAACGCCGAGCTAGTCGCCATATTACCCTCTCCTTCCGCACCAGCACCAGTCGAAGCTGACTCGGTACAAAAGTCGCCCGTCACCCTGGCATCCTATGTTCCAAAGAAGCCCCCAGGGTATAAGCCAAAGCTCCCCGGTCCCCGAGGTGTCAGTTGTGGCACGTTTTTGAATTATGGCCTATATGCCAGCTTTGCTCCTGTATTTGAACAAGATGGCGTCGAAGTTGGTCGCTCGACCTTGGGTGAATTGTACTGGAGATGGGAGGATAGAAAGAAGAGGTGGTCGGACGAGCGCACTCTCGCCCCAGAGCAGCCCTCGGATCAAGTCGCAGAGTCTCCTCAACCCCACGACATTGACATGTCCTGCAAGAATGGCGTGCTTGACGATGAAACATCCTTTGAGGGACTTTTCTCATCAGAACAGATATCGTTGCTCAAGCAAGCTCTCGGAAGTCTCGACCTTGAGGCAGCCGTCCACGAACTGCTGGAGCGAAACGCTAACGCGCTCAAAAGACTGGAGGAACTTCAGAACAAACGGTTATCAAAGCCGGGCGAGTTTACCCCTGTCGAAGGAGGATCGGAAGAATGGGATATTGGTCAGTCGCATTGACACGCCTTGTGATGTCAGTGCTCAACCTTTACTTTAGCCCAGGGGATCCTCGATTCCCTTTGCCTTTTTGCGTCTCTCCGACCCCGCTTGTCCACCTCTGATCACCCTCCTCTAATCCCGTCGCCATCTGCCCTCCATAAACTCCAACGGACTTTACCTATAGCGCCCACCCGAGGCTGGTACGGGACACTGCCCGCAGAACACCCGACGGCCCTCCGGGATGACTCCACTCTCTACATCAAGTCCACTGCAACTGCAGTTCCCACAGTCCCGTCAGCACCACCACACACGCCAACGCCAGCGCCCACTCAATCCGCGACTGCGCAGGCAACCGCTGCCACAGCAGCAGCGACAGCTCAGGCTTACGCTGGTTATCCTTACAACTACGCGACACCATATCGAACGGGTTACCAATACAAACTTGGACAGCCGACGCCATACTACCCTAACGCTGCGTACGCAACTCAGACAACTGCCCAGGCGCAAGCCGCCTCACAGTATTATCAAGCCCAACCGTATGGTGCGACCGGGCAACAGCAATACACCTATTCGTCGTGGTATCAGTATAATCCTCAGACACAATCCAGCACGTCGGCGGCCGGCTCACGCAAGGGAACGCCACAGCCAAGTGCTGCTGCTGCGTCTGCGGGGACGACACCCGCGATGCCAACGTCGTATGCCGGCTTCTTTAGCGCTGCCACGCAGGCACCGGGTCAACGTGCAGTAGCCAATACGGTTGCGACAGCGACAGCGAGTGGGAAGCCGTACCAGCCGACTGGGGCATGGGCGGCACCAAGCGCGACGGGCTATGTCGCCTCGACCTTGCCTCCGCATATGAGGAATGCGGTCACTGGACAACCGAGCACCCCTGGTGTCTACAATGCTGGCCTGTACCAACCCAACTACTACGGGGCTTACCAGGCAACGCCATCCCCTGCGCAATCGTGATCGCATCCCTTGACGTCTTTCCGTCTAGAGTAATCTATATATTAGCTGTACAGCGTGGTTGCTGTCATGAATAATGAGAATTTAGCAACGGAGCACTGGTTCCAGTCTGGTTACATATACACGTATACTACTACTTGGAGTGTGAATATGATTTGGAGGCCGTTTGGCCTGTTGGTCCCACAGAAATATTTAGAGTATTGTTCACAGCGACCGGTACATGTCTGGCGCTGTCCCCACACCCCTGGTCAGCAATGGACACAGGGCCCGGTCCGCAGAGTCCGCCAATATGCCGTTCTTGCGTGGTAAACCACCTCTTCGTTGCCTCGAGCGAAAGATCGCTCTTCTGAAGAGGAAAGTGCCGCCTCGTCCCTGACCACCACGATGAACCGAGGAGAAAATAGCAAGGACGGACAGGCAACACGCGTGGGGAAAAGACCAGCTGCAGCAGTCCCGACTTGACTATGTATTTTCGCACGCTATGCGGTGAGCGTGGCCATCACTCTGACCGTCAACAAACACCATGCTCAGCAAGAAGTTCATTCCACCTCCGGTCCAGATCCCCGGCTGTGAAAGATGTTTCTTCGGATCTCAACAGAGATAACAAGGCTCATCTATAGTACCCCTATCTCCTTGGGTCTCCCAGCCTAGGCAAGCCCTTAAGTTTCAGCTTGGGAGCTGTCGATCAGCATTCGAGATCTTCAAGGGGATCCTTCCTCATCGTGGCCTGGTAAAGTGTTTAGCTTTTCCACCACTGCCACATCAGACAAGATTTTCCTATCAAACCTTTTCCACCTCCGTCTACTCAGTGTGGTCCACCGAAAGCGCAAGGTATCCGGCCACAAAGATGAGTACCTATACATGCAGGTATTCAATCCATCTACCAAGTATACACCCTCATACGCACATATGATCACTCATTGTGCATGTGTCAACAGCATTGTACTTCATCTCGTCACTCAGCGATTGGAAACGCCTGAAGTTACCGGGCCAGATTATGACAAGTTGCACGTACTGTCTCAGGCTGATATCGCTGATTACAGTACTCTTGTGCCATCCGAAAGCCTTTTCAGACTCTCGCCCTCGCTTTCGGGACCTGATCGAACTCTTATCAGTTGCCTCCAAGTTGTCGGCTTCGGAACGCTTCCGCTACAACGGTTTCTTTGCTGCAGCTGGAATACTCATCATTGAGGACGTCTGATGTATGGCATCCGGGCTGTATACAACGTTCAAGCCTGAGAGCAAGGGGGATTTCAAGCGATCCAGGAAAGTGGGCAAGGAACTTGGAGATTTCGTAAAAAGCAGTTGAGATACCGTTCCATGTGGATCACTTCCGTCGAAAGCGGATTGCGTTTAGAGTCCGAGCGTCAAGATGCTGTGTGTCCTTTGATCAAGGCCATCTCTGGATGTTCGCCATCACTGTCGGTTCGTGTGAGTAGGCTTATCCAACTTGTCACGGTATTTCTACTACATCGTCCCATCTGTACCATCTTGTCTTTGTAGACGGAGTCAGTGTGACAACTTTCGGGCGTGCAGAGACAACGGCAACTTGAATATGATATGATTTGGTCGTAGTACAGTAGACTATCTCGTATAAGCATATGTCATAATGTATACTACCAAATCCTAGTGATTTTAGCTGATAATGTACGAAATCCTAATATACGTTATGAAATTTGCCTATACAGATAGCCTGGCAAGGAAGGTGAGAGCTGGCTGTGACTGTCGCCCATAGAACTGGACGATAACCCTAGTTGTGTATTGGTGGCGCTTGCTCCCTCCGAAAACCCTGAACCCTGCAAAACTTGACCTTTTCGCAGCTGCAGTGCCATCGTGCACACAGTGCTGCCTTTCAAACCAGTATTCTTCAACAGAAAGACTGCAAAAAAAATAGAAATTGGAACCAAAAGGCATATAGTTGGGCTCTTGAGAGTGCATATAAACAGAATTTCTAGCACTTCGTCGGGTGGTGGGCCGTGGAGAGTACGCTAACCGTATCACGACCAGGTTCGCCTTCCCTGCCGCGACGTTCGGCAACGATATGGAGTAAAGCGCTGTAAGATGCGTAGTGAGTGTATGCATCTATTTGCATAGATGATAAGTACTCACTTCGTGTTCGTGTTATATACCTGGATCCGGAGGAACTCGTGTTGATATCCCTGGAAGGATCGCTTGTGATGCGCAAGGTGATGGACGCGTAGTGGAGAAACCACCGTATAGCATGTTGTGGAAAGAGGCAATGTGGGTGGATTCACAAGCACAGCACCAAGAGATGCGAGGTCGACCACTCTTGTTTCATCCGGTGTCCGATCGAATGCGCCAAGCGCTAGCGCGTCCTGCAAGGGTATCGGACGCGAAGTACACACCGATGACAGCGCCAGACTGCGAACTCCTCGGAAGACGCGGTGAGATAGCCTGCTGGGTGCCTGTTGGACGTCCGTTGCTTGTGGTGAGAGATCGTATTTTGTGGGATTTTGAACTCACCATGGATGCAGAAAGATGGGAGTGAAGGTGGGGCACGTCTTCATGTCGTCTGTTTATATATGCGGGGAAGGCTGACAAGTGCTGACAAGTCACGTGGTACAGTTGGCGCGCGGGATGATGTCAGACTTGGACGAGGTGTGTCACTGAAATTTGAAATACCAAGACCGTCCAATGGGGTCAATCCGAGACGTGCAGTGTACGCTTGACAGAGTCAACTCTGCGGGAATCACAGTCGACCGAGCCAGGGTCGCGTGAGCTTGCTAGACAGTCGTCATGCATCGCATTGTCTGGGTGATGTGGGAGCGCACACGTTCACTGCATGTTGAGCATAGGGACCACCTCACGGAAGCCGACCCACGTTATTTTCGCTTTCATTGCCAAAACCTGATGCATGATGGCTCGTCACGGTGCGTCGAGATTGATTACTTCTCAAGATAAGTTTATCATGGGTATCAAACCCGGCGCAGTCACAACTCCCCGACACCGTCAGGCATCAGGAACCTCTCTAGTCATACGACGTCTTTTGGAGCGTCGTGGTCCGGTCTCCCGAACGTTACTCGGATCCGTCGTGCCCGTATCCTGAGAAAGAGTTACTCAAGCTTATCGTTCAAAATGATTGAAAATAATACCGGTTGGGGTTCGCGAAAATAAGGTTTCTGAACTTGGGTAACGTAGGCAGACGTACGACCACCGACGGTGATCCATTTGATGGTGGCAGGTTCGCCCGAGGGCTGTCAGAAATCCGAGATTAGCTGCTTGTGGAAGGGAAGGGAAGCAAGAGGACCAGTTTCATCGTTTGGTTTGTTTTCTTGGCTTTACCCTATAGTAACAGGATGGGAGACGCATCGGGGAGAGGGGAGAAGAACGTACCCATCGATGGTGGAAAAGCCAATGGGGAGGGTACTTGGTATCATCTGCACTTACCTCGACAGTTATACGGCAAACGTCGGCGATCTGGTGATGCAAAGCGCGAATCTGACAAGTGTCCAGGGTGCTGCATCGTTGCTCTGGATGCAATCGAGCCTGATATAAAATTTCATCTGATTGCGGAAGAGGACAAAAAGGGAATGAGCCTGGGTAAGGAAGTAATAAATTGTGAGGACCTGCGAGATAGTTGCCGATGCCAGCGCTGAACGACTGATCTAACAGGAGAGCTTTGATTGGACAAGTTCTCGTCGAGACAGCCCTGCGAAAATTCTCGAGAGAAGGCATGGATAAAATTGGATCAAAACCGAGGTCGGAGATGGGGGGATCACTTGATGGAGAGGAAACCATGCGAATCCGACCGAGACGACGAGCATCGCAAAAGGCGAGTTCAGTGAAGCTGGAATGGTCTTCCTGAATGAACAAGATAAACTAGAGCACCCACGGGCTGGAATGAGCGGCGAATAAGGATGGGGGGGATGAGTCACCTTTACGAACCGAGGAGGCCAGGCGTCGGGATCATTGCGGGGACTAGATTTGTAGTGTGGGGTTGGTTGACCTCTCACCTAATAGAGTTAAGTGTGTGTCTATCTCACGGAGGGTAAGCAGACCTTGAGCATGCCTGTCATGCCAAAGTGGAGAACAGGCATTCTACCCTCTCCGTCGAGTTGCATGTAAAAATACTTTCCTGTCGGATTGTTTACATGGGCGCCATGATGACTGCAGGAGGTTTACCGTATCGAGCGACATGGGTAATGGTACGACGAGCGATTTCGCCGGCCTGCGTGTTGGTCGAAAATAAGTGCTGGCATGGGAGGCGAGGAAGAGCGTCTGACAAACTGGTGGTGTGTCAGGCCAGAATACACGAGCTCGTCCCCGAAGGTATCGACGTGATGGATGAGCTTTCCCTTTGCGACAGACCTGATGAGGTCCACGGCGCGCTCGACCTCTATGCGACGCTGGTTTGACGAACGGATCAGGGATGCGGCGGTCGTGCTTACCTGGCAGTTCGGGCATTCCAAGTGAGAATGCTTGATCACGTAATGCTGTTAGTAGTTCTTAAAGACATGCGGTCATCTCCAATCTTTCTCTTTTCACCTCCATGGGCCTCACATCCCTCCTCGACGGTCCGCCCACGAAGCCCTGGGGTCTCAAATGGCGCTCTTCTGTCCCATTCATAACCGCAGGTGCGTACGACCTCGTCGTCACAGATCACATCCCTCATACAGCATACGTCAGTCGTCGGTGTCGGTTTGTATTTCTCGAACCCCTCCTGTGGTCTATCTTAACCCCTCGCCAGGTATCACCACGGATCTCCTCGTCTACTCCATCATCATCCCCGTCATCCCCTTCCAACTTGAACATCTCGGGTTCCACTCTGTCTCCGCTCGTACAGGCTGGCTACTCTTTGCATACGTAAGTCGTCCCTCTCCTTTCCCCCCAGTCGCTCACGCCGCTCCCTACAGTCCATCGGGTTGGTCCTCTGTACGTTACCCACCCTCCCTTGTCCCCCTTGCCATTCTCATCCGTCGTCAGCCACAATACCTATTGCAGTTTTCGCGGAAAAGAGCTCCTCACGTCGTACCCCCCTCATCATCGGTCTCCTCGCTCTCCTAGGCGCTCAGGTCCTTCTTATGGAGGCACCCAACTATGCCCTCATGGCCATCGCACGTGTCCTCCAGGGTATCAGTTCTTCCGTCATTTGGGTCGTGGGTCTCGCCCTTCTGTAATTGCTATTTCCGCTCCGCAGGTATCCCTTCTCATTCTTTCCCCAGCTGTGACACCACCCCTGAGCAAAATGCTGGCAGTCAGTCCCCCCTTTCCTAAGCTTGGTTGTGTTTATCACCGTTCCTTATTCAGGACAACTTGGGTTCGCAATGACAGGTCTCTCCATTGGGTCAGTCCCCCTTTATCTCTTGCCATCAATCTGCCTGACAGTCCCAAGCCTTGTGGTCGGCACGCCTGCAGGGGGGAGCTTGTATTCCCGATTTGGCTTTCGTGCCCCATTCATATTCGGCGAAATATGCACGCTCATTGATCTCTTCCTGCGTCTTCTCATCATAGAGAGGGATGTCGCACTCAAATGGGGATACGATCCAGCAACCGGTAAAAATGTCAACATCACCACGGACCTCGAAGCGTCGTCTATACCACATGATGCTACGGTACCTTCTCTATCAAGGCCCGATACAGTACACCTCCCGGACCCGGCTTCAGTCGATCCCCAGCAAGAGCCAGGCTTACTAGATTCTCGCACTCCTGCCAACATCCCGCCGACATCAGAGATTCCGCTCGTTCGTAAACCACTTCCATTGTTAATAGTAATACACCAGCTGGGGCACACCCCTCGCGCTGTGGTCGCGTTGATCATGTCTTTGATCTACGGGTATGTTGTTTTGACAAACCGTTGGTCGTGTTTGACGGATCATGTCCGTTCCAGCGCGGTCAATACTATGCAGGAGCCCTCTCTTCCTCTCCATTTGCAAGCGGTATGGAATTACAATTCTGCAAAAGTCGGTTTGGTATACATGGCGGGTCTCGTACCTGCTTTAATTTGTGAATGTCTTCAGGATGACACGTGATCGCAGCATAGCTAACATCCAAGTCAGCGTCACCTTTATCCGGGTTACTCGCCGATCGAATTGGTGCAAACTATATCACTACCATATGCCTATTCCTTACTCTCCCTTGGTGGATTATCTTGGCCCTTAGAAAGTCAATCGCTTTGTTTATTATCGCGCTCGCTTTGCAAAGTGAGCATCCCGTTTCAGCCCGTCCACCCATCCTTACATGTCCTTCAGGTTTTTTTGTCTCTGGCGTAGTCCCACCAGTGACCGCAGAGTTGGCAACCGTTTCTCGGAAGATGCCAGGTATTGGATGCAAGTCACTCCATCTTCCATGCATTCATTGGCTGATTACGCCATCTTTTAGATGCCCATGTGTATGGCGCTTTCAATCTAGCTTTCGGCGTCGGAACCGCTTGTGAGTGGTTTTCTATCAATACGTAACGATGTAGTACTGACGACGTACAGTGGGTCCTATCATTGGTGGACAGGTTCGCACTCGTCCATATCCTGTTGACAGATCTGATCAGACCTTTTTTGTAGGTTTACGACCATTCGAAACATGGTTGGATTATACTGTGCTGCATAACGGCTACCCTCATCATGATATGCATCATGCTTGCATTTTGTTACACCGGTGACGATCCTTTGCTATCCAAGATGATGCGGCAGCAGAAGTTGTCACAGACACCACTAGACATGAACCCTTTGAAAGTGCGAGTCGAGGAGCGAGCTACGGACGATTTGGCTGTTCAGTCTTCGTGACCACCTTCAAATATCATTCATACCCTATTATACTCCATACTCCACTTGGTGTACGCAAGGACTATCTGGCGATTGGCACACAATTGTAGGATATATAGACTCTAATGCATAATGTATCATTGCCAATGACATTGACCTGTGCTGCATTGAAGTTTGATGGACTTGACCGCAAGCGCTGACCCCATTGTACATCCACAAAGTTAGTCGGAGAAGGTTTTTCTTACAAACCTCGTCATTGCTTCATGCCTCCTGGCATGGACTCTAATTCAGATACTAGGCCAACAGGACAACTATCTTCAGAGCCCATCTCAGTGACAGCATACAACCAGGAAGCAACCGACGTCGGCCCTGGCCCCGCAGCACCACGGTCTGCAGCTGCAGCAAGCCCCCACCTGGACTCTCAAAGCCGAAACAGCCTCAGACAAGCCTCTGTCGCGCTCGACACGGCGTACGAGCAGATACACTCTCTAAGAAACAGCATCAACAACATGTTGAATCGCATCCCGCCGGAGGCTACAGGAACCGGGACCTCTCCGACAACCAGTACAGTTACCACCGACACCCAATCTCATCATTCCCTTAGCCACGATGCCAACATTCGACCGCCTCATTCTGCGCTCGTGCTCTCAGGCGAGCAGGTGGTGGAAGAACTGAACACGAGGGCTGCGAGACTGCGCACACTCATATCTCCCTCTGCCCGTCAGCGGCTCGAGGCATTCGAATCCAACAACGGAAACAATGCGAGGAGGGAACCCGTGTGGGATCGGTTCTCTCACAGCGATCATCTTAGGCTAGACAGAAGTGATCTCCATCAGACCCTTCCCCGGCTCCGCTCACCAGCCATCCCGGAACCAGTCCTACCACGCGCTCGAGACCCTATTGACAGCGTTGATCCACGCACTTCCCAGAGGCGAGACCTCCAGAGCGCCAATCGTGAAGATTCGAGTACTATGATCGGAAGACGCGTGGCTGCACGCGTGAACGCACCCGATGGCCCCGGCAGTCTCTCTTCACGACTGTCATTGTCGCAAATTGAGCAGCGGTTGCAAGCACAGACAGCCCAGGTCGCACGGGAGCTAGAGAATATGACAGAACGGTTAGCCGCTTCCAGGTCTAGAAGGGTCGAGCTGGCTACCCCCAGGGTGCGCGGCGATAGTGTCGTCCCAGCTGCACAGGACAACGGAACCTCACAAGCTGGGTCGACCACTGTTGGTGGCAGCGTGAGGTCACTGGTTCCCAACCCCCCGGTGGGCGGACGACCTCTCAGACGCACTCGGGATCTCACTCTTGTCGACACCACACGCATCGTCCTCCCACAGCAGATATCGCGCACATCATCAGACGGCACTCCGATTGAGGAACTTTCGGCTCCTGGCCGTCGCAGCCTCTCTGCAGCCTTTAGGGAGCATATCACTTCATACCGAGACCACCCCCACGTCGTGCATACGTCCCAAGACACCCCTCGGAATCTTGCAAATGCACCCGATGTGCGAGGTACCCTTGTCAATCTTCTTACACGGGAACGGGATGACCAGTTCCCACCTGCTCGTCAGGTTGAATACACCTGGTCTGGTGTTGAAACCAATCGAAGGGATGACGTGTCGATCCGTTCCAATCCCTCGTCTCTGGCGGGACCGGGTAGACGTCGACGGGGTTGGAGTGAGCTTTTCTTTCGCACATCTCACACCACTTTATGTCTAACACACGATACAGCACGACTGAACGCCGACGGCGACGAGATTGACTCCGATGAAGATGACAATGTGTCGCCGCACACGCGTCGCCTGCGGATGCGCTTTTCCTACGGCACGCCGAACGTGGACCAACCCACGACGCGGTCCCATACGGTTACCATTGAGGACATCCTCTGGCGGACGTCTGGAAGCGATAGCGAAGCGGATGTACTGTCGCCAGATGCGACTGAAGGCTGTCAATCCCCTTTCCGCTCGCCTCCTTGTTCTCCGTACCACCATCCCTACCCGCTCCCAACGCCAGCCGAGGAAATGTTAGCATACCCCGCCGCCAAACCGCCTCAACGACCACAAGTAATTTGCGTGTCAAAATATGCCAGTTTTGCTGGCCGGTGACCTGCCACCATTTAACGTTCAGACGTTGGACGTTGGCTATGTATACATATATTGGTCGATCTCCGTTCCTTGCATTTTTCTTGCATCTCGGACGCACTGCGCTCGTCCTTGTTTAGTTATTCATAAGTAAGCTTGCAAGGTTCTTCTAGTTCCACGTCCCGGCCACCCTTTCGTTTTTTTTTTCACTTGATACCGTGCGAAACAAATAGTCCGTAGTCCTTCGTTGGCTCTTTCTCTTTTTTTCTTGATGCATGTCCGTGCCAGATTTCCCTCGGTTCATTGTGGTCGAGGATGAGGCGGGAGCATTCCTCTCATCGGAGCGACTTGCTTTTTCGCTCGAGGCAACGTTTGTCACGCCCAGGTGACCATTGCAGGTGGTGGAAACCGGTCGCTGTGAACACCTCTTTAAAATACTTATTCCCCGTCAACGTCCGCCAAGTCACATTCACACCTAGTATTATTTTAGACGCCACTGAGAAGACATTTCGAGGTTTAAAGTCCACTGGAATCCATGAGATGTAAACACTAGAATTATGAATCTGTCTACACGACACGTCTACAGAAGACCATTCTGATACAAATGATATCAACAATGAGATGGTAAGATGGTACAATGCAGCAGAAATACTGTGATGAGTTGAATGAACCTACTCACACAAACCGAGAGTGATCGCGGAGCGAGAAAAACACCCAGAGATGGCCTTGATTATAGGACACGGATCGTCTTGATATTCCTCTACACGCAATGCACGAAACCGATCCCCATAAAACGATCTCTCAAATGCCGTTACGAAAGATTCAAGTTCCCCTTTCCTGGATCGCTTGCTCCCGCGGTTCGTACAGCAGACGTCTTCGATGATGCCAGCTGCAGCAAAGAATTAGTGGCTGTGGTAGCGAAAGAGTTCCGAAGGCTTCGAGAAACGGCCGCGTACTCTTTGGAGCTCGTCAATT
This sequence comes from Boletus reticulatus, assembly GCA_038093535.1. Classification (NCBI taxonomy): domain Eukaryota; kingdom Fungi; phylum Basidiomycota; class Agaricomycetes; order Boletales; family Boletaceae; genus Boletus; species Boletus reticulatus. The sequence goes on from JBBPSJ010000001.1 coordinate 392,360, forward strand.
CACGTAGGAGACCTGGTAACATTCCAGAATCGTGTCAATTTCTGATCCCAAAGCTCGCTCTTAATTAGCACTCAACACTTATCTAGCTATTAATCTTTGGAAAGCGCTTGAGCGGAGATTGTGTCTGGGGATGCTGTATCAGCAAGCAAAAAGTCATTCCGCTCCCCAAAGCGAATGCATTATAATGCACTGCGAAACCAGTTCAGGCGGGTCGTACAACCGAGAGGAGTTTCATTCAAACAAAGTCACAATGCGTGATACTGGGCAACTATTCGCGGTGACCTCTACCAAGTACATCGTTAACATAAGAGTAGAAAACGGAGGAACACATAACGACAGCCTGAAACCAATTACGATGTCACTGAAAATAGGGGTTAAACTTGACAAGTCACGCCTGTAGTAAACCAACTTACTATAGCTAGCAGGGTCAATGTGGTCTGGTAGCTCGGGTACTGCAACCTCGAACCGAGATTGGATAGCAGCCATCACCTGCTGATCACTCTCGCTCGACACAAACGTGATAGCAAGACCCTTCGTACCGAACCGCCCAGCACGACCGACGCGGTGAAGGTAACTGTCCGCGTCGGGAGGGCAATCGTAATTGACAACAATATTGACGCGTTCAACATCAATACCACGACCAAAGATATCAGTGGCGACTAGGATTCGCTTTTCGAAAGCCTTGAAGGCAGTGTAACGTTTAATGCTTTGCACCACGTCAATCGCGCAGTCAATAAGCAAACGGGGTCTGATAAACATACCGTTCTTCTTGTGCGAGGCCAGAATGAATGCTAATGCTGGGGAAGTTGCATGATACCAGGAGTTTGTCCAATTCGATTGCTCGTGCAACAGACTTGACGAAGATGACGACCTAACAAGGGATTAATACAAAATATGATATGCCATAAAAAGCCTACCTGGTTGAACTCCAAAGTGTCAAGTAAATCATTGAGCCTCCTGTTCTTGGCGTTCTCCTCGAGCTTCACGTAGTGCTGTTGCAAACCATGCAACGTAAGTTTCGTCTCATCATCGACGAAAATCTCAAGTGGCTATGTTCCAATGTCAGCGTGAATTTCGAAAATGCCCACAGAAACTCACATTCGCCATGAATTTTTTGCAGGTAATGCGAATTTCCTTCGACAACGTAGCGCTGAACATCATGACTTGCTTGTGATGGGGAGTCGCGCGGAAGATTTCTTGGACATCCCTACGCATGTCTACGCAGTAAAGAAAGGGCGGAGGATAGCGGTTAGATTGCGTTTGAATTTCGGGTCGAGCGAGAAAAGAAGAAACTCAAAACAGAGAAGGACGTGTAAGCGCCGAATATCGATTGCGAATAAACCCGTTTAAGTTCGCCTGCGGCAAGAGCAGGAATTCGAGGGAGACCCGTGATATTCTTCATCATGCAACGCTCTCAGCAACTCACGACCCAGCGATGAACCCATGACCATGCTTCAACACCATCCCCATGTGGCACCAACAACACTTGCCCACATTGGTAGTGTGACGTTGAGTATGGCGACAAGAACTTCGTGAACCGGTGGCGGAGGCCGGTGTGACGGGCGCCATTTGTACTCCAAGACTGGTAGCCGAAACTGAAGGGGCGAAGACTAACCAAGCTGCTCTAGCATTTTGTCGCACTCGTCCAAGGTAAAGTGTTTGACGTTTTTGGCGTCCAGAATCTTGTCTCGAGTGAGGGCGTTCAGGCGGCCAGGAGTCGCCACAACGATGTGTGGGCACCGAGTCTTGTCACGGAGGATTTCCGCATCCTTTTGTACGGGAGTACCGCCGTAGAAGGTGTGGACTCGTACGTCAGGCATGTACTTAGCAAACCGCGTGTACTCGTTCTTGATTTGAAAAGCGAGTTCACGGGTGTGGCACAAGACAATCACGGAGACTTCGCCATTGACAGGCTCCAATTGTTGCAGTGTTGCAAGTACGAAGACCGCGGTCTTGCCGTGTCCCGACTTTGCCTGACAAAGGACGTCCATTCCCAGGACGGCTTGGGGAATACATTCTTGTTGAACTGCACATAATGTATGTTAAGTCATATGACACCACCGTTCAAACCGAGAGAGAAGTACCTTCTGAAGGATGTTCGAACCCAAGATCACTGATCGCTCGCAGAAGTTCGGGTTTCAACAAGAAATCCCTTCAAGAACGCAAGTCAGGCCAGAAAACATCATGAGAAAAGAGATGAAGCAGACCTAAAACCGGTCGAATGTATGCCTGAGAAATTTTTCTTGTCTTTTTCGACCTCGCCATCCACCGCTGCCGAAGCAGCGACACCGTTCGTAGGCGCGGCGGCGCCGTTTGGGACGACGTCGTCTTCATCCTCGTAGTTGACCAATTCTTCGTTGTCGTGCGACATTGTTGTTGGATAAAGTCGAGTTGATTTGTGCGTAGAGTTGAAGGGCAAAGCAAGAGATGGTCGAAGAGAGAGTTGAAGTCAAAACAAAATTGTGGCGCTGTTCAAGAAGATGGTTGGGCTGCTGACTAATGGGGCAAATAATGTCCCATCTTACTTAAGCTCACGTGCGCACGGACCTCGTAGGGATACACTGTACGGTGTAAACCACAACTTGAATATACCCTCGACGCCGTGAAAACTTGCACACGAGTCGCCAAGATGTCGCCTGGGGCGTCGTTGTGAACCACTGTGCGTGCAGTTCTCAAGTTTTTTGGCTGTCCAACGTGGTCTCGTTACGTAGCCGCGCCATTTTTCAGCGCTACAATTCCTTTCATCGAGGACTACAGAGCATACCCCAACGTGGACACCGGTCGCAGAACTATATTTACCTGTGGTGAGGAGGCCACTGCAAACATCCTATAGCTATTTGCGCTCCCATATACCCCACATCACTCACACGGAAAGCTGTAGCCTCTCAGATCCAATTCATTCGCACAGCGGTGGTATATAAAAGCTGTTGTGTGTGTGAGGAGATGCCTCAAAAGACAGGACGCAACATGGCCACCTATCCATTCTGGTGAGCATATCCATATCTGAGTGCCATTCCGAACCCTTGCTGAATACCGCTTTACCCAGGCTCGGCGGTATGTAGGCTCACAACTCATTGCTCATCGCATCTGACGAACAGCTCAATATTAGGCATCGCTGCTTCCAGTGGGTCGCACTACCAGACATCACACATTGACTTACCCCTCCATGTTCTAGTGGCCGCTTGCTTCACGCATCCCCTAGACTTGACGAAAGTGTAGGTGGCGTTGACTTCACTCGAGAGCGTGTTGAACGTCTACACAGCCGCATGCAAACCCTTGGTCCATCCGTGCCGCGTCCGTCCATGCTTGCAACGATTGGAACTTCATTGTCCGAGAATGGCATGCGTAGTATCTACACCGGTCTTTCCGCATCACTTCTTCGACAAATGACATACTCTCTTGTTCGCATCGGAAGCTACGAAGAACTCAAGCGACGTATGTCCGCTGAGGGAAAACCTTCTACTGGCAAGCTCCTCCTGGCCGCTGGTGTCACTGGTGGACTAGGAGGCATTGCAGGGAACCCCGCTGACATCGTGCTCGTGCGCATGACTAGTGACTCACTGCGGCCTCCAGAGAAGCGGTATGAATATCGTAATGCTCTAACTGGCCTTGTCAGCCTTGTGAAAAATGAGGGTATCAAGGGCCTCAGTAGAGGGCTCGGAACCAACGCGGTGAGCATGAGAACTTGTGGGCTCTTGTCGCACAGACTGAATATATGTATTTCAAGGTGCGTGCAGTCTTGATGAATGTGAGCTCCCGCCTTCCTCAAAGGTGGCGCGTAAAATAAATCCTTTGATAGACGTCACAGGTGGGATCGTGAGTCGACCCCGTGATTCCTCTTGAATGTCTTGAACGCGATGCGGTTCATAGTTACGACTTCTTCAAGATGACACTACTTCGTCATCGAATTCCCCTGGTAGACTACCAGTTTCGTGACGGCTTCTTCTTGCACGTAGTCGCTAGTTTAGCGGCCGGGACTTGTGGCACAAGTTCGTTGTCTTCGATTTTTGTATTTTGCGCTTACTCTATTCCGCAGCTGTTTGCTCTCCTGCCGATGTCATAAGGACGAGAATAATGGGTTCTGTGAGACATTTGTCTGATACAGCTTGCTCACTGACACAATTGTGAAGTCAGGGAACGCTAGCCCTTTGCAAGTCCTCGTAAGATCGCTCCGCGAAGAAGGTCCGATGTTCGTGTTTAAAGGATGGACACCTGCTTTCATGCGACTGGGACCGAACACCGTCCTCATGTTTGTTTTCTTCGAGGTGAGTCTGTCAGAGACCCTCCCCTCCTCGATCGTTAGGGTGACCACCATGCACAGCAACTCAAGCGAGGCTGGTCCTATTTCGCACAATCATGACGAAACCATGCATCATCGCATTCTCAAGACCGGGGGTTATACCTATCTTTGCTTCTATCTCGTTCTCTCGTCAACATTTGTATACTTCTTTGCATACATTCCATATCTCGTGACCCCTTCTCATAATGGGGTAGCATTGTCGTATGTTCTAGACACAACATGTCCTGTCCTTAGATTTAGTCACTAGAGTAGTGGAATGACAAATGGCAATTGATAGTCGTTCGCTCGAATCAAGGGTGGTATGGCGGCCAACAAACACCTATCGATCTGAACTTGAATCGGGCTTCTCTCTCAAGTGAATTCCGCTGTAGTCCGAGTCACTCTTATTACTGATCTCCAATAGCATATTCAATGGATGCCCTCACTCGACAACTCGAACATTACTATCGAGGTGACTATGGCGACAGCCCTAGCCTTGTCGACTCGTATCCGACTTCAACACCAGCAAAATCTTTCGGGGAGTTAGTTTACCCAGTCCTGGTGAAATTCAATGACATTACTTCTCGTTCAGGAGCCACTCTATATCCATTGTCTTGCCTATACCGTACCACTTGATACCGGACAGTGCTTTCTTCCTTTCAAAGGTTTGGCCCCCAGTCTCTGCAGCTACTTTGAGCAAATGCTTGGGTAAGTTCCATATCTCCATCTTGCCAATGCTACTCTTCCTAGCTGCTGCTTGGATGTGACGAAGAAGGTCAGGAAATTCCGATTCTGTCGCACTGATTCGGGTGACAATCAAGGTTGCAGGCAGCGGACGTGCGTCGACCGACCAAGTCGCATAAGCTGGCTGATCGATGTCGGTGCCTTTCTTCTCTACACCCCAGACGTCCATTGACATGGTGCTGTCCGCAGCGAACATGGAACGGAAGATATGGTAAGACCCGACACCTTCGTCAGGAAGGTACGACACAAATGCCTTGGGTCTCTCGGAGTGATAGCCCGGGCTTGACTCGGCCAGATTTTCCATCGCACGTCTGATGAACCGGACATCCCTCGCCCAAAATGCGTCAAGGTCACCATGTTTGAGCCATGTCCACTGGCTGGCTGTACTACCCTGCTGAACATCGGCTTCCTGAGAAAATTTCCAGATAGTCGAGATAGGGCTTCTAGTTTCCCAGCCACCGGCTTGTTCGATCCCAGGCCCAGCTGACTTGTAGAATTCTTCTCCGACGTCGCTATAGAGAATGGAAAACAACCCGTTCCCAGCCTCTGCCACCTCGGGAGGCGGAGCACCCCATTCGACTGGGAACTGAGGTAAATTGTACTCCGATGTCTTTCCGGAGGTAACCCAGTGCAAGAGGCGCATCATATGCGAGGCGTAGCCTTTTCCTCGTTTATGCGGCGGGGTGAACACACTCGCGACCCCATAACACGTAACTTCCTGCACTTCTGTTGAACCTGGGTATCTGACAAGCCCGGGTCGCTTGTACCTGTCAAGTCATACCAAGTTTACACTTTTTGATCAGGAAGAGCGCGTTACACTAACGTCTCACAAGCACACATGAAATCGAGCGTTTGCGGGTTGTCCCTTGGTGCCAACACCCTGAAGTTCGTTCAAAACTGAGCTTGTTGCATTGGTGCAAGATTTGAGTAACCTCACCAAGTTATCATCCGAGAGTTGGTTGCGTGCTCCATGGCGTCCATTTGGGCGGCACGTTCGAAATACTGATCCTCGGTGAGTAAACCACCCCATTGTGGCCACGTTCGCTTTCGTGATTCATGCACTTGTGCTGGGGTAGCGCGAAATAATGTGAGGAAGGCAAGCTCTGCAGTCATCTCAGGCGAAGAGGGGGGGACCTGAAAATGAGAGGTAATGATCCCATACCGATCCTGCACACGAGTCCTTATCGTTTGCGAGGGGCAGACTTGATATTTCGTTCCCATCGTCGTACGGCCCGGTGGAGCATGACTACTTGTGAATCCCACGTCAGCAGCACTTCTTACAGTAGATGTATTTTTTGCGGTTGATCACCGTTCCAATATGCGAGGTTTGGCCTCGGACAATAGTTCAGCAGTGGAGATGTTAGTGGCACTAGTGCACCGGCTGTGATGCCCGATAACCTTGTGCTATTATCACTTCATAGATGCATCAGTATACCTTCCCGCACGATTAAGCCCTCCAAAAGGGCTTTAACATGAACGCCTTTTAGCCCTCTCGAGTGGAACATTCAGAACGTACAGACCCGCAGGCGATATTAAAAGTGTGATGGAATTGACACCACTTTCTACTCATCTCAGTAAAGCCACGGCCCAAGACACTGTAACCTGATGGGACAGGGGGTGGAATAGCGGTGAACAAGATCCTGAGGTCAAAAATACCCTCAAGTCCCTGGCACTGGTAATCTGAACCATATGGTCTCATCTCACGACACCAACGACACTTCATTCGACTCGGAGATAACCTTGCTAACATCTCAACAGCACGAATAACAACTCATCTGTAAATAGGATAAACAAGGGGACACTCGGGTTTGGAACGTTGTGAACCATGACCCGGAAGTACGCCCATTAGCACCAACAAAATCTAGGAACGTGTCAGCTTACATCTGCAGATACGACAGTAAACATACTTCTCGTTGAAAACCCATTCCACCTCCGCGGTTTCACCTTCTCCATACCACTTCAATGCAGGCAGGCTTTTTTCCCTTGCAAAAGTCTTCCCTCCTGTCCTTGCTGCTGCTCCCAGAAGATACGAGGGTACATTCCATGCTTCCATTTTCTTAATTCCGTTCCTCCTAGCAATTTCCTGGACTCTGTTTACAAGGGCCGGAAAATCTGCCTCGGTTGCGCTCAGTCTTGTGATCACGAGCACCGGGGGAAGTGGCTTCGTGTCAACCGTCCATGTAGCATGGACTGGCTGGTCCTTGCAACTCCCCTTCTTTTCTATACCCCATAGATCCATGGACACGATGCTGTCGACGGCGAACATGGATCGGAAGATGTGGAAAGACCCGACGCCCCTGTCAGGAAGGTATGTCACAAACGCAGTCGGTCTTTCTATGTGATAATCTGGGCTTGACAGAGGTAAATTCTCCATCACGCGGCGGATGAGCAGGACGTCTTTCGTCCAGAAAGCATCCAGGTCTGTATACTTGAGCGACCTCCATTCGTTGTCTGTGTCGCTCTCCTCAACTTCTCCCTGCTCGGGGACCTCCCAGATGGTCGAAATGGGGTGCCTTGTCTCCCATCCGCCAGATTTCTCGACACCAGGGCCAGTTTCCCAATAGAAGCTGTCGCCTACCGCGCTATAGAGGATGGAAAACAAACCGTTCTCGACTCCTTCAACCTCGGGAGGCGGAACACCCCACTCTGCTGGGAAATGGGACAGTGGGCCGGGCTCGGATGTCCGTCCCGAGGTGACCCAGTGCAACAAGCGTAGCATATGAGACGCATACCCCTTCCCTCGTTTGTGGGATGGGGTGAACACACCGGCCACACCATAGCAAGTGGCTTCCTGCACTTCTCTTGATCCGCTGTATCGAACCAGTCCCTTTCGCTTGTACCTAGAAACATGTATGAGATCAGCCCAACTGATCATGTCAGACGCCAAGTTACACCAACGTTTCACAAGCACTCGCAAAGTCAAGAGTATTAGGATTATCTCTTGGCGCTAAGACCCTGCATCATATCAGCCATGATCAAGACGAATCGCCGTATTAATCAGATCACTGTTTACCAGGTGACCATCTTGGAGTCTGTGGCATGTTCCATAGCATCCATTTGGTTACCGCGCTCTAGATATTGTTCCTCGGTGAGCACACCTCCCCACCGGGGCCAGCTCCTCCGGCGAGACTCAAGTACTTGTGCTGGAGTTGCGCGGAAAAGAGTCAGTGAAGCGAGCGCGTGCAATTGAGCCATCGATGAAATGATTCTGAATGAACGACCCTTGCGAAATGATCACGGCTTCCTTCTCCTGACTAGAAGACCTGACAGCGAGGATACGAACCTCTTTAAGTATTAGCTGATACTAAACGTCGTGCGAGAGGGCCGGGCGCCGAACATTCCCACCAGCGGTATTTGGACGTGGCGCTGTGAATGGCACAGGTACGTATGTACCTCACGCAGCAAACTGTATGGGCAAGCTTGCATGTTAGCTATTTGCGGGAAATGGTATCTTTAGCCTAGCGCACCATCATGTCCTATCAACCTTCAAGGGCCAACTGACTTGCACAGCCTGATCAATTGCGTCTCCAAGTCTCCAAGTCTCCAAGTCGAACTTACGTTGTAGTAGCCAAGCAGTTGCGATATTATAGTGAACACTGAGGTAACTCGTTCTCACCCCGCTTCAAGTTTTACCGAGTTGTCACGGTCACTTCAGCTTATCGGAAGACAAGGAGTTGCAAAGACAAAAGATAACAACGGCAGTTTATGGTTTCCTTTGCGATTACTATTAAAAAAATTAGGTGAAACTGACCGTGTCATCCTCATCTTTTATTGTATTCAGGTCGCCCAGGGTTGCGCTGTGGGTCCCTGTGGGTCCATGGGTTTGAATAAACCCTCTCCGTCCAACGCCTTGTGTTTTTGTCTGCGACTCGCGTGGTGACGATGTGAATTGGTTCTAATGGCTGGCGGGACCGTTACTCGGGTCTCCATCTTCAGGCGCTTCAGAGAGCGAGGTACCTCATAAAACGGGTGGATGTTACCATCAAATTATCACCCCCGCACCCCCTCTGGCAGATTTACTCGGAGCCCAGCCTCTAATGAATCTCGATAGTCCCGTGAGTATCTTTTCACATTATTGGCACGGTCTCAGTGTCCTCATAACGTCCCGTCCTTGCGTTCTTTAGAGAGAATCAGGATCGATGTCAATGGATATCGATGACGACGCAGTTCCCTGTTCCCAGACATCGATTCAGAGTCTATCCAGTCATCCACTTCCAGACTGTGAACGTCTTCCTGGCTCGGGTGATTCTCCCCAGCTCGTGGTGCTGGCACCATCAGCCTCTCCGGTCAATCATCCTGTAGGGACGGGGGACATACATCAACACCAAGGCCTCGCAGGGCAGCATGGGGTTATCCTTTCCGGCTTGAAGCGGTCTGTGCCGGAGGCCGCACCACGTAAACGAAAACACAGTTATGATTTACCGCACACGCACATCACGGACCATGATCACGACGCAGACGGTGGGCATTCCCAATCACGTAGGAGAGTACGTCCACGCCAACGGACACAGCAGGACAGGGAATTCACTCCTCTTCTCATCATGTCTCCTGGCCGGGAACGAGAAATCCCTATGGAAGAGACGATTTCAGCAGTTCATTACCCTCCAGCGGCGGACGTCGCTGGCCCATCCCACTCTATTCGACGGCACTTCTGTCCCAGGAACCCTTCCGAAGACGGACCACGAATACTGCGGAGCAGTTCCTCGTCCAACCTGGAGGACCAGGAACGTGGGCGCATTGATTCGTTTGCGGAAGTCGCACTAGCATCTACAGCGACCCGCAAACATGGTCGCCTGTCGTCACTACAGGACTTTTGGCTTCCTCGACCCTTTGAGGAACCAGGGCCATCCATGGTGCACGAGAGGGGCCTTGAAGCGCCACCTTCCTTTCTCTCAACCAGCGGCGGTAGGATGGACGGTCCGCGGTCATCCCGCGAGGATAGCACCCGGGCGGTCTCGCCTCAGTCCGCACTGCATCCGCTTGAACTGAGCATGGGCAAGTACTTTGACAAGCCCATGTGTGACTCACCGGAATCGATTAGTCCCGATGAGGGTGGGCTGGCTCACCTAGAACGACTTACGACCCAGGCGATTCACAGCGCTCATTACGACTCGACCCCCTGGCGTCCACACGACGGACAACAATGATTAATGATGGTTGATGAGATTTTTCGGACGGTGACCGCGTGGACTATTAGTTTGGTTCCAGAGTACCCGGTAGGACGCTGTTCGTGATAAAGCAATGACGATCCTTATGAACGATTATTTAACTCAATCTATGTCATAGTAGGACGATGACTTACTACTCGCACTGACGATTTCCTGTATCACCGTATCACCTTGTGTAGCATTGTCAGCCTTATTTAACACGTACTTAGACACATATGATGTACATATATTGCATGTATTAGCCGATAGAACATGGACTTGGAAATACACTACTTAGTTCTACCAGGTTCACTTCCGTGCGTCGCATTGGGAATCCCAGAATTAAGATTGACATGGTTTGGCAGGGCCATCTCTCGATGACTATCTTGTTCGTGTCCATTTATCACATCGAATAGTAAATCATGCACTGGATTCTTGACTTTCTACCTCGAAATGATTTCGCGCACAAAGGATGGTTGGTTGATGACCTGTGACCAGCTCACTTCCGTGGTTATTGTCATGCAAGCCCCGAGATGGTACAACGAAAAAGAAGCGCAAGCGAGCACGTGCAGAACCATCGTTGCACTCTACGTATCATCAGAAACCCATGCCGTCTTCATCCCGGCTATCACCCCACCCACTCGCAACAATCTCTTCTTCCTGGCGACGCGTTGGTGGATAATCTTGTTGGGGCGAAGAAGGGTGCACATCCTCTGACTCGTTTTCCTTGGCGTTGTGTCCAAAAGACGACGGAACAGTGGGTGTGTGAGAAGTTGCGAATGATTGTTGCGTCGTGTGCCAAGATATCTGAACTATGCCTATCGATGGGATATCATTTCCCTTGGCGAGCGCCTACATAGTCCATCAGTATTTCAGAAGCATGACAGACTGAGAATACGAACTTGTTCAGCAACTGCTCTTGTCCGGAAGCCAACAAGCACCTCGTCTTCTCCGATAGATTCTACTGAATCGATGTGACCCACAGACTGGAAAAGAACATGAATGCGTCGTCGGTGGGACGGCTAGAGAACCATTCGTACCTCATACCATCCTCGCAAGGCTGGAATAGCATCTTCTCGTACCCCCTTGACAAACAATTTTTTGGGTCTGTTATCAAGCTTCATGCTACCACGAGGTGGACCTCTCCCAGCACCCCGAAAGAATGCGCCCCGTGCTCCGCGGCCCCGCCCCCTATACGGACGATATGATCCGCCACCGTAAGTATGATCCCCTCCTTCGGGAATGCCCAGACTTGCAGCCTTGTAGCGCTTTGAGAATCTATATGGCATGAAGTGAAAGCATATACACACCTCTTCTTTGAGTTTTGCAAGCTTGGCTTGTAGCTCTGCAGTAGACTCGTCGCCCGTGACGGTGTGAAAGTCCAGTTCCTTGTCAAGCCTTTCTCTTTCCTTAACTTGCTGGTTGAGATGCTGCGCAGAACTTGGAGGTCGTTGCAAAGTAGATGTGGAAGCCTCCCCAGGTGTCGATGCCGGGGTCGAGGAGGGCTTCATCTCTTCGCCAAGTTTTCTTAGGCGAGCCATGATGGTTTTCTTTTCTTCCCCGGAAGCTGTTGCTAACGAACCCATAAGCGATCTCTGTTCTGCTATCTGTTCTTCCAAAAGTTTTTGCTTTGCGGCAAGTTCGGCAGCGGTACTGGAAGTAGCAGCTGGTTTACGGGCAGTTGTGGTAGTAGCACCTCCTGTTGGTGAAGTGGTAGGTGTCGCACTCCGTGCAGCGATATTTGCGACTAACGGCGCAGAAGCAGCCAACATGCGTGCACCCTTTTGACCATGCCCCTCCATCGGTCTGTGCCAGAACACCTTGACAAATCGATTACCGAATACAGCATCCTCTGACTTCCATGCAGCGTGCGCTTCGCTGTGGTCCGCAAAACTGACCAACGCTTTTGCGGTGCGGGCATCAATGGCGACGTTTGTGACGGTGCCGAAGCGCTTGAACCAACTGTTTACGGCGTCGAGAGAAAGCTTGTCCTCCGGTATCTTCTCCACGACGAGTGTTTTATCGTTCCGACGCTCTGGGCGGAACGATTGTGCGTCGCCAGGAAATGTTCCTCTCCCTCCGCTTCTAAACCCGCCCCGGGCACCTCCGGGACCGGCACGAACATTCTGCGATGGAGCAACGATATCAACGTCCATGGGCTGAGGTTGTTGAGGTAGTGGTGCACTCTGAATCCATGATGCACTGTCTTGCTGCGGTTGGGAACTTGTAGGGCCTTCGGGAACCTGAGGCGTCAAATCTTGAACGACAGGGAGTTCGCCTGAAGCATGGGCAGTGGATGGACTGTCCTGGGCCCGGGATAGCAGGGGAGGACGAGGCGGAAGAGTTCTTCCGTTGATACCCATCATGCTCGTGCTGGGTCGCATGTCCATACGTGCTTCGTGAGGATCGTAAGCAGCGGCAGGTGGAACCATACCAAACGGCATCGGGCCACTGGCAAACATGGGTAGAAAGGGCATTTGAGGTCCTGTGACGCCACCCATCGCAAACAGTTGCGACGGAACAAACGCATCATCGCCATGACTGTATTTGCAAAGAGCACCCCTGGCACAGTAACCGTTATCTGCAGAGGAGTGATGAGTGGAACGGGACTGGGCAAAAGAAGGATACGCACTGTGGTAGTCCCGACATGTACCTTTCCGCTGGTCTGGTGGCTGGTATGTCTGGATCCGCTGACCGTTGACAGCCGGAACCGTTCCATTCGCCGGACCCTGCCGGTCGGCTCTCGGACCCCACTGTCCGGTCGAACGAGCGTCGCGTCCGCTTGAGTAGCGAGAAAACTGGCCGTCAACAGTTAAGCGAGGACCTTTAGCGGGGTGGAGTGCAGCATGGTCATCGTCCGTATGAGTACGTTTTTGGCCTCGTTCGGGAGCAGAGTTGTTGTTGGGTAGCAAACCGTCGAGAGGTATTGGGATGCCGGCGTCAGTAAGTTGAGGATTAGAAAGGGAAGGCTGTGATGGAGGCGGAGAGGTGGTATAGGGAAGATATGATTTTGTTCTTAGGACGGTGAATAATGTATCTATAAATGAAGGGCTCTCTAGGGGGAATGAGGTGAGTGGGGGATAGAAAGAGGTCTTGAGGACATACCTTTCTCCAGAAACTCTTCGAGCTGCGTTGTGAGTTCCCTGCGCATCTCCGCCTCTGGGAGGTTGTGCTTGAGGAGAGCGAGGACATACTCAGCGAGTGCCGCTGGTTCGGCGTCGCATCTGTTGGATGGTCAGCTGGTAAAATGCGAGGGATGAGAGACGGACATTGGGCCGAGCGTTCGAGTGAGCCAAGGCTTGAGGTGCTGTGCGGTGGACGAGTCGAAGAGCATCGCTGAAACCGAGCTCGAATGCCGTCCAAAAACACTGCACCAAAATGATGACTAAGCCTTTGTATAAGATTACCCCTAGACTAGATTACTCGGGCTAGACAACAAAGTTCCACTCGCTCGCAATCTCCCCCGTCTGAATCCCCACAAGTTCTTTCCAAAGCGGCTTCGAAACCGGTCCCATTCCATCCTCACCAGTAGGAATAATGACATCGCTACCCTGGTATCCAATCTTGTTCACCGGACTCACAACAGCTGCCGTACCCGCGCCAAAGAGCTCAACGAGCCGTCCAGCCTGAGACGCAGCAATGATCTCCCCCATGTTCACTGGTCGTTCTGACACCTTGAGCAGGCTGGGGAGTCCCTGCAGCTGCTTACCCCCAGAAATGTGTTGTCGTGCAAGGGCGAGTATCGAATCACGAGTCACACCAGGAAGGATCATGCCGTCGAGGGGTGGCGTGACGAGCTCGGTCACTACAAAGTGTCATGTTCATGCAACGTTCATTGAGAAAAAAAGTACGTTCAGTGACTTACCACCATCCTCCCCCTTGAACACGACAAACAGATTCATGGTGCCGACCTCAGTCAACCAGTGCTCGGGCCCGTGAAGCCAGAGATTTTGAACATAGCCTGCTTTCGCAGCAGTCTTCTGGGCCACGACACCAGGAGCATAATTGGCTGCCAACTTGAAAGCACCAGTGCCTACCGGCAGTCAGCCACAGAATGTCGGCCAAGTTAGCAACCACGGACCTCCAGGGGCAGCACGGATATATTCTGCATCTGTTGTGCCATACAAGGCCACTGGCTTGAAACCTTGTGGGTAATAAGGGCCTACGGGACTGCAGATCACGAAAAGGAGTGCTTCCGTGGGTGGTTGGACTCCGAGAGTCCCGTTTGTACCAACTTGAGTGGCATCCGTTGGTCAGTGGATACGAGACCAGAGAATCGGTGAACGACTCACTCATAGTAGGGCGAATGTATAGACTGTGACCTGGTTCCCTGGGTATCCAATCACGCTCTAATGAAATGAGTTGCCTAATGCATTCGAGGAAGGCATCGTCATTGAATGTCTATACGCAATTTCATCAACTAATGGATCGGTGTCTCGGAATCAACTGACCGGTAGTGCCAGACGTTTTGCACTGGAGTTCATCCGTTTCATGTTCATGTCGGGTCGGAACATGGTCACAGTGCCGTCCGGGCGTCTGTAAGCCTTCATGCCTTCGAAAAGTGCCTGGGCATAATGGAACACGGTGGCAGCGGGAGTAAGGTTAAGGGTGGAAACTAGGACATGTCAACAAGTTAGATGACGAGCGATCAAAGTGATGTAGCTCACATGGCTCGATGGTAGGTGCACCCCAACCGGTATTCTCGGCCCATGGAATTCTTAACATATGATCCGACTGCAGAACGGCTGAACAAGCCGCAAAGGGCAAGTGTATTATGACGTACAAAGGTCCGACCGAAAACGAGTTTCGAGGAAGGAGGTAATTGGCGCGGACTCGTCGTGTGCGTCACGGTGAGTCTGGAGGGCTGTCGGGAAGGTGTGCACGAGGTGAGCAGGGGGCACTAGAGAGACATACCTCGATGTCGGGGTGCGATGTCAACGCTGTCGCAGAAAAGTACCGCCGTGTGGGCGATCTTGCCAGTCGCGCATGGGCCGAAGCTAAACGGATGAGTGAGAGAGACATGGCGAGAGTCCGCTGTACTGTATGTCGGTTTTATACGGCTTCGTGAGTCACAAGGACTATTCCTGACCGTGGAGGTCCGATAAAAAAATTTACGGCGTCTGGCTCGGTTAATGGCCTGTCCTCAGACTGGTCCCTCGACGCGGTCAGCAGCGTCGACCATCTCTTACAATGTGCCCGCAAGCCTCGCGAGACGTCTCCTCTTCCCGTCCCTTCCACCCGGGTCAGACCTGCCCCCACTGTTCCTCTCTCAAGCTTGTCCACGCGAACTCCACGACGAGGCATATGACCTGTTGGCTCTCACCCTCCGGGCCTTTGTAAACATCTGGTGGACAAAGCTCACCAGATATGACAAGGAGTTTCTTCCCCAGATCACGAACATCCTGGTTCATGTCATCCGTTCCCTCGAGCGCCGTCTTCTCGATGCAGACCTTGCGCTCCTCGTCTTCAGCGACATACCCGCCCTCATCACCCAGCACTATAGAGATTACCGTCAGGCTGTATCCAAGGCCTCGACATCATACGCCACCGGAGGCGCACTGTCGCTCCCCCAGGTCTTTCATCAGCTACAACCGCACATGGCGATCTCTGCCAATGGGTCTCTAGACGAAGAATACTTTCGACAAGCGATCGACCACATTCTGAGAGAATGCCTTCCCGCAGAGGATTACGCGCCAGAGACTGAGAGGTTTATCGTCAGGGAAATCATACTCAAGGTTGTGATCAAGGACGTTATCTCTCGCACAACCCAGCCCTGGTTCCTCCAGAAAATGGTGTTGGACATGCTTGGCCCCTCTCCAGACGTGTTACCAGAAGTGTGCCACTCTATATCTTCGCCAACGCTGTGCCTAACATTGTCTTAGTCGTCTGCCTCATCGGCGTCTGGACGCGGGTACTCTCGCTTATCGAAGTCCAGCATCATCGTGCTCTTGCTTTCGGCCATCCAAAGGTTGTCTGGGACGTGCATCATGCTCATCCACGCATACAAGCAGGTCCTTTATATTATCCCCGTCGTAAACCAAACCAGTTGTTTGCAAACTCGGACGTCTACCCGAACACTGAATGGAGGGGATGACCCCGTCTCCGAAACACCATGCGCATCCCCCGCATCATCGACTATATCGGTACACGTGACCGAGAGTGAACAGGACGTTGTTCCTCCCGACCTCACTCGCGGTCCATTGGGAATGATATCAGAGGTGCTCCGCGTGCAGGACCGACTTGCCGCTACCGCTCTGGTCCAGCTTGTGTCGCTGTTTTGCTATTCTTTCCGGACATTCATGAACAAGTGCGTATGCTTGATCTGGGCTGTTTCGTGTCTGACGTTGCGAACCTAGGCTGCTGTGTTACCTGCTGTACAGTTATGTTCTGTCGGCGTCGACCATACTCTCCGTCGTCCGACTGTCGAAGCGGACGCTGTTTCCGAACGGATACCCTGGCCCTCCACCGGTCGACCCGACGGCAGAGGAGCAGGTCGTTATCCGCGACGAGCTGGTGAAGAGGATCGCTGAACGGGTTCCTGCGCTGGCACGGCTGGTTCTACTGGGCGATCCGGCTGTGTCCGCTGTGGAGGGTGTTGTTGTGCCGCTGAGCGACGAGGCGTGCAATCGACATCTTGCCGTGTTTCTGCTGGACGCACTGTTGCTGACCGTGTTCCCTGAAATGGGGTCATAGTTTGTACATGTTTGTACAGTGACGTATAATAAAATAAAATAAATAATGAAATTATTATACTCCTAAGTTTTGCCACAACCATGCATCATCCACCGAATCCGCTTCTCCTCTATTCCTTCCCCTCCGACGATCTCCCCAGAGCACTCGCAGATTTTGTCCTCAGAGCGCAGAAGGAATCCATCGAGAAAAAGGGCAGATTCACCATCGCCCTCTCCGGTGGTTCGCTTCCGAAACAGCTCAAGGAGCTTATCAATGATCCGAACGTCAAGTGGGACAAATGGTACGCCGCAATGACGAGCACCATCTTCACAACTCACCCCCGTGCATAGGCATGTCTTTTACGCCGACGAGCGTGTCGTCCCCCTCGATCACCCTGATTCAAACCACAATCTCTGCAAGTCCAAGCTGTTCCAACACGTCCCCATCCCCCCCGCACACATACACCACATCGACCCTGTTCTTCTTGACGATATCGAGGAACTTGCAGATGCCTACGAAAAGGAGCTCATTCGCGAGTTTGCCCAGAAAGACTCAGCTCGTTTCCCCGTATTCGACCTCATCCTCCTCGGTCTCGGCGAGGACGGCCACACCTGCTCGCTTTTCCCAGGCCACGAGCTTCTCGCCGAAACCGACAGGTGGGTAGCCTATCTCGAGGATTCTCCCAAGCCACCGCCAAAGCGTATCACCCTCACCCTGCCCGTCCTTAATCACGCCTCTCGCGTTGCATTCGTCGCTGCCGGTGCGGGCAAGGCAGATGTGCTGCCCCTCGTCCTCGACAACCCAGAGGCACACAAGCTGCCCGCATCCCTCGTTAAACCAGCTCATCCCGGTCAGGTTTATTGGTTCGTCGATGACGCTGCTTCGGCCAACGTGGCGTTTTCAAAGACGCCTTTCAAGCTGTGAGAGGTCCTGTCGAGCGCACGTACTTTGTACCCGTATCAGCTATTGCTTATTATGCATTATGTCACATCGTCACTGTACCAATTCCTCATCCCAGCAACATAAGACACCTCAGTGACGAAACAGTAAATTAAACACTCAACAGGATCACAAGAGGGTAACAGGCGGCGGCACTCGTCGCTAACATGACACAAAAATAACAAAATCCATTAATGCGCAAATCCGTGCAGATTAACAGTTGCATCCATAATTCTGTGTGGTCTCCCGGTCGATTTGGATTGGGTCCGGATAATCCACATACCTGTCCAACGCGTAAGTCAATCCCTGAATAGAGCAGGTAATACACACATTTGCTCCTCTGTTTCTTGTTGCAACGCATTCTTTGATACCGTTTGGAATGCCTGTTCGACATTGATGGCCTCCTTGGCAGATGTCTCGAAGTAAGGAATGTTCCCCTTGGATTGACACCACGTCATCGCCCGCTTCTGCGTAACCTGCAACACCGTGTGGATGCGTTCATGCTCGACAAAAGACCATCGTACCTGTCGTTTGCTTTCCTCTACGTCAATCTTGTTACCGAGTACAACAAAGGGGAAGTTCTCCGGGTCGTGTGGACTCGCTTGGATGAGAAACTCGTCCCGCCAGCTGTCTAGCGTCTCAAACGATTTTGCACTGTTGACATCATATACAAGCACACAACAATCCGCTCCTCTGTAGTATGCCACGCCGAGAGATTGGAAGCGCTCTTGTCCAGCCGTATCCCAGAGCTGTCAGCGTTCGTGAGCGGAAACGAACATGGCTCGGATCATGACAACATGCCTGCATTGTCACCAAGCGGTCATCGACCATGACTTCCTTGGTGAGGCTAGACGGCAGTCAGTGAGCTGTATTGTCGCGACCAAAATCAGCACACCCACAAGTCGGCTCCGATGGTGGCCTTGTATTGGTTGCTAAATCGCTTGTTTACATATTGGTTCATGAGCGAGGTCTTTCCGACACTGTGTATATCCCGTTCACAGCGATCAGCCACCAACGGAAACGTCCGCTATACCACGTACCCGCTATCCCCAAGAATGATGACCTAGAGTGCATGTCAGTCCTGTGTGGATGGAAAAGACGGAAATAAAGGTGACCTTCAACAATACGCGACCCATTGTGAGTGATGCTGTGAGCGCAAGTCGAGGTGAAAAGTAGTGTCGTCGTCGTCGTCGTCGTCGTCTGTGGTGTTCTTCTCGGGTTCGGGGAAACACTCGGTGGAGCTCCGGCAAGGGAATGGACCCTGCAGCCACATTTGGGGATGATTGAAGCGCCGCTTGAATTCGGAGGGCGAGCAATATGACTCTACCAAACATCCGAGCATGTTTCACTACATTGGATCTGGTTGGCGACTAGGTCATCAAATCAGCATTCTGAGAGGCATGGCAACTCGTATTGCACCCCAGGTCAAGGACAAAATAACCCTGTCCGATGCAGAGGACAAACTGTGCAACTTGCTCGACGAGTTTACGCGACATCTCAAGCACCAGGACGGTATCGTCACTGCATGCAGAATTAACGGTGGTTGGGTTCGCGACAAGGTCAATCCATGGCCTCCTTTCCGACACGGTCGTGTTTCTCATGTTGGATGCCGTGAACAGTTGCTCGATTGTGAATGTAACGATGTGGACGTTTGTCTCGAAGACATGATGGGTGTGCCCTTTGCTGAGCGTTTTGTTGCGTTCTTGTCAGACAACAAGCATCTTCCCGTGCACAAGGTCACCAAGATTGAGAGCAACCCCGATCAGTCAAAACATTTGGAGACAGCGAGGACAACGTTGTTTGGTATCGACTTGGATTTCGTGAACTTGAGGAGTGAAGAGTACTCCGATTACAGTCGCATTCCAACGGAAGTTGTATGTTCTTGCATGCATCGGTATGCTGTTTTGCCGTCTGATCGCAATCTTTGCAGAAATTCGGGACCCCATTGCAAGATGCTTTGCGAAGGGACATGACGATCAACACGCTTTTCTACAACGTACATACGCGGATGGTCGAGGACCTCACTGAGAAGGCAAGAGTCGTTCTGTAGGCTACTCGTCGCGCGGTGTGCTGAGAGTTTCAGGTGATTTGCAGGGATTAGACGATCTGCGCAGCGGTATCATTCGGACACCATTACCCCCGTTGCACACATTTCGGGACGACCCTCTGCGAGTAATTCGATGTATCAGGTTTGCAAGTCGCTTTGGGTTTGCAATGACACCCGAGCTCCAAGGTGCTGCCCGTGACCAGAGCATCCAGGTGACCAGTCTTGTCCTTCTGTCCTGCGGCCTTTATTGAAACGTGTTCCTGAAGGAAGCACTCTCTTCAAAGATCAGTCGTGAGCGTATTGGGGAGGAGCTCGACAAAATGATGAAATGTATGAGTGCACCACCTCTCACTCCTATATCTGAGCTCATGATTACAATTACCAGCTGTCGAACCACTACACGCGATACAGATCATCCACGACCTGTCGCTGTACCACACTGTCTTTCGTGTACCAATCATTGACATCACTTCCGGCTCCGTCGCTTCGCCAGATCTTTCCCTCACTGCATGTACCATCCTCCACGACCTCCTTTCCTCCCCATCCCTTTCCGGTCCACGCAGGTTTACGACGCGCCCCCACCCCTCACTTCTTGTTCATGCATCAAATGCTCAAGGAACGAGGGCACGATTATTCCTTAGCGCTAGTCTTTACTCCTTCGCTGGTATTACGTACGAGGATCACAAGCAGAAGGTGCACCCCCTCGTTGAGGCCGTAATCCGAGAAGGGTTGAAACTGGGGAACAAGAACTATTATCTTGATGGCATACCGGCACTTTTCGATGCCGCTTCGATGCTCAAAGGACTTTCTCTGGAAGACGTCCGGTTCACAACACCTTCGGAGCGCGTTGCCATTGGTACAAACCGTCATCATGATTTTTGATTTTGCTGTGGGGCTAATGTCTGACCTTGTTCGTAGGACTATTGCTCCGGCAGGGCAAGGTACATAAACTGACGTCTGGTTCGCATTGGTCTTCATCCCTGCTTTTCTCCTTGGTGTGCGAGCTGGTTCCGCTCGGGTATGGTATGACGAGATTGAATGTACCTTGTTCCGAAATTCTGACCGCACCCTGTAGGAGAAGAGGCTGAGGCGTGCATACGACGTTACAATGCGTTCACTAGTCGCATCGAAGAACTCGGTTTGGACACCTCGGTGGATGCCAAGCCTCTGCTTAATGTAGGATGACACCTCTTCGTTCTTTCCGCCTGCTCACGTTCGCATCTGGTAGGGCAACGAGGTCATCTCTGTGCTCGGAGGTAATCCGGGACCCTGGACAGCTGTCATGCTTGCCAGGGTTATCGAGTGGCAGCTAGAAAACCCAGATGGCGACAAGGATGCCTGTACAGCTTGGCTGAAGGAAGAACAGAGATCGGGTCGATTGGATATCGAAGAGCTAGTTAGATCCACCTCTGGAGCAAAGCGTATTCATGCAGACGGTAAAGAAGCCTCCAAGAAAGCAAAACGGACCTCGTAGTAGTTGCATATCACATCTCAGCATTGCGATCACGTATCATGAACATGCTTTCATTTCGGGGGTGTACATGCGTTGTGACTATTTGATACACGAGTATTTGTAATCGAATCGTCCGAGATGTGGATTAAGAAAATGTGGGATGAAAAATCGTGAAACATGTACATGTTTTTTAAGCCGTGAAGAGCGTGGATAATGTCGTTGGGTGGCGAGTCCACTACTGAATCGATTTACCAGTTTTCAGTCGGGAAATTTTGGGTCAGGGGAGAAATAGATTGCCCAAATAACTGGTCCAAGGTGCCAAGCAGCGCTGCATGTTCTGCAGTCGGAGTGGACGAGTCGAATGGGTTGGAGAATACGGGAGAACCCAAAGGAACCAGCTCAGAGTCCAACGCTGAGTAAGACCCGATATCAAAGTCGTTGAACAGAGCAGGGGTGGTAAAGGTCATTGGGTTAGCGGTGTAGGCACCAAGCATGCAAGAATCGACAAATAAGGTGGCTTCGGGCTTGACACCGGAGAAGACGCTGTGTGCGGCAGGTTTCAAGTGAGAAGGAAAGAGTGTATGGAATTCGAAATTTTCATTCTTGACCATCTACGGATTGATGTGAACACAGGCGACGCTTGGATCTTTACATAACTCACCATATCATCGAGGGAGAGATAGGGAATATCGTCGGTAGTGACAAACTCTTCCGCGTTGTCTCCTGGGTACACCAGCTCTGGAGTACGAGTCAAAAAATCCGGGGTTGGGGCAGGCTCGGACCTCTCCTCGGTGGCTGGAAGGACGGGAAGGGAAACAGGATAGTGTAAGGAAGGTGTGGCGATCGGAGGCTGGGGAAGAAGCGTCTTTTGCCTTTTCAATCTCGGCTGTGGAACAGGGAATTCTACGTGTCTCTTGGGTTTATTCCGAGTGACCGCGTCGAGCGGCTGAGAAGACGTTCCCTCAACAGCAAGCTCAACAGCACCCTGGTTGGACTGGACATTTTGATGTACCTCACCGGGGCGCTTGGCCAAGTCGCGACTAGTGACGCCGCCCAACAGCAGATCGACAACCTTGTTGCATTTTTCGTTCTCGACTTCGGTGCTGCGGTGGGAGCGACGCTGGGCGGCCTTGGGCTTCTTTTGCGATCCCGGAGAGTATCTATATTCGGGGTAAAGTTGAGCATGGCGCGCTTTGGCTTCTTCAGCCATGGACCGGAAGGGGGCACGCTCGGTTTCTGATAGCTCGTTCCAGTACCGACCAGCAATGCGGGAAACATTGCGGTTATCTCTCTCGATGCTCTTCAGGTTATCCTTGTTCCAGAGCCAAGAACGAAAGACCATGAAGGCATTGGGTGGGCGGGGTATGTGGCCCTCCTTGCGGTTACGTGTATGGGAGGAGCCAGGGGCGAACGGGAGATGAGTGAGGACGGCGGGAGGGGAGTCGGACGAGTTGGTAGTACAGGTTGATGGTGACGGCGGAAGAGGATGGACAGCAGGGGGGGTGATCTCGACATCAGAGCCACTGTGCGATAACTGCAGGGAGGCAGCGCCTTGCCAGTCGTAATCCGCGACTGTGTCCAAAAGAGGAAGGTGTTCAAGAATGGACTCGCAGGGATCAACAAGACGTGGCATACCTTGTACTGGCGACTTGCGGGAGAGTCTGCGAGACCTGCGGGTATGATGGAGAGGAGCCATTGCAGATGGTGGGTAGATATGGGAGGAGTGGGGTATGAAGATAACAAGAAGGTTTGCTGTGAATCCGGGTCAACTACGAGTTCCTGTATGTATGAAGCGCAGTGAAGCGAGCCCCTTTTTGAACCGAAGCCCCCAACTCAACCTACTCTGCGAGAGGGTCTCCAGCTCTTCACAATGTCACCTCGAGGCTAGCCTTGAGGTTTCAACGCGATTGTGGTCTCCATATCGGTTGCTGGATCTGCATCGAGGCGTGCTGTGTGACATGCCGAAAAAGGAATGTTTTCACCTCTCCCTTGATTTCAATCACACGCAGCCCCATCTCCTCCTTAATGACGCACCTCTGAGGTAATGTCCAGCTGTTCAACTCGATCACTAGCGACCAGAACAAAGCATAACGATATTCAACCTTTGCCGAGATGGAGGTTACCGGACAACCGCCTTCGCCAGGCACTCGCTATTCGACCCGCTTTGAGAGACCATTTTCTCTTGTGCCCGTAGCTCTTTCGCCTTCCGTCTCTTCGAACCGGTAATCATGGCTCTACAGGTGGCGTCGATGGATTACAAACCATCGCCCATACGATTTGCAAGGTCTCACCTTTTCTTGATGGCATCGTTTCGACCAATCTTGCGTGCGGCGTTGACTGATTCCGCGCGCTTAATCTTCCCCATCTGCTTTTTCTTCAGTTTGGACGGCTTTGGGAGTTTGAGAATCCAGTCCGGCACGCTTGAGCCTGACTGGAGTAGGACGTTGGCAATCCTCGGAATCAACCCTTAGCTCAAATCCTGCCTAGTAACACCGAGGTGACGTACGATTTTAAATATGGCGCGTCTTCATCCGTAAAATACGTCACTGCCTTGCCATCACGACCAGCCCGCCCGGTACGTCCTAGGAGATATCAGCCAGTCCTCAACGAGGGGCAACCACCAGCCACCTACCAATCCGGTGTATGTAGCTCTGAACACTCGTCGGAAAGTCGTAGTTGATTACCTCTCTCACACCTTTGAAGTCCATACCTCGCGCCATCACTTCCGTGCTCACCATCACCCAGCTTTCGCCGCGGCGCATACGACTTACAGCATCATCTCGTTCCTTCTTCGTCATGCCAGCATGTAAACAATCAACATTTGCAATCCCATTGAGGGTCAGTTCTTCCGCCAATGACGTAGCCCGAGGCTGAGTGGACGTAAAAATAAGCAGTGGGGGGTTGTAGGGCTGGGCGAAGTACGTCAGGAGACTCGGCAGCTTTGAAGCATCATCGGCGACATAAGTGAGAGTCTGGCTGATAAGCGGAAGTGGTGTGTCCCTAGCGAAGATATCAGAACCATAGAACCTGATGTCACGTTTTCACTGACTTGAGACCAACGACAATGCGTATCGGATTGCGTAGAATTCCCATGGCCAGCTGCTCGGCGCCAGCGGGAAGTGTCGCAGAGAACACTGCTTTCTGAATCTCCGGATGCGTGCAAGCACTGATCACTTCTTGAACTTGTGCCAAAAATTCGTTGTCCAGGAGTCGATCCGCCTCATCTAATATGAGATGACGAACACTAGACCGCGGTTACACACGAGTCTGAAGCAAAATAACGTCACGAACTTGTTCAAATCAAGATTACCCTCTTGAATCGATGCAACTAGACGCAAAGGCGTGCTGATGACGATATCTTGAGACAGATCAACATGTAATAGCACAGCATGTAGTTGAAGTAACTTACCGACTTTGTCTCCAACATTCTTGTCGCGAAGGGTACTCGCAGTAGCTTTACTATATAACACCACTCGCCATTTGCGTCCCACTGCTAGTTTCAAACATTCGTTATAAATCTGATTCGCCAGTTCTCGAGTTGGGGCAAGTACAATGGCACGAACGCCATTTCCTTCCGTGCCCTTTAGACTTGAGATTGGAGCACCTAGTAATGACATGATTGGAAACAGATATGAAAGTGTCTTTCCAGTTCCGGTAGGAGAGATGGCAGCGAGGTCACGACGCTGTAGAAGTCATGAGGAAGGTGAAGGAATGATCGCATATCGGTCACAAACTTGCCTCTAGTAAAATTGGCATTCCATGGGCTTGTACGCCAGTAGGGTACTTGTAATGATTATCCAAAAGGTTCGACAGTAGGCGATGAGGTATTTTGTATCGGTTAACCAAGTCGTCAAAGCCTTCAATTGGCGGTGGGACGTTGGAGCCTTTGGCCGTTACGCGAACCCTTTCTCGCAGGGTATCACCCTCAGGTCCATCGTCTTCATCGTCCTCATTGTCATCAAGATCTTCTGTTTCATCATTCGTTTTCCGTCTCTTGTTCCGCACATCGGGTCGAGACGGTGCACTTGAGCTGCTGGGGTCGGTGTTTCCCGCTTTCCGTTTTACTTGTCCTCCTTGAGCGTATTTGAAAAAGTCGAGCTCAGGCGGGAGCTTCGAGTCCTGGTTGACCGGTGCATTCACCGATTTTTCGGGTTTCGTGACAGCGTGCTAGTCGTAGCAAACGAACTTGTAAGAGAAAGACCATGGACAACCAGACACATCAACCACCTACTGTGAACAGCTGCACATCAGATTTGAAGCGCTGTTTGTGAAAACGCGCTCCGCCGCGAGATAGTAACTGAAATGCTTCCATGAGTATTTTCCAGTGCCGATAACTCGCGGGCGAGCAGACGAGTGTCTTGGTTCGGCAACTTCCGGCCCGGCTTGTGTCGGTCTTTGGTTTGATTAGATCGATAGATCAGACAAGGCCGAGGTTCCATCACAGACACAAGCGCGAGGACTTCGTTGCATCCGACTGCATCCGATAAAACTTCTGACATTATCTCAAATCTTCCCTATGTTACCTAAACAATTAACAGTGTATAACGTTTCATCCATCGAACGAAAGGTCTGCATCATCTTCTACCACGAAACTCCCAAACACGTATTCATCTGGCTCCGAGTCTTCACGCGGCGGTGAACTTGAAACTATGGGACGTTTGCGTGAGTACTCTCTTGCGGCAACAAAGCCGCCCCCTCGAACCGGCCTGTTGGCAAATGCGGGCGCATTAACGAGTCCTGGGACTTGTGTAAAAAGGCTTTGTCGGTAAGCGAAAGCCTGGTCGTATGACGGCGAGACTTGTGTGTCAGGTATATCTTTCAGGAATTGCCTGTCAAACTCGCTCTCCACGTCGTCTTCCGAGTGGGATGATCCCGCGCTCTCCTCATCTCCTGAATGCGCTGCTTCGCCATCCAACCATGGATTATGCCGAATAGAGATGGAAGGTTTACGTCCAGTTTTCTTCTTTGGCTGTAGCGGGGGTGTGGATGCCCGAGGGATGATTTCCGTGTCGGTACGCCTCAACCGGCGTAATGGAGGTGACAAGTCCGGAATCTCCGACCTGTCCGTCTTGACAATTCGCAATCTACCCGCTGGGCGTATCGCAAATGAACCCATATCGGGGGTAGGAACAGGTAACGGCCCAGCGACTCGAGGAGGCGTGGAAGGTGGCCTGTCTCTCGTAGGTGATTTCATCGTCTGCGGGGGAGGGATAGTCTCCACATCGACTACTTCAACGATACTGTCATCCACTTCCACAACACTTGCATCCATGAAACGCGGCGAGCGTGTAGTGCCTTGCTTCGTCTTTGGGGCAGCGGGAGAGGAGTTGACAATTTGTATATCGGGCTCTTCGTCCTCGTCTAGAAGCCAAGCGATATCTTGATCATCAGCGTTTTCGAGAGATGGTCGGGGTACAGAGTCTTCATCAGACGTTCGTTCTTTGCCCTTGCGCTTGGGAGAGGCAAGATCAGGGGCGTGTGCGAAAAATCGCTGAGGGGAAGTCGAACGGGACGGAGACGACGAGGTGATTTCGATCACCTCGTGGCAAGTCGTTGTAGGGACCTGGTAGGGGGCTGGGTTGCGGCGAGAACGATTGGTAGAAGCTTGCGGGCATCGAGGTGATGTGCGCACGATGTCCTTTGAGGTGGGTTGGTTAGGATAAAACGTGTCCTGATCAATCTCCATCTTGACGTCAACCTGCCGAGATGAAACCCCCTTGTTAGTCGTGGATAACTTGCGTTTCTTGGAGACCATTGTTCGTGACTTTGGCAGGGCGTTCTTGTGCATGGAACTTGACTCAGCCCTGACAGGGGTAGAAACGGTACGCCGAATATCAAGAAGCTTTTCCTCTAGTTCCATATCCGTAGAGTCGTCATTAGCGAGGGCATCATTAAATTCCATCAACTTGGTCTTCTTCTTCGTCTTCTTTTCCTTGACTAACAAATCCCCAACGCTCACGAAGCCGCGGCTCGCCCCAGGAGGAATATTCCTGTCAATGTTATCATTCCTTTTCCTCTTCTTTCCGCTCACATTTCGCTCCCCATCGTCCACTGTAGCTTTCTTCCTCCCCAATTGCTCGCGGACATATTCCTCAATTTCCATCCTCTTCTCCAGTGTTTGCGGCCGCACGTGGTCGGGGAACAGCCGAGGTACATCACCGTACAGTTCAAGCTGATCCCCGCGGACAATACATCTTTGTAGCTCGCCATATGTATCGTGCGCTTTGTCCCAGTTCAACTCTTCGCGGATCTCGGCGAGCAAGACGTGCACATAGCCATCACGCTTGCGACCAGTTCGTCCAACGCGTTGAAGCTTTGAAAGGCAAGTAAAGTTGAGATTACCTCTATTCCGAAACTGAAGAAGGGATGGCATACCATACGAATGGGGGTCTTTTGAGCGTCGTAACATACGATCATATCCACTTCTCCAATGTCAAGACCCTCTTCTCCAATCGACGTAGAGACTAAAACGTTGAACTCTCCCGCTTTGAACTTTCGGATCACCTGGCGGTAGGAATGAGCGTGATGAAGCAACATTAGTTGCTGCAGCGGATATCTCATACCTCTAACTGATCTCTCTGAGCGATGCCTTTCTTGCCCTGTTTATCGACTCCTTGACCAACGAAACGCGTTGCCTTGAGCAGTGGCGATTCCTGATTCAAGACCTCGACGATCTCGTCGACGCATTCTCGATATGTCACGAATACCATAGCTCGCGTGCCATTGACCTCCCCCTGCTCTTCATCTCCCTCAGAGATCTTGTGACCAAAGTGTTGCACCAAGAGTGTCTTGAGGGTCTCCATCTTCGGGTGCATCCCGAATCCCTCAGGCCGTTTCTGAGTTGCCTCAAGGTCGGCAAGGAGCTTCTGGAACGTGGGATCCGACTTGAGTTTTGTTGTTTTCTTTCTCTTTTGATCAGAACCTTCTTTGTCACGAACTAAGTCTTGCAGAGAATGAAGACACATGGTGACACTGGCCTCCATCTATTGGTTCGCATGGGATATGCAATAAAAATAAAAATCATCAACCACACATCGCTGAAAGACGGAGGAACCATACTAGATATGACATAGCACGTGCCATGGATGATACCATGGAGAGGGTTCCCATGGCCCATACGTGCGGGCTACCTCGTTGAGCTGCGATACGTTGTATAATAGCCGTGGCACGGTATGGATGCATCTTGACGACGTCCAATGGCTCCATGACGCCACTGGTCACAAGCGGTTTCACTACTGACTACGAACAGTCAGAGTCGTGAATCCAGCAAAAGTAACCCCAACTGACTTCCATGACAGTCTTCAAGAGTTGTTGAAAGTGAACAATGTCCTCCGACATCTTGATAACATGCTGTTTGACCTCCTATCTAAAGATGAGACACTTCTCGATGTCAGCAACGAGAAAGATGACCTTCTTGTGCATATATTCTCTCAGATCAAGACTGCCTTCGTCTCTGATCTCAATTCTGCTGATATGCAGAGAGTCTACAATCGCTTGGACTGCCTCTGGAGTACTTCCGGGGGTTGCAGTGAGCGCAAGTACTCGAAAATGTGGGTTTTTTGCCATAAGAAAACGAATAACCTGTGCATATGCATAGTCTCCAGTGCCTTTGTGTGCTTCGTCTACATCGTAAATCTCAGCGAGATGCATCACACAAATACAGAAATGTTACAGACCGATGACCATGAGGATGATGTCGCGTGGATCACAGTTTTCCGTTGTGAGGTCGTTGAGGAGTGTCTGGGGTGTCATGAAAAAGACACGCTTCTCTTCCCACTGTAAGGTGTTATCATGCAGTCTACTTCAAATACCAAAGCAAGAACGCACCATTCGTGATCGGTAAGCGCGAGGGTTGTTACCAGTTAACTCCACAGCATCCCTGCCTGGAATACCACATGTCCGGTGGCACGCATCAATCTGTTGAGCAACCAAAGGCTTCGTGGGTGCGACGAAGACCACCTTGCCCTCGGGGAACCAACGGTAAACTTGGATAACCTGTGTTACGTCTATTGCAAGGGACAGGTAAACACAAACTCACAGTTCAACATCACTACGCCAGCAATGAACGTCTTTCCTAGACCAGTCGGAAGAGCCACCAACGTGTTGTCAAATAAGCAATGCTTGACGATATTGAACTGGTAATCCCGTTTGGGTTGGTTGAGTGGATAAATCCAGTGCTTTGCTTCGAGCATGTCCACTTTGAGCTTCATAGGAGGAGGCTACACAGGCCATGAATATCAACCACGTCTCGTACAGTCACACTCACCGAGCTTCAATTCACGACCCATATATGCGCGCGGGATTCGATGTCAACGTCAACACCAACAAGTCAAAAGTAAGACACGCACCCAACTAGAATACAGTCAGCCCGACATGACCAAGTGTGGCTCATTGACTACGTACCTGAGATGAACGGGGCAGGAAACTGCTCAAATTCCACAGCCTCCTCTCCTTGATCGTCTTCGGCAGACTTTGCTTTCGACTTGGGTTTCTTCCAGCCGGATTTCGCGAACGCGGTATGATCCCACTGTTTCGTTTTAGGTGCCTGTTGACCAAAGGGATTGCGATGGTCCGACTTTGCCCTCTGCATTGGACCGCGAGAGGCGGGGCTGGCTTTGCTGGTGGACGCTTGGGAACGCGCAATGTCTCCATAGAGGGTTGTCTGAACCGAGTTCTTGGACGGGGGACGAGTTGCACGACTAGGACCGGCAACGGGTGCTGCCTGACCTTTGTACGCGGCGTCGATGAACGAGTCGAGGCGCTGCAGCTCTGCTTCGTCAATGTCGAGCGTAAGGTCCATGTACGAGTCGTCCTTTTGAATTTGTTTTGGTTTGGACACGGGGACGGGTTTCGGCGGGGGAAGGCGGTTAGGAGGGGGCGGGTTGGCGGTGAGTTTTGGACGATGTGCCGCTTCGATGAGATCGAGCTGGTTGAGGATACCAGAGTCGAGTTCTTCGGTGAAGTAGTCGTCCGAGTTCATCATCTTGGGCGACGTCGAGATGGTCGTCGACGACGAGCTGGAACGCGCTCCACCGCGTCAAGTATCACGTGCTTCATACAACCACACACACAACAGCCATGTCTGCAGAAAGCGTCGCTCGCTGGAATGCCATTCCAATGACACGCACAGAGCAACACGAACAGGAACAGCCGGGCGCGTCTATACTGAAGGTACTCTGCCATATTCCTTGGCGCCGTTGAAAACACGCCGTACTGCCCTCTTCCCTTCCCCCCTCCTCCAGCGATCAAGATCAGAACAAGGTGACAACACAGACGACAGTGAGGACGATAATGTCTCGCTGGTCTCTCGCACCCCTTCCCCGCCACCGGGGGATGCAATCGATATCGACAAGTACGATGAATACATCCACCTCCCTCCGCGAGAGGTCATCACCGTCGAAACCAAGATCAAGAGTACAAACAAGGGATTCGCAATGCTTGCAAAACTTGGTTGGTCGGAGGGACAGCCACTCGGACTATCAGGAGACGGTTGGTCCCTTGCTCACCTTTGGCCTCCCTGCTGATACGTTTCATTTCTAGGACGTGTTGACCCTATTCCTTTTCAGATTAAAAATGACTTGACTGGCCTTGGAAAAATAAACCAGGATGTCCGCATGATCGAAACTACTGTGTCACAGAGGCGCGAGTTAGACTCTGAGCGTCAACGCAAGGAAACGCAAGACCAACGCAAAGCTAGAGAAGTATACTACTATATCCATCTGTTCGGGACTTGCCCTGATGACGGCCTCGTCACCGATAGGACATTGTAGCCAAACGTGCAGCCGTCAAGTCAGAAATCATTGACACTCTAAGGCCATTCTATTGCACCCTCTGCGAGAAACAGTTCCAGAACGTTGCTCAATATGACGAGCATACCAACTCTTATGCGCACCACCACAAGGCACGTTTGAGAGATATGCAAGCCAACGCTCGCTTGGTCAACCAAGAGGAGTTGGAGAAGCGTAAAGACAAGGAACGGAAGAGAGAGGAAAAGGAGCTCAGGAAGCTTGCCAGAGCTCAAGGCATCAAGATGGCGAAACCTGTCGCTACGACTCTCGCTCCTGTTTTGACCCCCGAAAATGACGCAGGGTCCACGAACGAACCAAAACCTAGTGGATTTAAAAAGGCTGGCTGGGCAGCAGTCTCTGCGGTACCCGACACGAACTCGAAGCGCTCAGGCTGGGTAACGGACAGCTCGGCTCCGCCCTTGCCTACACAACTACCTCCACCTCCCCCTGACAACCCTACTGTCGCTGCGCCGGGTTTGCGATCGCTTCCAGCGTCTGGTGCTCCCATGTTTCGTGCTGGAGGATGGACGTCTTTGGATTCCGATAGCTTTCGATATGTCCCCCCTCCACCCTTACCTCCTGCACCCTCTGTATCACCTCCTCCGCCTCCTGGGGGCCCTCCTACTCCTCCAGCATTCCCTCAGGACTACCGTGAATCTCATGCTCATGCATCCCGCCCTCCCGCAAATGCCTCGCCGTCACAGACTCTCCCACCATCCTCGCTGCGTGCCAGTCTTCCACCGCCACCTGTTGCACCCGCAAAATCGGGCTGGCAGCAATGGAAGCAAGGAAACAACTCCAGACGCAAGTGACTTTGTATCTATGTACCTATTTCGCCGATGTTGTGCTTCTGTCGGAATTTATGCACCCAAGCTTGTTTCCATCTCATGCTACACGAGTGCTTGAATGTTCACTATCGCTACAGACGTCACAGCCGATAAGTTTCTCGACGTGACAGCATTTCTACTTGCTCTAGACGGAACACAACTGGTTGACTAGAATTAGCTGACTACACTTGTTCTTTAATTTGTTGATTGTATGTATGAACGCGGATGCTGATGGACGAGAAAGAAACGAGGGTGATGCAAGCAGGTGCTTCGAAGAAAAAGTTATAAAGATCAAGAGAACACATCATGCCATCAGAGAACAAGTAATCAGAAGTCCTCACCCTGCGGCACGCGAAGAAAGAAACCCCCAAAACCCAAATACACCGAAGCACGTAATCAGTCCGACTCAGTCCCCGAGCTGTCGTCAGAACTCGAGTCCGAAGAGTGGTCGCTATCATCATGTCGGGGGATAGGAGCGGGAGTTGGCAGAGTTGGGTTTCCTGAAGGGTTGTCGAACAATTTCATACGCTCCTCTAGTTGCCGAATCTTCTCTGCCTCGACATTCTCGTCCATGCTTTTGCGTTTGAGGCCACCAGTACCAGTGCCCTTCCCTGTCGCACGACTACGCTTCTGAGGCGGTTGCCGCAAGGGCCGGAGCACAAAGTTGTACAGTTTGGTGAGGACGTTTACAGGAAGCAGATCGATCTCAATCTCGATCTCTTCGGTGCTCTGAAAATATAGTCGGATGCGTTGCATCCTCGATGGAGCAAACGACTCACGTCACGAATCTCGGGGACGCCTTCATGGATGATTTGAATGACTCTCTCCAACTTCGGCCCTTCCAGTTGCGTTATCGCCTCACTCAGGTCCTTTTTCTGATCAAACGAGAGCGTGTCATCGTCTGCAATCTGCTTTTTTGCTTTCCGTTTCACCGCGCCGTTCCCAGCATTAGCAACTTTGGCGTTACGGGAGGCAGCAGACTTGGAGGTCGAGGCGGCTGCGGGTTTCGACTCCTTCTTTTTCTTTTTCTTCTCCTTCTGAGGTTGACTCCTGAGAGCGAGCAGATTGCCTCGCATCGACTCGATTTGCGCCTCCATTGTCGCAATCCTGCCTGTGTATGACAATTCGTCAGTACGAAAGTGGTGTTATGCGGCATCGATGGACCCACGGTTGCGTTCCTCCTCTGACTCGTATTCTTCCTCCTCCTCTTCCTCTTCGCTCGCTTCCCGTAGCGGTGGGAGATTCTTCCACTTCTCATCAAAAAGGCGTTGCAACTCGATACCTGCTTGATTGACAGGCGTGCCGGCAGGGTTAAAAGTAAAGCAGTTCCGGATCATTAACTTGAAATCGTCGAAAAACTTCGATGCGTTCGAGTACTCGCGGTTTTCCAATTTCTTCCGCATGGTAGACAGATCCATTGGCTTCTTGATGATCTTGAAGTACGACGGAATCTCCAGCTTGACCGGATCTAAGGTGGTTCCATCAGTGGCAAGGTGCAACGCACGAATTTGATACTGACCAACTGGCTCGTAAAACGGATTGGCGACAGTCCAGTGTTGTTTCCGATGTAATTCCGCCAGGAGTTTGACGCAAAACTTGAGCTGCTCTGCCGTACCATCGTCCTTGGCAACCTTTGGTTTCCGCGGCTTCTTTGGTGCATCGGAATATGGCAGGTCCTTCGGGGGAGGAGGGTGGATCTCTCTCTTTGGACGTGCGGATGCCTGCTCAATGTCGTTGCGACGAATCACGGGGACTGAGGTAGACGCGCGTCGTGCAGGGGCAGGCGGCGCGGGAACTTTCTTGGTAGGTGGAGGAGGAGGGGGAGGTGTGGCAATTTTCACAGGGGGTTTGACCTAGCATGCGGTTAGTATCTATTCCACGACAACCACACACACTCACATACCACTTGTGGTGGTGGCAGATTCTTAATTTGCTTGTCGAAAACAGACTCGACGTGCTTGCCCGCGTTGGATATGGCGTGATCTGGCCCGTTGAACGTGAGACAATTGGTGAATATCAGACGAACGTCGACGATGAATTCGTCGGCGTTATTGTAACGAGGGTTATTGGGATTTGGGTCGGGTTTTTGAGGGTTGGAAGACATGAGCTTGCGCTCGATCGACCCAAGATCCATCGGGTTCTTGATTATGGTTGGGTAATGAGGGATGTTCAAGGCAACAGGGTCGACGGGATGCAGAAATGGTGCGGCGTCTTTCATCTTTCTCAACGAGCGGACAGTGGAAAGACAGAACCGATGCTGTGCTACACTGAGTGTAGCTGCGCCAACCGAGGTTGGTGGTGCGGGGATAGGACTAGCGGTGGTTTCCTCATTCATCTGAACGGAAGAGCCAGTGGCGGGAGGGGGAGAGGCGGTCTTGATGGAATGATCGATCATCGGCATACGAGAACGAGAGGACAAAAGCCTGACTCACGTTGGCGATAGAGGCTAGATCAGCGTCGGAAAGCCTGCGTGCCCGTTTTGCTGGGGGTGGCCCATCCACGTCGGCTGGGTGAGGCGAGCCAAGGCGACTAGGTGAACGGTGTGCGGTGAACGAGTCGTTGAGTTGAACGTCGACCGTATCTGCATGACCGTTGACGTGTGTCGATTGCGCCATATTCACGTCGCCATCTGCGTCGGTGTTGGGAGCGTCTGGGGAGGTGGCCTTGCCGTTGAGAGCGGCGTGTGGTGAGGCGGCGTCGGATCCGGGCACGTCTTGGACGAGATTCTCTGGTGTCTCTGCCATCTTGATGTCCTGAGCGGCATCTGGCTGCACTGGGGGGGGTGATGGAGTAGCAGTAGGGGGATGAAAGGGGACCGAATCTGCTCGGATAAGAGGGAGCTAGCAGAAGGCGACGTGATGTACGAACCTGTGTCTGAGGGGGAGACGGACATTGGACAAGTCAAAGTGTCTGGCGAGACATGGCCGTTTGGGAGGGAATCTTTTTGGTGTGTTTAGGGTTAGCTAAGTGTAAATGTGAATATAAACCAAGTATCACGTGTACCATTGTTGTTGTCTGGTGGTATGTCGGTGCAAGGGACGGGCGGTGTTGGTTTGTCATCAATTCCGACGGTGGGCGCGTCGTGTTGAGCAGCGTCGGTCGCGTTCATGGGATGGCGCGTGACAATTTTTGTCACACTGCGTGACGTTTGCAGAGGGGGAGGGGAGTTTTGGATTTAGGGCATCGGCAGCCACCCATTGGGTCTTTATAGGCGACCGGAATTAAGGTTCGATCTCAAACCGGCGCAGGGACCATCCAAAATACTTACTCACACTCCATCACCACCTCAATCCCTCCGTTTGCCAGATAAAACACGTATTCAACGCATACAGCCTTGTATCTAACACACCCTACGTTTCCTCCTCGTCCTCTGAGACATTCGCAAACACGGGCTTGGGCTGATTTTGTCGCCACGCTGGGAAAAAAAAAAAAAGAAGACGGGAAGAGCCGCCACGTCAGCCGGCAGATCATCACAAACACAGCAATACACAGATTTTTCGATCTCCGCCGCGGCAACCGTCCAGAATTGGCACTCCGCAGCAAGAGACGACGGCACGAACACAAAGTCCAAGACAAGTCGACAAGGCCTGCTCACCTCCAGTCCATTGCGGGTCCGAGTCTGCCAGTCCCGCATATTTGAGTAGTGCTTCTCGTGGCTGTAGTGAAACACAAGTCAGGTCAAGTCGTAAGACAATAGATACACCATGTCATGTGACACGATGTAGATTAAGGAGGCAAAAGCAATCAAATCACTCACATCTTCGTCTCGTGTCGTATCCCGTACCAAGTTCTGAACGATGTGCTGCGTCGCACTCGCCCCCACCCGTCCCCCCTTCCCGGGTCCGGTCACTGGTAACTCCGGTCTTCGACTCTTCCGTGGATCCAGGCGGTCTTTCTCCCTCTTGCGCTTCGTTCCTTTCACGATGCCATCCCCATCCTTGAACATCGGCAATGCGTGCGGCGTCAGAATCGCTGGTGCCGCGAGTGCATCCGACATATCCTCTATTGTCGGTCGCTTTGGCGCTCCCTTTGATAGTAGCAGCTTCCCGCCGTGAGTCGATGTTTCCGGCGAGTACAATACCGATATCGTCCCATTGGAGAGCCCTGTGACAATCTGGTTAATCTTGGAGTGCCAAACGACCTTCACCGGCGTTGACTCCATTTCAAGCTCCTTCACGACACTCAAGTCCCCTCGGCTGAGGAACAAAAGACGTCCCGGTCCATCTTTTGATGTCGTACCAACACCTGTAACCACGTATTTTTCGTCAGGACTGAACACTGCATTTGTGCCAGGATAAAGCGTCCTTGTTTCGGAGCGCGTTGCCACGGGCTTTTTGAAGGAACGGATATCCCATACTGAAATCAAATCCTGCGTCACAAGGATAGATCGTTCAAGGATGCGTCACATACATTTCACAGTGTCATCTCCTCCTCGGGTAACGACTGTCCGTCCGTCCACAGAGAATACGACGGAAGCGGTCTCCGTCGTCCTTGCGTGAGCACCTTCGACCGTCATATTCGGGCGTACAAAATTAGATGACGCCTGCCACATATGTAGTGCGCCGTCCAAGCAAGCTGTAGGAAACATACATTACAAGGCATCATGGGGTTACTATCGCGGACGTACCACCACTTATGATGTTTCCATCTGGCGAGTAGGCACATGCCGTCACCTTGGTCCGCGCTCCTCGCTCCTTCGACTTGACAACAATAACTGTCTTCTGTTTGCGTTTATTCTCCACGTTCCATATTCTATGAAACTTGGTATCCATCACGGAGCAAGAATAAAAGTAACTCACCTAATGGTCGAGTCGGCTGAACTTGTAATAAAAACTTGTCCATCTCGCGGATGCCACGAGCACCCCGTCACCTCGCTGACGTGGCCACTGTAACGATAGTGTCAATAATTACATCACAGAACTACCAGCGGCGAGTCGTACGCAGTGTGCTTCATGTCTCTGATGTACATGTCACCCTTGACAAAAGTTGCCCTGAAAACATGTCACACAGTATTCTCGCGAAGAATCCGCTGTACATACACTTCTTCACCTTCTCGATCATAAAGCCTGGGCTGGAGGGTGGCAGGGATAACGAGGAACTGTTGCCCGTTGTTTGAAAACTTCACATCATTGACCTAATCAAGGTATGAGGATCCAACTAGAAATCAAGGGGCGAACCCACATAGTAGCTACCTGCTGGCTCCCACGTCTTGAAGGACCTCGGATGGGAAGTCATTCCACCAAAATCCCAAAGCTTGCAGTCGTAATCATGCGACCCACTGAGTACCCGCGCACCGCTCGGATCCAGTGCAAGGGCAGAGATGACCTTGGTATGCTCTTTGAACGTTGCCTCGTGAGTGATGGGAAACTCAGACGGGGCGGAAAGTGAGGGAGAAGTGGGGTCGTACTCGGGCTCGTCTTGTTCTGCATCTGCACTATCGTCCGATACTTCTTCTTCTAGCCCGTCAGAAAGCACGGGTTGCTTTGTGGGTGGAACCGGCGCTGGCTGGCCAGCCTCGAGTACCGCAGGGCCGTGGGTAGTCTTACTCGGTCCTGGTTCAGGAGTTTGCCTTTCCTGTGGATGAGAGACGGACGGTTAACACGAGGAAAGCGAGTGGTATAGCTACTGACGGGGACATCCTGTCTCTTCGCCACGTCAAAGCGAGACGGATCAAGGACATGCTTTTTGGCGGCCTTGCCAAAGCCAGATATCCCCATTGCCGCGAAAACGTCCATGTCGGTCATAACGTGTGGGTGGTCGCGGGGAGAGACTGGTGGCAGAGGTCATCCACGCCATTTCCATCCATATGTAATACTCCGACTACGCTTGTATTGGTACCACTAGGAGTGTCATTCATCACCACACCGACATGTTGAAGCGACAGCGTCCAGCAACGCCACCTCCCTCGTCGCTCGGTGACCCCCCTTCATTCCTCCAGAACGAGCCCATCAGGCCATTCCAACCATTACATGCCAGAGACCCATCCGAACATCGTTCCAAACGGCGGCGTACACAACCACCCCCGCTGGATGGTGGATTGAGGGGATGGTTGGAGTCGGAACCAGCTGGTTCACATTGGGAAAGTGACGGTGAAGAGGACTGGATAGAAGATCCACACATCGAGTCGGGATTACCCTTACCTCCGTCAACAACAGCAAGTCCGTACAAGGACGCAAACATCCTCCTCCACGAGCTACATGTCCTTAATCAACACAGGCTGCTGTTCACTCGCCCACCTCGAGATCAGCCTTTGAACCCCAGCCCCAGAATGCCGCTACCCCCTGCTCGTACACACATGGAAACCGCACCAGTGGGATACGGACCAACGGCATGGACAGATCCCACATTCCCACAGTTTACTGGTGATGGAATCGCAGGCCGAAGTTGTCGCCTTGAAATTGCCGAGGATAAAGGGGTCGTTGAGGAAGTCCAATGCGTGCGACAACGTTATGAGGGTACTAATAAGTATGGCGCCTTCTTCTGATAACAGCTGGTGCGACACTGAACCACACTTTCAGATTACTTGGTTCACTCTTCCTTTCACGCAGACGTGAGGTAGAAGGGATGACTTCCTCTGCTCCGAGCTGCTGACCTTTTTTGGACTTTTTCTGTCTATCGTCATCACATCTTCAACACCATGCTTGATTGTACACACATGCTACACGTGTATCATGTATACCTAGAACTCAGTAGCCGACAAGAGCAGTAGACATCATTTTTTAACGTATGTATTATGTTGCCTCCGAAATACGCCCAAGTCCCAGAATCACCTCACGTTCGAGTGCGCGGCTGAGCTCTTGTTCCAAAAGAACAACCATCTCCTCTCCGCTCCGAGAGTATCGCCAGTCGTCCGTGGATGGCACGTAGTCGTATCGCTTAGGTCCACTGGCCGTTCAGTCAGGAGCGATTATCAATCGGTCATTCCATTCGCATGTAGGGACCACACGTGCATCAGCAGAGCCGTGTTGGCAGAGCACCAAGGAGATTGTACAGGTGAGCAACGACTTGCTCGGCCGTAGGACTTGGACTAACCTGACCGGTGAAGAAAGCCAAATTTGCTTGTTTGGAGGCTGCTTATTGATCACATATGTTCCATTCGAACCAAGGTTGAGCGTCAATACACCACTCTGCAATGATGCTCGTTAGCAGTTTGTGACACCGTGCTTGGCATCTGCGGGCGTCGTCGAGCTCACAAGCTGGAGAGGTCGCCCCGCAACTTACATGGTAGTCAACTTCGAAACCCTTGTCGGTTATTTCGTCCAAAAGGTTATCTAGTCGTTCGAGCAAGAATATCATGGTTGCATCTGCAAGGGCGTGATACCGATCCATGGGAAGGTCACTGCAATGATTTAGTGACCAGGTTTTCATTGAACCCGATACAAGAGCTTTCAAAGAGGCACACCTGTGTGTGATATGAGGTGCAGGCGTACTGAGTGCCCGTATGCACAGACGAGGCTGCAGCACGTAGGCAGAATGCCATGGCGAGGCAGGCCTGGTGGGTAGCATGGCAGTCCTGGCCGTTGACAACCGTGTAGCATTCCTTGTGCGTGGTGATATTTTAGCCTGAGATTGCAACAAAAACCTTGGAAGAGTTCGGGCGGGCATGGTTGTATGTAATGACAACCCGAAGACAGAAATTACAAGCAAGGCTGGAAAATAACCGAGCACAAACCCACCTTTCCACACTGGTGGGATGTGTCACTCTGGTCAGGGGAACGAGCCAGAAGCGAGTTGATAGCTGATGTCGACAAATGATATACTATTGTACAATGTAGTCGACATGATTGAATGAAACTCAGGAATTTTTACCACTCCCTTCCCGAGACACCCAGTCGAGCCAAGATCCCTCGTAATTGATGACGCTGTGAATGGACGATTAGTACGCAGGAATAGGCAAGTCAGGAGACGAGAATACCCACTTTTCATACCCATTTCTTCTGGCGATGTCGGATGCAGAGGCACTTCTCTTGCCACTTCTACAGTAGAAGACAATCTCCTGGGACTTTCCTGGCTTGTCGAAGCCGTGCTGGCTACGAAAAGCCTCGGCGTTCAAGTTCAAGGAGTTGGCGAGCACTGAAAGGGGGAGGTTCACGGATGAGGGAATGGACCCCTGCATCACTTCGTTGGGTTCCCGTACGTCAATCAAATAAGCGTCCTAGACGATCGGGGAGTTCGGAAGTTGCGAGGATGGCGAATGTGAGACCGCACGTTACTAGGACTGAGAGTCTTTGGCTTAAGCTGTTCATAGGTGAGGATGGAGCCTTTCCAGTTCTCTTGCAACTTGTCATTAAGTTTGCGAGCAGCCTTGAGAGCCTCTTCGTCGTTGACTTTGGACGACTGGTGGCGAGCAAGGAGCTGGACGGACGGCGCCGCAGCCCTGCGTACGAGGAGGGCATGGCGCCAAACGTGGGAGCGTGAAGCACTGACCCGGAGCATCTTGGGTGTGTAATGGCAAGGATGATCACGTGCTAGGTATGAGGTGACGATGAGCATATTTATATCGATTTGCTCGCAGCTCAAGCGCTCAATCCCAAAAGACTTACCGTTGGTTACCCGTAGGATCCCTTCCGCATTTTAACGGTGCAACGTTGGACACCCGGGTGAGCGAAAGCACCTAAAAGGTAGATCCAGAAAGATTAAAACTCCGACAAACCTGATACCGGCATTTTCCGATTGGATGAGCAGAAATGCCGCACTGATCATCTTACATACCTGCTCTCTCTCCTCTTCCTCTCTTTTCTTGCTCCCCCATCTTACCCGCTACAAGACAACCCCTCCGACGCTCGTAGATCGCTCTCTCGACGACAAGAGTATACACATTGCCCCAGGTGACACGAGGCAACATGAGTGGGAGCGCAGTTCTCAGAACACTTGTGTTGCGTCGTACCATCATCGACACCCCCAGTGTGTAAAACTCTTCCTTTGGTCTCTTCTTTGATCCAGCTTGCGACCACTTCATCTATTTCACCCGCATCGGTTGGCCGTTCAGGCTCCCTACATCATCGATGGCCGCACTATCATCATTAATTGGCCAGTCTCGCACCTCATCCCTCTGTTTCATATAACCCCTTCTCCTTAGACATCCCACAATTACCTGAGTTCATCGTACCCATGAAAGTGAAACTGGTGCTATAGCCGCCGCCGCCGCCGCGGACATTACACTCTGTCGCCATGGTTCACGTGATAACCTAGCCACGGGCTGGTTTGGATCGGTTCGCGTCTTTTCCCGAGTGCATCGATGTATGATGAGAACTGGAGACACGCGGCCGCCCGTGATCCGATTGCAACTACTCGCCATTATTAGTTCGGGTCGCGGTGAGTGGAATCATAACTAGGATTGTACTGAAACAGTAGTGAAACATGCTGGATGCAAATTGGGTCAACCTCTCACCATAATTCCTTTCCAATAGTTTCAACATGATTAACCCTTATTTCCAATTATCTCCCTCCGACGTATAAGTCTAAATTGGGTTATCCACAGTCTAAGTCCCAGTCGTGATACTTATCGTCAGGGCATTTCTTTCCCTTCCCTTTAAGTCACCTGGTCAGCCACATTCTTATCTTCACCATCTGACGATTGCAGTCGCCCTTATCTACTTGAACCGTCGAGTGTCAGCGAACATGAGCAACTCGATGAGCAACTCTACCGACACCATGTCGATGATGATTCCATGGTTGCACTTTGGAGACACAGATTACCTTATCTTCAAAGCTTGGCAGGCTTCGTCTCCTGCTGCAGTCGCAGGCGCTTGCATAGGGTTGTTTCTGTTTTGCATCTTGGAACGTTGTCTTGCCGCCTATCGACGCACTCACGAGCTACACTGGAGGACCAAGTTCGCAGGCCAATGATTTCTTATGCACCCGATTTCTGACGATCATGGCTAGAACAATCCTGATGTCAAGCAGGGTGGTTCCTGCTGGCAAAGATGATACCGAAAGCTTTAGAGGTGGCCCCAGTCCCACTTCTGCGCGTGCACAACTCGTCCCTCCCTTTACACCCTCTCGCGATATCACACGTGGAGTAATTCAAGCCATCCAGTCAACTTTTTCGTACGCCCTCATGTTGACTATCATGTAAGTATAGTTGGTTTCCGAACGTGGTTCAAAACTTCAAAACAAACACCCACAGGACTTTTAACGGTGCATATATCATTTCTGTCATCCTCGGCCTTGGTGTCGGAGAGGTTCTGTTTGGACGCATAGGCCGCAAGTAGTATGATTTGGCGAAAGAATCTTGGTAGATGCTTGCCCCCGGTGATAACCAGTGTCTACATACCTCGATGATCGTTTATTTTTTCCGCATCCTGTAATCTAATAACAAGAGAACTCGCTGCTCAGTCGAACATTGTGAAGTTCTTTTGAATGTCGATGAACACGTGTGTGGATGAAAATCAGAAGCGCTGAATTCTTCTTGCACATGTGCTCAACGGTCGTGCCATGCAGTACGCAGAGTGCGATTGACAGCTTGGGATAATCGGTCACCACGTCCTCTCGGCCCTAGTGACTTTTGTCACTCCCCTGGCCAGTAGCGTTTAACCCTTTGAAGAGCAACCAAACAAGACCATCCTTGAGTGAAAAAGTTTTTTCACCCCCGGTGAACTGTGTGTACCTTGGCACCGAAAATGAGTTACATAAATATCGGTCAGTTAATGCCAGAGGGGCGATAATATTCTCCTAGAAAGCTATCTCGCACTCGAGTCGCACAATGCGCCTCATCTCTGTCGCTCTCACCGCTGCATTCGCTACTTTTGCAAATGCACACTTCCAGCTCCAATTTCCCCTTCCGAGGGGACCGTTTGTTCAGGATTCAGAGCCAAATTTCTGTGGTCAGTATATGCCAGCGCTGAGCGGCAGTTACCTGAACCCTTCGCTGCAGACGGGTATACCAACGCTGTGTCGAATCGTACTGTTTTCCCCATCAGTAACGGGGTGATCGACCTCAACAGCGAACACCCGACATGGACTGGTGGGTTCCTCGCCATTTTTCTTAAGGTGATCAGACAGGCCAACGCAGCTTTTCCTACCACCCAGTTGGAGTTATCATCTCCACGGCCCAAAATCCAACATCATTCGGGGACTTTAGCCCCTCGTTGGTCGTCCCCTATTTCAAGACAAGTGGAGAAGGAAAGTTCTGCTTCCCAATCAACATCGCGGCGTCCAACGTCTCTGGCATCCAAGACGGAGCGAACGTGACCCTTCAGGTCATCTTTGACGGAGGCGATGGTATCCTGTATCAGGTTGGTTTCACGTCCTGATTTCATTGACATGATATACGACACTGACAAAATGACTAGTGTGCGGACTTGACCTTGTCTGCCAATGCGACAGTTCCGAGTGACGCGACCTCTGGCTGTGCTACTGTCACGGCGAGCACGGCAGCGTCATCGCCTACGGCGACGGCTAGCAGCAGTGCTGCCGGGAAGAATATGGTGACAGTCCCTAGCGTTGTCGCGGTTCTTTTGACTGGCCTGGCATCGCTCCTTTGAGCAACAGTGAAATTCGCGATGAAAGGGCAGAAATCTGTGTGATGTGAGCATAGGACAGCTGTTGTAATTTGCACGATCAGTCGCAGTATTATCGAAAGTGGTGAAATTTATGCGTTTGATTCCTTGTCGTTTCAAAGGTGTCATCGAATCCTGTTTGATTGATATTGACAACACAACTAGATAACATGTTCTATCTTGTTGCAAGGCACTGAAGTTGTCAATAACTGAGAGATTTGCGAACCATCAATCAAAGTAGATTCGGTTGGGAATTGGACATGTGCTACATTTCTGTGGTCAAATATTAAACTGTCCGAATTATTCGCGTAGTAGGCGGCCGACTTCGTGTAAAAGATGATTGTTGTACCTGGTCATGACCCCTCTTCGTCCGAAAGTTTCTCACTGCTATCATTTGTTTCGTTGCCTACGCACGGTCCATGTCCCCAAGCTGGTTCACTGTGTGCAAGCAAGTCAATTGGTCGTTGATTCCCACGGTTGTACCAGTCACAAACAAATGAGATCATTTCGATGTCTTCCTTTCGCTTGTAGCTCGCTGCAATTATGTCATCGGAAGTCGCTCTACCTAAGACCGGAAGATCCCGGTGTCGTCTGAGGCGAAGATCGAAACGTTGTAACTTGTAGGACTTACAGAGACTAGCTGAACCGATACTTACATTTTACCCCTTTGTCCTGACTCAGGTGGGTGATGCCGTGATAAATGAAACAACCGGAAACAGACCTCTTCCTCGTGCAGGCTTATTATCGATAACGTAGATCACCAAGCAACAAAAGCGCGATTCCCGACTGGCAGGGACCCTAGTCCGTTCGGCTAGCCGCTAAACGGTCTCCACTGATTTGCAGGGAGGGATATGCATACGTGTCATAGGGTCCAGCTGCGCAGCAAGAAACGAAGAGCATGACATCGATTGGAGCTGGCTCAGAGTACCGCGCCACGAAGATGAATCCCCCGAGACTCGCAGGTGGATGAATTAACATTAACTCATTTAAAAATTCTTGACCGCATCCGCGCTTAGTCCTCTCACTTTTCTGTGCTGCACCGTGCAGGTCCTCGGAATCATTGATCAAGCCGAGATTGATACCATCGAATCCAGAAACCCACTGAAATAGTCCGCTATCATTGCATATCATTCGGATTTCGTCCCGGGTTGATGGCAAGTGGATGCTATCTAGGCTACTCTTGCTATCAATGTCTTGGGCTGATTCCCATTCGCAGGGCCAGGGTGGCGGAGGCAATTTCACACGATACATATGGCATGGCCCACGGAGCTTCGAAACTTTCACTGAGACACAGATCATTGCACTGCAGATCTGAGTCCAACGCCCGCCGGGAGCTGACAGTCTCCTTCGGCACACACCGATAACGTGATGGGCCCAAGTGGTATGTCTCACGAATACAGACCAAGACTGACTGGGAAAGTCGGCATCTATATATGTCGATCTGCGTGATAGCTGAACTTACAGCTACGGTCTCCATCGGATGTCGTATCAAATTACGGCCTGTGGCCTGAGTTGAGGCGCGCGGGCTCAACTGAGCTGTCGTTCGTCATCATACCGAAGGTTCAAGCTCAAGGTTGAGTGGCAGTGTATGATTGA
This sequence comes from Boletus reticulatus, assembly GCA_038093535.1. Lineage (NCBI taxonomy): Eukaryota > Fungi > Basidiomycota > Agaricomycetes > Boletales > Boletaceae > Boletus > Boletus reticulatus. The sequence goes on from JBBPSJ010000001.1 coordinate 437,353, forward strand.
TCTGGGGTTTAAAGGGGCGCGCCGTACCGAACAGCATGCAGCTTGCGTACGTAGACCCCCGATCAATCACGGCACCGCAGCACAGTACACTGGCACTCCCCTCTCACGAACCCAAGACTTGTGTCGCTCCCATGAGGTGGTTTCGACGACGAAAGCGCGATCAACCTTGGGAGGTCGTAGGATGCGAGATTGTAGAACCCGTGCTCATGTTTGATGAGTCAGGTGGTAGTCATCCTACAACTTCGAGGAACACCTTCTAATCGCCTTTGCTTCCCAGAAATTGATATCGTGCGCGTTGATGCATATAACACGTGCAGGAAGTACATCTTCGACTTCAAGAAGCACGTTCCAGACGGGGATCAATGCGTAAATGCACTTTTGTTCTCGCAACACCAGCTATTACAGGAGGTTGCAAGAAAACATTATAATGTATTGCTCCTGGAGGGGTGAGTGAAAGTTTCCCGATTTTTCGCGGTAGACTGACGATAACTGGATTCTTAGCTGGACATTGACGCGCTTACGACGGGGAAAGCAGAATCGGCTAGAAATAGATTATATCGGACGCGCAGGATATGTATCCGGAAAACCTCCTGCCTCGCGACGACCCCCTTTCATAGCCGTCCTTCGAGGACAGCGTATGCCTTCGTAATTTATTGATCGTGTGTGTATCTTACCACTCTCCCCTCTCTATTTGTATCTCATCCTCGTGGGCTTGCTGCGTTATCCCAAGCATATAAATTTGTATTCATTCACTGTATCTCCCCCGTTAGGAACGATCTGACTGTGAGACAAAATTGAAGAGGTAACGATCACGCATTTCAATGATGGGAGGTATAACAGATGGTGATATTACCTCAAGGTTTGCGTTTTAATTTGGAGATGCCTCGTGCAGGTCTTCCTAGGCGAGCTAGACCGATCAAGTCACCTTGGAGAGAGAGTCGCGGAGGCGGGTAACCAAGAATACCGGAGGTGAGGTAGCCTTTGCCGCTTCCGGCAGGACGTATATAATGGCAAGTCGTAAGATTCCAGGTTCTTCGGCCCACCTCCTCTGTTGATGTACTTCAAGCTCCTTGCCAACCCACTCGACATGGTCAACTGCTGCACGCTCGTATTCTCCCGCCTCTTTTGCAAGCAGATCGAGCACACTCGTCAGGACATCGAGATCGCCACCCAAGGCAGTGACAGGGACAACATCAAGAGTTGTTCGGGTCCGGCATGCACGCATGACACGTTGGTCAAAACGACGCCCATGAGGGTTGGACCCCGCGTCGCGCACACTGAGCAGTTCCTTTGCAAAGGAGGTGTCGACGCTCGGAGACTGGTCGATATCTCGCGCAAAGGGCTGTATTCCGTGGCAAAGGCGATGGGCGGTAATGTGCTACTTGAGGAGCAGTAAGTCTTTCCCCCTCGATAGCACCAGCAATTCTGATCAATGTGTTTCATTCCGACGTAGATGGGATTGTATCATCCGTCATGCTAAACTGCAAAAACGGGGTGAATTCAAAGTGGTGGTGAGCACCCTTTTCCCGCAATGTGAATTAATTAGAACGTGCGTTGGACCAGGTTCATTACTCTGCGACTGTGGCGCGGTCAGCATGGCCAGATGCGCAGAAACCCGTCCAGATCGAAGCCGCTAAAGGCATCAAGGGGTTAATGACCGTTTTAGATCGGCAAGCGGAAATCTGCTAATCCGCAGCTGTCCCACTTTTATACTCTTTTTTTTCTTTTCGGTTTTTAGGGGTCCAAGGAGTTTCAATCATTGGGTATATGTATCGTTATGCGACATCGAGGGATCCGTCTCCACCTGTACAAGAAACACCATCACTTAAAAGTTACATCTTGACATGCAAAAGTAATGACGAGCAGCGACTAATGTTGTATCACCACTTACGCTAGTTTACATCTACCGTACTAGACCGTAGAACTCGCAATTCTATGTTGACTTATCGATGTGGCTCTCCGCCCTGCTGGCGTAGCCTGTCCACGACTGGGGAGAGTTTCATTAATTATGGCCAGAGTCGAGCCTGATCCGTACATACCTCGTCGTAGAGCGCAACGCTTGGTGCACCCAGGAGTTTCAGACCCAGCCATAAAACCCCGGCTGTCATGCCGCTTCCACAAGACGTGGTAATCGCGCGTTTCCCCGTCAATACCAATTGTGCCTGGTCAGCTCCAATGACGTCGACAAGAGCTTGGCGTAACTCGGGTTCAGATATGAAAGTGGTATACTGGACAGAGGAACCAGGTACTGTGTGACTTTTGAGGAATACATTGAATGGGAGGGAGAATGAATGGGGTATGTGGCCCGAAGACAGACCAGGCCGCGGCTCGGGGTCAGTTCCAAGGAAACTGCACGTTATCACAGATGAGGACACGGCATAATCTGCAGCAGAGCAAAGGGGGCATACCGGCCACGGGAACGTGCGTCGACCAGCAGTTCTGCAGCAGGATCCGACGCTGAGTCCAGGAGCGAGTTGGCTACCACCTGTTCGTAGGCTGCCATCGGTTCTCAGAAAGAATGTGATTGGCCGATAGCGCAAATGAAGTCTCACAGCGGACAGCCGCCCCACCGTAGACAGGGGTAGGGTAGGTGGACCTCTTCGCTTCTGCCGGTGGGAGACGAGCAGTTTCGAAACCCTCTGCCTCCCAACGTGGTAGACCACCATCAAGGATGCTAGACTTTTGATGGCCGAATGCCCTGAACATGAAGAGTGCACGAGGCGAAGAGAAGACTCCGTGTGTGTCGTATCTAAGTAATCATGGTCTCCATTGGGGCCAGTCTCTCGGCTGGGAAACGAGCTTACATTACCACGTGTGAGTCGGTGTGGATACCAAGTTTTTCTGTAATCGGAACTGTTCAACGGAAAGAGAGACCGGAGGCGAGGAAAACAGACCACAGGCATCAGCGAACACACGCTCAGAAGGCATCATATGCTTTAGGCCGAGCTCATGAGGGCTCGCGACTTCGTCGAGGTCCAAAAACTGTGCGCCAGGGATACGCTTCGCCTGGAACTCCTGGAGCGGTCTCCGCGAAGAATTGGGCATGAACCAAGTGGCGTCAAGGACCGACACGTTGCCCGAAGAAACCGCATCGCGCAAGTTGGACGGTGAGAGCAGATACGGGACCGCCGTCATCGTGGACATGAACCTGGGTGGGAACGGAGCGACGGTCCTCCCCAGACGGGACAAGACGCTGATCAACATCTGGATCCAGTGTCAAGGAGTTTGTTTGTTGTTGACCTAGTCGAGTCCCGATTAGGTTCCTCCCTCTCACCACCATGCCGTCTGATCAGAGCACCTGGTTGATCGCAATCCCAAGCGACGGCGATGCAGAAGGACTCCTCCCAGAAATCACGTCCAAACTTACTCAGGCGTCCCGGTCCTCGCAAGCAGCTGTGACTGACTTTGCCATCCCAGCATTCAAGGTATCTCCCTGTTATGTTGATACTCAATTACCGTTCATTCACCACTGGATTCGCAGACCGGCACCCTAGATTCCCTCATCACCCTCTCCGAGGAACTCCCAAAGCAGGACGCGTTCTTCACATCAACCGTCGCCAAGACGGTCGACACGTTGCGCAATCTCCTTAATAATGACCCCGCAAAGCTTGCACAGCACATCCTGGTGAACGAACGAAGCGTCGACGATTACATTTTCAGTGGTTGGAAATGGAATGAAGGCAGATACGGCGTGCAAAGAAGCCTGCGAGAGACCGTTGACGTGCTTAACAGGGTAATATCACCGCCGTCCACCCCACCCACCCCACCCAATCTTATTCATATCCACCGCCGCATGCTGATCACGCGTCCAGGACATGGCATCCATCGACAACATGATGAAGTCTAAACTCAACAGCTACAACCTTGTCAAAGGCTCCCTCGTGCAGATGCAACGGAAGAAGACGTGCGTTCATGCCTCATGTCACATCTTGGTCCTGTTGCCGATGTCTTCAATCTAGGGGCAATCTTTCCGTGAGGTCTCTTGTCGACATCGTGTCGGAAGAAGACATGATACAGGATTCAGAGTACATGCAAACATGTCTCGTAGCAGTACCAAAGTCAGTTTTTGTGACAAGTCCCTTTTCATCTCTTCCGCTTGCACATAACTCATCTCGTCCGATTTGAAAAGAACTCTGACGAAAGAGTGGAATACGAAATATGAACGTCTGACGAGCATGGTAGTCCCGCGTTCGTCATCGTGAGTCATTCTAATGTCACGACATAAACACGTTTCTGATTGCTGTGTGGCAAACAGCACCATCGCATCTGATGATGAATATACCCTCTTTTGCGTCGTGATTTTCAAGAGGGTACACGATGAATTTGTGCAGAGGTGCAGAGAAAACAAGTACGTTGATCCGGGCGGATTCATATGTGGAAACCTGTCAAGGTGAACGTCGAAGCATTGCAGGTTCATCGTGCGTGACTTTGTGTATTCGGAAGAACAAATCGAGAGACAACGAGAGGAACTCGAGATGGCTGATACCACAGAGAAGGAGCTTTGGGTGAGGAACGACGCAAGACGCGCCTCCTTGGCATGTACTCACTTATCGCTTCTTCTAGACGGAGCTACTAAGGCTGTCCAGGACGAACTTTTCAGAGTCCTTCCAGCTCCTGGTGCATCTCAAGGTCCTGCGTCTGTTTGTAGAGAGTGTCCTCCGATACGGTCTACCTGCGAACTACGTTGGGCTTGCCATAAAGGTATGAAGCTTTTTTTTTCCTTTGAAGCTATGCCGATCACCCAGCCACCATAGCCCGATCCAAAGTCGACCAAGAAGACGTTGTCGGTCTTGACAAACCAGTTTGCGTACCTCGCTCCTCGTTCCGGGCGATCCAAGAAACAGAAAAGTGGTGGAACGGATGAGTTCATAGGAGAGTATCAAACGCTCCTGGAGCAGGAGTTCTTTGATTTTGTGTTGTACGAGGTACCATGGATTGTTTTTTGATACTGGTTCATGTATCACCCAAGTGCAACTAGTCGATCGTGTTTATACCATGAGATGAATAGCTTTTATTAGTGGAAGGATAACTATATGGCCAACCCACTACTGTAGAAACTATCTGCCTATAATGTACAAAAAGCAACCAGGGAAGCAGAACCGCAGGAGATAGAGCAAAGTGTGAGGGAAAGAAACGCAGCGAGACAATGACAATCCTGACACAGAGAAATAGAGACACCGGATAGAAGCTGTCGGATCCAACGGTAGCCTTAACAAAACTAGGTACATCAGTTTGTAAGACGTGTGGGCATCGCGGAGCAAGATAATGTATGAATGAGGATGGCAGAACCAACGCAGCGGTCTGTCCGTCAAGTATGTGCAACGGTGATGAGGAAAGTGAATGAGACTATTTCAACCTTGAGAAAAGCGACGTGATGTATAGGGAAATGATGCCGTTGTGTGGTGGAGATGATGTGAGTGAGATAGCGAGAGACGGAGTAATGGATGCAATGGGATGGGGTACCAAGCGGAGATGCACACCTCCTGATACATGTCCCAGATAAATAGAAATCCTGGATAGGAGTCCCGTGACAAGTGAGAGAGAGAGACAGAGAATAACAGTCGGTTTCAGGATTACCGTACTCCTTCCACTTCCTCCTGAAACGGGTAAGACCATGTTCTCGACCGGGTAGTCCGCCGTATCGGCGCTCTTTATTTTCTTTTTGCATTCTTCCAACTTCTGTTCTTTTTCTTGCTCATATTTATTTCGGAAGAGTTGAGGGTAAGGTAGGGATGTCGAAGGGTGTGCGAACAGGGGCAACCATCAGAGCCCAAGGTTCGACATCACCCGCGACACCTCGTCCACAACTTCTTCATCCATCACCCTCGCGCTTCTCTGGGCAGAAGACCCGGTCACGGCCAACGACCTAGGCCCATATACACTGGGGAACGACGGCGCGGTGACGCTCGTCGGACTCGAATTTCCCCCAGTACCTCCCCCAGTAGATGTAGTAGGTGATTCCGGAGGTTGAAGTCGCGAAGAGCCCTCGGTGATTCGCGAAAGGGAATATGTGAGATCGAGGGACTGCGCGCGGTTTTGAAGAGATCGAGGTTTGGAGATCTGCTCCTTGATTTTGGACTCGAGTAGGGAATCTGAGCCCCGTTTCAGGGCATCCTCGGTATTGCGAGTTCGGGATGCAATTCCCGATCCCTAAGGACGTGAATCGGTTAGGTAACGAAGTTGGAATCTCAACAAGTAGAAACCCACAATCGGCGGTAATGGTGTCCAATAATCCAGCCCCGTCCCAGACGGCCCATATGCTGATTGCGAATCCTCATGGTCGTCGAGATCGTAAATGTATGCCGGTGCATTGAATAAGGCCTTCACATCCGGAGATGAATTTGCCAACCTCAGCCGTCGATCACCGAGAAGCTCAGACGACCGCGTCAATTCGACCGACTCTGTTGAAATTAAACAATGAGTCACCAGTCCGTCTATACAGACATATAAACGAGTACCCACCATGCCTCCTTGCGGTCGAAAGCACTTTGCTGTCAAAGTGTGGGAACGCCTCGGCAAACGAGTCGCCCCTTTTGTGTGTGTGCGCTGTCGGCGAAGGGTACACTCGTACATTATGGTTAAGCAGGAATTGCTCAAGCATCTCCCTTGCGGCGAGTAGGAAGTCACTGTTCGACCTTTGACACTGGAATTTGAAGCTATACTCGCCCTGCGATTGCAGCTGCGCTGTTTGCGGCGAGGACGTAGATGCATGGTCCAACGAGGTACTCGAACCATTCGTAGAATGAATGGGGGCGGGAGGTTTAAGATTCGGTGTGATTGATACTTGAAATTCGCGTTTGACACGTTCGACAAATGCGACAAACTCCGGAGAGGCACAGACTATGGGTAGATCGAGACTAGGCGGGACTGGCATGTCTGCCTCGAATGGAACATGTTCCTGTGAATTGTGAGACGAAACAAGACATGTGAGATAAATACCAAACTGACCAATAGCATAGCAGCAGCAATCTGCACTTGACTTTCGGGACCGAAAATTGTTACGACGTCGGAGGCCGTTTCTTTATCCGGGAACCGCACACGTGAGTTGGTCTTCGACTCAATGTCATGTATAAAGATGGCTTTTTCACCGAGTAATGTACGGTGGTATCGGCGGGGGATCGAAAGGGTCTCGTTGACATAATCCTTATCCTAGATGTAAATAAGCTGTCATGCCGAGTACCACGGCCAACTCAACTCACCTTTGGGTTTACAATCTCCATAACCGATTGCTTCAGATTATCCAGATTGATTGCATTCTTGGACGGCGTTCTCGCCACGACGTTATCCTCATTATCGTTATACCCGCCCAAGGCAGCAAACTCTTCCGCATTCGAAAACTTGACGTAAACTCCATACTTCTTCATGATCCTCTGAATGTTCCTTCCTCCAATGCCAATAATACGTTTATGGTATGCCTCTGGGACATGGAAGGATATCTCAGCAGGAAGCTCCTCTTGCAGAAGCGTCAGACCAGTCAGGATTGAAACATCGGAACCGGAAAGATCAATAAGGAAGTTGTGGTCGTTGAACGTCTCGAACTTAATTTTGACGGATGCTGATTGCATGATCTTGTTGATCTTGCCGTTCTTCTTTCCCGAGATGAACTCTCTATGTTCATTGGCGAGCTCGACCTGAAAGCGGATTTCGTGGTGGTATCCCTGGAATTTTGAATGGCGTGAGTGATCGTTGAAATATTAGAAACAAACAAAACGCACCTTGACGAGATCCAAGTCCAGAATCATGCCAACGGCCGCTCGGACTTCATACTCGAGACCATGCATCTCAAAGCACATGCTCTTAAAAACAACTTCTGCGCCCGTCGCCGTCGATATTCGCTTCAAGAGTGCCGTCATCTGCGGGATATTAAGTGTCGCTGGTGGAAGAAGCACGTTGAATTGGATTGGGAGAAGCCAGAAGGAGGCAACGTAATATTGACATGCCTTGATGTACAAAATAAGACAACAGTACAACAAGATAAAGGCAGAATACGCACAAGCTGCATGATCCCTCTGATCGTCCTTTGAACATTGACTCGGTGGTCGCCATATACGGTAATCAAGCTTGTCGAACTACCGATGGGTGGGAACTGAATGAAAGTCGCATTGTCGGACATGATAGACTTGAGGTCCTCTGCGCGATCAAGAACCATCCAATCCAGCTTGCGAGGGACGATGACAGTATCACGAGAGATGACGCTCTTACTCTGCACCAATTAGTGTTAAGAGGTATCAGAGGTATATACAACGAAACGAACCTTGTTTGCGGAGAGCTGGAATAGCATATCTCTGGCTCTCTGAACGCCGAAAAACTCCCCCGTGATCCATATGACGTTTGGATTGTGAGCCTGTTGGTGCTGACTGGCCTGGCTCTGACCAGAAGGGGAATTCCCGTTGGTACCGACTGGCGAGAGGAGATCAGGACCGACAAGTCCTTGAAGAGGGGAAGGATAATAAATGTTGGTGGCCGTCTCCTCCTGGATGGACTGAAGCACATGACGTTTACGACCGGCAATGATGGCGTGTAGCTTTTGGTCGATTTCGCAAGGTTCTGCGTGCAGACCGCTCTGTAAATGGGTTAAGAGACAGACGAGAAGGACAAAAAAAGGGACGGACAAGTTCATCCAACATGACCAAGAGCCTGACCCTCGCCAGCTCTGTCGCGTCGCCTGGACCGGTAACGACTAGCTCACAGACACGTTCAGTTTCAAGACCGGTCCAACCTGCGCTGGTGGAAATGCCGTCGGGAGGTGTTCGACTAGAGAGAGAAAGAGGGGAGTTTACGACGGCGATGTGGGCATAGGTAAGAGAAGCGATCTCGTCGAGTTTACGGCGCACGTCGGGTTTAAGTGTGGGTTTCGAGGAGGGGGAGTCGAGGATGTCGGAACGAGGGACCTTGATGGCGGTGCGATGCTGAGGGGTGGGTGAGCAGGAGGGGTCTGGAAGGGGTGGCAGAAAAGGGGACTGACCTGGACGGGGCTGTCTTTGAGAAGCCTACCACGGGCGGGCATAACATGTTGGTATGCGCCAGAGATGAAAAAATTCCAGTTGCGACCGCCATCTGAGAGGACGTAGGAGAGTTGTACGTTGTTGTTGCCACTCGCGAGGTTGGCGAGCTTCTCGACTGTCTCGGAGTCAGCCTGGTTCGGTAGATAGGGTTGAGCAGAGGGGAGGGAGAGGGTGGAAGGGAAGTTTTCTGGGAGATGCTGGATGTGAGGGGGGAGACGGTGGTCATGGGCGTCGAGAGAAGAGGAGGGGGAGTGGAGATGGCGGGATCTGCGAGGGTGTGTGAAGGATATGTAGTAGACATCCATGTTTGGGTTGGATGGTGAAGGAAAGGGAGCAAGTGCAATGAGGGGGTATGTTTCTTTCGGATTAGGAGGAGGGTATTCGCTCCTCAGCGCCAATGTCGCCTCGCTGCGGGCCAAACGACGCAGTGCGGGGTGTGAGCGAGTCTAGCGCGAATGTCGTTGTCAACAGTGGCTCGGAGACGCGATCTACTCGATGCTCGTCGTGCTCGTCGTCGTCGTGGTCGCGGTCGACGTTGAGCGAGATTTCTTTTTCGGGTGGACGAGTTTCTAATATTATTTTTTATTTTCTTACAAATACATAAAATATTACCAGATCACGGAAATTTCCCAGGATATCTCATGTCGAGTCAGTCCGTCGAGTGGTCCGTTCTCGAGGTCCGTGCCCGCCCTTGTCCTCGTCGTCCCCGCCGATCCTGACCGCCCCCGCAGTCGATCCACCCGACGATCTGCATATCCAATGAGAACGGGATCGTCACTCTTCTCGTGCCCGTCGAGCTCGGCACCGAGCACCCCGTCCACATCTTCCACGTCCCACACGACTCCTATCTCGCCGCCTCCTCCTTCTCCGTCTCCACCGATGCCCCCCTCTCTGCCTCCCTCTCTGTCCTCCCGCCCCTTCATTTTCGCATCGCACTCCCCCCCATGTATCCCACTCACGCTCCTCCGATCATCCAGTCCCTCCGGGCCACCTCCGCCTGGTTACCCCCGTCTACACTCTCCCTTATCAAGGAGCGCATGGCAACGATGTGGTCGCCTGGAGACGACTCGGGCGTTCTTTATACGTGGGTAGAGTGGATTCGCACGGGAGACTTCTTGGCAGAAGTCCAATTGCTTGGCGACGACAGGCAATCCATCCAGTAAGTACGTCATCCTCCCTCTTCCCTCTCTTGTTCATCGTCCGGTAGAATACCTCACCCGTCCCCTCAGTTCCTCCTTACCCCCCTCCATGCGTACGCTTCATCAACCAAATCAGACGAGTTTGCGCACACCTCTTATCTATGCGCGATATGTCTATCAGAGCGCAAAGGCGTTCACTGTCTCGCCCTCTCATGTGGCCACGTCTTCTGTAGATCGTGTCTAGTTGATATGTGGGGATTACATGTCAAAGAAGGTCAGGTCTCTCGTGTCGGGTGCCCCGAACCTAATTGCGGGAAAACCGATGCAGAGGGCGCAGATGGGCTCCGTGAAGCAACAGAGGATGAAGTCAGGGCTGTGCTCTCAGAAAACGAACTCGACAGATGGAAATGGCTCCGCAAGAAACGCGATCTCGAGCGTGACTCAACAATGATATACTGTCCGATGGAATACTGTCAGGAGCCCGTCGCAAAACCTAAATCCGATGCACGTGTCTCCGACGAAGACGAGTCTGGCTGGGCACGTCTGCGCACCTGTACTGCATGCGGTTATTCCTTTTGTGCTTTTTGCACTCGCACTTGGTAACACCTTCTGCATCTTCCCTATCGTTTTGTTGATTGGTACTGTCAGGCACGGGCCCCTCACTCCTTGCCCAATCCCTCTCACTTCCAAATTCATCCTCGAATATCTCTCAGCCCCGCCAGATTCTCCCGAACGCCGTGTTATAGAACAACGATATGGTCGTAACAATGTTCTCAGGTTAGTCAGGCGACGCGAGGAAGACCAAGAGAACAGGAAATGGCTGGATTCGAGCACGACGACCTGCCCCGGTTGTGAAGTGAGAGTCGAAAAATCGATGGGCTGTAATCACGTGCGTACGGCCAGCTTGTGACCCCCTAACACCACCGTGCATGCAAAACACTCACCTCTGACCATTGATCTCACAGATGACGTGCGTTAAATGTGGGGCCCACTTTTGCTACCGTTGTGGTACAAAGGTATCTGCAGCAAATCCGTATCAGCATTTCTCCACGCCACATACACCCTGCTTCTCGAAGCTATTTGACTTTGTCCAGAACGCAGAAGATGAGTGGCAGCCAGTAGAAGGGTTCGAATAGACTATTTCGTAGCGCCCGATAATATCTTTCCAGCGAAGAATGACGGAGCCACCAAGCTACTACTACAGTACATACGAGTTATTTCCTGTGCGTCAATGTACACCTCATCGACAGATTTGTTAAAGTCTAAATTGAGCGCATATACCCTCTTACAACAGCACTCACTTGATTCCACGGGACATTCTTCGTGGGGGACTATTTGTGATGATGCTCCGCACTGTGGATAGTGGATCCCTTTAATTTCAGTGGAAAATCCAATGAATCCCGAGATTCAGTGGATTTTTCCACTGAAAATGCATACCGTTAATTTCAGTGATTCACTGAACGTGAATTTCAGTCGATTATTCCACTGAATAAATCCAATGAATTTTCGTGTACACTCAATTATCAGAACGGATCTTGTGACTCGTCGGCAGCATGTAGTAGCGCTTCGATTGACTACTGCCTCGTCGCATGCCCGCTACATTTACATATAGGATTACTATGGTAGTACTCGGGTACTCATTGTCTCGATCTACTCCGAGTCCCTAGGGAACTGCACGGGTAAACCCGCGGGTGTCAGCGCCCATACCCGTACCCGTGACGGGTACGGGTTGGTGCGAACTGATGGGGCGAGAGGGTGACTGCTCGCATACAAACACGAACGCAAACGCATCCAAGCGTTCGCGTTCGCGTTCATAGGCGAACAGCCAGCGAGGGGGAAGGAGGGAGAGGGCGCGAGGTGGGTGAGGACGAGGGTGAGGGTGAGGGTGGTGAGGGTGAGGGTGGTGAGGGTGAGGGTGGTGAGGGTGAGGGTGGTGAGGGCGGGGTGGACGAGGGCAAGGGTAAGGACGAGGGCGCGGCATCACGTTGTCGTCCTCGTCACGAGGTGGGTGAGAACGCGGGTGAGAGCGGTGAGGGTGAGGGTGGAAGGACGAGGGGGTGAGGGCGAGGGCGAGGGCGTGGCGTCGCAGCGTCATTGTCGTTGTCGTTGTCCTCGTCGTTGTTCTCGTCATGAGGTGGGTGAGGACACGACGCCGCGTCCTCGTCCTCGTCGCGAGGTGGGTGAGAACGAGGGTGAGGGTGAGGGCGAGGGCGAGGCGCGGTGTTGTCGGGTGGGGCAAACGAGGGGAAGCTGGGAGTTGGGGCGCTCACGTGCAAACGCTAATGCAAACGCATCAAGCGTTTGAATTCGTGCTTGCACACGAGCACCGACAAGCGGCAGAGGGAGAGTCACGGGTCACAAAATTGTGACCCGTGTACCCGCGCGGTGTATGGGTAGCTTATGTAATCAATAAGTGGGGGATGGGTGGTTGTTGGAATTATCAGCACATATGGATCCGAGTCTCCTGCATACCAACAGCCTGATGGCCTAGTGGTTTTGTCGTCACGTAGTTGTGAGTTCGAATCTGACTGATGTAAAAAAAAAAAGTATTAAAGTGGCATTACAAGTGTACAAATCATAAGTCATAAGTGTATAAGTGTACAAATACAAATGATCAAGTGTAGTACAGTACATACGTGATAGCATAGCAATAGAAACATAACAAACATAACAATGGTTATCATCATAATGATTATTTTTTATATTACTGTCACTCAGATCCATTGAAATTCAGTGGAGAAATCAAGTGAAATTCAAAGTAAAAGAACATGAACTTCAGTGATTAAATGCACTGAATTTCAGAGTAAATCCGTGCCACTTCAGTGGATTTTCATTCACTGAAATTCATGTACTTATCCTGTGAATTTCTAGTAATTTTGCATTGAAATTCAGTGGATTTTAGCACTGAAATTAATGGTATCTACTAGCCACAGTGGATCCGGTTCCGCATTCACAGCTGTAATGTCTGGGTGTGTCTTGCTTTACCTCCGCATCCCGTGTGGCACTGTGAACTCTTCTGTGTCGGTAATCGCAGGCCCCGGTGTCTCATTACCCACACGATTGACTTACCCTGTCCTGCTCGGCTGCGGCCAATGTCTGCTCGAACGCACCGGACACTGGGATCCGAATCTTCCCACAAAGCGTTTGGTTCGGTACTGGGGAGTGCTCGACGCCTCGCGCTGGGCTGGATTTCCAACCCAAAGCGGTTCATCGAAAGCCTAGCTATACTAGTAGTTATCGATTTCCTGACCGAGTAGCAAGATGATAGACTTAGTAGTGCTGAGGATCTTCCGTGACAACTTTTTTATTTTTTACCACCTGCCACGCATGGCGACCGATAGGCCGCAGTCTGTCCATGCCCTCGTGCGCCTCCTCAAATCGTCAACCGACCCACCGTCGGCCCCAGGGCCTTCTAAAATCGAGATAGCCTCTCTTGCTTGGTCTGACCCATCTTTCCGGACAGCAAATAAGGGTGAAGTCGTCGGAGAATGGATACTCACTCTGTTTGCACAAGCAAAGAAAACGAGACGTGAAAAGGATGCAAATCCCGCCTTTGACCCCATTGCAGATTCTAGGTACTGGACTTTGCTTTGCGCCGTGCTTACCACCCCACCACCTGCAGCTGTACGACCCATAAAGACATGGCTCCTTCCACTGTTAAATCGATTCCAAGTCGACGCAATCGTCATCGACTTGCTCACTCTCCAGTCCCCTCAAGTACTTGCCCTAGCCCGGGCCTCTCTTGGTGTCATTTGGCCATTGGCGGAAAAGAAGATCGGTATCGATGCGCTAGCGGAATGTCTCGCCGCTGTTTTCAATGCTTGTACGGAGTGGGAACATGTGGACGATAATTTGGGCTGGATCTGTTCAGCTGTTGTCGCCACGTACAGGAACGCGCTGGCAAATGCAGGGAACAAGAAAAAAGTGAGCGTCTCGCTGGTCGTCGGTTAGTCGGCCAGACCTCGGTATCACCGCGGAGCTTGGGACTGAATCCCTCTTCTATGATTGTCTAGCTCTATAGTTCCTTTCTCAACTTACACCTTTCTTCCTGGCTTTGCGCAATCTGCACCAGCCCTTCCCTTGTTGGTCCTTCGTCTGTAAAACAACTCCAAGACAGTATATATGCTGCAGGCACAGATACTCTCTTCTCTCTCGATGCGCTCAAACAACCCCTCGACACCCTGTTTAATGCGCTCTCTGAGCGCATTTCCTCGCACCTTCTTGTCCTCCCTAGGCTTTTCACTTCCTTTTTAGGCGCGGTACACAGATATAGATCTGCGCTTTTTGCCTCTGCGACTAGTGTTGTTGGCATAAAAGAAGAGGTTAGGAAGAAAGGGATGGAATTCATAGAAAGATGCTGGATCCTAATCCGGGGTTCATCAAGTCTGACAGAAGATTTCGACTTGCAGAAGTGCGAGTCAATTATTGGCGTTCTAAGGATCGTAGAAAAGGAGCGGCTCTTTGTCCGTGACATGCATACTGACGTTACAAAGGCTGAACATGGAGAGGAGCTGGCTTTGAGTGAGGCAAGGGACACGGCTGTCAAGATGTTGGAAGCTGTGGATGCTTCCTCCAAAGGTAAGGTGGTTACATCGCCTTGGTTCCAAGCGTAACGCACTTGAGCAGACAACCAGGCGGCACAAACAGTTCTCTGCATACAGCTCTTGGACGTACTCGTCCAGATCGAATACGACTTTATAGGATCTGTACTGGAGAGAGTACTTTCCGGTCTAATCAACGTGAGTAGCGTCTGTATGGACTCTTGCGTCTCTGGATCGACTATGCCACCAGATTCCACCGTCGCTATCCCACCTTGTAACGGCATCATCCTCAGAATTTCTTGATCGCGTACTCGAATATCACACTAAAACGCGCACAGTACACACGTATGCGTTGGCACTTTTGGGTGCTGTGGTTGCGAGTTCCGTTTCCTGTACATATGGGACTCTCATGTCTCGGTCCATGGCAAGCACCTTCCCCCTTGCATACCATCTACCTGCTTTCGCGCGCGCCCTTCGCACAACCTTAACACCCACTCAAACCGCGCCTTCGGCGACCGCTGCACTCCAGGCGGTCGAAAGTGCTTGGAAGACCTTCAAGAATGCATATAAAGAAGAGGAGAGGTCTGGAAAGAAACGCAAGGTTACTGAGGCCACGATTGAGTTTGGTCGCGAGTCAATATTGGTGCCGATTCAGGCTCGAGTGTTCTCTTGTACTGGCCGTGTCTCGGGGACAATTCTCTCCAATCTACCTGCGAATGTATACACCAAGGACGAGGAGTATTCTTTGGATCATTTGTGGGGCGATGCTGGGAAGTTGGGGTGGGACGTCATTTGGGACTCTTTGAGGGAGGAAACTCCGAAGGACCACGACATGGTGCAAGCTAGAGGCAGCAAGAAACGAAAGCATGTGCTCAACACAGGCCCTCCATCCGTACTTTACCCTCACATTGTGGCGTCTGCTGCTTTTCGATTTCTATACGACGTCCGTGCTCGGGTAGCGTATCGACTCGGTGGATGTGATTGGCTTGGAGAAGCGCATGTAGGGACATTGCTGGATGCTGCACGGGATGAGGCATCAGATCCAGAATTGGTCCTCGAGATTGTACGTGGTTTGCTTCGACTTTCCTTATTCTATGTTCTTACCCTTCTGTACCAGATTCGGACCCTCCTCTGGCACGTCTGGCACACTCATAACAGCGAATCCGAGAAAGCAATGGAAATACAGGCAATCTTCACAGTGATACTCGACATCCTTACCACCTATCCATTGTCTGCATCGAAATGGTCTGGTGTATCGGCTGCGCTCACTCGCTACAATCTGGGCCTCGCAGTCCTGTATGTATTGACGAAGCGGTGGATCGACGTTCTCGAGTAAGTTAGTTTCTTCCATGGAGGCAGGAGGATGAGAGCGCCTTTCTGAATCTCGTCTTCGGTAGCACGCTAGCTCCAACGGAAAGTCTAGAGAAATTCGTTCCGTTGCTGCTCGCCGAGTCTCCTAACTTCTCCGATGGGGACACTCAAGATAATTCTGGCGAGATTCATGTGGAACCAGATCATGTTACCATCACACTGCGTAGTGTTCTTCTTGGTCTCTTCCGGAATGCTCAATTCTGGGAACTGCACAACATTCGAGGTTCGTCACCCTGTCCGCCCGCTATGTCGTCGTCTAAAATTGATCAACAGCGGTATTTCTATCGTCTGTGCTGAACCTAACCGCACAGCTCTCTCCTCACTGTTTTCCCACTGCTGAGGTCGAGTCAACGCCGCATTTGATTGCAATAGCTCACAATGACCTCACCCTCGCGTGTAGCGTATTCAGTCTCCTTCATTATGTGCCTTCGGAATACTTTACCCGTCCCGTGCGTGCTGAGCTGGTTAAGAGGGCCATGACTGGAGATGTTCAAATTTGCATGGAGTTAGAGGGCATAGCCGAGCAAAGAACCAAAACGAAGAGGAAGAGGAAGGATGGGAGCGATGTGGGACACCGGGGGAAATCTCACACGGAGGCGGATGACAGTGTCCCAACAGAGGAATTGAAGAAATGGATCCGTCGACTAACGTTCCTCCGCGTCTTTTTACAGCGCATGGGACAGTTTCTGGGTCCACCCAGCCACTCCGTGAGTCTTACATTACTACTCTATACCGTGCTCATGAAAAAAATGTACGAAGACTTCTCTGGGTTTTGTCAAACATCTGCTCAACCCTCCATCATTACCTTCCCCTCCAAAGGCACTCACAAATGTCACCCTTGATTTAATACAATTACACCTTATGTGCATTCTGAGTTCTCGCGTGTATCCTGCGATGCTGACAATGATTCTACTTTAGGAGCCTCCTCCGCTCGCAGGAGCCGCAGGCAGCGGCATCCATCTCCAGTGCTGTATCTATCCTTGTCGCCGCTGGACCGTTTTCAGGGTCTAATTCTCAGGAGACGTGGGCACAGCTTGTCGTTCAGTCGAGTGTACTCAAGTTTATCGAACGTACGACAGGTGACTTTGATTCTGCTAGGTACGGTCCTCTGATATGTTTCGCCCGTCGGTAATGCCGATCAACACACTATAGTCTGCCTGATCAGGTTAAACGCCCATTGAAGACACTTTTTGAGGCTCTAGAGTCCGCGCTTTCACGACACGCAGGAGAATCGGTCGCAAACCATGCCAGGGACCCAGCGAGGTTCCTTTCGAGCTCACAAATCAATGCGTGGTCTCGTATGTTGTCGCTGAAGCGGTGGCTAGGAATGAATTGTGAGTTTACCCAGGATCACCTATTCACAGTTTCTGACTCGCCTCTAGCTCAAGCTGCTGCAGTTTCGTTTGGGCTGAGGCTGGCAACATCAATGATTCATAGGGGAAATTCCGCTAGACTGGATCCCGAGACTTGCACAGGCATCCTCGGGCTTTTGTTTGAGGAACTGTGGTGCATGCCTGATGCTACGCGTAAAGTTCATCTTGATGTCTTGGTCGGTTTCTATGCAGTCAACTGTGATGACCGGGGTTCCGACAGTCCGTCATCCTTCTATCTTGCTATTTCGTGTTTCTCACTTTATTTCCAAAGTCGAGCATATCATGGACGTCCACGTCACACAAGCCTCGAAGAAAATGTCTGTTGAGGATTTCTCCTACTTGGCAGATGTTGTAGAAGAAGGCATTGGGGGAGGCGGGCTCCGAGTGGGTCACCGTGAGCGCTTGATCCATCTTGGTCAGGTCATGCTGCATGGCGCACCGCAAGGTAGATTTGCTCTCATAGGCGAAGTCCTATGTTAAGCTTTCATAGGTACATTCAAGATCGTTCAGCACTTTGCGACGCGGTGCTTCAATCTATTTGCTCACAGAGCGGAGGTCTATGGGGGTTTATCACCTTTAAAATTGCAATGCTTGGAATTTATTGCGAGGCATTGTTCAGATCGGGTGCGCACCTTTTGATGGGATCATGGCCAAATCCGCTGACGTTCGACACCAGCCAGCGGCCATCCGCTCCGTGGACCTCAGCAGTATATGGTCTCTGCTTAACAAAACACTCTCTGGTTCCTCAGATCACGACGTCACGACAGTCTTGCCTATTTTTCAACACATCGTCACCATCATTAGCGCACTCATCCGACTGCGACGTGACCTCGTCATCCACACTCTTCCTCACCTTAGCCTTGTCCTTTGCCAGCTGATGATGCTCACCCGCAAGATACGCCCGCAACTCGGTGCAAAACAAAGCAAAATCGTCACAGACACGTTCCCGTCGTGGCTATCTGCTTCCCAGCCTTTATCCACGGACGAAGGGCGCATGCTCGCCCGTCTCCTCACCTCGCTGACCACCAAGACGGTCCCGAGGACGTACACCGTCGCGTCCGCCGAGTCGCACAAGGCGGAATCGCTCGCAAAACCGTTTGCAAAACATGCGTCGTACGTCCTGATTGCGTACGTGGATGCGTTCAACGATCCGTTGTGTATTATCAATGCGGAGATGAGGAGAGAACTCGAGCCTGGGTTGTTTGCATTGTGTGAGATGGTGGGAGAACATAGTCGGGATGCTTTGATGGTGTCCGCGCTGGATTCGGGCGGGAAAACGATCTTGAAGTCACTTTGGAAGGAGTACGAAAAACAGCGATACGTGGGCAAGGGCTAAAAACAATGGGGCGTCTAGACGGATTCATGTGCGAGTCATCCCGGCCGTCCCTTTCTTGATCCGTTCGCTGGCCATTTACGGTCACTGTTATGTACTCTTGGGCGCAACATCTGACATGCCTGTACACCATAATCTGAGACATCGGAGCGCTTCAGCGGGGAGACACAGGTTGAGATTCTTTCGATTCCATCACTAAGATACATCTAGTTCGGCACGACAGCCTTGACATACACATCCCGGAAGTGATTCTTCTTCTTAGGTGGTGCCTGGTCAGGCGTCCAGCCAGCCTTTGCCTTCTCTTCCTTCAGCGTCCTTATGAGGTCAAGGAAATCTTCGATAGCCTGGGGAGAGGTCTGGACGTGCATCACGATGCGGGACCCATTGAGCTTGATCGGCTTTTCAAGTGCACCAGCACGCGCGACGATCTCCCAAAATTCCACGCCGATGGGAGACGGGTCATAAAACAACTGCCGGTTACTGATGGTTAAGACGGTCGTTTTGAACGACGAAGGTGACCCACGATGCAAGTTTCGGCAGGACTTAGAATCCCAACACCGATGTCTTCCAGACCCCGTTGCATGCGCCTAGCAAGCGCATGAACGCGAGGAAGAAGAGGAAAGTTGTGGGTGAGCGCATAGGCAGCACAGCCAACAAGATAACCTGTCTGGCGCATTCCGCCTCCAAAAAGCTTCCTGAACCACCGTGCCTTGGTGATGAAGGCCTTTGGGCCCACTAAACATGTCCCAATTGGCGCACCTGGAAAACGGTAGTGAGTACAGCCATGCTGGTGAAAACCAAATGGAACAACATCTCACCAAGGCCTTTGGAGAAGCACAAGCTCACAGTGTCAAACGGGTCACAAATCACCTTCATAGACATTCCTGTTTCGATAGCGACATGCCAGATGCGTGCACCGTCAAGGTGCATAATAATGTCCCGAGCACGTGCATTCTTTGAGATCTCGCATACATCTTCCTGAGGAATGATGGTCCCGTTGAGGGTATTCTCTAGTGCAATGACCCGCGTCGGCGCGCTAAATGCGGTCAAAGTGAAGTAAGAATAGGTTTCGGCCGCCCAGAAGCATACCTTACACGTGTACATCCGTGCCAGAGACGATGAGTGGCTCAATGTCTTCCCATGTCAAATGGTGACCTAACAAATCGATGGCATGATATGACCACTCCGACGGCTGTTTCTTATCTAAACTCACCGTTCTCAGGGAAGATAGGGATGCTGTTGGCTTGCGAGTGGAATGCAGCACCGCCGGCCTCCATCCTAGCCAACCAAGAGTGCATAAGAGAGTAGCGAACGATCCTATATCCTTACCGATATATATGAGCACGGGCGTCTGTGATAACCGAGTGAGGCGGCTGCTGGAGGTGTGTTCGCAGAGCGACTTGGTTGGACATCGTTCCAGAGGGCAGGAAGAGACCAGCTTCCTTCCCAGCTATCTTGGCGATATGCGCCTCAAACGCAGCAGTGGACTCGTCAGAGTAGACGTCGTCTCCAAGCGAGGCGCGAAGTCCATATTCGTTCATCTCCTTCGTTGGGACTGTGTAACTAAGAATCAGCGCATGCTCGATGTTCGATGGATGTTGATATCTACCTGTGATCGTGTCCGCTATCGCCGGTGGACACCTTCATTTCAATGGCCTTGCTACGTACTAGGGGGAACTTACAGATGAAGTTTCTCGATATCTCTTCGAGCTTGAGCGCATTGTCGGCCTCTTGGTTCTTGGTGAGGATGTCGCACCTGACCTCGTCGAAGAGCTTAGCAAGTCCAAGGTCTGTCGCGGACGGCATGGAACAAGACGGAACTACACCGATATCATGACTGGCAGACGGATTTATAACAGGGCCGGCGAGCACACTTTTGTCCTGGGCTGAATTGGCACGCGGAACTCCGGCGCGGACAAGCCAAGGTCATATGAGCATTTCGTGACAAACATTATGCAAAGGTCGGAGGCAAACATGTACGGTAGAAAACAGAAAACAATGCTTCAACGACTAATGTCCTGGAAGCGGTACCACTCTTTCCCTCCTTCCACTAATCGCGCATCAGACGGGAGATGGTGAAAACACCCAGAATGACAACGGCAAGTGCACCTATACTCGCAGGAAGTAATAGGTCTTTGTGGATACCCAACACCAGCTCCTGCTGCGGTGGTATGTAGACCTGGGGAGGCGATGCTACAACCGGAGGTTCCGGAGCAGCCTGTAGCTTCTCGACCGACTTCACCTCCTCGATTGGCGGTGTCGTGACCTCGATAGCCTTGGTCTCACTCTTGTCAACATCTGCATCCTCCCAATGTTTGCCACCTTGGATGAACAATACAACACGATCCAGACCCGCCGTGCGCGCAATCTTGACAGCATCAGCGATATCATTATCGCTTGTGATCAATACCGTATCTCCATCTGCATCCGTGTATGACAGTACAAAATCTGTCGGGTCAGGCTTTTTGTCTGGATCACCATTATACGAGGTGAAGAATGGATCTGTGCCCAACTTTCCGGATACGATATCGCGGAGCATCTCAACACTGTCGTGCCTAGCTTGGAATCGGTGCGTCCGACCACTTGGCGTACGGAACTTGAAAACATAGGTACCATCGTCGATGGGTACGGTCGAGGATGCGCCAGTGATGCTAGGAATATTACGTCCGCCTTTCTTGCGTAGGTACGCGTCAAGAACAGATTCGTGGTCATCATCAACAACGGAAGCAGAGTCGTTGGGATGAACTTCTGGGAAGGGTGACTGCTGAAGACGGGAGGGGTTATGTGCCGAGATAGAGTGACCATCCCCCGGGGCGTGCGAGCCTGACACGACGGATTCGGAGTCATCGTGACCACCGATGGAATCGAAGAAGCGACCCCACATCGGACCACCCTCTGTTTCAGCATGTTCGCCAGCTGCTTCAGCGCCCATTGCGTTCATCTAGCACACGTCAACAAAGGAACATGGTTGATAAAATATGACAAACCTGCTCGAGTGTGGCATATGTAAGTTTGAGTACGTCAACGATGGCCACCAGACGTCCGTCAGCTTCCACAACAGGGAGATTGAGGTAGTGACCATCTGCGGACAGGTAGCATCAGCGGAAGTTGGTCCGTGGTTGATCGTACATACTGTGCATTTTCTTGAGTGCATCATGCACGGTCGTTGTGGGAGGTGCAGTATCGGGATGAGGAGTCATTACCCGAATGACGCTGCAAATCCCGGCATCCAAGCCGGCAGCAATTACCCGGAGGACTATATCCTTGCTCGTGAAGATACCGGCGATCTTGGGGTGTGCACTGTCTAACCCAGGGGTATTCTCCATGACGCACACGGCCGTCACTCTGCGCTCTTTCATCAGCTTTGCAACCTCGCGAACGGTTGTCTTCGGGGTCACTGTCGCTGGCTGCGTGCGCGAGTCCATGACTGTGGTCAGATCGGGCAGCGCAGTCTTTTCGCGGAGCGCGTCTACATATGCAAGCATAGCGGCAGCCTGAGGATTCGAGGTCATACCGGGGCCAAGCTCTGACTGTACGCCGGCGAGAGCGTTGTAGAGCTTCTCGGATGCGGAAGAGCTACGTTCGACCTTGTTGAGGGCCTCGTGGAATACTCTGGTGATATCGAGCAAACCGACGACATTTCCTTCCTCGTTACAGACGGGCTACGAAAGACGGAGATGGGATATGAAGGAGATGACGGAGAGTGATGACTGACCAAGTGACGAAAGTGTCTTTGCACCATGAGCTGGAGAGCCTCTGTTGCACTGGTTGTATCACGGGTGACCATAGGATTGCGGGTCATGATAAGGCTGACCGGTGTCGAGTGAGGATCAAGACCTTCTGCAGTGACTCTGTATGCCAGGTCCTTGGCGGTGAATATGCCGCTGAGTCCCTCATCATCGTCCACGACGAGGACACAGTCTGTGCGCTTCGCAGCACATAGTTGACTGGCCTCCGCGACAGTGATGTTCTCGGGAACAGTGAGGGCGGGACTTGGTTTGAGGGCTGCGACTGTTCCCTTGGCCACTGGAGGCTTGGCTGTACGTTTGCTACGACCCGGCTGGAAGGCCGTCGAGACGGTGCGCTTTCGGGCGAGTTCGGACTCGATTTTTTTGCGGATTGCCTGGAGGGGGTTAGACGAGAAAAAGACGCGGTGAGAGACGGACCTCGTCGCGCCTGGACTGCTTCTTCCTGGTGTCGGAGAGGGACGGTGCGACGGAGAGATTTGAGGGCGACATTGAGGAAGAAGGGTTCGGGGAAGCTGAGCGGTCGAGGTGCCTGCTGTGAGCGGGGGAGTGAGTCGGGACGGGTATGCGAGACATTTTAGAGGGAGAGACACCTCTGAATTATCCGCGTCGTCGTCGGGCCGTGTCTCGTCGTAAAAACACCCAAAAATATTAAATATTCCCTCCCGCCTTTTTTGTATGCTCTTGTTTGTCAAAAACAAAATAAAGAAAATAGTTAACAAAATCTACCAGCATATCGTGGACCAAACGACGAGTATTCATAGCTAGCATGCCGAATTTCTCCTCCTCCTCACTCCCTCCTCGGCTCAATCACATTCCCCGCCCACTTGACCACAAGCTCCTTCGCCTTGCCCCACACATTCCCCACAACAGGCGGCACAACAGGGTTCTCCAGTGCAACGGAAATACGACCATCAGCATACGAGACCGCCTCCCGCGTGAACGCCGACTGGTAGTATCGCTGGCGTAAAAAGTGTGCATAAATCAACGGCGCAATCAACGAGTTCCGGAACAGAAGAGCCCCAAACGCAACACGCAAGAAGATCAACAGCTCCGCAAATGCCACCACTCGCATCGCCGGGTCATAGTTTGCTAATGCACCGCCAACAGTCAGTCGTAAACGCAGCGACATCACACCACGTACATTTCACCCAGAGCTGCAAGCGCTTCGCAAGAGGATGCGGCTGAGGAGGTCCCCCTGCGGCGGCGGGTGGCCCCGATGGAAGGTAATGAGCCATCAATGTCGTGCGCGCGAACGTCAGAGCGTGGAAGAGCGAAAACACAAAGTACGGCATCAACGCGACTATACCGCACGGCTTAGTAAAAACCCTCTCAGTTGCACACAAAGCTTACAGGCAACTGGCTTGGAACTCCACCAGAACACGGCGAGCAAAAAGTATTGGACATTCTGTGCATCCATCTAAGCGCATACACCCCTCTCGAGCTTGCAGACCCACCTCGTCTGTAATGGCCTTTTTCACGTACGCCAAGTTAGGTTGCGGAGTCTATAACACAGGAGGCGTGAAAACCAAACACGCGACAAACGGGCACCCGCTCTCACCCCGAGTGATTTACTGCGAACACGCGGATAATGTCAGTAAGGAATGACATGCCTCTACCACGCGCGCGGCGGATGCTACTCACTGGCACACGATCGCATAGCTAACAAGGGCACCCAAGAAGCTCGCTGCAATACCAGTCAAGTTCCACTCTGGAAAAGCTTGGCGAAATTATGACCGACCTTTGTACCACCACGCGGAGACGGTCGTAAAAGTGACGGATGCAATAAAGTACCGCAGAGCTACCACTAAAAGTAAGAAATGACCACCTGCCCATAGATAGTGCTGTACGTGGAA
Source organism: Boletus reticulatus (assembly GCA_038093535.1). Lineage (NCBI taxonomy): Eukaryota > Fungi > Basidiomycota > Agaricomycetes > Boletales > Boletaceae > Boletus > Boletus reticulatus. The sequence continues at coordinate 461,717 of JBBPSJ010000001.1, forward strand.
CGCACAAGGACACGTAGACAAAGTACATGTCAGTCATGGGTGGCATAGAAGAAGGATGGAGGAGAAATGTATCACCTGAGTCGTCGCCATGAGTGTTGCACGCAGTGGATTAGTTTCAAGATTGACAAAGATTGAAATTTTGGTACGAGGGTCAGCTTAAACGAGTGACCGAACCTTTGCCTGCTGGTGACTTTAGGGCAGGTATACGTGTAACCCTACAATAGGGTTCTATCCTAATCGGGTCACCGACTCCATTGCTGTCCCGACGCCTTTGCTTTCTTCCGTTCCTTGCCTTTTCTATACTTTTCCTTCTCCACCCATTTCTTTCCCAACGTCTCTATCCGCCGCCCCTTTCCCGAGTGTCTCCTCGTCTCATCTCTCTCCACTACACCCACCTCCTCTTCACTCTCCGCACCCTCCCCAAGCGGCATATCCTCCCACTCCTCCTCCTCCTCGTTCCGTCGTCGTTTCTTTCCCGCACTCGGCTTCCCTCCACCAATATTTATGTTGATACGGGGTGGAACGGCAAAACCAAACGCCTTGCCAACCTTGGCAAGATCCAGCGCATTGATGTCGAATGTCTTCTTGAGCGAATAGGATGCATATGCCTGGAGATAAGACCGGAACCCGTCTCTTGCAGATTGATGCAAAAAGTAGTTCTTTTGTAGCAGCTTTTCCAACTGGATTTTATGTAGTGTCAAATGCAAAATCTGTCACTGCGGTGTGACGACATACCTGAGTCTGCACATTTGCAATCCGTTCCACCGGAAAGGTATACTCGTTGAGGGGAACTTTTGCTTCCTTCAAATACCGCAGGAAACCTAGCTCGCTCTCCAGTAGGAACAAGAGACTCTTGCCGACTTTCCCAGCTCGCGCGGTACGGCCCACGCGGTGTATGTAGTCCCTCGGGTCGTCTGGCGGGTCGTACTGGATGATCCAGTCTACACGAGGGATGTCTAGTCCACGAGCAGCGACATCGGTACAGAGCAGGATGCCAGATTCTGCGTTAATGAACTCGAAGAACGTGTTGGTGCGTTTCTGTTGCTTTTGTTTTCCCTGTATCCAAACGGTCAACCAGAAATCACAATGCGCACCAGAACAAACATACGTGTAGGTCGAGCACCGGTACATCGATGTAATTCAGCAGTTCTCCGTGATATTTCACGGAATTACAGCTAGAGAAAAAGACAATGACTTTCTTTTTCAAGTTTTTTTTTAGAAACGTGAACAGAAGGAGAAAACGACGATCAGATGGGCACACGACGTAGCCTTGCGATAGTGTCGATACCGTGCTCGTCACCTCTTCCTTGTCCACGTCGATATGCAGAGGTCCAGGGCGTAGCGATATACGTGCAAGGTCCTGGACTTTTGTGGTCTGCGTCGCAGAGAAAAGCATGGATTGTCGACCATCTACCAAGGACGTTAACGGGGCCACAAATCGAGAAATACGTTGTACAGTACCGTTCGGAAGGATCGCAATTATTCTCTTCATCTCCTCCTCGAAACCGATTTCCAATATTCGATCTGCTTCATCGATGACAAGTGCTTTCAGGTTGCGAAAAACAAATCCTTTTGTGTTCTGCAATCATGAGCACTCGTCGGAGAACCAACGTTCGCAGCTGTTGCTTACTTGGAGATGATCGAGTAGCCGGCCGGGCGTGGCTACGAGTAGATTGACGCCCTTCTCGAGCTTTTCGGCCTCTGCCCTCCGATTCGCACCTCCAATGACTATACCAAAGGTCTGTGAGTGGTAGGCCATCAAGTCTTTTGCAACGCCAAATATCTGCAACGCCAGCTCTCGTGTAGGAGAAACGATAATAATACCAGTTCCTGTGAAGAGAGCAACGACTCGATCAATATAAAACAGCCGTGTTACTCGACAGTAGATACTCGCCGTTTCTTGGCTTGAATTTCATGCGATGTAGCAGTTCGACGGCAGGAATCAGGAAGGCGAGCGTCTTTCCTGAGCCAGTTCGTGCAGCACCAAGGACGTCTTTCCCGGCTAGCAGTGGTGGAATAGCTTTGGCTTGTACGGGTGTCATGGTCTTGAACCCCATGTCCGCGAGAGCGTTGTTCGTCTGTTCTGAAAGTTCGAGAGAGGAGAATGACTCCCGCTCGGCGACATTTTCCTGAGCTGTTGAGGGTGTAGAGAGCGTAGAGAGCGTTTCTTCCGCCATTAGGGTGTCGATGTACTCAGAGTAGACTCATGCGCTTGTCGGCAACTTCCGCTTTACTTTTTGCTTCGATGATCCACTCGAGTGAGTATGGTCGTTCTTACTTGGAGTTCCTATATCTCATCTCCCGATTCGCAACGTAAAAGCACTCTTATGCGCCGTTTCAGCGTGTCTCTCTCTGGTACTCGGAATCTACCTAGGGACCCACTTTGGCGCGAAGAACGTGCCCCCAGTCGTGCCATCAGAAACCAAGCCAGAACCCAGACCGGAATCAGAACACGGCGATGATGAAGACGAAGAGTGGGCTGACGGCGACCTTTCTTCCATAAAGCCACGGACGATGGAGCCGTGCAAACTTGTAACCACCTGTCAGCGCTCGGGCGAGGATCTCTTTTCTAATGACTATCATTCAGGTGTTGGTCGTGCGGACAGATTTGAAAATGACTCAAGGAAAGATTGCGGCGCAGTACGTGACTATTTATCACGCACCGACATCGCTCTGAGTTGCTCAGGTGTGGGTATGTCACGCATCTCGGTTCAGAGGTAGCTGTGTTGGACCCATAACTTTACAGTCACGCGACATTGGCATGTTACAAGGCACTCATGAGAACTAACCCAAAGGCAAGTTGACCATTCCGAGTCGATCTTTTACGCTTAAAGATACGCCTAGCTTGTACAACATTGGGAGCGAACCGGGTACGTTTAGTCGGCTTGCCTGACATCCCTAGCAATAAACTCGAGCAGACAAGCAAAAATCGCCCTTAGAGGAACCTCCGAGGAAGAGTTGCTAGAGCTGGAGGCGATCGCAAAGAGCCTTAACCTATGTGCTCGGTCGATACTTGACGCGTTAGCTGTATTTCATGGCGGTATGCATCCGTGTCACTGACGGTGTGTTGTTCTAGTGGACGTACGCAGATTGCAGCTGGATCGCGCACTGTGCTTGGAATTGGTCCCGGTAGGTTCCCCCACTGTGACCGCAGACTCGTCACCAACGGATGGTTCTGCAGCACCAGTAGAGCTTGTAAACCAAGTTACGGGGAATCTCAAGCTGCTGTGAATGCCAGAAAATACAATGTGCTTGTTGGATATACCGTCAAATACAACCCCTTCCAATAGGCAAGTGAATAGTCTATGTGCATTATCGTGTGCAAAGTAGGTCTAGGATGTGAGGACTTTGTCCCCCTTTTGTCCGGCATCACCATCTAATTGACCAGCCCCGAGCTGTTTCCACTGGACGCGTTACCACCGTGCCCAGCATTATCTGTTGGATCGATGTCAGTCAGACCCGACGTGCGTGTTGAATATACACACCTGAATCCAGTTCGATGAGTGCGGGATGGCCATCCACGACCGATCCTCCGGGTGCCTCGCCACCAGCCCCTGAAAACCCGCTGCCTTCCGGAACCTTGCTAGTCGAGTTGACGGCCCCGATATGGCTGAGCAATGTTTTTCCACTGGCCGCTCCAGAGAGAGCGCTGCCCCCGTTTCCTGCATTATCTGCTCTGGGTGTCAGAGACAACGAGCAACGGAATGATCCTCGCGTGCTTACCAGATGCTACCTTGAGCAATGATGAGCCCAAGAGTCCAGACATGGCGCAGCCTGAAAGCGTGCTCGTGCAACTGCTTGCTGCGGCAGATACAGAGCCCCCGGCTGCCTGACCGCCGACGCCAGAAGTTGCGGAGCCGATGCCGTTGCGTGCGGATATCTCGTCGACGGGGAGGGAGCGCACGGCTGCAAGGAGTGCGAATGCGACGACGAGGGCGGGACGGGAAGGCATGGTGATGGGCGATGGTCAAAGGAGGGGTTTCGACACGGCGGGCTTACGAGGCTGGCGTTCTGGTCACGTGAATTGATTTCTTGGATTACATCATAGCTATACTGTGTCTACTATCTAGCCATTTCCTTACACCTGACTTGGATGGCCACTACCATTACCCTCGCCAGAACATACCAATATTTCTTTTACACACACCCAAATCGCACTCTCGCTCTCACAGGAGGCACACTCAACGCCTTTGGCGACATCGTCGCTCAGTTCACTCAAAATGCCGTGCGCCCGAATTCTCACCGCTTGCTATTCTTATCGCTTATTTCTCATTGTCCACAGCTTGCCCAAGATCACCAACATCGGCCAGGATGGGACCCTGCCCGTACCCTCCGCTTTTTCTGCTTTGGTATCGGCATAAGTATGTACCGTGCCTTGCTCGTTAGAAGTAAACCTTGAACCCGCTCCCTCCGAGGCCCCATACTGGGCAGGTGGAACCTTTTCCTCGAACGCAAGTTTCCTCTTCGCAGGCGGCGCACACACAGAGTCAGTTTCAAGGCCTTATCAAAAAGAGTTGCTGCAGATCAGCTCATCATGTGAGCATGTCGTGGTCCGCCTGGCTTTCATTACCATCTGATCATCATTTCAATTGTCCAGGGCACCGCTCGGCGTATGTCCCTAACCTCCTTTGCCTGTACCTGCTCCTCACCTCACTTGTAGCTTGCCATATTTGTTGGCTCCATTGGCATCATGGAGGGCCGAACCAAGGATCAGATGAGGGAGAAATACGCTGATATGTACACCACTGCTTTACTGACCAACTGGAAAATCTGGCCGCTAGCACAGGTACACTATTTTCATATATCGTCGCGCCGCATCTGACATTTGCCACAGTTGATAAATTTCCGGTTTATGCCCCTACCCTATAGAATACCGTTCCAGTCTGCATGTGGCGTCTTCTGGACACTCTACCTCTCCAATCTCAATGCCAAGTATGCTTTCTTCTAGTTGATTGCCAAAAATCCTTCTGACCCTCTTATCTTCCAGGGAAGGTGAAAAGCAAGATAGAGAAGCTGCAATGCGTTAAATATATCCGGACGCGTCCGGTTTGATCCTTTGCCTTTTCTTTTCAAAGATACCTCCAGCCTCCTGCCACTGTAGTCTAGGTTTTGGTTCTCTCTTCTTACAAAGTGCCCTCAGGATTGTTGTCGTTTATTTTTAACTGGGTTGGTAGCGTTTTTCCAGGCAAAGTACCGATACACTCATTTTTATTGCAAGGGCAAATTACATTCCCATCACGTTTGCCCATACTTGGGTTTAAAGAAGGCTGGCGGAAGTTTTGACAACACGTCCACCAAAGGTCTCTCCACAAGGACCACTTCTCCTGGGCCCACAAAATCGAACGCAAGAATTGGTCGATAGTGTGTAACGATCCGCAGATTCCGCGCCTCGTATGCGCTATTTTGAAGGTCTGGACGTGGAGCGAGATTTGGAACGCCCTGATGCTCTTGTGGGGGATGTCTTCCCTCCGATTTTCGACGTTTTCGCGGTTCTGCATCTTTAACCAGCCAGTCAAGCCTGAGTTTGCATAGCCAGGAAGTGCCCCAGAAAAAGGCTTCTTTTTGAACGAATGTGTTAAAAGGTGGTGGTCGAACACTTTTTTGCGAGAGGTCGGTCATCTCGAGGTCACCGTTCATCAGACCCGATGGGGCCAGAGTTGAGCCTGGCTCGAAAATGACGCCCAATACGGGATCTGGCGTATTGAACAACTGTTTTGGGATGCGTGAGTTGAGGTCATGAGCCCATACGGGGACTTCACTACGCTCAACATCAAAGATGTGTATGGTGTTGTTCGGAAGGACGATCATAAGGACCTGTGGCTTTTCCGGGATGAATGTCAGCACGTTTGGTGGGTGAGGTAAAGAAGGTAAGGTCGTATGGTACTGTAGACATAGGTTAGCGACACTACTCCGTAGCATGAACCCCACACGTGCCTGGACCGAGTCAAGATTGAACACAAATGTCCGACAGAGTTCATCCGAGGTCGCGAGCCATTGTCCATCGGGGCTTACAGCCATGCGTCGCACAGATGGTGGACTGTCCGATAGACGCAACTCGCCATCTTCGTCGTCTGCATTTTGCACCCGTCTTCTGCCTGATCCACGAACCAGTCGACCACCGCTGAGAGGGATCAGTTTTCCGTGCTGGTCGAAACATCTCAACACGGTGGGCTCTTCGGTGCTCAGGTCAATTATGAGAACGGTGGAGGTCGAAACTGAGGCTAAAACCATTTTGCTCGAATCGGGTGTGAAGACGAAACAGCTCCCGCCCGTCGAACGAAATCCTTTTGAGCTGGAGGTGGGTATGTGCGCTTCTAACACAGCGGATAGTGAGCGAACCCGCTTTGGCTTCATCTCTCCTGTGGACTGATGCGGCGTTTGAGCTTAAGCACTCTTCTCAAATTGCATGAACGTAGACTTACTGTCTTGCGCAGTTCAAAAAGCTTCGTTTCGTATAAATCTGAGACAACGACCCATCGGCCATCGTCTGATAGGGCGCTTGCTATGAGGTTTGTTTGTGCATTGAGCTCCATCTCAAGCACACTTTCCCAGCTCACCCTCAACTCGGGGTCTGTAGAAGTATCCCTGCCATCAATGATCATCGCTGTACTCGGAATATCAAGCACACGCCAGATATTCAACCCAGTCTCGTGCATGCATGACACAAGTCTTGCACCCCTAGCTATCGAAACAGCAGATACATATGGAATCCGCCGATAATATGAGTCTTCGAACGTGGTCGCAACGCTTGTTGCTAGTGGATTGACGATCCGTGCTCCAACGGTAGATGTTGTCACGCTTGCAGGTAGACAAGGAGTCAGGACCACAGACATGTCGAGGCCGCCGGATACGAGAACAGGGGCTATAAACGGAGCACCGGGGGCGGGTTTCCGTCTGTAGGCGGGTGGAAGTGGGCTATAACAAGGCCACGTAGCCAGCGAACGTACGTCGTGCGAGTGCATTCGTCGCGAGGCTGACATGATCCATCGGCTCGGGGCAGCACCCAGAGTTGACGACGAAGACCCTGGTGTAGATGAAACATAAGTAAACTGGACAATTTTCTGGTCAACACCCGATGTGAAGACGGTTGTCCCATCTGGTCCAATCGTGAGGCAGAGTACGTCTGCGCTGTGCGCAGTAAAACTGTGAGTTTGAGTGCATGTCACTGGCTCCCAAAACTTGACGGTACCCAGTGAATCGCCGGATATAATCGTCCCATCGCTACCATTGTGTGAGTTGATACGAATTACAAGATGAACGGAAGGGCCCTCACGCAAGTACTCCAACTGTCCAGACAAGTGTCCTATCTCCTTTTATTTTGTCGGTCCCCATGCGGTCAGTTGGCCGCCCAGTACTAATGTCCCACTTCCGCAAGCTGCTATCCGAGCCCCCAGTTATGAGCCACGAATCATTCCACCCATAGTCTTCGGCATCGCTATCATCCTCGCTTTCCTCCCGGTTGTTGCGTTGGTTTGCAGAGCCGTTCGCTTTCGCTTTCGACTTCGGTTGCTGGGGAACTGGAGGACCCCACGCAATGCTGAGGATACGACATTTGACATGATCGAAACGGCGGGAGTGCTGGAGTGTATCAGCAGTGAGAGAGAGCAGTCGAACGCAACCATCTTCACATCCTAAGGCCAGCAACGTTGACGCGGAATTTGCTGACATGCTCCATATAGAACCCCCTTGAGAGCCGATCGTCCTCTGGAGTCGGTGAGTCGAGCTAGATAACTATCGGACATGAGAACGGCAAACCTTCACGGTACCTCTGGCCATGTCCCACTCCAAGAGTTCACTTCCACCCCCCGAACTAAACAGGCGAAGATCTGAGGGAGACGGAAATATATCAGAGGGAAATATATCTGGATATCTTATGGTTAATGCTAGGGAGTCAACTTTTGACGGGTGGGGTCCAGGAAAAGTCTACAAGCGATGGATCTGAGTATTGGATAGGGATATGATAAGCAGACAAACCTTGCGATGGTGCCAAGCCTGAGAGGCTTGTGATTCTCCGAGTTCTCCGGACCACTCGAGCAAGTCGATGTTCCCATTCGCGTGACCAACGACAAGGGTGCCGAATGCTGGACCGCGATCACGCTGTTTGCCCGTTGCCTTGGCCGTGAGCGGGGGCAGCGGCACGGGAGGAAATGCAAGGGCAGTTATCGGGGAAGGAGAGGCATCGACAAACCTGCATCGGTGGAGTGCAAGGGGGGGCGAATTGTCCGACATGGGTTTTATATGGGCCAGTGGACAACCCATCCATGGCTTTTTTGATGCTTGCCTTCTTTGGATATGTCATCCATGGTCACGTGAGCACCAGGTATTTTCTTTGCAAATTTGCAGGAAGTTGCCTCTGAGCTCAGCCCAAATGTCCATGTTCGGTCGTACCGCTGCTGCGCCTTCGGGAGGCGTCAACCATGAGCGAATCGAGATGGCTATCAATGAGTAAGCTCGTTGCACCGGTCGTCGTCGTGTATTAACCCTCTCCAGGATCGACATGGTCTCGGACGTCTTCAACCGCATCGTCGCGTAGGCTCAGTCAACATAACAAGCATTCGTTCTCACTCAACACTACGTACAGGTCGTGTCATAACAAGTGCATAAGCCCACGGTATGCTGAAGGCGACCTCAACAAGGGGGAGAGCGTCTGCATAGACCGATGTGTTGGCAAGTTTTTCGAGGTCAACAAAAAAGTCGGCGAGAAAATGCAGAGCGCAGGGGCCAACGCTCAAGCAACTGGTGCCACCTCCTTTGGGCTGTGAGAGTTATCCTCACAGCGCACGTCTGTGCGTTGGACGAATTCGCCTCTAGTCTCACACTCACATATGCCCGCAGCTGGCCCATCCGGAGTTAACACTAGACTATGCACACAAACATGAGGTATACTGCTCGTCGGCACTACTTGGAGAAGCTAGGGAAGCACTCAGCAAGCGTTTTAGAGTGCTTGTTCTGCGCATGCTCCTCTAACCTGCAATGCACCATGTAAATTACACGAGAACTCACTTATCATCATAAAACTCACGCCGGAGTCCGTGTCGTTAACAACTGTTATGAAAGAATCATGAGTGACATCAGGCAACAGACCGGTGTAATGGGGCGCACGAAGGTCTGTCTGCAAGTTGAGCATATGATGTTTTTAGCAGCTTCGTTGACCTTGGTGCGACTGGTCGGGCCTTTGTCTTGCTTGCCAGCGTTTCGTTCGCGCTTTTGAGCTGCTTTGGCACCCTATCATCGATCAATCGCATGTGAGTGTCCACCACTCAACAGCAGAATGAGCTCTTGATGGTACCCACGTTACCCATCGAAAAGGATGAAGACGAGAGTCAAGGTCCGCTGCGAATCAGTGAGCTTCCTTATATAATCTCGCTAAGATAAGATAATCGTTCGACAAGACTGAATAGCTCAACCATTGAGGTGAGTATTTCAGTGTCGATATTCACATGTCAGGTTCTTCACACTCTCACCCACGATGGACCCAAAGCTCCGAGCGATCATCGAACAGGTCAAAGTGGACATTCTAACCCCCGCTCAGGAGGCAGATAATGAAGCACAGCTCAAAGAGGTGTCCAGGAGCTTCCTCAGTGAGTTGATCTAATATCTTTCTGCTGCTTTTCCCATCCATGATCAGGCGATACAAGTACAGGTAGGGAAAAGTCCCGACGCTATGCAGGGGAATCCGTGCTCAGACAACCACTTATTCAGTACCGACAAAGGCAATGTACGACTATGCTATACGAGCGTCCGTTGGAGATGCCGTCTTTCATGATCCATGTACCTCTGCCTTCGAAGAGCACATGGCGCAACTCACCGGGAAGGAAGCTGCGCTGTTTGTGTCCAGCGGGACACTCAGTAACCAATTAGCGATACGAACCCACCTACTTCAGCCACCATTTTCGATTCTTACCGACGTCCGGAGTCATATCAACTCGTATGTTGTGATATCCTTTCTGTAAGTCACCACAGGAACATCTCGTAGGTATGAAGCAGGAGGTGCTGCCATGCACTCTGGAGCTTATCCGATCCCCGTCACACCCTCGAACGGTCTGTTTCTATCCACTTGAGCCTCATTTTGCATTGACAATTTGAAGGTCACCACTTAATTTTGGAGGACATCAAGGCCAAGGCCGTGCTAGGGTCCGATATCCACTTGTGGGTAGCATCTTCAGTCAGATGAACTTTGCTAAATTATTGACTAGTGCACCAACCCGTCTCATCTGTCTCGAGAATACCCTGAATGGCATGATCTTCCCCCAAAATGACATTATCAAAATTGCAGAGTTTGCTCGGGAGAATGATATTCTGATGCACCTCGATGGTGCCCGTCTCTGGCATGTAGCTGTTGAGACAAGGCTGTCATTGTCCGAGCTCTGTGCTCCTTTCGACTCTGCCAGCCTTTGCCTAAGCAAAGGTCTCGGTGCTCCGATCGGAACGTGCCTTGTCGGATCAAAGGTGTTCATAAACAAAGCATGCTGGTTCCGCAAAGCCTTCGGAGGGGGTATGCGACAAAGTGGAATTCTTGCGGCTTCCGCAGCTTTTGCACTGAGCCATAATTTTCCATACTTACCTCGCGTACATGCGCTAGCGAGGCGGCTGCAACGTGGGCTGGAGGAACTAGGGGTTGGCATATTATGCCCAGCGGAGACGTGTATGGTAAATAGGCAATCTCTCGATCATCGTTCTCGTTTACGGATCTCCTGCAGGTCTTCTTCGATCCTTCCACCATCGGTGTCGAATACGGGGAGGTCGAGAGACGTGCTGCCGCTCTCCCAGAACCCATCATACTAAAGGGCTCCCGGCTTGTAGTACACATTCAAACGACGGCGGAAGCGATCAATGACTTTTTACGGGTTGTCAGTGAGTTGAGGGACGAGAAGGTGAAGGAAGGTTTCATACCGTCCACTGGCCAGACATTCGCGAATGGCATGACGTTGAATGTCTACAGAAGATGAGTAGTTAGAGAGACATCCTAAATTCAATTCCCGCGAATGTGCAATATTGGTCACGTGCTCCAAGCGATCAATGCGAAACTGGCAGTGCATACAACTGGCAACAGCGTGTCGCCAGATCTACCCAAGGACAGCATCAAGACATCCACGGTGGCCATGTCCAAGTCAGAGAGAGAGGACATTATCGCGAGCCTTGTACGTTTCTCAATGCTGACAGTATTTTGGCGCTGACCGCAATCCAGGCCGCGAGACTCTTCTCAGCCATGCTCGATGACCTTGTGATGGATGCCGCCCTTCAAGGTCATCGCGAAATAGCGCGGAGTAGATTAGAGTGTCAAATATGTCGTTCACGGTAAGTTTGCTTCGTTATTATATTTCAGCAATTCTTCACACCTTCCAGCTGTTGTACAGGTAGTAGTACCCCTCACGGACTGCTCGTCTAACTTGGCTAACCACCCTACTCCGTATAGTTCATGGAGGTAATGCGCACGCGTTACCTCAGGGACAGGATGCAGGAAGTGTCGAGGCATCGTCATCAGCGGGCAAGACGCTTCCGAATGCCGGAACGAGTACGCCAACGACTGTCAAGGACGGCAACGTACTTTTCGAGTGTACGGTGTGTAAACGTCAGGTCCGTTTACTGTTGCACCTAGTCCTTGTCCAAAAATCCATTGTCATTTCAAGATCGCTTCAAATAGATATGCACCTCATCTCAGTTCATGTATGGGTATAGGAACTGGCGTACGGCGCGGGACAGCCCGTGCCACAAATCTCAAAACAAAGTATGGTGCCAGTGAAATTTATCTGTGTTGGCGGATAACCATTTTAGGATTCCGATTGACTCTGGACGGTCTACGTCGCCGTACCTTGGCTCGGAGAATGGTAACGTTTCGGACGACAACTCCAACGAGAAAGCAAAGGCGAAATCCAAGGGTAAAATCGCTGGTATCTGTCACTCTTTAAGAGCTAGATGTATCATCTCATTGTGTCGCAGACGAAGCAGATTTCAATCTCAAGCGCAAAAGGGTGAGTCACCTATCTGCTTTCCCCGCGAGCTTACTGTTGACTTGTCAATGTAGCCTGGTTCGCCACAAATATCCCCTGTCAAGAAACAGAAGAAACAGAAGACGACCGGTGGGTTGTTGCACTGATGTGTTACTTCGGATCCTGACATGACCCAGGGTCCCCTGTTTCTCGACTCAAAGCAGGGCTCGACGGCCATGCGAATCAGGTTCGGTTCTCTATTCCTGGTCGCCTGTACATTTCTCCATGCTGCAGTCTCTACAGGTCCCCTCTTCACAGTCCAAGGTCCCCTCCAAGCTGCGATCCTCGTCGACTGCATCATTTTTGGACAGAGAACGGTCCTCTACACCTGGATCGCAATCTTCAGCTGGTACCCCCATTGGCGCGTCCACCTCGCCTGCAATCTCGGCCAACAGCCCTGCTGGGACAGGTCCGCCGAAACGCGGACGCCCGAAAGGCAGCAAGACGGGAATGGGCAGAGGCGCGGCTGCATTGATGAAACGGCCAAGCCCCCCGCGGCCGCCACCGCCACCGGTCCGGATCGAGCCAAACTATCTGATTGGTGTGTCGAATGGACGATTAATCACGACTTGTACTGGTACTGACAATGGCCGTCAGACGTCGAAGGAGAGGAAACGGGTTCTTCGACGGACACGGATTCATGACCATGTAGTAGTACTTTGTGTAGTTAGGCGAGCGTCTCCCACGCCGTCAAACAATATTATACGAGATTCACTGCCTGATTTTGAGCACAGCCAATTTCGAGCTCGAACATTGCACTGTCACTCGTTACACGCTCGCAGGACGACTTCATCATTCTCTCCTTTACGCTCTTTATTCTCTCTTCATGGCTCACCCACTCACAACCCTCGGTGACCGCTCCACAGACTACCTCACTCACAACTATTCCAACCCCCCACTCGCCGAAGACTTCAAGTCATACGACGACCTCATCGACCAATATGCTGAGCCTTACTCGAGGATATCACGCCACCAAACCTTCAAAGTCGAACCACCACCCGTCGATGACTCTGAATCCCGTGGCCGATCATATTCTCTCGACCACAAATCCCCGTATCCAAGTGGCAAACCCTACGGTGAAGCAGAAGACCCCCCCGGGTCCTCTCAGGTCTACCCACCAAAGACCAAACGGGAACAGCTGGTTGATCACAGGAAATGGTGGCAGCGAGTGAGCAGTACCCACCTCTTCTCATGGCGCTTCTTATCATCTCTCCAAGCTTCTCCCGGACTCTTGGGCCTGCCGGCTCTTCGTGGTAACTGTCCTTGTAGAGACGGCGATAGATCTCGCCATTGAGGGTGATCTTTTCGTTCGGCTGCAAGCTTCTGGAAATAACGCAAGTGCACTCAAAATGCCCGTGTACCTCAGCGTGTTCGCACTAGCACAGTATGGTTTCCGTCCACTCCTCGTCCATGTTTTGACATCCAGCACAGTATATTTCAGTTTGTCCTCGCTGTAGATGCGGTGTATGCTCGAAACACTCTACAATTCATCTGTCTTATGTCAGTTGACTTGGGAAGTCCACAGCACCCTTCTGATAGTTTGTCATAGATTGTTCAATCTCCTTTTTCTCATTTATGCCGTCATTCAAATCGGAGAAATTCAAGGTTCGACGACAACCTCGGAAGGCATTATCCACATACCAGTTGGCGTCCTTACGAATATCATTCCGGCGATCATTTCCGCGGCGGAGGTGGCTTACATTGCTCTAGGGTGGAAAATCTACAACGAGTTTGGATGGAAGGTGTACAAGTTTCTTGGCGCTGATCGTCGCATCAAGAAAATGTATGCCAGCTATCAAATTTTCCTCTGTCTCGTCAAGTTCGACCTCTTCTTTTGGGCCGGTTTCTCCGTACAGTTCCTCTGGCTAGTCCTCTCGAAGACCGACTGGGAATACTACGTTACTTGGGCCACCCTGCCTTTGTCCGTCATTCTTCTAATCGAGGGTCACTTGGCGGCGCGCCACGAGAACAAGTGGATGATGGCAACATTCATGCTAGGGTGCATAGGAGCATTGGTGTACTTCATCTACAAAGCAAGCTGGCTATCTGGACTCGTCTCTGTTGCATGCTGACTCGTAGATAGACATACAAACTGCTCAAGTTTCGCAACACGGACTATGCTCAAGTTTGGCATTCGCTCACTACATTCTGTGAGCTTGATCCCGTTTTTGATCAGACGGTCCACACTGAATGTATCTAAATAGCTGCGATTGCGATCTTTCTCCTGCTTGTAACTATCGTTTTTGCGGCGATTGTGATGCGGAATTTTGGCAGAGGACTCAAAGACGCAAGTAAGAGAGGGATTTTGTTTTCCTGTTTCAAGCAACTAACCATATATTTACAAGTCGCGCGGAACAAGGCGCATGCCCGCGGAGATGGATCCAAACAAGTCCAAGGCATGCGCATGAGCATGAATCCCAACCGGATGAGCATCGACTGAAGGCGTGCTTTGTCTTATAAATGGACTTGTACTATTCCACGCTGTTTGCCGTCTCAGTATGGTGGACGTTTCACTCCTATTCGCATGTTTAAATTTTCGTCCAGTCACTACATACGCCGTTTTGGCTCTATTTTTTTTTGATTTATACCTATACGTATTATACAGATGCACGCTTGGTATGTGGCCGGACTTCATATCCGGCGTGCACAGGCTGAAGTTGTCCGATCGAATTCGGAAGTTTATGTGTGAGCTGCGGTCGTAGTACGTGGAAGTGAAGTAGACAGCTCTGTCTTTGTCCATTCATCGTACAACATACCCTCGGAATGTCTCAACGGTGAGGAGCCATGATCGCACAAGACAACTGTAATTGACTGGTTCAAAGCCTCCGTGCACCAAGTTCGCTGCGTGATCGCTCCGCCTTGCTTGGCGGCCTGACACCTCCCGCCTCGGGGCGCTCATCTCCAATACCACATCACGCACCGTCAGGACACCGCTATGTCGACGATCTAGAGGGCCAAAATGACGAGCAGCTCGAGGGTTTGTCTGCCAAAGTCAAGCTACTGAAAAACGTACGTGGTCTCGTGCCGCTATCATCTGGTTGCATTTCTCATGCGTTTCGCTGCCAAAGATAACGATTGGTATTGGGAACGAGGTCCGGGAGTCAACTGTTCAGCTCAGTCAGATGGTATGCTTCCTTAGTTTTCGTCCTCATTGTTTCGACTGAGTTACCGTTCGTGTCGCTGCTAGAATGATGCGTTTGCGGAGACGTCAGGTATCCTCGCAGGGACCTTTCGCCGAATGAACAACATGGCTGAACGGCAAGGTTGTCGATGGTTGTGGTATATTCTCTTTCTACTCTTCGTCTTTTGGTTCTTTATCATTGTATGGTGGATTCGACGATGAAGACACGAGCTCTGGTGACCGTCTGACCTCCAAGTTGGCTCTTTTCAGATTGATACACTCGTCACCATTCAATACCGCTGCCATCATAACTTGAAAAATAATGCGTTGGATACTACAAATAAATCTCAGCAATCTCCACATGGCGGGCACGAGACAACGCTATGGCACATCAAGGAACTTGGCGTGACCAATCTCCCAAATCATCCGTCTCCGGAGGTAGGCCATATCTCGCTGCGAGAAACTAAACACATCTTCTCCTCGGGACAGTGCCTCCAAGAACTGGCACGTAAATACACCACAGTCATAGCCGTTCTCCTGTTGTGGGGTATCCTGTCACGGGAACGGATGAGCTGGCATGTCTCACAGCGCGCTAAGAAACCTAACATCTGGGCAATGATTCACCCAACCCGTAAAATCAAATGGTTTCTTCTTCTTGTTCTGGTGTTCAAGATCAAGGTAGTGACGAAGACCCTGTCGATAGAATTAAGATGTGATGATCTGTGAGAGAAGCAAGGAAACTAACCTTGAATACCTGATGTCGGTCGAGGTTCATGCTATCATATGACTCTATTCGTTTCCGACGAAAATTGATAGCAGCGCCGGTCCAATGAGAGTTGTTGTGATTGACGGGAATAAGGATAACATCTTTTGAAAAAATGTCGAACTAAGAAGATATTCAGAAAACCACGCGGAAGCCTGGAGAGCAGTTGTACCTTTTTGGTCCATTTTGCGAGCCTCGCCCGTTCATAACCCTCACCCTGTAATTTAGACCAGAAAAAGGTATTGAAGTAATGCACATTTAACGGTTTGTTTCTTCCATTTGCTGCGGGGTTCTCTTTACAGGCTTCTGAGCGTTCTAGAATCATCGCACCATAGAAGTTGATAAGCTCATCGTTAAGCCATTGGGATGGAAGTAGACGTGAGAGGTCCTTGTCGCAAACCTGTTCCCGCGCTATCTTTGAGATGACGCCATTCTTTGCCAGGAACATATCGACCTGTCTGTCCGCTTCCGGTGGCAGCGACTTGGGAAGAGAAGGGCGGAATCGCCTTTCTATTTCCTCGTCCTTCTTGCGCGCCTCTTGACGACGCCATTCAAAGGTCGAGAAGGGCTTCGGAGGCCGACTAATATTGGGGTACGAAGATACAATCAATGTCATCATTTGTGGAAACGCAGTAGCACTGCGACCGACCTTTTCAAAGTCTCCAGCAACTTATTCTTTGCATTCTCCAAGAAGGGAAGGTCCGCATACTAGAAACCGTGTAAGAATGACAACTATCGTGTATTCTTAAACGGCATACACCGGAGAATGAATGGCGGTGTGATAAGCTTGGTGTATCTTCCTTCAAGCGCAGGTCTGTCAGAGATGCTGAGGCTAGAACGAAGCGTGAACACGAGATTAGCGCCACAGACAGTTTGTGGTACTTACGCGACAGGGTGTTACGATCCTCTAGATGCTGGAGTCGAGCTTGGTAATCGATGTAGGCTAGCGCAAACCGATGAACACCGAGCGCACAAAGGAAACGAGGACCTTACATTTGAAATCATCATAATTTGACATGAATCCTGATCAAACCGGCAGTAAGACAAGTGTAATGGATTAAGGCTTGTGCAGTACCGCTTGCTTGCTTAAATTCGAACATTTGCCTGATCACGGCCTCTCTGTCCTTCATTATATCCTCTCTCACTTTGTCTTTGTGCTACGTTGGAAGAGAATGAACTGGTGAGCATGGGTGGGGTTGACATGCAAACATGAACACACCTTTCTAGCATATATATGCTCTTTACTTTTCCTCCGGCTCAGACTGCCATTCATATCTTCTGTTCTCCGGCATTGCTGCATAGAATCGGCCAGAAGAGTATCCCCTGTCTGACGATGAGGCAATGCGGCTGAATGAGAAACAGACGTGGACCCAGTCATGGATGTCAATTGTAGCGTGCTGCCAGAACCATGAGTAGGGTTGAGAAGAGCTTGCATGGAATATTGATCGGACGGAAAAGAGGATGAAAGGGTGACCTGTTCCGTTCGAGCGTGGTGTTCGCGAGGGTAAAATTGGTTCGGTATCGGAGGACGAGGAGGAGGAGGGCCAGAAGGGGGAGCTGTGTGCACCTGGTGAAGGCGAGTACGAGGACGGGGTGGAGGCGGGGGTGATCGTCGGAGTCGTGGCAAATGGTTGGGCAAGGCGGACGGGGGAGACGCACGCGATCCCCAAGCCTTTATCGTCTCTGAGGCGAGTTCGACCACCTCGCGTGCTAGCCGTGTCCAACGAGCGGTCAGCCCGGAATGTGACCCACGAGGAGTGCTCCGTTCAACGCGCGGATGCTTCGGTTGCCTGGTCGGGAGAAGAGGATCGGAGGCCTCCCTTTTGCGAGCGTTGAGCATGGAGCGGTAAAGTCTTTGCTTGCGCGGTGTCGACGCCGGCGAAAGTGACCCAGTTCAACTCGATGCGCAATGCCAAGTGGCATTTCCCACGGTACATTGCCCTTCTGTGCTCTCTCCACGACAAATCGGCATAGCCCGCTTGGCTCAGTTGGTTAGAGCGCAGGTCTCATACAGCACGTATGAGTAACTTGGTAGTTACGCAATCCTGAGGTCGCAAGTTCGAACCTTGCAGCGGGCATATTTTTTATTGGCCTCGCACTGTCAACACGGTGGATGAGCCACGCATCTTGGAAGGCAGTGGAACCGTTTGCGATGACGATGAGAAGTGAAGGGGACAAAGATCATGACGGTGAAGGATTTTCAATCAGATTCCATCATGCTATCGAATTTAAGAGGTTAGACATTGTAGTCACGTGGAAATATTGACCGCGCTCTCTCATTGCTGTCCTTGTAGTCACCACTATTGTGATACAGTCTGGAGACTCAGTTGACAACATCCCCGTGTTGTGATGGCCTCGAACCCATCCCTCCGCGATCTGTATAATCCTCCGTCGACCCAATGGACATTCTTTTCGTCACCTTCATCCAGTGTCCCGAAACAATCTGCCACCAACGCTTCATTCGCATCTCATCAATGGGCCAACCGTCCTGCTCCAAATTCTATATTTGATCTTTCTCCCTCCTTGAGCGTTGGCGAGTCCTCGTCGCTCGACGTTTCCCTCCTCTTTCGTTCATTGGTGGCTTCGGCCTTGCTCCAGTACAGCAGTACTGCCATGGCAATGCCTTTGGAAGTTGGAAAGTTACTTCTCCAGATTCAATGGGTTCCAAAGGATGCCCTCACCCAAGAACCTGAGGATGAGGCAGAAGAAGAGGCAGAAATTGTGAGTCAAGTCTTATTGTTCCGATGTCCAAGTAGTTGATGTCTTTACGATAGCTTAGCTTAGCGACAAACGAAGAGGATTCATATTTTGTCGAACCTGGTGCTGTTCCAACTCACCGTCCAGCTCCAAAGCTTGTAGACGACAGGGGATACATGATCAGAACATCTGTCATGGAAGATGGAACGCGCCCAGAATACATCATTTCAGTCGGCAGCGCTAGTACTTCGTGGGGCATGATCAAACGACTCATCAATTTCCATGGTGAAGGATGGTTGTCACTATGGAAAGGTAATGACCTCACAAAATCATGGGACGCTTGCTGATTCCATTTCTTAGGTTTGCTCACGTCATGTATTCACGACGTCGTTTTCGCGAATCTACAGCCACTCGTTGACAGTGTCCTGCATTCGCTATTTCTCTCGTCGCAGAGTGGCTTCTACCGACCGTCTCCGCTGCTCCCGGTAGCTTCACACGTCCTGACTGGCTTTCTGTTGTCACCCCTTGATCTCGTCCGCACGCGCCTGATCGCCCAGTCGTCGATGCCGCGGTACAGGACATATAAAGGGCCTATCCACGCACTCTCCGACATTTTGGCCAACGAGGGCGGTCTAAGGGGTATTTACTTGCACCCCCATCTCTTGATACCAACCGTACTCGAAACTGGACTCCGAACATTTATGCACATTGCATTGCCTGCCGTTATTGCACCACGGCTGTGGCTTGGTCCACATGTTGCAGCGGACACGCACCCCGTTGCGTGGGCGTTCGCGGAGGTTCTGGCGGGATGCGCGTGTTTGCTTGTAACCTTACCAATTGAGACGGTTCGCCGAAGACTACAAATTCAGACGCGCGGGACAGCGAAGCCACTGCGCGCCTGCGTAGAGACAAGACCCGTGCCATACAATGGCGTTGTGGATACAATGTGGCACATCTTGACAGAAGAGAGATCGGATTTGCCAATAAAGCGTCCGCGGAGGAAAAGAACGGTTGAGAAGGAGAAGGGTCAGGAAGAAGAAGCAGAGGTGGGGAGCGGGGAGAGTTGGCTGAGGCGGACTGGTGTTGGACAACTGTACAGGGGACTTGGGATGCGCCTTGCTGCGAGCGTTATTGTTTTCGTGCTCGCCGTTGTCGGTGGTGGCGAGGACGTCGACGGGGGATGGGCGGAGCTTTGATCCCCGGCCGAGGCTCCATATGGAAACAGCGCCGGATAGGGTCTTAACGTTTACAAAGATTGCGATTCCGACAGCCTCGAGTTTTTGGTTAAGCGCATTTCCTGTCCCTGTCCTAATAAGTATTACTTTAGTTCGACCCCTCCCCTCCTTGTTCGTTTCTTTTCTTTTCCTCATCGTCGTCCACCATGGCGACCAACGTCCCTCAGGACGACACTGCACAACGCGGAAATCACCAGGGGTCCCTTGCGCCCAATCAACTACATGACATACTCGCCGGTGACGCCTCTAAAGGTGTTACCGTCCACTCCTTCAGCCCAGAAGCATCTCCCCAAGCAAAGGCCGCAGCAGCCAGTGGGGGGCTTGGTAGCCGCGCCGGCACAGACATTGGACGAGTAAACGCGGAAGGTGTGTTGTCATACATGCTCCTCTCGGGGGCTGACCAACACGCACTTTCAGAGGTCTCGGTAACCGCTGGAAACGGGCGTGATGTTCTACCAACAATCACGGTTGAGGATGTAGAAAAAGTAGAAGAGGAGAAAGTTGAGCATCCTGCCCCGCTTCCGCCCACCCCAGGTGGCTATCCGTCTGGCCCTACCCCCGTTATTCCCGACTGGTATAAAATTGGGTGGCGTGCCGTCGCCAACATAGATGCCCCTCCCCTCGAAGAGGGGGAGGAGAAAGACAAGTCTATTCTTGGACTTTTCCTGAGTGAACAATTCTACGGTTCCTGGTACCACAATGCTGCGCTCATATTCTTCGTACGTTTTACATTGTTTAAACGTTTATCCCTCACTTCACCTCACGTGACCCTTCAGGCTGTATTCGCGTCTCACTTCCTGACGCGGTTCAATCTCGGATGGGGATGGTTGATCATCCTCTTGGCGATCTGTAACACGTATTATGTCAACTCCATGTCGCGTGTACGCCGCCGCGCTCGCGATGATATCCAGCGCGAGCTGGTTAAAACCCAATTGGCCTCCGAGCATGAGAGCGCTGAATGGTTGAACCATTTTCTGAACCGTTTCTGGCTCATCTACGAACCCGTCCTTTCCGCTACAATGGTTGCCTCCGTTGATCAAGTTCTCAGTATAAGCACACCCGCATTCCTGGATTCCTTGCGCCTCACCACTTTCACCCTCGGGACGAAAGCCCCACGGATCCAGAGAGTTAGGACCTTCCCAAATACGGAGGAGGATATCGTTCTTATGGACTGGGAAATCTCGTTCACTCCCAACGACGTGTCTGACCTGACTCCTCGCCAAGCAGCTCAGAAAGTTAATCCCAAAATAGTATTGTCCGCGAGGATTGGAAAAGGTCTTGCAACTGCCGCGGTGCCCATCTTGATTGAAGACATCAGTTTCAGCGGCCTCATGAGGGTCAGGATGAAGCTAGTGTCCAATTTCCCTCATATACAAATCGTGGATTTTAGCTTTATGGGGCGACCTGTATTCGACTACGTCCTCAAGCCAGTTGGTGGCGAAACATTTGGTTTCGATATCGCCCATGTCGGTAGCTTCTTTTTATCTTGGCCTATGTACTGATTACCGTCGCAGATCCCTGGGCTCTCTGAGTTCATACGCGAAATGGTTCATGCAAGCATTGGACCTATGATGTACGACCCGAACATTTTCACGCTCAACTTAGAGCAACTCTTGTCTGGTGCTCCTTTGGATGCGGCAATCGGTGTTATCCAACTCACTGTGCATGCCGCCCGGGGCCTCAAGTCTAGTAAAATCGGAGGAGGGTCACCAGATCCATTTGTCAGTATTAGTATCAACAACCGTCAGGAGCTTGCAAGGACCAAATACAGACACTCCACGTTGGTGGTCTGTCCTTGTCTCTTTGATTATCTCGCTGATTGTTGCGCAGGTACAACCCAACATGGGTAGAAACCAAGTTTATTCTTGTCAATTCTTTGCAAGAGCAGCTGGTGCTCGCTGTGTTGGACTACAATGAGCGCAGGAAACACACGTCCCTTGGTGCCGCATTATTCGAAATACACAGGCTCGTTGAAGATGCTGTCCTCGAGGGTGTGGAGCTGCCGATCTTAAAAGATGGAAAGGACCGTGGACAGATTCGGTTCGACGTCTCCTTTTATCCTGTGCTCAAGCCCCAGATAGTCGATGGTCAGGAGCGATTACCAGAAACGAGTTTGTACGAAGTTCTTGACCTGGATCAACCGACTCAATCCTCTTTCAGATGTCGGCATTGTTCGCTTGACCCTTCATCAAGCCAAGGAGCTTGACGCGTCGAAGTCGCTTTCTGGAGAACTGAATCCTATCGCGAAAGTCTACCTTGATTCCGATCCTTCCCCTATTCACAAATCGCAAACAATCAAACACACAAACAATCCAGTCTGGGAATCTAGTACCGAATTTCTCTGCTCGGATAAGCATTCTTCAATCATTACTGTCAACGTTATGGATGAACGAGACTTCTTGAAGGATCCCGTGGTTGGGTATATGTCTGTGCGCCTCGAGGACTTGCTTACAGCGGAAATTTCTAACGGAAGAGACTGGTGGCCATTGTCCAAGACTGGCAAACTTAGGATGAGTGCACAATGGAAGCCACTGCATATGGCAGGTGCTCTCAGTGGTGTTGCCCAATACGTCCCACCCATCGGTGTTGTGAGGCTCTGGCTCCAGAAAGCCACAGATGTCAAGTGGGTCGTTTGTATTATCGCGGAGAAGCTAACCTGACTGTTGTTTCAAGAAATGTGGAGGCTACCCTCGGTGGCAAGGCCAGTCCACTCTCATTTCGCACACGGTAGACAGCCTAACATTCTATTCCAGAGTGATCCCTATGTTCGAGTTCTAGTCAACAATGTCATTCAGGGTCGAACCGACGTCATCAACAACAGTACGTGTCGGGGCCCTTTAACAGTCGAGCGTTTAATCCGTATGTTGTAGATCTGAACCCTGTGTGGGATCAAATTATTTACATACCTGGTGCGTCTTATGGCATCACTCGTTATACCATAGTGACCAGAATACGCAGTGCATTCCCCGAGAGAGGTTGGCGAATTCTTACATTCAAGGCTCAACCTGATTTTTTCGCAGTCCCTTTTCATGGAAGTGATGGATTATCAGAACATGACAAAGGTAAGGACAACTCTTCGCTCAAAGTCGTGGTAATAATCTCTTTTAGGATCGTTCCCTTGGTTCTGTTGAGCTGCACGTCAATGACCTCGTTCGGGAGTCATCAACCGATCCCCAATTCCGTCATGCATCCACGGGTAGGAAGGAGGTTACTCAGCTCATCCAACTTGATGGGGACACATCCAAGGGTCATCTTCACTTTGTTGCTGAATTTATTCCTGCTTTGGCTCTCAAGCACGTCGGCTTTGATGCAGTAGAAAATGAGATTCAGAAGGCCGCGAAAGCAATGAATGGCGTGGCGGGAGGCGATGTCGCCGCGGACACTAACGGATCTTCCTCGTCTTTGGTGTTAACACAGACCGCCACGGTCGACCGCCCCATGACAGAGCTGGGCACACATGCACCGAAGCCATCACTTGACACCCAAATTACTGATGTATCTCAGGAACAAGAAGGTTCGGAAAAAGACGACGATAAGCAATCTTCTGGGTTAGAGCTTGACAAGGAGCAACTTTTGAAACATCGTACGTCGACTCTACCTGTGATATTCGTGAGACTGACGATACATTTAGAGTCTGGTATAATTATCTTCAATATACTGTCAGGCAAACTCCAGAGGAAAGCCCGCTTGGAAGTTCTCCTGGATGATGGGTATTGGCCAGTTTTCAGTACGAGTAAGGCTCGCAGTACCCATGCAATGTGGCAACATGTGGGAGAAGGTGTCGTCAAAGAGCTCGACTTTAGTCGTATCTGGTTACGGCTGAATGCAAGTGCGGATGGTGACAAAGACGATATCATCGCCGAATGGAAAGGCGACGCGAAGATGTTCTTGCAAACAACGCTGGTAAGCTGGATGTCGCAAGTATCATCTTGCTTTAACCTAGTTTATGCGCAGGACCGCCGTGAATCATTTTTCTTGACTGACATCCAAGACGAGAATAAAATTTCTACTGTCGAGATCGAAACGCGCTATGTCCCCATCCCTCTTAAGTTGGAACCAAGGGAGAGCATTAACAGTACGTTACTTCATCCCACCACCTGCACACCTCTCTTACGATGTATGCAGATCAAGGTGTCCTGCGTGTTGACTTGATCGAAGGCAGAGATCTTCCAGCCGCTGATAGAGGAGGTAAGATGTTGCAAGTATGTTACCGCTCATTGATGACACGTTATACAAGGTAAATCCGACCCGTACGCAGTGTTCACCCTCAATGAATGCAAAGTATTCAAGTCACAGACGAAAAAGAAGACTCTGCATCCCGACTGGTCAGAAAATTTCACTGTCAATGTTGTAAGTTGGCAAATCTTCTCAGTTCCGCATCGCCTAAATGTCTCTCAGCCTTCTCGGGTTGCTGCAGACTTCTCAGTGGAGGTATTTGACTGGAATCAACTTGAGCAGGCAAAGAGCTTGGGAGCTGGTCGGATCACCCTGGACGACCTGGAGCCTTTTGAATCTGTGGAGCGCGTCGTTAACCTCTCAACGGAGAAACATGGAGAAAAGGGACATGTATATGTCCGGCTGACATTCGCACCCGAGATCATTGCCAAGTCGCGCAAGACAACATCCACATTCTCTGCCGCCGGTCGCGCAATGACCCAGTTCGGTGCATTGCCGATGGGGGCAGGCAAAGGTGTCATTCATGGTGTTGGGACCATTTTCAAAAAGGACTTCCTTCATCATGACAAGTCGTCTGAACCTCTTGTTCCACCTACTACCAAACCCCTCCCCGAACGTACTGAACAGACATCAAATTCGGCGCGCGAGTCTGCCGTCTTCCCATCGACAGAATCAGGTCATTCTGGCACAGAGGGCCCTCCCTCCGAGCCCGGATCATTGCGCGTGGTGGTGTTGAGTGCGAAGGACCTTCCTGGAGGTGAAATGAAACCCTATGCAACATTGCGTGTCGGCGACAGAGAGTTTAAAACTAAGCACGGTACTAAGACTACTGCACCTGAGTGGTAAGTTGCAATTAGAATTAGTCAATGCGTCAGATACTGAATGATGATAGGAACGAATCCTTCATCTTCGCTGCCAGTGCGCACACGCCAAAACTGCACGTGTGGGTTTACGATCACAAGACACTCGGAAAGGATAAGCTGGTTGCGGAAGGAGAAGTTGATGTTAGTTCATCTTCGAACTCCGTCGAACTCCTCGCATTCTGACATTGTCCTTTCAGATTTGGAGCCATATCGTCCCCCGTCGCAATAACATGGCCGACGTGTCACTCGCCTTGCGTGAAACTGGGCAGCTTCATATGCGCCTTGAGTTCGACGGAGATACAAATCCCAATCATCACGATGCATCTACCACCGAACGTCATCTTGCGTCGCCATCCAGGTTTAGCATTAGGGGCCGTAGACCTGATGATGGTTGAATTTGCGTGTCTTGGGTTTCATGTTTTTGATATTTTTTGATGTTCTTCCCGTCGTTGGTGTGCTGATCCATTGAAGCTATAAATTCTTGTTCTACCTGCTTTGATATTTCACTGTGGACACGGATGCAATGCTGTCGTGTATGCTATTTTTTCCTCATAATATAGCTCAACTCCGGGAAAAGCATATGATGAATAAATGCTCTCTTCCGGCTCGTCTTTGCAGTGCAATCTAGAACACATGAGTGAGGCCATTTCTCGGAAAATGAAACGCACCCGATTATTCAAGTTGAACTTGATCTGCATCCTTTCACAAATCTCTGGGATGTTGTTTTGCGCTTGTGCTACAAGATAAAACTTGCCACTGTCCGACAATAAATCCTACCCTCTACTGTTGGTAGGTTGATGCAGAGCGTCGAGAGCACGACATACCCCAACGCTGTCGAGAAACCGATTTGTTACTTCCATGCCATCCAGTCCACCTGCCCAAGAGCCAGCAATACCAGCGCTACCTTGTGCGTAGACAGATTCTTCATGATCTGTAGGAACGTATGGGGGATTAAACAGTATGATGTCGACACTCCGTCGCAGCCGCATTGAGAGTGGTTTAGAGAGATCACATGTAATTGGGCTGAGGGAAACCTATATCCCACTTGAGCATGAGTGGAGTATCACGAAAACTGGTGAACGGAAGAACCTACATTGTTCTGTTTTCCTGTAGCAAATGTACAAACTGAAGCGCGTTGGTTGATGTCAGTGCAGAGGTAAACTGGTTCGGTCGTTGGCAATAGGCGTCACATGTAGTCGAGGATAACTGACGGGCGTTTGTTGGTCCCAAAATCGAGCCCAGGAATGCAGACACACAACCAGATCCTGAACTGGTCTGGTTGTCGAGAGAAGCAGATTGCTTATCTGAACGTCACCTTACCCTATCTCGAGGCATATCAATGGTTTTTGGGTCCTGAGTTGGTCTGCATCCTTTTCAAGACCGTCTAGAAGGAGAAACGTGTCCTCTGCAGAAACGTTAGTCATTGACCAGCATCGAACGAAAGCAAGACTGACCCGCTGGGTCGTATACATGGAGCTTGTCGTCGTTGGAGAGATGGGATAGATCTGGTGTTGGTAGCATCAGGAAGATAAGATCAGTAGATCACGTGACACGACGCGTCGCAATCGCGTGTCCAACTCTGGCTCTGATAGAGACCAGATTGTGACCATGGCTGGCCGTGCAAAGGCTCCTGCACTTGCGACCCGCACTTCAGCACGCACAAAGACTCCACCTGCCCCGTCTCCGAGCCCACCGCCTGCCATCAAAGCGATCAAGGCAAAGGCTTCAACTCGATCGATGGCCGCGGGTGTCTCGGGAACAAAGACAACGGTCTCGAAAAAGCCTCTGAAGAACAGAGCAAATTCACCTGATGCAAAGCCTGTCGCCCCCAAGAGAGCCGAAAAACCACCATTCGCCAAGTCCGCAATAGCGGAACAAGAACCAATCATGGTACGTGCAAAGAATATTATGTACGACAGTCTCAGAATCACCTTTGGAAAGGCTTATCTTCGCATACGGCCTCGTTTAGGTGACGACGAGCCGACCGCCATGCCTTACTTGGATCCATTGTCGGACACTGCAGTGAGGATGACCGATCCATCCAGCGACAGCCGTGGGGCCATTGGGGGGTATTATCGAGCGTCAACGACGTCACCATCCACAGTTTACAAATTCTCTCATGTCTTCCTTCCCTCCACTCAGCAAGCCGACTTCTTTGCGAAAACGACACTTCCCCTTGTTCATAGCCTGTTGGACGGGCAGAACGGCCTTATCTTCACGTATGGGGTCACAAACTCTGGAAAAACCTACACTATCCAAGGTAGCAATAAGCCTGGCTCCGGCGGAATTCTGCCAAGAACGTTAGATATAATATTCAACAGTGTCGAAGGTCTGCAAAGTGACGGACGCGTGAGTACGTTCAAGTAGTTGGGCGAAAATCCGCTAACCAAAAAGCTACAGTATCGTCCCGTCCGTCTCTATGGCGTAGGGGAGGCTGATCTGTCTGATTTTACCCCTCCTCCTGACCTCAATGTTCCGAGTGAGCCAGCGCTAGCGGAGGTTTTAGCTGAGCATATGGCATCTGTGGGCCCCTCTGACGTTCATGCCGATCCGACTGTAATCAAACTTGATCGCAACTACGAATATTCTGTCTGGATTTCTTACGTGGAAGTATACAACGAGAAAGTCTACGACCTCCTTGCTTCGGTTAACGATGATCAAGGCGATGACGTAGGGGGGATACCACCTAATACGACAAACGTCCCAGGACAGGGTGCAAATCCGGTTGTCGTGACTCGAAAGGCACTTGCGGTAAAGCCTTGTCCTGCACATGATGCGTTGGATGATGGTGGTGGAAATGCAGGGAGGTATATTTTGGGGCTCAAAGAGTTCCGCGTTTCCAGCGCTGCACAAGCAAAATCCCTCGTCAAACTTGGCCAATTACATAGGCGCGTGTTCGGAACACTTGCCAACAGTCAAAGCAGTCGAAGTCACAGCATAATAACCATAAAGATACTCAGAAACCATCGTGGTGACCGAGATGTATGCCACTGTCACCTCTCGCATGGCTAGTTTCTTCTCAACTTGTGCTAGGACCCAAGCTCGGTGCAAATATCACGGCTCACCCTTGTCGACCTGGCTGGGTCAGAACGGACGAAACACACTCAAACCACCGGTGACCGACTCAAGGAGGCAGGCAACATCAACAAGTCCCTCATGGTCCTGGGCCAATGCATGGAGGTAACTAAATATTACCTCGAACAGACCACAATTTGAACGCCCTCGTAGGTTATGAGGTCCAACCAACAGCGCTTGGCTCAAAGCCTCGCTAACCCGGGCCAGAGTGATACCAGGGATATAAAAAGGGTATTAGCTCTAGTACCCTTCCGGCACAGTAAGTTGACTGAGATCCTCATGGATTACTTCGCTGGTGATGGCAGAGTTGTATGTCGCTCGTTTGTGATTTGATCAATCACTTAGTTCTCCCGTCCCGCTTAGGTTATGATCGTGAATGTCAACCCATATGACACTGGGTTTGACGAAAACTCGCATGTTATGAAATTTTCTGCTTTGGCAAGAGAGGTATCCACAGTAGTGAACAATGGTCCCGTACCGCGCGTTCATACCAGTCCTACCAAACCTAGTGCAACTATTAGACAAGGGCCTTCCGGATTGCCACGTTCCATTACACGCAAGGTGACGATATCGAGCTTCGGGCCAGGAAAGAAGCACAGTGAGGCACATCTAGAGGTCTTTGAAGGTAAGTATGATCAACGAGCTCTCAAGCGGCTACATAATGTCCAATACAGAGGACGAAGAAGTAAACGATGATCATGAGGGGGATAGCGATGACGAACCTATCAATCCGTTGGTGGACGCCTTGTTCGATGAAATCGAGGACCTACGTCTAAGGGTACGCGTTGAATGGACATTACCCAGATCTAATCCGTGACGGCCTTTTTCAGCTTTATGAAGCAGAAATGCGGTGCGCTATAGTGGAGGCGGAAACTCGAGAGGAAGTCATGAAAGAGATGGGAGAAAGGATGCGTGCTGTCGAGAGAACCTACGCGGCAAGGCTCATGAGTGAGGTGCGCCGACACTGTGTTCACTGTAGAAGTTCTGCTCACGCAGTAAGACAGGTAGAACGCAACGAGCGTAAAATGGATGCGAAGATTGACATGCTGCACCAAGCTGGCTTGCTTGGAACCGCAAAGAAACCAGCAGTACTATCAAATTCGGAGAGCGAGATTGAAGATATTGTTAAAGACGTACGTTCACGTCTTGTAGTGGGAACCACAAACTAACTACTGTTAGTCCGAACCCGAGGGCTCTGGTCAGGAAAGTGGTACGGATGCCGAGTCTGAGGTGCCTTCCTCTCCGCTACACGGGAAGGGGAATCCTCTCGCGAGTAAGACTATGGAGCATCACAATCCACAGACACAGACACATGCCTCACGTTCCGGGAAGACAAACGATCACGCAGATGACGCGATCTCCCAAAGTACCGATGATGAAGATGCGGTGTCGTCTGCCAACGATGATGGTTCAGACGACTACATTCCTCCAGCTGCTGCGAAGGGTAGCAAGCGGGAATCACGTAATAAGGTTTTGAAAAAAAGCACGGGCAAAAGATCGACGAGATCGGTATCCAAGCTTGAACAGGAGATAAAGGGACTCTCCATAGCAGGCGATGCGTTGGCGGGGGCAGATGATTCTATTGTCATTCTGCCAAACAGAAAGCTCCGCCAGGCAGCCGTGGAAGCCGGTGGACCAGGCGTTGAATACGTCCCTCAGGCTGGTAAAGGGGAGGTGGACCCTGTGAAGAAGAAAAAAAGGTGCGCTTGCTGAAGGTGGCGTTTGCAGACTTCTCAATCACGATCTAGGCAACTAGGGAATAAGATTATAGTGACAGAAGATAAGGTGGAAGAGGTGGTTGGGGCGATGGAGCACAGGACATTGAGGAAGACTGTCAGACGTATGGGGAGAGCGAGTTGATTCATTAAGGTCATGTGATGAGACGCGTCAAGTATACTGTCACGTGATGCTGTTATTCGTCCAAGTAATGATCTAAGAACTTGGTTCACCGCGATGACGATACAGCGCAGCTCGCCTGTGCGGCGAAACTCGTTCGCCGTTGCTAACAACAAGAGCCAAGCTCACCCCGGTCGTAAGCGTCGAGCTCATTCCATAGCTCCTGGCGATCCCCTCAGTCCGGCTGCCAGAGCCCGTCGTTCCTTGGTGCGTTTATCTCTTTGTGCACCCGTCACAACCTAACCTGTCTTAGGCTCCCAGAAAGAGCATCCTCAAGGCGGCAGCCAACGATCCTGATGACGGCGACGATATGACCCAATCTATGGACATGACCATGACTCGCGACTACCGCGAAGATAATCCTGCTCGCAAATCCCTGGTCAGGCGAGTCAGCTTCGCCAATCATGCTCACGTACGCCTCTTCGAAGTACCGGATCACAACACAAACAGCACCGCTTCTCCCCAGTCATCACCCGCTGCCGAGCCAGACCCCGACACTCCCCGGGCCACAAACGACGAGAATGTATATCCTGGCGCACACAAGTCCCGACGCCGCAGTTCTGCTCGCCACTCGATTGCTTTCAGCGAGGGTGGCGGCGAGGAGTCCATGGACATGGACTCCGACGATACGGGATTTTCACCCTCTGCGTTCTTCAGAACCGGGGCAGAGGGCTCCATGGATGACGAGCTCAACGACGAGGACGGACCCTCTGATGGCGACGACATGGATGTGACAGACGTTGTTCCCCGAAATTTCGTCAGGAAACGGTCGCTATCTTTTGGAGTTTCTCGGCAGCCGCTGGCAAATCTCTCCATACCTCAGTCGTCTCCGCACGTCCAAAATGATCAGAATGTTTCCAACGAGACATCCTATGTCGAGGACGAATCTGGACAATCCCAATCCTTCACCTTGGAAGGTGACGTGTCTCAGCCAATGGAGTTTACGATTCCTCTCATCCGTCCTCCCGAGCCGCCAAGCGAAGCATGGTTAGCCCTTCGCTCCGCCACGCACTCAGGGGATACACCATATATCCCGTCGTCGGATGATGACGGGGAGGATGGCGGCGGTGTACAAGAAATGGAACTTACTGACGCCGTCTCAAGGCTACAGGCTGCTCGAGCCTCCCTTGGCCTCGGCGAGGCTGGTGTTGAAGAAGGAGGTGAGGACAGTTTCACAAGCACTGAAGATAGCTTCGTGGATGAGGGTGTCGGTAATGACGAAGATGGAAATCGGACTGTCAACGTCACCCAGCTTATGAGGCGTGTTAGTCTTGGACCGAGTGCGGATTCCACCATGACTTCGGTCTTCAGTAGCCAAGAACAGTCGGAGGAAGCAATTAATCGAGCAGTGCCACCCTCCATCCCACCCGCTGATTCCCAAGGAATATACCCAGCAATCCCCGAATCACCTCAACCTGCTACAACTCCTGCTGACCCTCTGACCTCGCACCCGGAAACATCTGCTGCTGATGACGACACCATCCCTTCCGCCGAAGCCGCGGCGGAGCCGATGGCTTCGTCAGACAGACCTCCTGTTTTCAGCGCTCCGCAGTCTATGGTACCGGAGGCACAATCCGCGCCATCTGGAAATCCTTCGAAGCCGACAACTATCCCAGAGCCGCTGAACTTCACTTTCACGCCGAAACCACGCGCTCCTGCGTCTCCTGTCCATTCTCGTTCGTCTTCCCCTGCTAAAGCACCTCCATCACCGAGAAAGTTCACTGCAGCGTTTGCTCCCCCTGTCACCCGCCCTTCTCCTCAGAAGCGAACAAGTGATGCCTTGGACACAAATCATGGTTCGCAGCCAAGCCCAGCGAAACGGCCCGCCAACACAGAGAGGCTATCAATCACTCCAGGGCGTGGTACTGGTGCTGTTCGAGTTCCGTTGTCTCCATCCAAAACGTCGCCGCTCAAGATGGCACTCTTTCACGCTGAGGGGCAGCATGGCGATGGGCCCGGTAGGCGCGCCTCCTTTGGTTTCCGGCGGCCATCAGGCTATTTTGCTCAGCGGAAGAGTTTGGGCATTGTAGTCCCCGATCTGACGACTACTGGTCGGATTTCGCCTATCAAGAAAGCTGCTGTTTTGCTGGGGCGAAAGAGTGTCGGTGACACCGCAGGGAGTGGTAGCAGGGAAAACGCTATTAGTCGTAGGTCAACATCACCAGCAAAGGTTAACATCCTCGAAGGACAGGGACAGTCTTCTGAACCCATACGCGCGTCGCCACGTCGAGGAAGCTTACCGCCTATACCCGATGACCAGAATATGCAACTTGATGACAATGAAGACGTGCATTGGAGAGCTGAAGCAGGAGAAGATGACGTTGACGACACTCAAGGACCACAGATATCCATTGAACAGTTCTTTGAGATGACAGGTATCCGATTCATGGACGACATTGCTGCACCTCGCCGTTCGATTGTCCATCCATCCGTTCTGCGCCCTTCACGAAGGGCGTCTACCGAGGCGCAAATACCTCTTGCGGAATATGTGGTCGCAATGGCCGTGAACGTTCCCCAACTTGAACTGTACAGTCATGTTAGTAAAGATCTACAAAGTTGGGTCGAGCGAATCAAGGAGATACACAGGGAAGCAGAAGAAGAAGTACAGAAAGCAATGCCTCCGCTTTTTCAGGAGTTCGTTACTACCGATGAGAGCGGACAGGCCGAACTACTGCACCAGCTCAAACTGATCAAGGCACACAACCATGCACAGGCCAAATCTGAGTGGTATGACTGGAAAATGCAATGGGTCGAACAGTTGTACCAGAAGGCAAATGAAGGCTTCAAATATTTGGAGGCAGTAAGTAGTCCATGCCATCGCCCAGAAGTGGTCTTATGTTTTACCTAGGATGCCAAAGCACTCGAGGGGATCATACGCCAGGCACAGGACGTAGTTCCCGCTCTGCAGAAAGAATATGACGAACTCATGACGGAGCTTGCGAAAGAGCAGGCTGACGTAGCAGAGCTCGAAGGGTGCGACCAGAACTATTTGAATGAGCTGAAAGCCACCATCGCCGAACAGAGGTGTGTATTTATCCTGTCATCAACTGTGGTAGCGGTTTTCACGAAGATCTAGTACGGAGCTGGACACCTACCATGCTGATGTGGAGGAAGCCAAGGCGAAGCTCGATCGTCTCGAGGAGAAGCTCAACGAAGTCGAATCGCAGAAAAAGGAAGTTGTGTCCGTAGTAGAAGATGCTGAGCGACGGATCCACATGCAAAAAAATAGCACGCGCGCGGAAATTTTTCAACTTAAAGGTAAGCTCCAGTATACAATACTAACTACGGAGTGTTCAATCATAAACAGATGAACTGGAGGCCCTCCAAAGCTTGCATATGTGGAAAGCAACCAAGATTTCTCCAGAATTATTTGAATTTACTTATGCATCGAGTTATTGTATATCTATTCCTTGCACAAGGTTCCGTCCGGTCGCTGCAGACACACAAATTAGACGATTGGAGAATGCCAAGGCCAAGCGCAAACAAGTCTTTCCTCTCTTGAGTTCATTGGTACTGCGTACAGCAAATCAACTCGTCACTCAACACGAAGACCAAGGCGTTCGTGAGGTGCGAATTTTATTGGACGTTAGCCTCTCCGCTGCTGATCGGCGTCGCCAGCAGATTGTCCAGCGTCTTGGCGACTACTGGTCGTCTTGCTCGCAGGTCCAGGCTCAGCTGAAGCTCGTATCTATCAGGTTCCCCCTCTTGATTGAAGAGACGCCAACTGGATTCTCTGCCACTGCAACAATCATGTTTCCAAGCCTCAAAGCCAAGGCTCTGATATCATTTCTACTTGATACCCCAGTGTTTTCTTCTTGGCCAGTGCTGATCCAGTCTATGCGTTGTAATGTGAGGGTAGCATACGGACCCATTGAGTGAGTACAATGACGGACTCGCATTCTATCCACGTACTCATTCCCTGTAGCCGGGACACACTCCAGAACGCTGTCACCGCACGCTTACGACAGGCTAGTCCTATCAACAACCATGCATGTTTGCTGGACGCTTGTATGGAGGCGTTGGAATGTTTCGCATAGGAACGTTGAACATGTTTTATCTAATGACCGTGAGGGTTCATAGCCAACTTGTATAATGTACTGTGTACAACGCAATTCAGAGGGGACACATTACTAGGCAGTAGACATGACTAGGCATGAGATTGGGACAAAGGTGGGTATTCCCTGGATACAGATATGTGAGATGTGATCTGGCAACAACGCATGAGGTGACTTTATACTCGAGCATAGAGGAGGACGCACAGGAATTAAGCAAGCAAGCCCTGCAGTCGCTCCTGGTTGTGATCCAGCACAGCCATGAAGACGTTCAACATTTGACGCGCAGATTGCATACGACTCCTTTCATCATCAGCCTGGTCTTTCACCGAAGACCATAAGTAAGCAGCTTCCTTGGCGGCGCACGACGCTTCCCAGCTTCTATGCACTTTGGCAAGTATGGTGTCACATGACAAACGAGCTGCCTGTTGACCTCGTTCGAAACCTGCCTGTGCGGCTTGGTCGCACCGGGCTTCTGCTTGCTTCAGCCCGTCCTGGAGTGATACTGTGAACGCAGCCCGTTCCTCATCCATCCGCTCCCTCGTTTCCACACTGGTACGCAGTTGTTGCTCAAGAACGGAAATCTGCTTGGCAAGCTCTTCTGTCTCTCTGATCCGACACTGCTTCACAGCATAAAGTTGCTCCTCAAGCTCCTGCAAGCGCGAGAGCCTTTCCTTTGCAATAGACTCCCCTTGAGCGATCTGCAGACGAAGGAGGGTGATGGTACCAGAGTCTGCAGGTGGTGGGAGGTCAACCGACGTTTCAAATATTGCATTCAGGTGATGGACTGCAGGAGAAGGGGTTACGTCAGGAAGAAGAACCTGGGAGATTGAACCATAGCCAGAAGGAGAGGGCAATGCAGATAGATTAGGAGTCTCCGGGACATCCAGGCCTATAGTGCTCGGGTTTGGAGAAGGACCACCTGGGGTGAAAGGTGCCACAACGTCCGCCAACCTGCCTTCGAAATCCTCTCGCGCGAGGATTTGGGAGTTGTTGACTGCCATCTCCCAGGAAAAGATCGAACCGTGATTTTGATCATTACCACGACCTCTTGGCCGTAGTACTGGCGAGCTTTCCGATGGAGGTAACGGCGATAGATACGAAAGGTTGGCACGACTTGGTAGAAGGCTGGATGGACGGGAGGGAGTCTGAAGTTCTGTGTCTGTTGATTGGCACGTTGTTGTACGAATCCTTGGGATTGCAGGTGTCGGCGCTGCGAGACATGCCACTGGAGCTAGAAGTAGTTCAACATCTTCGATTTCCACACTGTCCTCACTATTTCCTTCGTCACCCTGCGAAGGTCTCGCTGGAGAGCCCTTGCCATTACCACCAAGACTAATGATGGAATCCTGCCGTGCGTGATGGGCAAGTGGAGACTCCGGAGGCTGACGAAGGGTGTCTCTCAATGGGCTCGAGTTACGGCTAGATGCCTTCGAAAGACTAAAACCAAATGCATTCTTGAGAGAGGTGGGGTTCAAGGGTGAGGGATGGGTGCGAGACGAGCTGCACGACGAAGCCGAGGAGGGGGGTCGAGCGGCGGGGGCTCGCGATGGGGACGAAGTTGCAGCAGTTTTGACTGTCTTTGCTGGCCGCACGGACACGACGCGGGCTGGGGACAAACCAGACTTTACCGACTGAGCAATCTTGGACTTGGTAGGAGTGGATGGCGTGGTCGGACTGGGGAGATTGACTTTGACCGCCAGTGCTCTGTGTGGCAGCGGACTGATAGGCCTCTCGACCTTGTCCGTAGGGGAATGCAGGGTGCCTCTGCCCTTGGGTGAGTCCCTTTGTTCACCGTCATCCTCCTCTGAGGTGCTGAACCGTCTCCGAGTCCCAGCACGGATGGGAGAAAGCGGTTTCTTGGTCGGCTCGACGATCACAGACCTAGGTCGATATTTTGGCAACGCAGAGATGGTAGAAGAGGCGGTCTTGGAGCGCAGCGTCGAGCGCCTAGAAGGGCTGGACGGGTTTGGGTCTGGGGACTTGACGCCATGCTCGTCTGAGGTAGAAGAGCCATGCTTGAGGAGGGCAGACTGCCTCCTGCGGGTTATGGTCTTGAACGAGGGGCTGTCCTCCTTTCCATGCGGGGGAGTGGGGGACTTTGATTTCTGACTGATGGTCGTGTGAGTGACCCTAGTGGAGCTCATGAGACTGAGGCGACGTGAGGCAGACTCTTTGGGTTTCTTGAGGACGCCGTCGCGGTCGCGAGTGTCCTTGTTGATCACGTCTGCAAGGGCCTTCCCAACGGACGTGAAGTTGAGGGAATGGCGCAGAGAGGAGCGTGTTGAAGGTTTGGGTGGTCGAGAAGGCTTTGTGACTTCGGAGGCCATGAGGACGATCTAGTTGCACTGTGAATGTTTCCAAGAAGAGTTATTTAGATGGACTCTGTGCCAGCCAGTTGTAGTGTGCTCTACGCTGTCCACCGCGTCGTCGTCGTCGTCGTCGTCGTGCGCGTCGTTGTGGTCAGCGTTGACGTTGAAAAACCAACCGAGTGGCGCTTGTCCTATTTGGCGGTCACCACATAAATCTACCTACTCCCGCGCGCTCCCTGTACAAAAACACGTAGATCGTCGCGAAATTTATCACTCCATACCACAAGCCTTCAATTACGAGGCCCACAGAGCCCACATCCACCACCTGAGCCCGTAAGAGGATGTACGGCACTAGAAAGTACCGAGGTTCCAAAAGCGGCGTAGGCAACAGCGTGATGAGACTCGCCAGGGGCAGAACCAAGGTCTGCAGCAACGTTTGGTCGCCAGCTGGTCAATGACGTTTGGGGTCAATTCCCATCTTCAGCGACAGTAGTAAACCCATCTCACCAACACGCAGCCACCATGCCCACGCGCATGCTTGGTATCCCGGTATGAACAAGTAAGGTACGATCGAATGCAGCATGAACACCCGTCGCCACACATAGAAAGTGTAGTGGCGATTATCAGAAAGCAAAAACGGATGGTGGAGCCTCCAATGCAGAAATTAGGTACGACTGCAGAGGACAGCAAGTGGCTCACGTGAACTCGTGCACCGTAAATGCCATTAATGCTGAAAGCAAGGCCGTGAACGCGACTCGTCTATATCCAGTTCATCAGCAGTTTCTCTCCCTTGTCAAGACTGACAGACCCTTTCGTTCCAAACATGCGGCGAGCAACCTCATTTGCAAGCTTCGCTGGACCACTGCGACCAAAAATAACTGCAGGCCATCCGATCAATGTTGCAAACGCAATAAAATAGTATGCCTGAGGTACATGCAGCACGGGAACGTGGTTGGCCTTGTCGCCTACAACGAGGAGAGCAACGGTCAAATTCATGAGTAAAACAAATTGCATCCGAGATCGCGCACCCAACACGATGCCGCCATTCCAGAGCACGAATGCTCCACACAGGGTCAACACGAGTGTGTAAGGTATGAACCTTTTGAATAACTCTGGAAATGCGGCCGGGGCACTGGTGATTGACCGCAGAAGGTCACCTGAACGTATGTCGCAGCTATAGTCAGCAGCTAGAATGGAAATCATGTCACTCGCCTGGGCTAGCTGACAATGCGGGCGGGTCGTGTAACAGCATATTTCCACGCCTGAAGCGCAAGCGCATGAGCTGACTGGTGGCAAACGCATACATCACCCATACGATATTCGTTTGGCGGAAAAGACAGCCAATGACACCTAGCTGCGAGGGATGAGGGATCAAGTCAACATTGGGGAATAAGACACACCAACGCCGCAGACAGATGCTGGTGTTGCGTCGCAAGTATGACTGTGAGCAAGACCGAGACAAGACTGGGAACATCTGTGTAGTACAGAAAACCATAAAACCAGGCTATCGGAAATGTGGATAGAACCAGCGCTTCGGTACTCGGTGCGAGTAACGGAGGTGGCCGACGACGCTGGTGGAACGCGAGGAGACGCGTACAGAAGAGCGGAAGGGAGATCAAGGTGAGAGTCACTGTGAATCGCAACAATGCCAGGTTGCAACGAAGCGCGAATATGCGATGAAGCAGGACACTCAGGATATACCTGCGAACTCGACCGTTAATCACAATCGTCGTATCATCGGAACGAAACAATCTTACAGTCCTGGTGGTGTGGTTATCTTTGGGTCCCAAGTCGACCACTCGCCCCTGCAGTACGCCTGTGCTTGAGGGACGTGGAAGGGTTCGTCCTGTCGATGATCAACGCGGTGGTCAGCCTACAGACTCTGGGACGACCACACCATGTACGGTTCGACGATTTCATTGTTGAATTCCTTCAATAAGCAGAGCGCAACACCACAGAAGACAAGGTAAAGGACTCTCGTGTTCAGCAGCATATTGAGGAGGACGTAGAACGTAACCGACAGTATGTAATAAATGACTACACAATTCTCAATTTCTCACCCATTCTTACAGAGGCACTAGTTTGGTAACACTAAACCATCCGAGGCTGGAATAGGCCGCTCTGCTTGAGGTGTGATGCGAGCACCATGGCGGCGCTCCTTCAAGTCCCCATAGTCAACAATAGCAGACTATCAGAGACCATGTCAATGAACGAATTTAAATCTGTCAACGTGAGGTATGCCTACATGCGCAGTTACCCTGTTGTCCCACAATACCACGGTACCGGGTTCCCACTTGACTCTGGCCTGCAGATCGCTGCTCTTGTCAATGTGGTCGTACAGAAACTTGAGGATGGCGTCTTTTTTTCGTCAGCATGGGGAGTATGGCGTCGTGCGACATGCTCACCCGACTCTTCACGTTTGAGACCGAGGATGCGTCGAGTGAACTGCCTGTTCACATAGAGCGCCTCCTCGCCAGTCACTGGGTGACGTCTCACCAGGGGGTGAATGTGTTCCACTGGTTCACGCCTGACCACACCTCCTCGCTTGCCTGATCGAGAAAAGTTGGCCTGCTCGACTCCAGAGTGTATCGCGCTCAGGGTTCGGAGGAATGTAACAAAAGGTGGCGATAATTTCTTGAGTGTAGCAACTTGGGACGCGAACAGCGTGTCGCCACCTGTCGTCGGCTGTGAGAGCAGGAAGAAAGTCGTGAGGCCAGGCGGCTGAAGTTCGTAGGAGACATCAGAGTGCCAGAGGGTGGTCGTGATGCTATCTTGGATTTCAAAATTGAAAGTGGAGTTGACATCTCTGGTGAAGGGTCAGGGATACCGAAACAGAGGTGGTTAGAAGGACTAACTTGTATACGAGATGGACTTCTGGATAATCCTTTGGATGGCCAGAAGTGGGGTGAATGTGCAACCTTGTGACTTGACTCAGATAGGAGATGAAACGAGTGTTAGACGACGAACCTGCCAAAGTGACGGCCCCATTCGAGATAAGCTTGTGGTCCCTGGTCGATGAAATCTGACTGGTCCCTGAATACCATGAGTCCACGTCTAGCGACCTATTGTTGTGCAGATTATGATTATTGCATCGTAACACCAGCAATGCCGCCGTACTTGCCTCTAGCGCAAGCTGATCCCTCCCATCGCTATCAAGGTCCGTGAGACGGATTCCTCGGACTTGGGTACCCAGGTTCGGGGTCAGTTCGATCACGCTTTCTGCCCCCTTCAAAAATGCACGGGGATCTGGGTGCTTCAAGGCACGTAATCCGGGATCGATATGCTCGAAAGGGGTGAGAGGGGGATATGTGTCCTGAGAGAAATGGGGCAGAAGGTGAGCGTATTTGTATGTCTCCTCCGCTGCATGCCCATTCACTCCACGGACTGGAGTCTGGCTGGGCTGGGTCGCTGTTCCGATGGTAGACATCCTACGAAAGATAGGGAGAGATAAGAGGAGGAGCGTGGAACGCCCTCCTGGACTTTTGAAGCGTCGAGTAGTCACATGAGTAAATGAGCAGTATATTTTTGACTGGGGACCCGGTAGTGATATGCACGGCCCGGGTCGGGTCGGGCTTGCAAACTTTGGCCCTGGCCCAGGTGAATCGTGGGCCCGAGCGGCGACCTGTCCAACGACTCACATGGTCAATGACGACGGCTGACGAAAACGAACAGCGCACCTTAACAGACTGACCTAATGGCAATCTACAGCACCGTCATCCGAAGCTGCGCAACGAGGGCATGAGCCGGCAGGAATACGCCAGATGCGTGTCGAATGACCTGCGAAACGCGTCAGAACACGTCAGTAAACAGTTGGAGCACAGGGAGGACCTACCTAGGAAGGTTCCCTGGTCGACAAAGCGGCCGCACCACGCGATATCCACATCCTAGAAGTGGCAGGAGGCCAATCAGAGATGTCCCTATTGGTGTCCCGATTAGGAAATGCAGGTCTATTGTCTTGTCGAGACAATAGCAGGACCATTTACTCGGCTCAGCTCATTCACTGTGAGTCCACTGCACTGGATGGAATATCACTGAGCTCAACGTTGGTCTTACAGCTGCACTGTTCACATCTACGCCTTCAATGGCTCGCTGGACGGTTTCTAGTATCAGGAGCAAGTACTATCTACTACGTCACGGTTGTGCCAGGAACGCGCTTTTTGTTTCGCGCGTAACTTAGCCGGTGGTGAGCTTTTTGTCTCCCAGTCAAATCGGGCTTATTGTCTTACATTCCACTGTGGACCATCTTTCCATTCCGAGACCATCTTTCCACTCTCAAAAGCCCATGCATCCTCGTCAAAGCGCCATCTTCCCCGTCTCCTTCCTCCCTCACCCACCACACTATCTGAGGAACGGCTCACGTTGGAATCGGCGACCCCATGGAGCCCACGTCCTTCACCAACAGCGCGACCAACATCGTTAATCACTCTGCCTTTCGCCGTAGAGGTGTCCCAGATGTCCCCGAGGATGTCGACTTCATCATGGAACACTTGAACGACCCCAACTTTGACTACCATTCAGAGTTGCAATCTCTCTCAGACTCCAGCACAGACGTGTTGGAGCTCGAGAAGAGGAAGGTCTCCGACACCGGCTCTGTCCGTCTCTCAGAGTTCGATGTTCAGTCTCGCTCAGAGTCCTTGAGGTATTCCACCACATCCAAGACAGACACCACTGCGTTCGACTACGACGAGTAAGTCCAACATCTCTCATCACCTGTGTTTTATCCTTCTCACTCCCCCTCGATAGTGAGTCCCCTTACCCCGAGGTCCGCGCCGCTGTCTCTAGCGTTGACGACACCACAATCCCCGTCAACACTTTCCGCACATGGTTTCTTGGTCTCTTCTACACACTGGCCCTCGCTGCATTGAATCAGATATTCTCCCTACGATGTCAGTATATCGTTTCGTCATTCCACCATCAACCTCACGCTCCTCTTCAGATCCCTCGGTTCTCATCACAGGTATTGTCGCCCAGTTGACAACTCTGCCCCTTGGCAAAGCCCTCGAGCGTGCTCTCCCTACTACCCAATTTCACACACTGGGTTATACATGGTCGTTAAATCCTGGCCCCTTCAACATCAAAGAGCATGTCCTCATCACCGTCATGGCCAACGTCGCTGCCAGCGGTGCATATGCAACCGATGTCATCGCTACCCAACGCTTCTTCTACAACCAGACGCTCAGCCGCACATACGAGTTATTGCTCGTTATCTCCTCCCAGTTGATCTGTTTCGCCTTGGGTGGTCTCCTCCGCCGTTTCCTCGTCTACCCTAGCAGTATGATCTGGCCCGGCGCCTTGGTCAACTCTGCCCTCTTCAATACCCTCCACAGGGCGTATGGCAAGCCGGACCATCGCCACATCTCCAGGGAAAAATTCTTTGCCATCGTTCTTGCATGCAGCGCTTTATGGTACCTTGTTCCCGGCTACCTTTGGACCGGCCTCAGCGTCTTCAACTGGGTGTGCTGGATCGCACCAAACAACGTTGTCATCAACACCTTGTTTGGCACCTCTACAGGTCTTGGCATGGGCATTTTAACGTTTGACTGGTCTCAAGTTTCCTACTTTTCCAACCCTCTCATTTCACCAGTGCGTCCATCTCCTCGGATCCCGTAGTGTATTCGCCTCATCTTCTCTTTTCCAGTGGTGGTCAGAAGCAAATACAGGTGTTGGTTTCGTCCTCTGTTTTTGGATTTTGGCACCCATCCTTTACTGTGAGTCATTGATCTTCGTCGCTAGGATGTCATCCCCAACCTAACGGTTCTTTCTAGACACCAACAGTTTCTACACGAGTTACTTGCCCATGTCGGCCCCAATCGCCTTCGATAACACTGGTATGCCTTACGATCCAGCGTTAGTCGTCACCAACAGCACTTTCGATGTCAGCAAATACGAGGCATACTCCCCAGCTTTCCTCCCTGCCACATTAGCAATCGCATACGGTGTTGCGTTTGCTGGATTCACATCCGTCATTGTCCACACCTTGCGTTAGTATTCTTCTATTTTCATAACCTTCTAGTCTGAACATCATTCTTAGTGTGGTATCGTCGCGACATCATGAAACGCTTCAGGAGCAATCTCAAGGACGAGCGCGACATCCATTCGCGCCTCATGCAAGCGTATCCTGAAGTTCCACAGTGGTGGTATGCATCGTTGGGAATCACAATGTTGATTCTTCTCTTTGTCACGGTCGAGGTCTACCCCACCGACCTTCCCATTTGGGGGGTTTGCGTCGCATTGGCCCTCGCTGCGCTCGTGTCTATTCCTGTTGGCATGATCCAGGCGATCACCAATCAACAAGTCGCCCTGAACGTCATGTTCGAACTCCTTGCTGGCTACATTATCCCAGGCAAACCCGTGGCACTCATGATCTTCAAAACCGTTTCTTATGCTGGCACAAACCAAGCGGTCGGGTTTGCTGGTGATCTGAAGCTCGGTCACTATATGAAGATTCCTCCTCGTCTCATGTTCACTGCTCAGGTGGTCGCTGCCTTCGTGAGCGCCATCGTAGTCACTCTCGTCCAGGACTGGATGTTTGCAAACATCGTGGATATCTGTCAACCCAACCAACCTCAGTTCTTCACATGCCCCTCCACGGCCGTATTCGCAACCTCTTCGTTGATATGGGGAGGGATCGGACCGCAGAGACTGTTCAGCCTCGGGACAATCTACAGTCCGCTTTTGTGGTTCTTTTTCGTAGGCGCCGTCCTTCCCATCCCCTTCTACTATCTCGCCCGTCGATTCCCTCTCTCCTACTACCGTTATGTCAATATTCCGGTAATCTTTGCTGGAATTAGTTCGATGCCTCCCGCGACAGGTATCAACTACTCCTCTTGGTTGGCGGCGGGCTTCCTCTTCCAGTGGTTCATGCGCCGCTATCACTTCCGATGGTGGATGCGCTACAACTATATTCTAGCCGCAGGCCTCGACGCTGGGGTTGCGTTCGGCATACTGTTCATCTTCTTCATCTTACAGCTGCCTAAGGGCGGCTTCGCCCTCCACTGGTGGGGCAACACTGCCTGGCAGAATACCGCCGACTTCCTCGGCACACCCTTCCGCGTGATGTCCACCGGACAAACTTTTGGTCCATCGACATGGTGACCACCCTCCACACCACTCTGAAAAATTGAACGCTGTACACATATACTCTGTACATTTCCCCTCCTTTTTAAATATCTCATGACTGGTGGCCGCGACTTGACATTTTTTTCTTTTTGTCGCCTTGGCCCTTATGCTCCAACTGCTTCACGCACCTTGCTCGCCCATTCGCACATTTTTTTCCTTCCTTTGCATTACCATTATTTTCTTTCGGGTTTCATGTTTGGTTACCCATTGTATGTACCAAGTACCTACGCCAATGCATAAATAACAATCACTTGATCAAACAATGTGGCACGGTGCCCTTTTGAGCACGGGCAATGAGATCTTGGATCTGCAATCTCCAAATTCCTTTCCAAACAACGGATGGGGCGGGATATACGATACTAACCGTCCCTCGTTGCAAGCAACACTCGAGGGAATGGGATACACGGTCGTCGACATTGGGATAGTGACGAGTGAGTTCGGAACAGAAAGGCACGGAGGATACACGCGTGGATTTCATGGGATGACGCTAAAAAGCATGTACTTTGAGGAACAGATCACTACCGACTACTCAGGAAGACTCCAAATCCTGACCTCTCTCCCGCTGGTAGCCCAAAGCTCCTTCCCTTGGTCACCAAACACAAGATCTGTCACGTCACTCGGCTCCTCGAAGCGAACCAGTTCTTCCCAGGTTTTGTGTGCAAACATGCGGATCCCCCCACTTCCAGCGACACCAAAGTAATTGGCGCTGTAATCGTAGATGACCTTGTTGACCTTGAACGCGTCCCCAAGCGGTATCGAATGTGCGGCCGTCATTTTTCTGAGGTCCCAGATAGCCACAGAGGACAGGCTATCCGGCGCTAAAAGGTGATACCCGTTCTCGGAGAACGACAAGGTATGGACCGAGAACGGTGTACCCTCGGGCGAAATGGTGGCGGCCACGACACCTGCGCGAACGTCGGATATTTGGATCTTTGACGTAGGCGTTCCGAGCGCGAGCAGCGCACCGTCTGGATGGATGGCAAGCGAGGTGATGGCCTCGTCTGCAGGTGCAGAGTGGTACACCTCAGAGAAGCTGGATAGCTCGTGCAGCGAGTATGTCTTGTCGAGGGAAGAGTACGCGACTACCGTAGATGTAGGGTGAATGACGAGGCCAGTCAAGTCGCTCTTGTGCGTCTTGATCGTGGCTTTGGGGAGGTACTCGCCAGAAGCGCTGTCGTGCGACCAAATTTTACCGATCTTGTCGGCACCAGCAGAGAAAAGTAGGGTGGGTTCGCCGTCTCGTTCTCGGAAAGTAACATGATTGATTTTCTTTGTGTGTCCCTTGAGTGATGCGAGCACCTTGTCCGTGCTTCGGTCATAGAGTTGGATGATTTTGTCATTGCCGCCAGTCAAAAACTGAGAGGGGTTTGCGCGCGAGATGGCAATGGAATTGATACCAGCAGGAGAGGCCGAGTGAAGGGAGGAAATGGTTTGTTTCGCTACAAAAGTTTTGATCTCT
Organism: Boletus reticulatus; assembly: GCA_038093535.1. NCBI lineage: Eukaryota > Fungi > Basidiomycota > Agaricomycetes > Boletales > Boletaceae > Boletus > Boletus reticulatus. The sequence continues at coordinate 506,475 of JBBPSJ010000001.1, forward strand.
GCAGGTGTGGTGTATCCTGCAGGTGCCTTGCGCTTCTTACGTGTGGCAGACAGGCTCTGTTGCGTCTCGTCAATTTGGTCGATGACGTGCTTTGGCAGAGCGGTTGGAGGTGCATCTTCAGCCATTTCCACGTCAGCACCGTTGGTTGGTGCGGTAGGGATTCCCATGCTAGCCTGAACGTTGGCCAAGGCCCTGCACGTGCGCCTGTTAGGATACACGGAGTGCGGAAATAGGAACGGGCAACGTACTCTCTGGCAGCGTCGCGTTCTCGGATGAGACGCGCGACGACACGGCTAGCCGCGTCCTGTGCATAGAGGGCGTAGCTCAACTCTTGCCTGACGTTGTTGTACTGTTGTTTTAGCGCAAAGGTCTCCAATACGAGGGCGTCCCATTCATTTTGAAGGGTGTGGAGGAGTGCGGGGATGGAGGTCGCGGTGGGGGGTCTCGGGGGAGCAGCCTTGGGGTCTAGGACGATGTCAGTACACGTAAAAAGGGAGTGAGAGACAGAAACACGAACTAGCTTTTATCGAAAGGAGGTCGGATTCCTCGAGCTTTTCGCCGGTGAGGGGGTCAGTACCATTGTCGTTGATGTACTTGAGAATGAGACGGCGCTCGTAGACATGGCCCGACTTTGCGGACACGACGGGGTCCTGTGGAGGCTCGCCAGAAATGCTACAGAAGAACATGTCGAACTTGTCGTCGTCGTCGTGGTCAACGTTGGACGCGTCGAATGGTGGTCCTTGTTTTTGTTGTTGTTGGCTGTTTGCTTTGCGGATTGGGCACTGACCACCATCAGCGACGATGACGGACGCGAAGAAACAGCAGCTCGTCCTCTCCTTTGTCGATTTCCTCAACGAATCTGTACAGGACGGCACCGTCAAGGACGACGACAAGGAGGGTCTTGAGATCGCGAGTGCGTTGTTTGCTTCTGATCTTGACTGCCTCTCCAATTCACTCTGCCAGTCCAATGCATCGGCGAAGCCTTTGGCGTTGATCCATCCAACGAGGCGCAGCGCAAGCAGCTCAGCATCAAGCCAGCGAAGCTACAAACTATATTCGAGGTCTTCCTCAAGACCAAAGACAAGGTCGGATCACCGTCCCCCGCAGCTACTCCTTCCGCCCCATCCACGTCTGCACCTCCAAAGACCCCGTCCGCAGAGGACAAGAAGAAAGCAGAGAAGCACAAGCAGACCGGAAACGCGCAAATGTCCGCCAAAAAATATGATGCGGCAATCGACGCGTACTCCAAAGCAATCACCCTCGACCCCACAAATGCCGTCTATTTCTCTAACCGCGCCGCCGCCTACTCTAGCAAAGGAGACCACACCTCCGCAGTCGAAGATGCAAAGAAGGCCATCGAGGTCGACTCCTCCTTCGTCAAGGCATATTCTCGCCTCGGGTACCACCTTTTGCTCCGTTGCATCCGACATGAACCGCTCATCCACCTTTTCAGCCATGCGCATTACAGTTTGGGCGACTACAAGGCCGCAGCAGCCGCGTTTAGCAAGGGCACCGAACTGGATCCGACAAACGAGAATCTCAAATCAGGACTCAAGAACTCAAAAGACCGTCTGCCCCCCGAGGACGACGACGAAGACCCTCCCCCGCTCATGCCCGAGGATCAACTTCGCTCGTCATCTCCGTCCTCGACCGCCACTTCGGAAGCAACGCCAAACTTGTCTGGTCTGACGGATATGTTCGGCGGAGGAGATGGCATGCCCAACTTGGCAAACATGATGAACAATCCAATGATGATGCAAATGACACAACAATTGATGGCCAACGGCGGTCTGGAAAGACTCATGTCCAATCCAGCCGTGGCAAATATGGCACGCCCGTCTTCGTCTTCTGCTTCTAGATGACTCATATCTATTCCCCATCAGATGGGTCGTGTTCAGAGCGGACAGATGCCTTCAATGGAGGAACTCATGTCCGATCCAACGTTGAGAGACCTGTACGTCTATACTTACCTCCGATAGGCCTTTGCTAATCTTGGCATAGTGCTAGCCAATTCGCTACAAGTAATGCTAGACGGTGAAACCCCCCGCTCTCAGGGAGCATCTTGGGACGCCGTTCGTTGTCGGATCTTACTACCGTACTCGAGACCATATTAGAGTTTTGGATGTTCGTCTTCTAGCGCACAGAATGCATATAAAGACTCGGCGGAAGATGATGTGCCCACCGTTAGCGATATCAATAAGTACATGTAAATTACGACACGGATTGAATGTGTTATAGAATAGATGATGACTTGCCTACGTATACATATTGAACCAAACTAGAGAACCGACCACCACTTTATACAATAAGCCGAACATTATTTTTGGAGTAACATTGTAGATTCTAGGAGTTAAAAGGGCCCCGGAGGAGAGGGATGGGATGCCTCTAGGCTGTTGTTGCGTGTTGGACGCTCAGACGATACAGCAGGTCCTTGAACGCGCATCTTTTCTGCCAACTTGCGGCTTAAAGCAGGTGGGACCAGATCCAGCTGCTTTGGAAGGTCTACTGGATGGCCCTGAAAGATATTAGGGGATCGTTGTGCCCATCGCTAACACTGATACTTACATGGGCCAAGTGGTAACGTAGGCCACTTAATTGCTTATACCGATTGGGGCAGTTTTCATGAGGACATGTGTACTGCTTCTTCGTTTTATCTTCCCTATGGCTCGACGTGGATGCTTCCACGGACGCAGGGACTACAAGACCACTGATGTAGGAGGAGACAAAGCTAGAAGTGATGGCGTGTTGGAAATGAGCCTTTGAACTAGGAGAAAAATCCGTCAGATCACGTCCATCATATCGACAGTCGGGCTCACATCTGAAGATGGTACTGCAGTCCATTGATGCTCTGATGCACATGTCAACTGAAATGAATATGAAATGGAGGGTCTATGCATACCTTCCATGATTTACCACATCCTTCCAAGCCACACCGATACGGTCTGTCCCCTCCCGAATCTTCCGGGTGTGCGGTTTTGTTGTGATCCGAAAGGCCACGCGAGGTGCAATAACAAGCGCTGCTCGATGCTGCATTAGAGGGCCAGCAACTCTCGTGACCACATGCATAAGGTTTGATGGAAGGACTAGAGCGAATGAGGGACGTTGATTATCCGATGGAATTACAGGGACTTACTCGGGGGTCGCTTGCAAATCCGACGACAAACGCAGCGGCGTTTGCGTGTCGGACCGTTTGCTGGAAGCCGTACCACTTTTTTGCCTTGGGATGGGGCGAAAGGATTGCGGGTCGTCAGTGTTGGTCGGCAAGCTGTCCAGAGACAGACGCTTCGTGTAGGGCATTCCTACGGAACGATGAGAGGTGGTTGACCGTTGGACGAGTTGGGAAGCGTGCAAGGGGTTGGAGGTGTGATAATGGTCGAGCGTTGTGCGTGACGGACCTGCCTCTGGTTGAGCAGGCGTGTTTGCACTGCGCTCAGGTTGATGCGGTGCGTATCGTGAGTCAGGCGGGGAAGTGGTTGGCGGCCTCGACGATGGGTGACCGCGGTGGCTCTGCTCTGGGTGCACGTGGTTGTAATGATATTCGCCGCGCTGTTCTTGGCCATGCATCGTCTCCACAACTCGTGCACGAGAAGGGACACGTTGATGGGCGTAATGATAGCCAGGACATGATTCGGAGAGAGAAAGCGGATCAGGAGAAGGGATGAGCGAATGCTGAACATTGACGTCAAGCTGTGGTTCTGGCGACGGGTGATAGTACGTGTCGGGTTTGTCAAGAAGGGAGACTGAAGTCATCGATGATGACACGTGGCTCGCCTGCTGCTCAGAAAGCTGTGACGTTGCGAAATAGGAATCGGCGGAGCTTGGTGCCCGAAGAGAGCTGGTTTGTGGTGTTGGCTGGTGTCGAGTGGGCAATGCAGCATGTGAGAGGCTACATTCCTCGTGTGCAACGGATGGGGTGTAATGATCGACCTGCACAGGATGAGCGGAAGAGGCGTGAACCGGGATGGCCGTGTGCGGCACACTGCGATGGAGCTGATGAAATTGATGGGGACGATCATTGTATATGTCGGTTTGGTGCATGTCATCAGAGTAGGGGGCTGGCGATGTGGAGCTGACGGAGAGCGCACAGGTTGATGGCGAGGACTCGTAATCGAATGGAACGAACATAGCCGTCGAGGTGGTGTCCGGCGGGACGGAGGCAGTTGGAAGCACTAGCGATTGGCGTCCGTTAGAAGCTGTCAGATCGGTGTCCTTTTCATACCGGATTGCATGCTGTGGAGAAGACAAGGCTGAGCTGAGCGAGGACGAGGAGTAATGGAATGGAGCAGGGTAGTCGACCAATTGCGGGATCAGCTGAGCATGCTGTACTGGAGGAGTGTCGCCGAGGACATCGACGCTGTTTCTGGACGAGGGATGAGACGCGTCGATCTGAGACAAGGGGTCGTCCCAGTAGGACGGAGGGTCGACCATCGACAGAGAGGGCCAGACGGAGCGAGCTGAGCTGGTGCAGAGTTGTTCGGAGATAAAATTTGAGGCGGGGGGTACAAGAGAAGCGGAGGCTCGTTTTCGCTGGAGAAGCCTCCACCTGGCGCAAAAAAGCGGGTGAGCAACCAGGGCGGCTACTAGACGAGGAGGTGCTACCTGTTACGGCAGCCGAGCCCACTGCGCTGGAGCTCTTGGCCGACGCGGCCCCATTTACCGCCGAGACGGTTGTAGGCGGCGATGAGCTTGTCGTCCTCGCGGGGCGTCCAGTCGTCCTTCTTGAGGGAGGGGTCGAGTGCCTCGCGATAACGCTTTGAGCACGCGTCGTCGGTACGGCCGGGGATGTTCCTGGCGATGACGGCCCATTTCGCGGAATGGATCTTATAGAGCTCCAAAAGGAGATCGTCTTCTTCTCTTGTCCAGGCGGTTTTCTTCACGTTCGGCGATAGTGAATGGAGCCACCGCTACTGAATGTGAGAGATCGGGCTTGTGCAGGGAGATGCGGAGGCTTGCCTTCCTACATGCCTTGTTGGTCCTCCCGGGGACCGATAAAGCGACGGCCTTCCAGTTGTCGACCTCGCCGTGGACGGCGACGGCGTTGGCGAGGAGCTGATCTTCGCTGGCTGTCCAGGGACGACCGACGGCGCGTTCGGTCATGGGCGGATGAGTTTTTGGTTTTGCTAGCTTGGCCGGGTTCTTGATATAACTTACCTCGGACCAACTTATGTAACTACTCCAAGCCTGCCAGTGCCCATCATGTCTGGCCTCGTCCACGCCTACGCCTCAGACGTCGACCTCGACGACGACAACAACGACGTCTTTGCCATCGCCAGCATACCGGCAAAGAGAATACGCAATCTGTCGCCACCCTCGGTATCCACAGATCCAGCGCCGCATGTCTTGCAACAAGTAGCTACTCCCTCTTCTCCACCTCCACCATCCTCACTTTTTACAGGACCCCCTCGACCATTCCTCCCTCGTCACGCGTCCAACCGACACCCAGATCAATGTAAACATCCCCTACGACGACATGGCCCTCCCCGTACAAGGGCCCGACAACCCCTTTGCAGATCGCAACCGTTTCCTCAACCAAAACGCGCTGGCCGGACACGTTGAGGAACAGGCCATGTCCGACCATGCCTTCAAGGCACAGCATCTCACACACGCCATCCTCGGCTACTCCGCCAACCCCTCCGTCGACCCCAACGCCCCCGCTGTCCTCGGCTCCCTCGTCACCGCACAGCAAAACGGCTTCGCCACCATCGACTCCTTCCGCACCACCAACTCCCAGAAAAAAGCTCTTAAACGCAAGAGGAAGGACAAGGGTAGTCTCGACGTCGTCGACGGCGACGGCGCGTACGTCGGCCCATGGGCGGCTTGGGACGGCGAAGAACAGGCCGCCTTCCTCGACGGCGTCGAAGAGGAGACCGGCGATCTCCCTGAACAAGACGACGAGCCAGAGCTTCCCGTCGTCAAGAAAAAGGCAAAACCCAAGCGTGGTGGTCTTGGCCAAGAGACCTCCGTCTTCCATGGCAAGTCCATGACCGACTACCAGGGCAGGACCTACATGCATCCCCCCCTGGCGGATGCACCACATCTCTCCAACGAGCCCGGCTCGCAAGAGACATTTATCCCCAAGGCATGCATACACACGTGGACCGGCCATACACAGGGTGTATCCGTCATTCGTCTCTTCCCCGATACGGGCCACCTTTTGCTCAGCGGATCGATGGACACCAAGATCAAGGCACGTTACCTTTCTCCCTTCTTTGTCCCCTCATCTTGAGGCCCCCCGACCTCATAGCTTTGGGACGTATATACCCATGGAAATTGTCTCAGAACCTTTCATGGGCACGTGCAAGCTGTCAAGGACGTCACCTTTTCAAACGATGGTACAAAATTCTTGTCCTGTGGCTATGATCGTCAAATGAAGCTATGGGACACCGAGACGGGTCAGTGTCTCAAGCGGTTCAGCAACGGCAAGACTCCCTATGTCGTCCGCTTCCACCCCGACGATGACAAACAACACATCTTTCTCGCTGGTATGTCGGACAAGAAGATCATTCAGGTATGCATCACGTCCGCCTTGTTTCCTCGCCGCGGGGGCTGACCGGTCGCCGCTAGTACGATATAAATTCAGGCGAAATCACGCAGGAATACGACCAACATTTGGGTCCCGTGAATACCATCACCTTTGTGGACGAAAACCGCCGGTTTGTCACTACATCCGACGATAAAACCATCCGAGCATGGGACTATGACATTCCCGTGGTGATCAAGTACATTGCTGAGCCACACATGCATTCTATGCCGGCCGTCACTGTGCATCCGTCGAGTACGTGTACCTGATTGGCACGGCATTCCCGTCGTCTGACCTATTTGTGCGCGTGTGAATACAGAAAAGTATTTTGCTGCGCAGTCACTCGACAACCAGATCCTCGTGTACAGCACTGACAATTTCCGTCAGAATAGGAAGAAAAGGTTCGCGGGGCATTCCGTCGCAGGATATGCCTGCCAGGTGGGATTTTCTCCGGATGGAAAGTGGATCAGCAGCGGGGACAGCGAGGGAAACGTGGTGTTTTGGGATTGGAAAAGTGGACGAATCAAGTCACGTCTAAATGCGCACTCCAAGGTTGTCATTGCCCACGAATGGTTGCCACATGAAACAGTGAGTGATAGTGCTATCATGACGACATACTTCCGGCATTTACCGTTAATATGCAGTCCAAAGTAGTAACGGCGTCGTGGGACGGGTTGATCAAGTTATGGGTGAGTGTTCTCGCGAGAACACGAATAGCATCAGCTGACGTGGCAACCTCGTGCAGGACTAAGTTTTCTTCATATACTGTGTATAGTCTGTTTACGCAGACAAGACATGGAGTTGTGGCAGGGACATCATTGAGCCCAATGTGATTGATAGCAAGTATAGAATGGGCAGACCTGAACCACCGACGGAACACTGCACTCGGTGCATTCACACGCCTCGCACGCTACACGAACTCGTGGAGACGAGGATTGGTGTGATGAGAAAGGTGCAGTCGTTTTTATGTACTGTAGGCTGAAAATGATTAGGTTCATCATTAATATCTCGGCTGAGCGGTGGCCTGCGATATCTGGATTGTCCGGCGCTAGAACGGACGGGAGTATTTGGGGGTGACAAAGTGCTGCTTCGCATGTGACTCTGGTATCGGCTCCAATCCACAACAAGTGCAGTCCCCTCCCCCCCGACGGATCCGATACCACCTGAGAATAGCCTAGGGGGAGCATCACCGTGCCTGGGCCACCCGTGAAGATTTGGTTTGGGATTCAGGGCGGCTGATGGTCACGCTGCTTCGTGAAGCTAGTACGGTCGGGTTTCCGTGCAACCAAATATGTCCGCACAGCTCGTGCCTGTAATTCCCTCAAATGAAGCAAAAAAGGTGCGCGGCGGCCGAAGTTCACTGGTTCCCGAATGGCCCAGTGACCCCAACAAGGTACCCATGGGTCACGATCAGCTCACCGTTTTCTCATATCCGTCCTGCCCAGGATCCGAATAAAAGCATGTGTCCTTTTCCCGTCCTTTCCCGCACAATCAGGTCCCAGCTTCATCATGGTCGCTGCAAAGTGTTATCTAGCGTTCCTCTTGACCTGTCTCGTACAACTCTCGCTCGCCATTCCAGTGCGCTCCTTTTCCTCCCGTACTCGTGCCTGAACTAATTCTCGCTTCCTAGCTACCAGCCGAGCACGCTGCCCGGGATCTAAATGTATTGCCCCAACCTTTAGCTAGATAAACGAGCCTTCTGACCAGCTACTCTATAGGGTCCCGTTGCAGATCAATTCGGTGGGAGTGGTGGTGGCCCTCCTGACTGGTAGACTATGATCAACGAACCTCGTCCCTCGTAAGCTCCGCCTATGGTTGTGCCTCTGACCTCTGCCTGATATTAACGCACGTGTCCTTGAAGCACTCATACCCTGCGTTCCGTGTCTATATCCCCAAAATCATGGTACCACCAGTTCATGTATGATCGCTATTGGTCGATCCCACAAAGCGTTACCTCCGGTTTATTTCTTGCGTACCTTACACAACCTATCCGAGATCCACGTCTGTATTCACCACACTCGTTTGTTTTCTCTTTCAGAGGGACTTTTTTTTTTACCACCAGGATTTCTATATACATCAGACTGTAGTTATCGTTCAACGTGTATCCCAATACGATTCATGCAAGTCACGTGCAAACGAGGGTGTTATTAGGGCCGGTTTTCTCGCGCCTTTTCGCGCGTGCCTACGCGTCTCGTCCAGCTTACACGTCGACCACCATGTCAATGCTCGATGAGCCCGTTCCCCAAGATGATCTGATGCGCGAGAGGACGCGCACCTTTGAAGAGTTTCTCATATCAGACACCCCCATTTACAACTATCGAGACGGAATCGCCCGCTTGCTACGCACGGATCAAACGCGACTTATCGTCAACATCGATGATCTTCGCGACTACAACAGAGAATATGCAGACGGCCTTCTCAAACGGCCCGTCGACTTTCTCCAAGCCTTTGACGATGCTCTGGCCGCTATCGTCACCCAAATTCACGATGTCGAAAAACACGAGCTCGAAGGGAAGAGCTATCGTGTAGGCTTCAGTGGATCATTTGGTGATCACCATGTCAGTCCACGAACTCTCAAAGCCGAACACCTCGGAAAAATGATATCATTGGAGGGTATCATCACTCGTTGTTCCCTTGTTCGGCCCAAAATGCTAAAGTCAGTGCATTATTGTCCTGAGACGAAACTCTTTCATTCGCGCGAGTACCGCGATGCCACAACCTCCACTTCCAATCTTCCCCCGACGTCCACCGTTACTCCCCAACAGGACGACGACGGTCGTCCTTTGCAAATGGAGTACGGCCATTGCGTGTTTCGGGATCACCAGCGGATCAGCATTCAGGAGATGCCCGAGCGTGCCCCTCCAGGACAGTTGCCGCGGAGCACGGACATCATTCTGGATGACGACCTTGTTGACAAGTGTAAACCTGGCGATCGTGTCCAGTTAGTTGGCTTTTACCGCAGTGTGGGGGGTGGCTCCAATGGCGCCTTCAAGTGAGTATTGATTTACATTTCTGTCCAGTGTAGTCTCAGATTTCCTTGGAAGATCCCTTATCCTCGCGAACAATATCAACCTTCTTTCCTCGAAGATAGGGGGTGGAATTGCTCAGACTCCATTGACAGATACTGACATTCGGCAAATCAATCAACTTGCTAAACGGCGCGACATTTTCCATCTACTCTCTCAGTCACTTGCCCCCTCAATCTTCGGGCACGATAAAATCAAAGAGGCAACTCTACTTCTTCTCCTCGGTGGTGCAGAGAAGAACCTCCCGAACGGCACGCACATTCGTGGCGACATCAATTTGCTCATGGTCGGCGACCCATCTACTGCAAAATCACAACTCCTACGATTTGTTCTTGGCACAGCACCCCTCGCGATTGCCACAACCGGGCGAGGGAGCTCTGGTGTCGGTTTGACCGCCGCTGTTACCACTGATCGTGATACAGGCGAGCGTCGCCTTGAAGCAGGCGCAATGGTCCTCGCTGACCGTGGCGTGGTCTGCATCGACGAGTTTGACAAGATGTCTGATATTGACCGTGTTGCAATACACGAAGTCATGGAACAGCAGACCGTCACCATCGCCAAGGCAGGCATCCACACGAGCTTAAATGCTCGGTGTAGCGTCGTCGCGGCTGCTAACCCAATATACGGGCAAGTAAGTCTTGTGAGAAATGTTGCAAACGCCACCTTGACACCCCTGTGTAGTACGATATCCATAAAGATCCACATAAAAACATCGCCCTCCCCGACTCGCTTCTCTCCCGTTTCGACCTCCTCTTCATTGTTACTGATGATATCGATGAAGAGCGCGACCGTAAAATTGCAGACCATGTGCTTCGGCTACATCGGTACCTCCCTCCTGGTGTTGAGGAAGGAACACCTGTACACGACAATCTCTCACAGCCGTTGGCCATTGATGGACCTGGTGTCGCGCCAATCGAACAGGACACTGTTGGAGAATCCAGTCCGTTCGAAAAATACGACCCACTACTTCATGTCGGTTTCACTGCAGCCAAGTCCCGCACTCGGAGAGGCAAGCAGGTAAAGATGGAGATTCTCAACATCACTTTCGTGAAGAAGTACATTCAGTATGCGAAGAGCAGACCAGCGCCTGTGCTCACGAACGGCGCTGCGAATCATATCGTGAACGTGTATGCTAATCTCCGCAACGAGGAGGAGAGTCAAGCGAATAAGAAAAAGGTGTGCATAGTTCTGCTGATGTTTCGGAAACTGAGACATGGCCTGTAGACCGCGCCGTTGACCGCACGTACACTGGAGACCCTCATCCGTCTGTCTACCGCTCATGCAAAAGCCCGACTCTCGGCCAAGGTTGATCAAGACGATGCGAGGGTGGCTGAGGAGATTATGCGGTACGCTCTCTACAAGGAGGTTGCAAAACGACGCCGGCAAAAAAGAAAAAAGCGCAAGCTTAACCATGGTGGTGCCAGCGCCGGGAGGGGCGAGGATGGTTCGCAGGACAGTTCGGAAGAAGAGGACAGTGATGAGGACGACGACGACGATCAACTTGAAACGGCCGAACGCGCTGATATGCCGCAGCCGCAGCCGCAGCATCACGATATACAACCTCCGGCGCCCCCGGAAAGCCAGAATTCTTTGTGGAAAGACGACAGTCAGGATGTGAGAATGGTCACGGTTCCGGCACCCGCGGCATCCGCTACCAGGGATGGTGGCGTTCAACCTGAGCGGTATGTCAGTTCTGGAGGCACTGACTCAGCAGACATTTATTTCCCATTGCATTGCAGACTCCAGTTATTCCGATCTAGAGTGGCAAACTTGTTTGCCACACGCCTACAGGACGAGGAACAAATTTTCCTGGCGGAACTTGTAGAATCAGTGAATGCCGGACTGCCTACGGACGCGCTCTTTGGGACCGCCGAAGCCACCGCTATCTGCCAGATCATGACCGATTCAGACGAGCTCATGATGAGTGATGGAATCGTTTACAAGGTATGATATTCCCGCGGACGTAGGCACACAACCGTGGGTGGCGGTTTTTATTAAGTACTGTTACATGGTGCATGATGGCCAAGTTCCTGTGCCTTGTTCGTTTTGTTATTTGTATCCTGCTGTGTCGTGACTATTGAATATTGATGTACACTGATATCCCTTACTGTACCTGGAACAGAGCTCGCCGTCTCAGGTACAGCACCAGTCATGTAAATGCACGCCGTTCGTACGCTAGTATGCACAGCCTCTAGGCAACCCGGACACAATACAGTCCTACCGTCGACAATCATCCCTCAATCTGAGCACAGTCTTGACTTCGTCCACTCCTAGCCCCCCAGACCCCAGCGCCGTCACATTATCAACGAGCTCTTCCCACCCATCGCTCTTCCCGCCGAACATGGCATCGAGCAACCCCTCGTGCTGCTGTAAATCGGCACCGAGGAGACGTCCAGCCGCCAACAGCCTGCTCCACGGTTTTTCAATGCGGGCGCGCGACGTGTTCATGGCCACCTGTGAGGTTTCCGCCCACAATTCGCATTCTGCTTGCACGACACGTGCTTGGGTGCGTGTCAGTCCATTCCGAACAGAACCTCGCGTCAGGCCCGGTCGGAAGAGAACCTGCCGCTGGAGTACATGCTCTGAAATGCGTGATGCAGTCCGTCTGTACAGTCGTGTGACGACAGATGCTGGAAGCGTGTTCCGTAAAAAGGCCAGATGAGATGACAGGAGCGCCACGCCCGGTAGTAAGGTACTGGAGACGGCGACGTCCAATGTATTGTCATCCATATCCTGCATTTGACTAAAAATGACAGCTTAGTGTGGCCTCAATATGAATGCACCAGGGGTTACCCACGCGGCCAAGGCAGAAAAGTGGGACTTTAGAGAGCCCTCGCATTCCCCGCAAATTTGTTGCACCAGCATGTCCTCGGCTCTAGAAGAAAGCTTCGCGAACTGAGTGACAAGCTCTTCAAAGATAGTTCCTTCAGTGGTCGTCCCGTGACCAGGCCGTGAGTTGTACTCGGGGAGGGAGGACGATCCCGCGGTCATACGGAGGGATGCACGGTGGTTGATCTCCACCAAAAGTTCCAGGAAAAACTAAACGTCACATGTTCAGAGGTCCATCCAGAAGACAGTAGGCATGCTTACCACCTCCTCTCCCCAAATTCGCATAGCGTTCTCTATGTATTTCGCGCTTAAGAGGGCCTTACACAAGCGTTGGCTTCCTTCAACACCGCCCGTGAGTTTCCGAGTATCCGTCTTAGGGCCGTCGACACCCAATGCGCCGGGAACCGCGCGGACAAGAGCAGAAGATAGTGTCTCGAACGCGTCCAGGGATGAAGATATCCGAGAATGGTATAACTCCAGGATCGGGAGTTGAACATGAATAAGAAATTGGGTGCGTTGTCGGAAAGACGGTAAGGGCGAGTAGCGATCTATAATGACGATGGTTCGGAAAAAAAAATGACGTGGTTGAACAAGGACGCACCAGTCACCTGCTCGACGAGAGCCTTGATTCTCCGTGCCGAAGTTGTTGCCTTGAGGGTAGTATCTCGAGACATATGATTCTGTGCGTATTCATGTCTGTCATCATCAGCAATGACCCAAGCATCGGGAGCACTAATGATTTCGTGATATTGATCATCCGCGACTACATCGTCTGTCAGCTCACGGTTTCAACTCAATAGATAGTCGAATTGACGTACACTTCTTTTCTCCTTCCAGCCAAGCGTTGAACCAGTCCTTTTGATCTAGAATCACTTTACTAATGCCACCTCTCTCAGCTTCCGTCCTTGCATCACCGTTCGCGTCTCGATTATCCTGGGCAAACTCATAACCCATGTCGCGGAGGCTAGAATCGAATATTAACGACTGATACACTGTATGCGCTAGCAGGGCCGGTCGGGTTAGCAGCAAGGGGACTGAGCGCTTGAGTTTCCGCTCGAGTATGGGAAGGAGAAGGGTCGTATAATTGTGCTGAAAAATGCATCGGTGCTTCCACGACACGATGTCAAATGGTGTCACGTACCCATGCGTTGACGTCCTGAAACTTGGAACCGGAAATCAGTCTTTGCATGACACTTTCCATGAATGGGCGGTGATCATGGGCAACATTGGCAATGTGCGTAAAATACCATTCGGGCTGACGATGAGATTGAATAGTCTGACATTCATACGGACAACAGAACCTACCCACCTTGTCCAAGCGATTCGTCTCTCGTTCTGAGTCGAAATGATATTTAAAACGCAATGCCACCGGATGGACGAGGGCCTGTAGTGGATAAAGGCCCTCGCTTTCTCGATGTGGGCGGAGGGACTCTCCGCTACAGTTGGAGCAGCGATCAGATAGTAACATGTAGAAATCGGGACGGGGATGCTTACATCTCCTGCAACCTGAGCAAATCTAGGACGGCAGACTCGAATGCCGCACGATCCTTCTTGTTCGCGGCAACATAATCCACAGCTGTTGGCCACTTGAGGGTCTCAGAGGCGGATACAAGCGTTCTGTAGCGCCACATCACACAGAGTCAACGGTGACCTGAGAAAATGACATACGAGAACAAAATTGCCTTCATGTCCGCCCATGTTTTTTCACAAATTCTCTCGAGAAAGGATATGAGATTGAGAGAGCCATGCGAATTGCCAATGTCTTCCAATAAGCCGCATGAGTGTCTCACGTCATTAACGAAGGTTAGCAAAGCTTGATATTTTGAGGTCGCATCCGTCGTTATCGGGGGACTGCTCTGGCGCATCTGCGACACGGCATCCTCACTGCCAGTTAACGTGAATAGGCAGGAGAGTATGTTATGGCAAATATCTCTCACCTGAGTTTTAGGGAGCGTTCCACGACAACAACGTAAGACCGAACACTTTCGAGCTCCTTTAAAGCACGATGCATGGTCTCTATGTCTTCGAGCAGAGTGGGAGCATTTGCATCCCCTGTTGGACTGAGTGCAGAAACCAGATCATGTGACAGGTAGGCAAGGTCGTCCTCCAGGCTGTCCCGCAAGGAGGAAAGCTCTTTCGCCTTGTCCAGCTGCAGCATAGCCTTTATTCGCGTGCTAGTCGTCAAGGCATCTGTTTCTTTCTCTGATTCAATTAGCTTTGAAGAGATAAGCACCAAGCAGAGAGACCGATGTATTCGACACGAACATGTTGCTTGAGTCGGGCTTGGGTGTTGCACGCGTCGTCCAGAATCGCCTCCAGGTCATCGAGATGAGCAGAATCTACGAAGCTCTTGTTCAGGGTATCAAGGGCTGAGTTGTGTGCGATTTCTGCACTTGGCGGCTCCTGTAATTGCTGTATGATTTGAGAGGACATAATGTCGCAACCAGCTGAAGCGAAGTTGCGTGTCAAAACTCGACCACGTGGTTATCTACTCCAAGCCATTTACCACCGACTTACATCTAGAGATTCTACTACGGCGTTTAGAAACACTTGGATTACTTGCAGTAGGGATATATGGTGGTATCGGTCGGAGTCGCTACACCTCCAATGCCTCCACACACTTCACTACCTCTTTCCAGTCCTTCACTCGCCGTACGAAACTTCCACGTTTCTCGTTCGCCCCTACTAGCGCCTTCTCGCCACGTCGGGCGTCTTCCTCCAGAAAACTAGTGTCGCCATTCCGAAGCTCCACTCGCCTCGCATAGGTCATATCATCACGCTCGTCTTCAGGAAGTGACAACCTTTTGTTCCACTGGTAGTCTCCAAAGAGCAACACAGATGGTACATCGTCGCCGTTGGGTGAAACGTACTCGGCACAGGCGAGCGCATTTTCCAACGAGTCGTCGATCAACAGTTTTGCTCCAATGCGGATGCAAACCTCTGCCTTGGTGAGTTTCTTGGTGATGACGTTCTGCTCCGGGACACCATCCGGCCTCTGCTGAGCTGCAAATTGGCCTGTGCATATTATTTCCTGGAAGAGACCAGGAAAATGTCGTTGTGTCCACTCCCAGCTGGCATCACGAACATGTTCATTGCGTGCGGTGATGATGACCAGGCGATAGCCCAGACCACGTAGGACAGCGGTGCCTTCTTGTGCACCCTCGATCGGTTGGATCGATGACACCCATTTCGTCGCGTAGAAATCCTTCACTTTCTTGTGGGTCTCGGAAGGTGTTCCCCAGCAGGGATTCTAGGACGAACATCATGGTCGATAATCTTGATCGAACGGAGTTGAAGGCTCAACGTACTTTCCAGTAGTAATAGTAATAGAAGTCATTCAGGCCCAAGTTGGAGCTGTGAGTCTCATTATGCCCTGTTGATGCCGACGCTTGTGAACAGCTCTGGTAGGATAGACAAGAGGAAACGAACACGCTGCGATATGCTCGTTCGTGTTACACAAGACATCATCCAAATCGACTGCTATGATGCCCTTGCCAGTGAAAAACGGCGAAGGGACGATATCACTATTTTCTGCCAGTGGCTCTGACATACAGTTGTGTATGGTGGGTATCGTATCCCGAGATCAACCGGATGCACTACTACTACTAGTAGCGCTGCCGTCAGTCGCAGCCCGCAACTTCATATATGGTCGGAGCTATCCGTACCACGACCGAAACAATGCAGGATCTTGAAGCTTGACTATTTAGTCATGTCAATGATTCTGACTCGAATGCGCAGTCTTTCCGACTCGGAGTCTCGATGGTAAGGTGTTCACCATGTTGTCCACCTTACCTTCATCTCAATTCGGGAAACGTCCCTCCTACTAACGCTGCTTGTTCGTATCGAAATGACCTTTCAACACAGAATTGCTGTAGTTACAGTCCAGTCCTCGCTTGATGGGGGTGTACAAGTGTGTTCCCACTAGTCCTTCGGTTGCCACCCTCCAAGTATGGGTACGCCAAATCGTTATCCTCATCAGTTCCGTCAATCGATTCCAATCCATCCGAGTCCGAGGCTGATGACGATGCGTCGGGACAATGCTGCCTACCAGGGTGATGGCTATCCTGTGTGTCTTGACGAGGACTCTTGACTCTCATTACGACGTTCGGGTCTTGACGCTGATCCTGGTGGTGATTCCTGTCCTGCTTCAGGGTGGTGGCCCTGGGGGAAATGGGAGGGATAAGAGAAGAGGTTGGGGGGAACTTCGACCTCCGTCCACATCCTGTACAAGGATTCAATGATGAGCAGCATCTCCACTGCTTCATCCAAACTGGAAACAATGTTCCTCAACATGTCCTGTAATCGAAAATTGACACCACTGAGAGCTCGCAGTTTGAGACCCGTATTGAAGACAACGAAGTGCGGTCGGACATGACTCGGGAGGGCGCCAAGATTGGGATAGGGAGGGGCATGGTGAGTGTTCTCTTCAGGGCACCGGCAAATGTACTCCTGCATTGTGGGGACTGGGAGCAGATAGTACTTGTATATAGAGTCTGTGAACACCTAAAGGAAGCTCAAATGATGTTCGCAAACAGGATTCTTTGGATCATTACCTCTGCCAGATTGAACAATTTGTGTCCTTCCACCAGGTAGATACGTTTTAGCTCGCGTAGGATATGGATCTGCGGTACAAGCATCCACTCGTTGTCCTCGAAGAGTCGGTGCCAATCGACACGTACTGTAATACCATCAGTCAGATATGTGCTGAAAAAAAGAGAGAATAACTCACAGAAAAATATATTGTACTTGGTGTCCACATTGAGCTGTTCATATGCGACCATCCACACGTATTCCAGTTTGGTGAGCTACGAAAAAATCCTTCAATAAGATATTTGCCCAAATACTCAAGCCCCTACGATATCATCCTTAGTTGCCCGGGCAACCAGGTGGCTGGTGTCTATGAGGGTCCCTCGTCTGGTAATGAGACATCTCCCCCCATTCGGATCTGCAGTGCGCGCCGGATCCCTTTGCTGGGAACTGATGAATGACGTTGTGCGTGGTTTTCTCTTCTCCGGTGTGCTGTTCTGATCTTCTGCAGCCTTCTCCGAGACGCTGGGGGTATTGTGGAGGGCGGGGTGGGTGTAAGTTCCCTCTGACCTTGTTTTAGGGGCCATTGACAGTGCTGGACGTCGCTAAACACTTAGCACAGCCATTTGTACGACGTTTTGCTTACACAGTTCCCATAGACAAGAATAAATTGCCAGCAGCTGAGCCTGAGCGCCCGCCGATTCAGAGATGGTGAAGGGTCTCTCGGATTCCGGGACAGTTGGTCCAGATGGAAGTCACATCGCAGGAGTGTGAGACGATAAATATAACCACGGATGATCGGACTCGGACGGTCGGAACAAATCTCGAATCAAATCACATGTAGCACCTGTCTCGGGACTGGCAGGCAGAAGAACATCGCCAACATGGCTGTCTTCTCCAAACTTCGTCCCTCCAATAACCGCATTGCCGAATTTTCTCGCTTCTACGCCACTCATCGACCTCTCGTACAACGCGGTCTTACCGCTGGCTTCGTTCTCTATGTCCTCCTAGCCGCATATCAAGGCGTGGCTGCTCGGCCCTCCACCAAGGACAACAAGAATGCTCCTGCGGGGGGCGGAAAACCTCCACGCGTCGCTGTGAGTACCCAGGACAATGTTGTCACTCATCCAACCAATCTCAGTATGCCCCTTGCAGGTCGATGCATTGTTTTATCAGCGCCTCCGTGTTATCCTCAGAATAGTCATCCCTTCCATCCGCTCCAAGGAAGCTCTTCTTATCGTCATGCACTCTAGTTTGCTGGTATTCAGGACTGCAATCTCTCTCTACGTTGCCGCCCTCGATGGCAAGTGAGTACTACTATCGCTCAGTATTCACCGACATCCTTGTTCAATCATTTCCAAAGAATTGTCGCATCACTTGTTAGAGGGAGATCGTTCGAGTTCCTCTTAAACATCATTCGCTGGCTTCTTGTCGCAATCCCAGCAACCTGGACGAATAGCTGGTTGAGCTATGTTCAGAACAAGCTCGCCATTGCTTACAGAACCCGTCTCACCCGTGAAGTGCTCAAGCAATACTTCGGCGAAGAATCCGAGACATCTGGTTCAAAGGTTTATTATAAAATTTGTCAGTTTAACTCTCGAGATGTAATGGCGACTCCCTCACTGTTGTCTGTAGCAAACTTGGATGATCGAATTAAGAACATTGACCAGTTAAGCTGTCAAAGAGTATTTCCCACTCCGAGGTGTTGACAGACATACAGAATGATTACACATGACATTCAGCGTTTTTCTGCACATCTTGCAGCCATCTACGCGAACTTGGCCAAACCTATACTAGACGTCATTCTCTACAACTACCAGCTATCCCAAAATATTGGCGCAGAGGGGCTTGTACTCCTTACGGTTTTGATACAGTCATCTGCTGCATTGTGTACGTGCTCAGCGGCTGTCATCGAAACGTAACCTCTAAGTTGACACGTTATAGTACGAGCGGTGACACCTTCGTTCGGAACCTATACCACTCAATCCGCTGCCCTCGCTGGTTCTCTGCGGCACGCACATTCTCGCTTGGCAGAGTTTGCTGAGGAAGTCGCGTTTTTCGGCGGTGAAGACGCTGAGAAAGAAATTATAGAGAAAGAATACATGTCTCTCGTGCAACATGAAGAGAAGGTCATGGCCCGGAGATGGTGGTATGGCTGTGCCGAGGAAGGGATCGTGAAATGGCTTTGGGGAAGCTTTGGGGTCAGTGCTACACATTCATGTGTTCGGTTGACTAAATTCAGTATAGCTGATAGTTTGCGCCATCCCAATTTTCTTCAATCTTCCTGGTCTCTCGAATGTTGACCTTGGTAGTCGCACTGAAGGTTGGTGTAACATCCATCCCGAGTTGTTTCCAACTGACCTATCTACCAGGTTTTGTCACAAATCGAAGACTTCTGCTATCTTCCTCGGGTATGTACATCAGTGTCTCCCCAAGTCGGTTTGATCAACAGCATCGTGATACTAGATGCGATGGGTCGTGTGATGTACTCTTACAAGGATCTGGCTGAGCTTGCAGGTTACACTGCGCGTGTCTCCCTCCTGCTTGACACGATGTCAGACGTGCGCAATGGTAAATTTAACAAAAATATTGTGGCTAGTGCCTTGGAAGAGGAGAACAGCGCGAGTACGTCCTTTGGATATTCCGTGGCTTCATTCCATCTCATTATGGACAGTTTTAAACGGTCGAGGAAAAGTATTTGAAGCTGAGGACATTCAGTTTGAAAATGTCCCGATCGTGACCCCCAACGGGGACATACTACTCAGGAACTTGACCTTCAACGTGAAACCAGGGGTAACGGTTTCAGTTTACATGATAAATTTTAGTGACTGCACGAGACATAGGAACACCTACTCATCGTTGGCCCAAATGGTGACTAGCTTTTCACCATGTCTCAAGCTTTCTAACTGTACTACTCCCTCAGGGTCTGGGAAGTCATCGTTATTCCGTATTCTCGGTGGGCTTTGGCCCGTTTACGGTGTGTTTTATACGTCCCTGCGATGTTTCTCTCTCAGTCTCGTTAGGCGGTACCGTGCGGAAGCCACCTGCATCAGACTTTATCTTAATCCCTCAGCGACCCTATCTCTCGTTGGGTACGCTTCGCGACCAGGTCATTTACCCACATTCGCAGGAGCAGATGAAAGCTCGTGAGTTATTGCGTGACTTTCTTTCATGTCACTATATCACCACTGACTGGGAATTCCTAGGAGGTATTTCAGATGCAGACCTACTCGCTATTCTTGCTGTGGTAGGCATGGATAGCGTTGTAGAACGTGAGGGTGGATGGGACATTACCCGTGAATGGAGGGAAGCCCTGAGCGGGGGCGATCAGCAGAAGATTGCGTGGGCAAGACTGTTTTATCATAAGCCTAAAGCAAGTTTCTTTTTTTGGATTCCCTCCCTTGATTGTGACCGAGGCATAGTACGCCATTCTCGATGAGGCGACCTCGCTCGTTCCGTCGGATATGGAGGGAAAGATGATGGAAGAGGCTACCGCCCTGGGTATCACGCTCCTTACTGTTTCTCACCGACCGTCGTTGTGGAAGTATCATTCCACGATCCTGCAACTTGATGGACAAGGTGGATACGTCTTGTACGTCGCGTTTCTACCACGGCAAGGAAAACACGCCTTCTGATTGACCCTTGCAGCACGCAGCTGAATGCGGACAAGCGATTATCGCTACAGGAAGAAAAGGAGGAACTACAGACGAAACTTTTGGAGGTGTAAGTAGTTTCTAGGCTAGGGTGGAGTCCCTAAATATTAATGAGAGAATTTTCAGGCCTAAGCTCAAGTCACGTCTTGCGGAGCTCCGGCTTCTCGCAGGGCAATAAAGCACAGTACTACATTTGTAGGATAGTTTGAGTACAGAGCTTTGAGCGTAAATACCTCTCCCGGGTTGTCCCGCAGCCAATCGGAAAGCAGAGACGTACGAAAATTATCACAGCAATGGTATCACGAGCGAGTCCCGTCGCCAAACGCCGCCGCGCCTCAGCTCCGCACGACCACTTTCCTTCGCCTTTCCCGCTCGTCTCCGGCCCAGACGATGCCTTTCTTCTCCCAGTCATTCAAGTATGAGTGCGTAAATTTTCATGAAAGCTGACCGTACGCCGCTGATGTGCAACGCTTCTTTAGCCACCCCTGGTCTCACGTCGTGATTGGAATATGGCACAAATACCCAAACCCACACTGCACGCACGTCGTGACGGTCGATGTCATAGATCGTTCAGTCGACCCACATACTGGAATAATACGGACAGAACGTGTGTTGGGCTGTAAACAAAAAGCGCCAGTTTGGATCGTCAAAGTAGGTCCATCTCCCCCTTACAAGTGAGTCGCTCGCCCGACTCACAATATTGTCATTATTCTAGTTGTTCGGCGGATCGGAAGACGCCTACGTACGCGAGATATCATTCGTCGATCCCGCAACGCAGAACGCAACGATCACTTCCGTCAACCTTTCCCTGTCTCAATTCGCATCTTGCTACGAACGGATACAATATAGACCAACGTCCCCCCATCAAACAATGTTCACGCAGACCGCAGAAATACAAGCCCGCATGGCCATGTGGCGGACAATGACGGATAGAGTGGAGAGTTGGCTCGTGCAGAGATTTGAGCAAAATGCCAAGCTAGGCAAGGCAGGGTTCTCGGACGTACTGAGGACGATGTGGGAACCTGAGCAACCTCAACTGTCTCCAGGAGCATCATAGCCGCTTCCCGTGGTTTTTCGCTCTCTTTACATTTGCATCAGAATGGTTTGTTGACACCCCGCTTAGCAGCATTTAGACGCCATTACTCCTAGATGTGTCCCAAAAGTCGCAGAGACAATACACTTATGACTATTTTCTACCATGTAGTATATCTCATGGACCGGGGCCGGGAATCCTGCTGGTAACCTACATACTACTTGATTCTATACCATACAGTCCTGGAAAGAGACCTCCGGATTAATAAATCACTATAGTATCATACTTCCTGCTCGTAAACTTCATCCCAGCCAACATATGGATCTTCGGTATCTCCCTTCTCGCTTTCGTCTTCCTCTCCATCGTGTGCTGTATCGAGAAAGTCGTTCCGGGATATTGACTGCAAGGAATTCTGCTGGCTTCCTACTCCGCCACCACCCTCTTCTACTATTACATCATCCTCTGTTTTATCATCCATCGAGTACAGGTCACCTTTCTCGTCAAGATTAATGCGCGGATTATCACCGTCTACGAAGAGATCTTTTAGCGCATCGTAATTGATTCGTTTGCTATATTTCGCATTTTTCTTGAGCAGGTTGCGAACTGATTCGGCTGCTGTTCTCCCAGAGGGCGTAGACTCATCGCGGGGTTTCGTGACAGATTTCCGCCGCTGCAAGAATTGACATGGGATAATGAAGCGATCAGGATACGGAGGCCAGGGAAAGAAAGGGACGGACCTTGCGACTTCTTGGGTGCTGTATACCTTCTTCTAATTGATCGGTTTTCGCTGTGGCGATTCCCTCGAGTGACATATCCCAATATCGAAAATCGTAACGTACCGGCAATACCTTCCAGATACTCACGATTCATTTCTACCCATACGCGTTCTTTGATTTTTACCTCTTCATCGGTTAGCAGAAAGCGATCAAGTTCTTCTTCGTCAAGACCATTGAGTTCATCGACTTCAGTAAAGTGTGCTTGACGCCTTTCTTCCGCTTCATTGAGAGCTTCGGTGAGTAGGAGACTCTGTGAGTTTTGCAAGAACGTTACTACTTCCTCTGCAAGCACTTGGTCGACAGTCTCTTCAATGTCCGCAGCAGCCTGAGTGGTTGCATCATCGACACTCAACCGCAGGACCGGGTCGAGATGAGCATACGCTGCTTCTTCATCATCCTCGGGAAAGAAGAGGGGGGGAGGTGCTATTGTACCTGCAAGGATCCCTTGATTGAAAAGTGCAGGATCTATTGCCGGTGGTGGAGGTGGAACCTGCTGAGATGGGGGTTCAACCTCGGTAGCCTCCTCCTCTGACGCACTTTCCATTCTTTTCCGCTTTCCCTTTCGCTTCTTCGTCTTGACCTCGTTGGCTCGATCCCCAACTTGCTCTTTTTCTTTCTCTTCCCGTTCCTTTCCCTTGGTGAAAGCAGGGGGATCCATCTCTTCATCCAACCATACCGTTCTAAAGTCCGCCAGTGTCAGGCTCCCACTGGGCGTCTTCTTGAATTCCTCGAGGCGTTTCTTCAAAGTAGTGTCTGCAATCTTGACAACCTGCACAATCTCTTCGACCGACCTACGGAAATTATTCATGCGAGCAGCGAGGAGAAGGGCTGCACCACATATACCAGCTGGACGTCGTCCCTTGGTGACCCAGTCCCGGTCGAAGCGTTGCACAAGACGAACAGCATCAGTGGCAACTCTGTGGGTCTCTTCACCAAATTCGAGCAACGCAGCGAATCGGGAGATGTAATGTGACGGATCGACGAGGGGAAGCCTGAGATTGAGAGTTTGCACCAGCTGGAGGTAGGTGTGGCCGAGCTCGAACACATTTACCTGCAAGGATGATCAACAAGCCGGCAATATATGTAATGTATGTACAAATATACTCACTTGCAAAAGGTCGGAAAAGTCGATGAGCATGTAATTTCGAGTCTCCTTCTGTCTGCATGCGACATATAGACAAACGGCAGCTACGTTGACGCTTCTTCGACCTTTGGTGAATTTGTGCTCCACAGCAAGTGTATAGAGACGAGTTGCGGCAAGTGCAACCACCTCGGAGAGATGGAGAGCTGTGGCGAGAGACTGAATCTTTCTACTAGCTGTCAAGGTGTTACCACGGGGGGTTCTCCAACGGATCTGAACTACGTACCATTCGCAATGGTTTGCTCACGAGATTCGGCGCTTCCCCTCTTACCAAAGGGACCACTCATACGAGCGTGTGCTGGGAAAGATTAAGAAGTGTGAATACTATCACTGGGTGACGTGACTCACTCGAGCCTTGTCCAACATATGCCCCCTGGACCATTGCTGCGCCGGTAGAAGTCTCACCGAAGGTGACCTCGGACACGATCGTGTTCTCTTCCACCACTGTCCCGCATTTTACACAGAATCCGTTGCCTGCGGCAGGATCATATTCAATTACTGTTCCCCCGCAATCTGTGCAGACGGTCTGGAAAGGAGTATGAGGATCGAGCATGCATGCCAGGGGATACGTGTGACCCACCATTTTTGGCTGTACAAAATGAACGTTTGATGAGTGCAAAATATCGTACTAGACAAGACTTCTTGAGCGGGGTGCCAATAAGATGAGGATGATTAGTACATAGTACAAGTCACGGAGCAACACGGAGTCACATGGCTGAGTCACCTCAATCTTATCGCTCTACTACGACCATTGCATGAGCCATTGATCTCACCACCAGCTCAGCCAAGTCCACGATGGATGAACTCGTACATCACTGTATACGCGAGCTGTCGTTCGACGGCGATCTTGGTGAGTTCTCCCCTCAGCGTCTATCACCTCTCGGGAGGGTCGAGTTCGAATCCCCCCTTGTACGTTTATTTTTCACACTTACCCATTGTCTAGGCTGTAATGTCTCCCGCCTGAGGGACTTTATCGCTGGCTTCTACACCTCCCAAGATGACCATTCCCAGTTCGTCGACGATGCATTCTGTGCTTTCGTATGGTCACTCGTGGTACAACATCCGTCCGTCCGCGTCGGTACCCTTCCTCCCGATACCATCTCACAAGTATACGTCGCTCCCCAGACGAGTGCTAAACGCAAAGCCGCAGCCAAAGGCGAGCGGGTGATCGAGGATGTCCCTCCCTCCCTGGAGCTTGTCGAGGATGCTCGACATAGGCACTTGGAGGACTTGAAACGCCAATTTGGCGACGGTCTGCGCATAGCTGTTGACCCCGAAACTTCCTTCGCTGCCATCACGGGTTCCCATATCAGAGTACGTGCACATATCGAGCACAGCAACACTGATCCGATCCGATCTGATCTGCCCATAGTCCCCTAAGCTAAGCCCTATGGTATACAGCGCTCTCCAGCTCATCACCCGAGGGAGAGAAGACGGCATTACGACCGTCGAGCTTGGCAGAAAGACGAAATACGACCAAAAGACATGTTTTTATCTCATCAAACAATTAGTCGAACTTGGCCTTATGTACGCTGTCCATCACTCGATCGTTCGCAGCTTTGATAATTTTCTGTAGCATCAAAGCACGGCGCGGCGGAGTCGGGAACCATACATGTATCCACAAATATTTCGTGGAACGTAGTCCACTCTGGCAGCAGATTCAGGAAGAAGAAGCTCGTGATGACGAGCCTATCACCGATGAGCGTGTCAAGCTGTTCGATACTACGGACGAGGCTGCAGATTTGGATGGTCCACCACAAGTCCTGTTTGATCCGATTGACTCTAGGCATCTTTCCAGTCTTCCACTCGTTAAAAATAGGATCATGAAGCTACTCAAAGCATCCAGAAATCACATACATCAGTCCAATAACCTGCTTATGACGATCGTACGTGATCTCTTTCATACCGATCTATTACTCTGCCTTCATCGTGCTGTAGGGATTCGTGCATCCTACTAAGACGGACCGGCGCTTCTTCCAGACCAGGTTGCGCGAGTTGATTCAGCGAGGTGTCATTGAACGTGTTCTGGTTCCCAGCAGCAAAACCCGAGATCGCAGAATAAAATGCATACGCCTTGTGACGTCAGATAGCAAGCTTCCAGATGGATCCGTAGTTGTGAGACAAGATGCGGAAGAAGACGAAAGAGATGCGAGTGTTATCGAGGATGCTTCAGGTTCGTTTCACCGATAGGATTTTGTTGCCAATCTTGGTGAATTTGAAGAATTCTAGTTAGCCATAACGAAGTCAAGACAAATGTTACAATCCACAAGCAAGTGTCAAATATGCTTGAGGAGGCCGGTCCATCCGGATTGACGCTTAATGTGACCTGGGAAACTGCTGAGTGATAGCATGACCTAATGACCTATGTTCTAGGAAATATGCATCTCTCTCGGCAATTTCGACAAGCGCACGATCGAACTTTTACTTACGCGGGCATCCAACAACAAGCCACCAGCCCATCTCGGTGACCTCGGTACTATAGATCTCATGGAGACCTATGGTAGGGAGAGGCGCCATCGATATTTCACGCTTGCAGCGTACAAATGCTTAATGACGAGTGAACGACTGCAGGATACAACCACCTCTACTGTCGACATTGACCTGTCACAGGTCGGAGATTTTGCTGCCTCCGACCCCAAGCACTTCTATACTACGACGGGAAAGCTCCATGCTTACCAAGACTCGTTTAAAGACATCGCGGCAGCAAAAGGCAAAAAACGGAAAAGAGATGAGGAGGACAGCAATGGAGGGAAGGGTGAATCGGTTCCAAAGCGAAAGCGAGGTCGTCCTCGTAAAACACCGGCACTCACAAACGTTTCTGCGATTCCACCGAAGAAACGCGGAAGACCCCGCAAGAATCCTCCTACCAAAGACGGCGAAGGTCAGGTTACTGCGACTCCATCAAAGCCGATGGTGGAAGTTTATGCAGTGGGAGAACGGGAAACAGTTGCAGACATTCCGTCTGCCGCAGGGCAAGCTGTGGCAAACGGTTGCCTGTCTAATGAAGCATCGCTAGACGCCATTTCACGTAGCGTTTCATTTGAACAAGACGCTATACTTCCTCTGTCTGTTGGAAATTCCGTCAAGGTGGGAAATCAACAATCAGCGTCTCTCACTGCAGACTTCTCAAGTACCTTTCATCTTGCTTTTCAGTCGGCCTGTGTTCCACCGGCCGACAGACCAGAGAGGAGCGACGTCGAAGCTGGGATCTCACACCCAGGATCCGAACAAGGAGGCGGTGATGTGCAGTCAAATCGTCCAAATAAAACACCTTCCCGCTGTTCCTCAAAACGTGCCAGGACAGTCGCACCCACTGTAGATCGTCATTCAATTGCCGTGCCGGAAAATAATGCAACAGCATCTAGTGGTTCTCAGTCATCGAGAAGAGATGGCCCGCGAATGGAGTTGGCTGCCTCAGCTACTCAAAAAGAAGAGCCCATATTGGCTGTAAGTGTTTTTTCTCTGTCGTCCTGATGGGTCCTCAGACCATCACATGCAGCCAGCCGGGCAAGAAACTTCCAATAATGTCATAGGTACCTGTGAAAAGCATAAAGATGCGGACTTGCCCCCTTCCTCACGGCCGTCGAAACGAAGCCGAACTAATGGAGACGGAAAATCGCGCTCAAGTATCAACATTTCCTCTCTGCGTCGCGAGAACGAACTTTTCAAAGTCATAGAAAACATGGGAGGGATCGCAAATATGCATTCCAAAGAAATTTTTGACGCACATACGGCACTCCTCGAGACTATGTTACAGGCCAAGGAACCAACTAGCGCACCGGTTGGAACCCGTCTCGATAAACGTACTGCGGAATCTACGCTCAAGAACTTGGAAAACCGCGGGCGGATCAAGATGCTCAAGACTTCTCTCGTTTCTCCATCCGGTGCGAGCAGACCTGCTTGCTTGGTTTATCTTCCACATACACCACAAGATAAACTTAACGCTTATCTTCGCCAGATCAGCCAAAGTGTGCCGTCGACGACTGTAGGGTTGGTTAAAGTACTAGACGAGGCTATCGAATATGGCCCAGGCATCTCCTCGGCGCGTCACATGTCTGTTGAAGCTCAACCGAAAGCGAAAGAAGCGCAGAATATCGAATCGAAGTCGGTTCTGTGTGAAAAAGCAGAGGAAGCGCGTGCCCAACGAGAGCAAGATTGGGATGACCTCCTTCGTAGGTTTCATCCAGAGCCTATGAAAGGCACATTGGCCATTCGTATCCGCGCAGTGCAGAGTCGTTTCATGCAATCTGCGATTACAAAGGATCAGCGGCACTGGGAGAACGAGATCCAAGAGGCTGTCAAAGCGACGCAGCTAGTCTCAAAGAAAACCACATCACAGCCAAAAACAAAGTTGGGTGTCGACGTGAACTCCCCTATTGCCGGACCGCCTCCCCTAGCGCCCAACCCTCCAGAGAAATCACTCGAGCTTCTGATTACTCAGCAGGGACCGCCTATCACACCCACCGCGAGCGTGAAAAAGAAGGGAAAGGCTAAGAAAGAAAGCGAAGGTATACGCGTCTTTGTCGCTCCTCTTCTTCTTCGCGGTTGACGCATAGTAAAATTTAGCTCCGAGGCGGCCGAGATTTCATTGGACACGAGAGTTTGATGAACTAGCGCGTGACGCCTCTGCCATTATCCGAGCGCGATGCCGGGCTTCCAGACTCGACTTGTCTGCATTTGATCAAGTGTTCCCAGCAGTACCCAGGAACTCGGTCAGGCAGCGTATGACGCATCTCAGAGATAATCCTGCCGAAGATCTGTATATGAAGCGTCTGGAAGATCAGTGGTATACAGTCTGGTTGCAATACAGAGGAAAACCCCATCTTCCCGACGAAGTCCCCGACAGCCCTTCCAACTTCAACCTGATAAGCCACATCGAATTCCTTCGGAAGCATGTGGATAAGAATGCACTGTGAGTGTCAGACCTCTTTTTCACTGGCGAAACTCAATGGCAGTCAGGAGGGTTGGATTCGTGGAACGCGAGGCACCAAGTAAATTGGCCACTTCTGTCGAAGAACTGCATAGCTCTTACGAGGTTGGAGAGGATGTCGCGTCCGTTCCGGCATGGGATTTCATGTGGGGTATGACTGTCGAGGAAGGCAGGGAAAAACAGTTTCGGAGCCTGGCCTTTACGAGAGAACCCGATAGCATGTTCGAAGG
Source organism: Boletus reticulatus (assembly GCA_038093535.1). Lineage (NCBI taxonomy): Eukaryota > Fungi > Basidiomycota > Agaricomycetes > Boletales > Boletaceae > Boletus > Boletus reticulatus. The sequence goes on from JBBPSJ010000001.1 coordinate 535,140, forward strand.
CACAAAAGACGAGAAGATTCAACTTGCGGAGGCGGCGTTGAAGGTATGTGTGTACATTATCATTGTTCACGTAGATATTTATGTATCCAAAGATGGTTTTCGGCACCCCTAGCGAGCTCTACGATTCCGATAGTGCCACGCGCTTACTTCGAAGTGCCGGGGATCAGTGTGTCTCTCTTGCAAGGTCCAATCTCCTGCAACAAGGGGTGCTGTCCAAACTTGTACGAGATCCGAAGAAACCAAAGCCAGGTAGGATGCTCAAGATCTCGGACGCGTAAGTGATATAATACATGCTCCAGTTCGGAAAAAAATAATGCATGACTATATAGCAATCTTGGCGACATTGGCGGGCCATTTCCTCGAGACATGTTTCAGGATGCTATTTCGCTGGAAGAGGTGGCTATTGAAAGGGTGGTAGATGAAATGGAGTGGTCCCTGACCGCCTCAGAAGGTGACATTGCCACGTTATTGCAGCTTGTTTCTGAAGACCAAGTAAGCAAATGTATCGCCTCGCCCGTAGTACTCTTAAACAAGCTGTTAGGTTGACTTCACCGTGGATTTATCTCAATCACGAGCTGTCCGGCAGAAGATTGATTGGAACAGTAAGAGGGCAGGTAAAGTAGTCTCACTTCCATCGAGTTTCTTTACTGATTGGACAGATGACGAGGACATTGAAACCAGCATACGATTAAGGTTTTCTCGTACGTCCGTAGAAGGGCCGGGTGGGAATCAAGATCAGTTCCCCGAGAGTCCATCTGTCCTGGCTTCGACGATGGAGGGCTTGGGAATGTCACTTTCGACAACAGCGGGGATGGTGGGAAACTCGACGCCTTCCGTCGTTGAACCCGATACCAACACATCAGGACAAGAGATCCATGGAACAACCCTTGATGGAAAAGCGGCTGCGTGTACCCTCAAAACAGCGCACGGACTCATCAATTGTTTTGCATGTATCGACGCAGCCTTCGGAACATTTACATCCAGCCTCAGCCAGTCAGATCGCGATCTTGCTCGTCGAATCCTTGATCATGTGCGTAGCCTGAAAGAGGGTGGCCTGAAGAAAGTAACTTGTTTGGTGTGTTCTCCCCTTTGCCTGAGTTATGGTAACTAAACATTGTAGGGCTTGGAGGGTGGAGTCGAGAAACACATCCTTTGGCTTGTTCATAGGATGACACTAACATCGCCTCCGATATTGATGTGGACATATTTCAATACCCCACTACTAGTGGCTGGGGACTACTGCAGCGCCTGGAGTGTGGTGGTGTTCAATGAGCCTCTGACACTCGTCACCCCTCGGCGATGGCTTGACATTCGCGGCTACAGACTTGACGGTCCATGGAGAGCAGCACAGCAAGCTGTAACTGGCGTCATTTTCCTGCACCCAGGCATCAGTCAGGTGAGTCTCGCCATCACGTGTTGATCTTACATTGAATCTACCATCCAGGCTGAGCTGCGTTGGCGTCTGCGAGCGGTGTACGATAGACAGGAGATCGTCGACCTCCTCTCATCTCTACAAGAGGATGGCGTTCTGGAATGCCGAGCTGACGAAGGTATGGAAACCGTTCAAAGTTTGCCTGGATGGCTCAAGACGGTCGATAACGATGAGCTGGTTTTCTGGTTTATTGCGAAAAACCATCATTGGTATCAATTATGACGGCCTTTTTAGTTAAATTCAATTTTCTCCTATCATTATTACATTAACGTTATCCCGCTTGTGTTATCAGGAAGGCCCATGTAGCAGTAAAGTTTGTTTCACAATCCTGGTGAGGATGGTTAGCCAAAGGATCTTCCAGTAGCTACTTCCAACAACGACTTGTACTAGTATCCCAACCAAGTATATAGAACCCCAACATCAACGTACCGATAACGAACCAGCAACTGGTCATTGACCATGATTGTTACCTTGTTTACAAGGTCACTCACACCGTCCTGGATACCGGTTCAGAGATCGTCGCCGGACAATTGTGGCTGAACAATGGTTGTTCTCGATTCGACATTTGTTCACGTGAGAATTCTCTGATGTAAAGGTAACTGCCGTTATTCGGATGATTCGAGGAAATGTGAGTACTATGTTACAAGATGTGTTGAGCAAAGGGCATGAGTAATGGCTACAGTGTGGTGAAAACTCGAAAAAAAGGTCCCAAACAAACAAACAAACAGCGCGAAGGGACAGATGTAAGACACATCAACGCCTTCAATCGGTATCAGGGGTTGGTGCTCTACTAGAAGATGACACGGGTGAGGGTATCTGAATGGCTTCGACTTCACTCTCCTGGTAAATAGTGACCGGCTTCGCAGTCGAATCCATTTTGTATTTGTATTTCTCATCACGAGGCATCTCGATAGGTGGGGTGGGAGTGAGTTCCGCATCGCCAAAGCCCAAGAGGGTCTCGCCGAACTGGAGCATCCAGGGATGATCCAAGAGCTCAACCGCTGTTGGACGCAGAACAGGATCGATGGTGAGACATTGTTTGATGAAATTAATTCCCAGTTCGCCGAGTTGACCTGGTTCTGGAAGCGGTGGGTGCTGGGTGGCGACGCCAATGTGAAACATGATTGCCCTTTGAGAGGTGTTATAAAATTCCAACAAATGTCAATGAGGGTGAGCGTACCATTCATTGTCAAGATTACTCCATGGCTTCTTGCCCGTAGCAAACTCGAGCACGACACAGCCCAGGGACCACACATCCATGGCACCGTGGCGACCTCCTCTGTCGCTCTTGATAACCTCGGGGGACATGTACATCGGCGTGCCAGTCAAGCTGTTATTCATACCAAGGCCACCACCAAGTCCACCAGTTTTCGTGAAGCCCATGTCTGAACCACGGCGAGACCGTTGCATCGTGCGATTCTTAGCGAGAATTTTTGACGCCCCGAAATCAACATATTTGATGACACCTCTGTGATCGAGAAGGATGTCTGAAAGGCAGGTAAGCTCCGGAATTCGCGATAATAGTAGAGTGACACACTATCGGGCTTAATATCACGATGCACAATACCTTTCGAATGGAGGTATGCAAGTCCCTCTAGCATTTGCATGGTATACAGCTGGATGATACTTTCATCTTCGATCCGCCCGTGCTCCAATAATGCCGCCAAGCTCCCTCCTTGGCAATATTCTTCGAAAATGTACACCTTGTCTCGATGCACTTCAATGCCGTAGTACTCGACGACATTAGGATGGTGCAGCATCTCCATGATGCTAAGCTCGTCCTTGATTTGAGAGTATAGATTGGGTAGTCCAGATAGTTCTTGGAACTTAATCTCCTTAACGGCCATGAGGGACCCTGAATCGAGGTTAACAGCAAGGTAGACGGAGCCGAATGCTCCGGCACCAATGAACCGCCGCTGTTGCCAACGGATAGAGATGTTTGAGCTAGAAGATGCAAGGAAAACTAGTGATCGATCTTCCAACTTCTCATCGTCAAGCACACGCCCGATTAAACGATTCTCCGAACCCATTTGCTCGCGCTCCCTTTCAAGAGCCTCTAGTGACTTGGAAATCTTTTCCCAGAAGAGGCGAACATGAGTGCCTGTGTACGCATACGTGGAGGTGATAAGGTAGTCGTCGTTAGAGGGAGATTGCGGGCGTTGTAAAAGTGGGTCATCTTGCGCGGCGATAGATGCTTGTTCGCGAAGCAACTCCTCCTGCCTCTCTTTCTCCTTGCGTGCCTCTAGGGTCGACCGGGCACCTAGGATATCAAAATGGCTGATCAATAGCGTCATACAACTTGCTACTTTTTGCCGAAGCATCTCAAATTGGTCGTTTGACATATGTAGAATATTGCTCCGCCTGGTACGATGCAGTGTGAATTCGAGCGCATTAACGGCCCATTTGAACGTCTTCCTATCGGTAGGATCGCAGTCGTCGCAAATGAAGGAAACCCAGGATATAGCAAGCCGGATGAGCGAACGATTGAATTTGGTCATTATAGAGCGTTCCATATGCTTCTGTGCGTGCTGACCATGCTCAGATGCGAACAAGTACCAGTTCTCGAGTAACTCCTGGTATTGAACTGCATTTCGCAAGGAATTGCGCACATGGTGAACAGAATCCACGATAGATTCAGCGAGCTTGTTTGTTGCACGAGAAATCTTGCGCAGTTCGCGATTGACGGCTGGTATGTGTGCCTGCTGTTCAACTATGCAAGGAGGGGGAGGGAGAATGACTTCGAGTGGTTCCTCGTCTTCATCAGCAGGAACAAATATATCAACGAATTGCTGCTTCGCCAATGCAAGTCGGCGCATCGTCCCATCCGCAACTAGCCTCACCCGGTTATCCTTCATGTCAAGCTCTATTTTCGGCAACTCTAACATGAGAACCAGTCCATTCCAAATGAATGCGTCGCGAGGGGATAGCAGCAAAAGGTACTCCGCCCCCTCATCCTCGTCGCTGTCCGCATACTCCGCGACATTCTCAACAATGAGAAGTGGTAGGTCCTCATCGGTGACAGCTTCGTTCACATGAAAAGACTCGAGAAGAATACGACGAATAGCGTCCGGACGGTCTCGGAGCGCACTTGAGGCTATGATGTAAGTTCCGTCTTCTTCATACGTCTGCGTGTAGACAAGGAGATGGTCCGTTGTGACCAGGGACGCTATGAACTGCTCGAGGGAAATGTTTTCCAGATTATATTCTGCCGAGTTACTTATTCTTTGTGTAAGGGCTCTGTTGTCGAAAAGTCAGAACAATCCTGAGGATGGCAGACAAACAAACCTTGCAAAACGTTGAAGTTTGCGATACCGTAACCGGACGTTGTCCAGTATCTTGCCATACCAGTTGACCTTCTGTTCGTCACTCATTTGACCGGTGATGTTCGCGACCACGTCATCTTGGAAAATTGATTTCGGCGCTTTATGAAGCCGTCCATTCGCGGAGGCAGGGAGCCGGACCTGAGTCTCGAAATAGTTCGCGACTCGAACCATCAGTCGATTCGTCAGCGAACTAGAGCGCTGGTCAGTTGCAGTATTTCCGTCAAGTAGTGTTACGCACCAAACCTGCTCAGCTACTACAGCGGAAGCCCCAATGACAGTCATACAGACATCGTTAAATGTAGCCCACTGAGAGTCAATGACATCTGTCTCCTTGAAGTAAATGCCCTTGACACCGCTCTTAAGCTTCCAGTGAACAAGCCTGAAAAATATCGACAAGGCTTCGAGGATGGTAGTGTCGTAATCTTCGCCGATGCACCTGGGTAAGTTCCACTTACCCCCGGGATCGGGGGCAAGGAACGCCTCGTACTGCCTCTTGAGCGTGCAAGCTAACCCCAAACTGATCTTCACATCTTCAATGACCTGATCGATGATGAGAACTTCGGGGTCCTTGAGTTTTTGAACATAGTCGAGGCGCATGCGTAAACACGCCTGGGCAAGTTTAGTGGGGAAGGAGATAAGGGGTACCAATTCAGTTTCAAAAGTGGGGAGATTCATCTCTTCAAACGTAGAAGAGAGATTGACCTGAGCATCGCGAGCAGTGCCAATGAAAGCATGCACAGTAGTCAGAAATCCCTTTTCAAAAGTCTTCTGAATGGAGTCTTCTTTGAGGACGCGTTCGATGAACGAGCTGCAGTCCGCCGTTTGCTTGGAGGAGCCGTTAGTTTGCAGACGAGGGTAGACGTCAAAGCTTGCGTTCGGGTTCGTCACATCGAGAGACTCGCTCCCCGTCCATCTCTGCAGAAGAGTGATATGGCGTCGTAAGGACGTAAGGACCGTTGACCACGTGTTAAGGGCGTCACAGCGAGTAAGGAATTGAGATTCTGATGCAGTAACCTTATCTGCACAGAAAGCCTTGAGAGTTGGGTAAAGGGACTGAGCTGCCTCAAGTCTGCAAAGAAGAGAGCTGACTCGCTGCAAGGCTATGGTCGGGTCGCGTTCGTCATCCCTGAGCCTGAAAGAGTTTATCTCCTCGATGACGGAGTCTACTGTGCGCATCCTTCTCTCCTCAACATGCTTGCGTTCCTCTGCTTCCTTCCTTCCGGAGAACTTGGCGCGCAAACCAAGCCATATATTGAGATGGACATTGTTGTGCTCTTCACTGGAAGACTCGAGGGCGACAGCAATGCGAGTCGTCTCAGATCTGAGTACATCACCATCGAGGACAGAAGCGAGCATAGTCTGCCACTCTAGACGTTGACGATCCTCTACCGTTGCAGGCTCGTATGGGTCGGACTCGAGCATGAGAGCGGAGAAGCGATCGAATGCGTCCCCACCACCGAAACCTGAGCGATTGAGGTCTTCATCGTCACTGTCGCCTGCATCTGTGAGTTGACCCAGCCCCCTCTGGAAGTAATTTGAATCCGGGTCGTTCCTTGGATCGTCGTCGAGGCCCGGGCCGGACCTATATCTCTTGACGAACTGGGAGTAGATATCCGAGTACTTTGGGGGATTATGATTATGTGGAGGATTGTAATGTGTGGGTATTGTGTTGGACGCTGAGCCGGAAGAGAAGTTGCCTCTTGACTGCCGACCCTTGCCTCTGCTACGCAAGGAAGTGTTTATGGAAGAGGAGAGAAGTGAAGGTGTGGCAGAGTGGGGTCTTGAAATTGGTGGAGGGTCCCAGTCTGGTTCGTCGCCGTCGTTGGAGTCGTGCTCCTCGAGGGAGAACAGCGACGGCTGATGCGACATTCCTCGTCGGATGCTGGTCATCTTCCAAGTGGCCCCTCCCCGCTGAAACCCCGCTGCCAAGTGAAAGCCGGATCACGTGGTCAATATAACAATCCTACTTCAGCATCAGCATCTTTATCTGCTACTACTACTACACCGCGCTCAGCATGGGTATCGTGGAAAAGGTCAGAGTTCCGCCCATCTCCCAAGCTTATCGCACACTATGATTCCCACAGATAAAAGAGATCGAGGGTGAGTACCCGGATGGCTTAGGTTGAATATCTTACGTTGATTGAAACATCAAGAGGAGATGGCGAGGAGTATGTGATTTGTTCTGCTTCAAATCCGTGACTCATTGTCCATTTTTAACAAGCTCAAAAGAACAAGGTTCTCTATATAAAGTAGGGCTCAATGATTTCTGACAAACCTTCCAACCAGGCGACAGAATATCACCTTGGTCTGCTCAAGGCAAAGCTTGCGCGCTATCGTGCACAGCTCCTCGAACCAGCTTCGAAATCAGGCCCCGCAGGTATTGGCTTCGACGTGCAAAAATCTGGGGATGCTCGTGTCGCACTCATTGGTTTCCCATCCGTCGGAAAGGCTTGTGCTTCGGCTTAAATTTGGGACCTATTGGCCTGATATGAGTTTTATATAGTCCACGCTACTTAGTAAATGCACGCACACAGCTTCGGAAACTGCTGCCTACGAATTTACTACTCTCACTGCGATTCCTGGTGTAATTGAGTATCAGGGTGCCCGCATCCAACTTCTTGATCTGCCTGGAATTGTGGAAGGCGCTAGTCAAGGTAAGAGACATACACAAATTCCCCTTGTAGTTCTTGATTTGCGCCAAAGGTCGGGGTAGAGGTCGACAAGTGGTTGCAAGTGCGTAAAGGCTCTCCAATACTTGAAGTAGGGTTCATGTCAAGTCAGCTGCCAAGACCGCCGATCTTATACTGATCATGCTTGATTCTACCAAGTCTGAAGAGCAAAGGCGCCTCTTGGAACTTGAACTCGACGCGGTAGGTATCCGACTGAACAAGCGGAAACCTGATGTTGTGTTCAAACGCAAGACCACTGGTGGAGTGAATAGTTATTCTTTCTTTTAGTCATAACAACTGAACGTCCATCTCTTGTGAACCAGATAACGGTGCTTAATCGATCATGCCAATGATCATGCAAACTTACATTCTTCTCAAGCTCAATACAACCGTGAAGTTGACCAAGACCGACGAAAAGACGATACGGACAATTCTTGCAAGCTGTATGTACACCCTGCTCCCGAAAACGGAATGTTGCTTATCGCCCCTAGACAAGCTGCACAACTGTGATGTCATGATTCGAGAGGATGTGAGTTGAAATAAGATTAACCTGTAACGATGATGTCGAGTTTCTCCCAGATCTCTACCGATGAGTTTATAGATGTGTTGATCGGTAGGTCCATCAGGCAGCCAAACTGGACAACCGTATGAGGTATTGATTCAGGCACGCGCAAATATATCCCATGTCTATGTGAGTTTTGTACAGAAATATTTGAGAGCCTCTGATAGTATATATGCCCCAGATGTGTACAACAAGATAGACGCAGTCAGCTTAGAACTCGTATGCCGTCATTCCTTGCGAGTCGGGATTGAACTTACATTCTAAGACAGGTCGACAAGCTTGCTCGGACGGATAACACTGTTGTTATCAGTTGCGAGATGGACCTCAAGTGCGTAGACCAATTCACAACTATTCGCTCACTTTCTTGATTCGATCGTCTTTGACATGTAGTCTTGACTACCTGATCGAGCGCATATGGGAAAGCCTTGGTCTCGTCAAAGTTTACACAAAGAAGCGCGGGGAACGTCCTGACTTGTCAGACCCTGTGTGCTTACGGAAGGGCGCTACGATTGAGGTGTGTGCCACTATCCCTTTTTTTCGCAACTGCTGAAGTGGGAAAAAAAATTGTGACTTTTGCAGGATGTCTGTCTGGGAATCCATAAATCACTCGCAACAAATTTCCGATACGGACTCGTTTGGTAGGTTTCGTCTCCAATCTAATCCACTGACTCCGTCGTTCAACAAGTTTGTAATATTCAGGGTATGAATAATCTGTGTTCTTCCCTTTCAATCAACTCATTATTTATGTTCGTCGTATGTGATCAGGGCCGGTCCTCGAAATTTGCACCGCATACGCAGAAGGTTAGCTTAAATCATCAAGTACAGGATGAAGACGTAGTGTCGGGTACGTGTCTGGATCTGTCTCCTATTTTTGCTTAAATTTGATGCAACATTATAGTATTCACGAAATGATTGCCTGCATGTTGCTGCAGGGTTTGTACCATTCTACAAAGTATCTGATCCTGGAATACGTATTTAGTACATACCTTTCGTCTGGAATAATATCGAACGCGTTTCCCTCATCGTCTTGGATTTTACAATCTCCAACATGCCGGTCAGATGTTCGACCACAGCATTATCATTACAAAAGATATTTAGAGCGCTTTCATCCTGCTTGTGTTCTCGGGGCGCCCAACGCTGACGCTGAGCAAGCGCTGAGTCATGTATATACCGAATCATTATGTAACTACTTAGGCTGCCACTTGAACCCGACACCAATCCCCTTCCTACCAATCCCCTTCTACATCGGATTTAACTTGAAGACCCTCCACAGGAACGACTCGTAGCCAACACTGGACATGGACCTCGCCTCTGCAGGTACATACACCGCTAGCACAAACACTCCAGATGAAACCCCGACCCAGCCATCGACTGAGAACCCGGAAATCGAACTCATTTTCCTCGGGACGGGTACATCGACCTCGATACCATACGTGGCTTGCTTGACGGCACCACCAAGCAAAAAACCTTGCAGAACGTGTCTCTCGACGCTCACTCCGGAAGGGAAAAGGAACATCAGACGGAATACATCGGCGGTGGTTCGTGTGAGCGCAGACAAGGATGGGAAGAAGAGGTGGGTGTTCCTGCGCTGCACGGGGCCACCGTGGTCTGTCGGGCGAATGAGCGTTGCTACGTTTGAAATAGGACATTGGTGATAGACGTGGGCAAGAACTTTCTGGCCTCCGCCGCGGAATGGTTTCCAAAATATGGATTACGAGAGATTGATGCTGTACTCATCACTCACGCACACGCTGATGGTGAGTCTGCTTGGTTTCGAACGAAGAAATAGCAAGGTGGTACTGATAATCGTTGATTAAGCAATGAACGGATTAGATGATCTGCGAGGTGATTGTTGTTTCCACGGCCTAATAGGCAATGGGTTGTATTGTTTACCTCGTGAGATGGGCCGGTGGCGGTAAACGAACAGGATGGACCCTGGGAGGCGCAATACAACAACATATAGATGTCTATGTTTCCCAAGCTACGTTTACAGACGTCCAAAGGGCATTTCCGTATCTCTTGGCGAAAGAATTTGCGTCAGGAGGGGGCGATGTGCGTTCTACCGAACGCGAGCATGTGCTGAAACTGATCTTTACGATGGGCAGATCCCCGAGTTCAAGTGGCATATTATAGAGGATAAAGTTCCTTTCGAGATCAAGGATACAGGGATACGGATTACGCCATTTTTAGGTGAAAGGCTCGAGTTGGGGTGCTATACAACCGTTGCTCATCGAATTGTCAAGTACACCACGGACGTCTGTTCACGTCTAGTCCTCCACCCATGCTCACGCCGATATCGGGACGTTCGTCGCCTACGGCAGGGACAACCCCCAAGATCCATCCATATCTCTGTTTTGGGTTCCTTGTACAGGATGCGATCGTGTACATGTCTGACGTGTCTCTGATACCAGACGATGCATGGCCGGTTATTCAAGCGGGTGGACGGAAATCGGTGCTCGTGATAGACTGCCTGCGGCTCCGCGAACACACGTCCCACATGGGAGTGCGAGAGGCGGGAGGGGCGATACGGAGGATAGGTGCGATACGCAGCTATCTGACGGGGTTCAACCATGATGTGTCGCAGGAGGAGTACGTGAGGATCGGAGAGGGAGTTGGGACGGGGTTGGTCGGAGGAGAGAGTCACGCGGTGAGGAAGGGGGTGGAACTGCTGCGAGATGGTCTAGAGGGGGAGGTGCAGCACTGGGTGCGACCAGCGCACGACGGCCTGCGCGTGCGTGTGTCTGGGGACGGACGCGTACGGGATGATACATACACGTGACTGGTCATGTGACTATGATGTATGTGATGTCAAATGTCAAAGTCGATCTTTTGCAGGGGTCGTCGTCCGTCATGAAGTTCTTTTCGCAATCCTTCGTGTACGAGTGAGTCGCAGTGTCAATCGTCTCGTCTCCTTACACAATTTGACGACACACAGCGATCCCTGGTCGATCGTCTCTCTCGCCTTCTTCCTCCGCTACCCCAACCCATATGCATCCCACGTCGTCTCCTGCGACGTCGTCGACCGCAGACAGACCGACTCAGGCTCCCTGCTCACAACCAGGCTCATCCTCAAGCGTGGCACACTCCCAAGGTGGGCCCCTCAGGGTATCGTCTCGCGCACAGAGTCTTGGATCATCGAAGAGAGCGAGGTCGACCCCTTCGGAAAAGTAGTCAGGTGTCGCACGAAAAACTTGGACCATGTCAAAGTCATGCAAATCGAAGAGACACAACTCTTCCAGCAGTCCCAAGACGGGTCCGTCCCCTTGCTTCATTTCCACCCTCCTTTTTGACCATATCGCCCATAGGAGAACAACCCAGACAACCGAGGCTTATATCACTTCAAGGTTCGGTTGGGGACTCACAAGGAGTATCGAAAGCCACGGCTTGGCCCGTTTCAAAGCCCACGTTCAAAAGGCACGTTTCGCTCCCTATATTCTTCTTGCTCCACTAACATACATCATAGTCTCGTCAAGGCGTCTCTCTTATGATGGACTTTATCCGCCAAGCCCGTCTACAGCCCATGGCGTTTGGCTCATACATCTCCACTATCCATTCCGACATGTCGTTTGTCGTTCCGGAGACCTCCGTGCCACCTTCCTCTGGCAATAACACCGGTCACAAGCCAGAAACCAACCACGTCCCCACTTCACAAAACAATGGCAGGTGGTTTAATAGGGTTTGGGGGGGTAACTAACTATTTGGAAAGGCTGTTACTGTGCTACCGTATATCTCACTTGTCCGTATTGCTCCCCGTACTTTTTGTATCATTAGCAACCATAATACCACAATGGACGTGTCCTCGCCCCTCTGACCATTGCCCAAGACCGTGAGCATCTCCCTGTGACGACGCGAACGTTCTCGTCAACGGCCACCACCTTGATATCTTTGGCTGTAAAGACTCACAAGCGTGGAAGCGCCCATCAGGCCTCCGTTTCGGTTGCGTTCCGCTCCACCGTCCCTGTGGAATGTACTTTCCGACGTCCGCAGCCAGGCAGCTGTCAAGTGTCCCAACCCTGCCAGATGTACCGCTCGAGAGCATACTCTCCCTGGAGCCGAGTCCGCGCAAGTCTCTTTTCTGCGCCCTTTCTCAGCATGCTATCACAGTCTGGCGTGTCCGGGTGTGTACAACACATCCACCCATGCATGTATCATTACTGAATCTCTCTGCCAGCCGTCTACACCTCTAGCATATCTGGCAAGGTCCGAAACATCTATCAAAGAGCATGGTGACAACCTCGCCGTGACATGGTCCCCGGACGGGAGCCGGATAGTCATCCAAGTGAGCTTTGTTCATGACGATGCTCGACTCTGCTTCATTGCGATATATTTCAGACGACGCTCTCACATCTTGTGTTGGTAATGGTCGATTGCATACCGGACGTTGCAGTGTACCAGCCGCCGGACCTCCCACCAGGTGTCCAGCGCAGCTTCCTTGCTGGCCCAGGGGAAGGGCTCCCGCTCCAATCACTCACCCTCTCCTTCGAGGGTGTCATACGCGCGGAGGGGCAAGTTCTCAGGTAACTACTCTTTTGTTGCAGGTCGGATTTCATCCAGACGCCCTTTCCATTTCAACAGCATTTCACCACGCAAGCACCATCTGGTATTTTCTACCAGCACTCCGCCCGCCGTTCAACGTATCCCGTGGCCTTCGTATGATGATGCAGATGCTGAGAACGACCCTTCCCGAAAGTCGCCGTTTGGTTACGATACTTGGATTTTGAATGACCATGAGTTGCCATGGTTGGTGGACAGTAATGGTACGTGCTTGATACTCTAACAATATTATACTGTGACTTGCGTAAGACTGATTCATGTTGCTAGTCACTGTCAAGAAGATTTTGTACTCAACTTCCGGAGTGGAGACGTGGACAACTTCGGATGGCAGAGCCTACCTTGTGCGACTGGAAGAAAACCTACAAACGGAAGAAACTGGCGATGGCGAACCTGGCGATGGCGTGAGCGTGAAAATCTGTCCCCGCGACGCTTATTTGCTAAAGATATCACTCATTCAAAGGACCCCGAAGCTGACGAGAGTGAGACGACCGAAAACAAGAGTTTTCATTTGGCTTCATTACAAAACGAACATTCTTGGCGGGGTACCTGTATCCATAATTTTGAAGTTCCTCGGAGGGTGCAAAAGTCTCGGCATATTGAGAGCGATGACTCGGGCACCGGGGTCTCCACATATTTAGAACCACGCCGAGCTGTAGAAGTTGCTGTCAACGCAAGGTTCTCTCTGGTTGCCATAGGGACATTCAGGTGTGTTCATGTGGCGACACTCTCTATAAAACTCACTATTCCCAACGCCGCATCAGTGGAACGATCGAGTTCACCGCATTTCCATCACCCGAGGGCCCTGCGCCGGCACCCCAAACCATTGATGTTCCAGATCCGTATAACCGCCCAATTGGGCGAGTGTCTACAATGGAGTGGAGTTCAGATGGCTATGTCCTGGCAGTAGGCTGGGAGCACGGATGGGCAATCTTTAGTATTGGAGGACGATGCCTTGCGTCGGGCTTTGGAGTTGATGATGTAGTTGACAATGACAGATTTCAGGATGCATTTATGCATGGGATCAAGGACTTGGTGAGCTACCACTGCCTTCAAAAGAGTCTCATTCGGAGCTTACTTGATGATGATGGGGGTTAGTTTTGGGCACCCGGTAATTTCGAGCTGGTGGTACTTGCTCAGTCAAGTCCAAACAGTGAGTCTCCGTCCTCTATGTTTGGTGATACTTGCATACAGACTGTACAGAGCGGGATGGTCAAATGTTCATTCTACCGTTTGCGAAAAGCGCGACGACATGCCAACATTCCCCAGTTCGCGATTCTCTCTGTCATGGAGTAGGTTACTGAATGTTATCAGGACAATACTCGTTACGCCTTCCTCCAAATGGACGATCGTGCACTCGTATACCGTGGGGCAGACCAACCAGATATGAGTGTTATAAATCCAGAGTCTGACGTTTGGCAACATATAAAGGTAAAATAACCTGCCCGATTTCCCTATCACACACCTTTCAACATCTTGTATCGTTTTCAGATCCCTCAATCCTACCTAGCGTCAAATTGGCCAATCAGATATTCTGCTCTTAGTAACGATGGACGCTTGGTAGCCGTTGCTGGTCGTCGGGGATTGGTTCACTACAGCTCAACGTCCGGTCGATGGAAACTCTTCTCCAGTGTAACTCAGGAGCAAGCGTTCGCTGTGAAAGGAGGTCTGTTGTGGTTCCACCACGTCCTCATAGCAGCAGTCGAGGTGTCAAAGTCATATCAGGTCGGTGCAGGCTTGTCCTGGTTATGCTATAGTTTTTTGTTGACGTCTCGGACAGATACGTTTATATTCCCGGGACTCGGAACTAAGTAACCAGAATGTCCTCCATCGGGAAATGATCTCATCCCCCGTCATCATTTTATCTTTGGTGGACAACTCATTGTTGGTCTACACTGCGGACAACATGTTGAGCCATTACCTGATTGTTCCGACCACGGATACGATCAAGTTACACTTGTGTGGAAGCATCACATTTAATGGAATAATTGCAGTGCCTTCCGCAGTCAGAGTACTAAGTTGGATGATTCCTAACGCTCAAAAACGTGAGTCGTCCTAGTTCTTTGGAGTGCATCCCTTTGATACTGCGTAGAACTCGGCGATCCTGTTGATGATCTTGCGGTAGCCACTGTCCTGATGATGGTTGGTGGGCAGTTGGTGTTACTTCGACCAAGGAAGGTAATTTGCACTGGCACTCGAATGAATCCCACTTGTTCATATTTCCCTGGTTGAACGACAGACTGGCAATCAAGAAGTCAAATATGACATGCAGATATTCGCGGACCGCATCGAATTCTGCTGGATACACCTTCGTGGTATCGGAGCACTGGAAAACTCCTTGTGGGGATATGACGGGCGGGGTATACGGGTCTGGCTTAATGCTCTCGCCATCGAATCGCCTTCGTCTCTCAGTGAAGCACCTCAGAGCGTGAAGGAAAGTGTCAATATCCCACTAGATTTTTACCCGCTGTGTAAGTTCCTGTGTCTCCCTCTTGGCCATCAGCGTTTACACATGTCGTAGCTGTACTCATGGACAAAGGGATCATAATCGGTGCCGAATATGAGTCAGCCACTCGGATGAACCTGCCATTTGTAATGTTCAGACATACAACTAGCGTGCGTCATAATCTTGGCCCGGTTTTCGAATGCTGAAGACATGATCTCTGCAGTCTCACCTGTTCCTCCATCATGTCCTGCGTCACTACTTGGAGTTTGGACAGATACAGGAGGCCGTTCAACTCGCCATCAACTACCAGCACCTCGTGTATTTCGCTCATGGTCTCGAGATCCTCCTCCACACTGTAGTGGAATCTGAGACAGAAGCTGAGGCAGATGAGAGTGATACATCAACCGTGGCATCCAAAACCTTGCCCGTTGTGATAGAATTCCTGGACCACTTCGATGTTGCATTGGATGTTGTGGTTGGTTGCGCTCGGAAAACGGAAGTCACGAGATGGAAACCACTCTTTGACATTATTGGCAACCCGAAGAGTTTGTTCGAGGTGCGTCTCGCTTACTGCTACATATAATCTTTGACAAACGGTAGTTTTTGTCAGGTATGCCTCAATTCTGGCCGGCTCAAGACAGCGGGGTCTTATTTGCTTGTGCTGCACAATCTCGAGCAACGAGAAGAAAACAACAAAGACGCTATTCGGCTCTTGCAGAGCGCAGTCGATGCACAAGAATGGCAGCTCTGCCGCGAAATTTTACGTTTCTTGCACTCGATCGATGATACCGGGATGGCGCTCAGACACGCATTGACCCAGACAAACATGATTGAAAGTTTGGATTCGGGGGAGGATCCTAGTTCAACGAACTAATGTATCAGTACTTTGTGACACTCGCTTTTGGACGCTACCCCTGTACTACTGCACAGCAAATTGATGATGATGTCAAAGTTCCCACCATCCTCTTAACCGTCGCCTATCCAATGACCGCTTCCAAAGTAGTATCTATATCATACCCCACTCTCGTATCATCGCCTCTGTCTCTCGGAGACCACATAGGTAGGAGACTCGGATCTATATTGATGATCCTTTTACTATAATGCTAGTCTAGAACAGGCGTTCGGGTCTCATCCACAGGCCCTGGGGATCATCATCGTCAAGGATCTACCGGTCGTCTACCAGGCGTACCGAGAAACGTTGCTCAAGTATGCATACAAGTTTGCTCATCTACCAGAGGAGACCAAAGAGCGTTATACCGACCCCGCAAGCTTTTATAGGTAAGTCATTCTAGCGCACGCGTGGTCGTCGAGGCTGATTATTGCAACAGCTTTGGGTGGTCCCACGGGAAGGTAAGAGGCCTTTGGTGCTATTGGACCATGGTCCTCAGAGTAACATCGCCCTTGTGTACTTGTAGGAGATCATGAACGGAAAGCCAGGTAACCCGATGCTGATTTATGCTTTGGCAACTGGATTCATCAATACTTTGATCAAGATACTTTGAAAGGATCGTACTATGCAAATCCCGTCATCGATGTCCCTGATGTTCCTCCCGAGCTTAAAGAGAAGTACGGAGAATATTATCGCGACAATATTTGTGTGTAAACGAATGTAGCTACGGTATAATCTATTGACATGCTCTAGGGCCGGACCCCCACGAAAGAGGTGTCGAAGGTTTCGAGGAAGCATTTAAGAACATGGGGAGGTACTGTATGACGTTCAGAAAGTCGGCCAAGTACTAAGCCAAGTCTGTCCTCAGGTTTATATTCAAAGTCGGTTGTGACTTGGCGGTGGCATGCCAGCCCTTTGGTTCGATCTCCCGTCGACTGAACATTGCGCGCGGCTAACATTTATTCTGTATCAAAGTCTCAGAGCATCTGACAGACATGTCGATATCTCTACCGAACCTTATCG
This sequence comes from Boletus reticulatus, assembly GCA_038093535.1. Taxonomy (NCBI): domain Eukaryota; kingdom Fungi; phylum Basidiomycota; class Agaricomycetes; order Boletales; family Boletaceae; genus Boletus; species Boletus reticulatus. The sequence continues at coordinate 552,035 of JBBPSJ010000001.1, forward strand.
GAACTTCTCAAACTACAAAAGCTAGGTTACTTCACTATTTTCCTCCGCCGGCGAACCAAGAAGCTACGGTTCCCATCGAGGATGAGCCTATCGACAGCTGGTGTGGATTTCACCTCGACAACTCACTTTTGACTGGACTCTGCTCTGTAAGTTTAATTTATTTCACTGGCCGCAATCTGACTGTCGACTATACTTGTAGGCCATGTTTCTTCGCGAGGAGGGTGATGATGAACCCAGATCAGTTTCTCCTCCGCCTACGTCTGGTCTTTATATCCGGACAAGAGGCGGCGAGCTGATCAAGGTATCCATACCTGCAGATTGTCTAGCATTTCAGACTGGTGAATGTCTTGAACTCGTGACGAAGAAACGACTCATGGCGACCCCCCATTGTGTTCGTATTGGAAGGGGGCAGGAAAGAGTTTCCAGAGAAACCTTTGCATTATTCATGCAACCCGACACTGAACAAAGAGTTTCCGCTACGGAGACATACGGACAATTCAGTAAGAGGGTATTCATGTCACACTATGACCATAGTTCTACTTGAATTATGTATCTATGGCGTAAGAGTACAAGTCTAGGTATAAAAAAGAAATTATCATACCAGGACGGCAATTACCAGAACATTCACGGTTGCGCGGAGGACGTAGAAATAGAACGCCGGTGGGTCGAGTACGTGAGTGTGTCAGGAAGAACGGACATTACTGCAGCAGCAAGACTGTTTCGTTTCAGTGTCGCAGAACGATCCATCTTACTGTTACTTCTCCGCGACGAAAATGAGGATCGCTTGTCATCCGCATCGGAGATGACACTCCAATCCTCGCTTTCCCGTCGCGACCCAGATGAGTCGTAGCGAGATCGGGGGCTCGAACGATCTAGAGTCGAGGTGGATACTTCACAAGATTGTTCCTCCTTTGTTACACCGTCTCCCTCCATCAACTCTCCCTCCATCAACTCTGTAGTTCCGTCCGAGGGTTGTCTAATCAGGGAACGGGCATAATCCAAGTCACGGTATATGGCCTCGATTGCAGTAGCCACACCATTTTCCTACGAGTCTTCAGCAACGGGGTCTCAATAGCATGTCAAATCAAAGCCGCTCACAGATCGGATTTTTTCCGCGACTAGCCTCGCGCGCTGAATTTGCTTTGGATCCGTGGTTGCTAGAGTCAAGGCTTGGCTCAAGCTGTCGACAGTCAACTTGCGGACGCCAGTGCCGATTCCAAGTGCCTCGACACGGTCAGCCCAGAAAAATTGATCTCCAAAGAAAGGCTTGATAATTGTGGGGATACCAGCTGCACGAATGTTAGTTTCAACTACTTGGGTAGCGGTAAGCATTATACAAACCTCGTAAACTTGCCCCAGTTGTACCAGCACCACCGTGATGGCAAGCCGCATCGATACGTTTGAATAACCAATCGTGTGGAATTGACGCGATACTGTATATTTGCTTTGGAAATGGTTCCTCGGGTACTTGTGTTGTCTGTGTCTGCAGTCGATCAGACCAACCCTTGGAGAGGATAGCATAAACGCCGCTTTGCACAATTGCATCCACGACACAGCGGGTCATTGTTTGGGGGTCTGGGACGACAATGCTGCCGAAACCAATGTACACTATCTTCTTCCCAGCTTGGTGAGCGGTGTCAATGAAAGAAAGGAGTTCCTGTGGAGGAGTCCACTTCTTTGCCCCAACGTCGGCATCATCGAGGAACCAATACCCTAGCTTCATTAGATAGAAGATGCACTGAATGGATAAGCGAATTACCAGTGACTCGAATCCATTCGGGCCAATCCAAGGGTGGAGGAACAAGCGTAGGGCTGAAATTATACAGAAAGGGAATCTTGTGGGGTTCCATACGGTCCAGACTCGTATTGTCCAGGCGTAATACATTGCGGCGCCACCGGTTGATCTGCCCAGCCATCGCGCGCCAAAATACTTGGTCAAACATGACGTACGTCTAGTAGGGTGTTCTTGAGTGACGATTGCGAAACAGTTCTGGCATTCGTACCATGTAGTTATAGCTGCCGCCCATCTGAAGAACTATCAGATTATCACATATTCCGAGCAGAGATAATCGTACCTTGTGTTCCGGTACTGCGAATGCGTGCGGGTATGCCCTATATTTCGATTGAGACCAATATCAAAACCAACCACAACTACTCACCTCGTCCTTGTCCATATCATCGTAAATGCTCTGAAGTAGGGGATCTTGAGGGCTTCAGCGATGTGGTACCCTCCCATCGCACTCGGACTCTCCACGAGAACATCAGTCCCTTGGCAGGCTTCCCAAGACGTTTTTAATAGATCATCGAACCATCCGCGGAACTAGGTCGAATTGAGTTGAGACGTGCCAGAATTGTGGCGTACTTACCATCATCAGGCTTTCTTTCCAAAATGCAACTGTGAATGTGCCATTCTCAACGCAAATGCGCATGAGCTCCGCTGGATCACCACCAACGTAACCGAACTCGATTCCATGCTTCAAAGAGCGTCAGAGAATGTAATTCGGAAGATACGTATACTTACTGATTCAATCCACGCTTGGAACTCCCCGTGTGTGGCGATTTTCACCCGATGCCCATCTGCCTGCAATCCTTTTGCAAGCGCGATGTAAGGTTGAACATCCCCCCTCGAACCGATAGTGAGGAACGTAAAGCGCAAGGACTCCTTCGGCTTGAAAGTCAAAAAAGTTGAGGAAGCTGATGTAAACATCACAGCAGGCAAAGATTCGGAGGTCGCTTCAGATGACGCAGCAGGCTCGCCGTCGCTACTGAGCGAGTTCCGTGGTTCAAATTCCTCCAAAATAAGCGCATCCCTCTTGCCTTGGCTCAATGCTGGAGCTTCGCCCGGATTTGGCCGCTTCCTGATGTCCTCCAGTTGGCGTTCTAGAATAGATACGAAAGCACGCCGTCTATCTTCGAAGCCAAACTCAAAGAAAAGCTCTTCATGGCCTTTAATTATGACAGCAAGGCCATAGTGACCAAAGCCTGTAGCCTTGGTCATTTCCACAGTCAGTATATCACGAATAGGTAATATGATCTATCGAATCAGCATCATCAACGAATTCCGTACGCGAAATTTCAGGAGCGTACTCTAGTCTTCGTGCTCAAGGGACCAGTGGTCTTGAAACAGAAGTAGTTTGAAGAAACATATAAACGTCCAGAAATTGGCAAAAGTCGATACAAATAACCTGAAAAGTCTGTGTGGTATAATATTAGGAAAACGCTCCAAGGTCAAACGAGTCCACCCACATCCAAGTAGCGTTTCTTTGTCGTCAAAGGCAAATGCAATCTTGAATTTGTCTACCATCTCTTGATCGACCGCTGCTTCAGACGTCTCGAGCACACTGTAGCCGAGCTCGCTGGAGGCTCCAGAACATTGTCCGGGAGTCGATGATCCATACACCTCGCGCACACCTCCATCACCCTGTGGCTCAAGAAACGTAGAGGGCATAGCGGTAGTCGAAGGGGTGGCGCTCAAGCCTTTGCGGGGTACTTTTAGCCAGGACGGTACTCCAACGTTCCAAGGCGCACTTGCTGCTAGTCCCTTGCTCGGGGACGATGCCGGGTTCATATCTCCTACAGTGGTTGACGGCGGATAAGTATGGATCCGCGACGAGGGATCAGTTGATAGCCCATTCGAAGATGCAGCAGCACTACCGGGAGAAAGGGGCAAGGACGAAGACGCCAGCGGCACGAACGACGCACCGCCCCGCTTTGATATGTGAGTAAAATCCTCAGCACCTGCGGGGGGCTCCGGGGCGCTGTATATCCGTGACAGGGTAGATGGAAGTGATTCCTGGAGCGGTCGAAGCAAAGACAACAGCCGGAATGACGAATTGGTCTTGGCGTCCGGTGAAGGAGGACTACGAGCGCGGTCCAGATTGTGGGCCGCCAAGGAATGGCGTGCAGCCGTGGTATCCAGTAGGCCATGCGGTGAACCAGCGGGAGACGCTCTATTGGTACGCACAGCCTCCCGGATGTGTTCCAAAGCAACTCGTATGTCATCAAAGTAAGCAAAGAAGTACGAGTCGATTGAATAATGTTCCTCCTTGTCGAACACTTTGACTTCAATCGTTTCGCTGAATTCGATGGCTGATGATTTCTCCACGTCAAGAATCACCGAGTATGGTATCGCAATCTGAGCAGAGTAAGAAGCGGATCTGCTTCGCGTTCCCCGACTTACTTTCACAGTATCTCCCATGTTCTGCGCTTTGAAGATGACCTTGCGTATTGCCTTTACCCATTCTTCTCTGCTTGGGACAGAGTCTGCAGCTAAGAGCAGACACTTTTGATTGGTATGTAGCCGAATCTCCTTTTCTCCCGTAGGATCACAGGAAATCGCATAACGCAGATCGACGATTCCGTTGACGAAATAAGGATCCTGAGTAACATCAGCAGATGTCGCAAACATAAAAAAAAGGATTACCGATGAAGACTGATACCAGGAAAGCGTATCATTCCTGAGGATAAACCAGTGCTTGATCCAACGCTTTGTTCGAGTGGCCCTCTTGCTAAGAGTGCCAGACTTAAGAATTTGGTCCTGAATCCACATGAGTGCAGTCCCGCACGGCTCATTAAATCAGTACCTCTCTGCTTGGCATGTGAGCAAAAAAACATAAATGAGAGTTTGTGAGATACATGTATCCCTGTAACACTGAATGTGGCTGAATGTTCGAATATCCCACACCAGCTGATGCAATACAACTTACAAACCGAGCGCAAAAGCCAGCACGGCATTTCTGATTTCCGTTGAGATTTTGGAGCAAGTGTAAATGAAAGTACAAACCTGCCAGCACCTCATTAATAGCTTCCAGGTCGAATATCTGCTTCAACTTCTCCGCCAAACGAGTCCGTCGAGTGATCTTGACTGTTGTCATACTGCCTGTGCGACTCGGTGCCCTCCGTCTCATTGCTGGCCTTAGATGTTCGGTCGAAGGTGGTATGTGTGTCGGCTGTGAGTATTCCTGAGAATTGGGTGGTCGTGGTGTCATCGCCTCGAAGTCATCGGCATCAATGTCATCGTCAGAGGTCAAATTTACATCATGTTCCGAGTGGGGTGTATATTCTTCTATCTGCGCAGGTGGTATTTTCCCTGGAAAAATAAAGTGCGAGATTTCTTTCCGTCTCGACCGGGCAACAGGACGATAAATGGCGTGGATAGAAGAGGCCATGTGTACCCCTAGAACCCGAACTCGGTTTTGCCAGGTCAAAAGCAGCAGATCAAAGGACTGCTTACCACTTGGCTCTTCGTCGCTGTCAGAATCCATGTGGGGATCGATTCGAGATGTTGGCTCGTCCACATCATCCAGATCTTCCACCAAAGGAAGAGCCTGAAGGGCCTGAATGAGAGTTTGAGTCCCTGCACGCATCTGGATTTTGACAATACTCCGTTAAGGAACATGCGGAGAGATAGAGGGAAGCATCCCACGCACGGAGCCGAAATCTCTGAAAGACAGCGACAATGGTTGTGTTGGCGCCAAGGTTGGCGACGGAGGCGTAATGAAAGGTGAGTCGTCGCTTTGGACAGCCGCAATAGGATCCTGTGGGGGTACATGATCTATGGTCTGTGATTCGTCATCAGACTGCGGTGGCATGGCAAGGTGATCACAGCCTTGGAGAGAGTTAAGTAAACTTGAGATTATTTCCTGAAAGACATCACCTTGATCCTTCGAAGCTTGCGGTTCCTTGCCTCGGTGCTTCCGTTTTAGGCTGAGTGTGCGTTTCGACTCCGTGTCCAGTGACGGAGTTGGCGAGCGAGGAAGGCTGGTGAAGCTCCTCCCAAGGTCCATCGTCCTCGCTGCGACTCTCCTGATACGTTCTTGAGGGGAGATATTTCCAAGACTATCGTCGTGGTCGTCCCGTGCGTGAGGGTCCGGCGGGCCGGGTTCAGAGGTGACGAGGTTCCGAACAAAAGACTTTGTTGATGCAAGCCTAGACATCGGTGAAGATGTTGGAGCTCAACTTGATAACTTGGGTGGAACGTCACAGGGAGAGGCAGAAGTTACCAAGGTTTTTCAAGGTTTTACTCTGCTACACTTCCGCGTTACGGTGTCAGTCAAATCTTGCCGCTAATTCATTCGGAGCTTGAAAAACATGCCGTCGGCATTATCTTCGGCTCTACAGATGTATCCTCGAGGTTGCTGCGTTTTCAACGTCTATCAAGCTACCGTCGCATCTCCTTCTCTTCCATCTACTCGCACTTCTTTCATGTTATCATCATGAGGGGTGAATACTGCATCGCAGGCGCTTCCTTTCTCTCGTACGGCGTCTCAGCTTTTCTCACTCCGTGTCTAACCGCTTTTCAGCTTTGCAGCACTCTTGTTGTTGATCTTTGTCCATGTAGGTCCCAGTGGGTGCGGATCAAATTTATATCTTATCGAGTCTCCTTAGGTAGGACAAATCAACACATCCACTGTTCCTCATGGAATCTCGATGGTAATTCCTTTGGTCGTATCACCTAACTTCTTCCGGGCTGACCAACCTATTAGGCTATTGTCAACGTCTCGGGTTATGGGTGAGTGGTGCCTGTACCTACAACACATTAGGACTCCAACAGAGATAAAGCGAAGCACTATCCGAAGCATTCAATGACCCCATTCAAGGATTGTATACCGCCAATGCTTCATCACCCCTTGGGCAAGGAACTGGCATCAGGCAACAGTATGCGTTTGGTCTTTACTCTTACTGCGCCTACGTCAACAGTTCGGCCGGCCAATGCTCGAGCCACACCATTGCTGCTAGATTCCAGCCATATACGGCCATCACATCCGACATGCTTCTCAATTACACACAGTTTACGGCTTCCATTTTCTTCGATACCACATTCACCAATTCCTCATACCTTGGAACCAATGCTCATGTTGCATACTACTTCCTGTTACTCGGCACACTATTCGCTGCGTTCTCGTTGTTCGCGTGAGTTCCATTCAATTCTCCACATCTAATCGCCATTTAATCTGTCCGACAGCGGGATACTTCGGAGCACTGTCTTCTTCTTCTTTTCAACCACGATGTCCATTCTATCTGCGCTGTTCATCCTGATTGCGGCGGCCATCTGGACTGCGATAGTCAGGAAACTTGAAAGCATCAACACGATGCAACTCGCCAAAGGCATCTTGTCGGGCATTGAGGTATCATACGGGACCGGAATATACCTCAGTTGGGCAGCGTTCGCTTGCTTATTTGCAGCTATTATCCCCTCCATGATTAGGTGTGTGTTCTCTTCTCATCCGTGAGTGATAAACTCAGTGTCCTATCGGAGTAGTTGTTGCACTTTCCGTGGATGAACAGAGTGCTGGCCATTCGACTATGAACTGATGGACTTGACGATACCTATGAACCATGGTGAACTAGTTTATCATGCCGAATTCATCTAGATACTCCTACGAAACGCACGGACGGACATGTTATTTATCATTATCCCTAATCATTTTTTCCCTTCGTGCGCTGCTCAAAAATTCACATGCTGAATATTGAATACCTAGCGTCTTTTTTTCCTGGACCATGTGCGTGAAACTAGATATCCAGTACAGGTTGCTAATATATGAAAAACCAGCAAAATACTAGCCCACCGCGAGGGTCGAACTCGCAGCCTTCAGATCGCCTAGTCATAAGAGTCTGACGCTCTATCCGATTGAGCTAGGCGGGCGACATTCAGTGGAACGCACATTGATGGTATGATTGGCCTGGAATCCGACTCGGGCACACACGAGGATTGGGCGCAAGACTGTGGCATAGGTGTGCTTCTTAGCGCGATATGCTAAAATGGCGGGAGAGTGCGGTATCACTAAAGCAAGCTACAGCCCCCTATGTATGATTAATGAACATGCATGCATCCAGGGTTGTGAGCCCGAGTTGACCTGACAACAAATAGAATGGTTGGACCATCGGAGTCCCAAGCATTGCCTCTGTTTCCTCCCAGGTAATTGTTGTTACAAAAGTCGTCCCACAATTGTTGTCAAAGACTTTCTACAGCATGATCGCTGAAATGAGGGGTCAACGAGCCAGTGGGAACACCGCAGACGTATGGAGACCACACTGCCATCGGAACAGTCAGCGACATGAAACCTTGACTGCCGACCCCGATCAGAAAGGAGGTTGATCGGTGGCAGCTGAGCGCCTTCCGCGTTGACGTGAGCACGACTGATTGGGGCACGAAGAAGGCAGGGTGATGGAAATGGTGGTCAGATTGGGCGCAATTTCCGCAGTGTGAACGCCGAGGTCGGCTGACGTGAGAATGATGAGTAACCGTTGCGGTGTCGGCCCGACGGGGGAGAGGGCAGTGTGACTGGGTGGGAAACCTGGCTGATGTAATAGTGAATATATACGTTGGCTTGACGTGGTCCGCAGCAGCCAAGTTCCGCTTCTTTCACTCCCCAAATTCCCTAACGGAAGCGCGATCCAAGTCAAAAACCAATCATACAAGACACCCTCCGCAGTACTCCAGCCAGCCATGTCTGATCCTCTGAACGACACCTTTTTCTCCGCCGCTGATACATACGGCTCAGAGTACGCCAAGCAGCAGGGCCTCGACTTTGTTTCATTTCACTCGCCATCTGACATCCTCGCCCCCCACCCCGATCTCTTTGAACTCGAATTGGATTCCAGCCTCGCGGCTTTCAACGAAGTCCAGCTTCAGCTCCTTACCGTAGACTCCAACGACGCCTACTCCTTTTTGAGATCCGATACCCCAACGTGTGGTCCTCCTTCCACCATTACCGTCTCTTCCGAGAGCGCATACGAAACACTCTCTACCCACTCCGAGTCCTTTTATAATTTCTCCGACTCCTCATATCCTGCAACCGACTGCTCTTTCCCCCTCGACCTCGAAATGGACTTTCAAAGGGCCCGCATCGGAGGCAACGGCTGCTCCGACTACGGCGGTAGTGCTGTGCAGGCCAACAACAATCTTCCTATGACTGTGGATCCCAGTACATTCGGCTCTCTGCCCCTCAGTCCACGCAACGCTCCTACTGCGCCAGCAGCGGAACCCGCCTTCAAACGTACCAGCTTTTCAGACTATGGAGGTGCTACACGCATCCCTCCCGTTCCCAAATCCACGACCGCAGACTATTATGGTCTCGGATTTATCGGCGCTGACACTGTGTCTCCGTCCAATATGGCTCAACTGTCTACTACCGGTTCTCCTGTGCCGCAAGCAAGGTCAGTTCGTGGTGTCGAGGATCAATCCAAGGAAGATCCTCGCAAGAAATACCAGTGTCCAACATGTCCACGAGGTTAGTTTGACCCTGGCGCCCTCCCTTTCCTTTCCTCATAGCCTTCACAGCTTTTGCTCGAGCTTACAATCTGAAAACTCACATGGCAACTCATGATCCCAATCGCCTTAAACCTCACGTTTGCCCTCACCGTTCGTGCGGGCGTTCGTTTAGCCGCAAGCATGATCTTGGTCGTCACTTGGTTAGCATTCACCGTGACGAGTCTGTTTCTTCCACCCCTTCTGCGGTTACGAAGGCTATTGGTGTTGACAATGGTCCGCGGGGCTGGTGCGATAATTGTGGCAAGGGTTGGGTTGGTATAGCTACTCAGTGCAATTGCGCTGATGTAAAGTAAGGGGTTTTCCCTCGACAAGTTTGACTTTCTATGCGTAAGTTTCATCTCATCTATGTTTGCCTGTCGTGACAATACCTATCTTTGTTTTTTTACAGATTGGGCGAACAGCTTCGCCAATCGCTTTGTCGTAGTTGATGGTTGATTCGTTTGCTACGCGCCAAGATGATGATGACGTATCATATCATTCTACGCTATCTTTTTATCGATGTATTGCGCGTCGTTCCGTTCGTGGTGCACCACGAGCCTCGTAACGAGCGTGGTCTCGAGCTCTCTGCCTCCGTACAGTGCCTTGACGAGGAGTTTCGGGCAGTATGTCTATCCACATGCCTCATTCTTGCTTTCGTTTATCGTTTATGACTTGTTGTGGACTATCTAATCCATTCGTATATTTGTTCTCGCTGTTTTATCAATATATTTGTGTTTCGGTTATTTAAGGGTTATTAAGGGTTATTTGACGGATTGAGTAACCGATACTTCGTCACCGCTGACGCAATATTCGAGACAGGGGCTACTGCAGGATATGAATGCCTTGAATCACGACTCGTCTCTCTGTCATGTCTTCTCTCGTCGAATCTGCAAAGAAAGCTTTTACCGCTGCGACTTCAACCGAAAAGGTCGCCGACCTGCAGCGTGACATTCAAATCCCGCAGGCTCGCGACCATCTGACTACAGACCATGGCGTGAAGGTCGCTGATACAGACAACTGGTGCGTGGCGTTCGTGTTGGTTGCCGCATGTTGAGCTCACTCGCCTTGCTCGCCTTCACCGTGGTCAGGCTGAAAGTGATCGGTACTGGCCCCGGTAAATACAACGGTCCCATGTTGCTTGAGGATCAAATTGGCCGCGAGAAAATTCACCGCTTTGACCACGAGCGCATCCCTGAACGCGTTGTGCATGCTCGTGGTGCTGCAGCCCACGGATATTTCAAAGTATATGACGATCGCGCTTCAAAATACACCTACGCACCGGTGCTGACGGACTCGCTGCGTACCACTCCTGTGTTTGTCCGGTTCAGCACGGTTCAAGGTCCAAGAGGAAGTGCCGTATGTCACTATGTGTTGTGATGCTTGTTTTTCCCACGTTTATGTGTTCACGCATACTAGGACACGGTCCGTGATGTTCGAGGATTCGCGGTCAAATTCTACACGCAAGAGGGCAACTGGGACATCGTCGGGAACGACATCCCTGTATTTTTCATACAGGACGCTATAAAGTTCCCCGACTTTGTTCACGCCGTAAAACCAGAACCCCACAATGAAGTTCCGACTGGTCAGAGTGCTCATAATAATTTTTGGGATTTTGCTGGCCTTCAGCCCGAATGCAAGTCGTGTGCATATATTGTGCTGCTATCCTACTGATTTCTACTAGCGGCACATATGGTAATGTGGGTCATGTCTGACCGGGGCATTCCGCGTTCTTTTCGCATGATGCAAGGCTTCGGCGTCAATACATACACCCTCCTGAACGACAGAGGGGAACGGCATTTTGTCAAGTTTCATTTCATTCCGGAGCTCGGTGTCCACAGCCTTCTTTGGGATGAAGCGCTTAAGATCTCTGGGCAGGATCCTGATTTCCACCGAAAGGACCTCAACGAGGCCATCGAGAATGGGGCATATGCCAGATGGAGGTTTGCTATTCAAACCATCCCAGAAAATCGTGAACATGATTTCGACTTCGATATTCTGGATGCGACCAAGGTGTGGCCGGAAGAATTGGTGCCCCTTGAAGAAATTGGCGAATTGGTGTTGGACCGTGTTGTCGATGAATTTTTCACCGAAACTGAACAGGTCGCGTTCTGTACTAGCCATGTGGTCCCGGGAATCGGGTTTAGCGACGATCCTTTGCTGCAGGGTCGCAATTTCTCTTACTTCGATACACAGATAACACGACTTGGGATCAACTTCCAAGAGGTGCGTTGCTGCAGGAGCCTTGCCACCATACTGCTGATCTTCGACCCGATTTTAGCTTCCAATTAATCGTCCCATCTGCCCAGTCTTGAATCACAATCGAGATGGCAAAGGGCGTCATCGAATAGTGCAGAGCAACATCAATTACTGGCCCAACCGCAAGAACATCGGGATGCCCGTCCCTGCGGAGAAAGGAGGCTATATCGAGTAGGTCGTGCTTTCTGGTTATCGTGGTATTGCTGATACCCTCCCAGGTATGCGCAACGCCTCGAGGGAATCAAGCAACGTGCGCGTGGAGACAAATTCCAAGAGCACTTCAGCCACGCCCAGCTATTCTTTAACTCTCTCGCCTCCCATGAGAAGATTCACCTCGCTAACGCTATTTCATTCGAACTGAGCCACTGCGAAGATCGCTTGGTCTACAACTCGTACATCAATGTACTTAACAACATTGATTTCTCCCTCGCGAAGTCCGTGGCGGGGAAGATAGGAGCCGAAGTCCCAAGCCAATCGGGTCAACGCAATCACGGCAAGAAGGGCAAGGGCTTGTCACAGACAGACTTTATGCCTAAAGAGCCGACCATTCTCTCCCGTCGTATTGCTATTTTAGTCGCTGATGGTTTCAACGAGGTCGAGATGCAAGCTGTTCGCGTTGCCTTGACCAGTGCTAAAGCTGTATGCTACATCATCGGACCGCGGCGCGGGCGTATTCATTCGATGGCAAGTCAAGACACCGGATCTGGAGTCTCTGCGGACCATCACTTCGAGGGCCAACGGTCAACTCTATTTGATGCCATTTACATTCCATCTGGAGAAGAACATGTCAAGGCTCTCGCAAAGAACGGTCGCGCGATCCACTGGGTTAGGGAAACATTTGGGCACTGCAAGCCAATTGCTGCGGTTGGTGAAGGTGCGAGCGTTTTTGGCAGGGTGAACGATGCGCCTGATTTTATTCGACTGTTCCAGCCGTAGACTTTCTACGCGATGTCGTCCAGCTGCCGAAGGTTGATCTCTTCGCTCCCAGTGGTCGTAACGACCAGGTGGTGTCGTCTTATGGAGTGGTTTCCACTGGCCGATACGGTGCCTCCTCGATAATTGCCGATCTCCCCAAGTTTGAAGCAGACTCCAAGGGATTCGTCTCTAACTTTGCGTATCAGATTAGCCAACATCGTTGTTATGAGCGGGAGATGGATGGCTTGACAGAAATGGTTGCATTTTGATCGAGTCGATGTGTTTGTAGTGTGTTTCCAAATCTTTGTACTACATAGTTGAAATCCTTCACCTCTACTCGCACAGTATGGATGACAAGGATCTTCATCCGAGCGACGACTACTCACACCGGTTCTTCATCTGGCACGAGTGGATACAAGCACATGGCCCCCTCTCGACCGAGAACGTCTTTGACTACTTTGCGACCTCGATGTTCTACGACAAGCAGAGCAACAACCAGGTCCTCCGAATGCAGACGATCCACACCGGCACACCCATCTTGAACGAGGCAGAGGAACTCAAGTATCCCCTTCTCCTCCTGAGATCCTCTCGCACTCACCCCGCTCCAGACGTTTCACCGGTATCGAGTTCGCCCTTGCTCATGCATCGCCCCCCTCCCTCTTCATCATACACAAGCGCGAGCGTCTCTCTCCAGAGCAGGGTCCGTCCATTCCTCACTCCTCTTCATTGTCTCCATCTCCCCAAAAGTCAGGCCACTCGCCGCCTACTTCATCATCAACAACCGCATCTACCAGTCTCCCGACGTTTACACCCTCCTCTCAAACAGACTGGTATTTCCCCTTCTCATTTCCTCACCCCCTGCTCATTCCCCTTGTCCAGCTCACCTCATTAAACGCCCTCCAGTCCTCCCTCGACCTGCTCCGTAGACATCGTCCCGACTACACCCCACGGTCTGGTTTCGTGTGGCCCATAATCGACTCGTCCCTGCCCGATACTCAACCCAAAAAGCCCGATCTTGACGTCCCTCACATCGACGACTCCGCGATTGAAGCGACCGATAAGCACCAGCCTCATGGCCCCAAGAAATACCAAAACAATTCGCTCATGGTGTATGCTATGAGAACAACCGCAATGCATTCCAGCATAGCTTCTCGTTCACAACCCTCCGACCACTCTGCATCTACATCCGCCCACCCGTTCGCGTCTTCTCAACCCCTTCTGACCTCTGCTCCTTTGGCCCAGAGGCCACCAACTCCAAAGGCACCCTCCGCCGTTCCCAGTCCACAAGACTCTCCCCCTGTCAAAGGTCCCGTTGGCGCTGGAAAAAAGAAGAAAAAACGCACGTCCCATGTCTCTCGCATGAGCATTCCATTGACGCATTCATTACAGGCACTTCAGTCTTGGTGACCTGAGCTTGGGCCTAGTTTCATATGCATTACCGAGCACTTGTCCACCTAGTCGGTAATACTTTCTTCAGTCGTCAATGCCAGTATGGTCTTGTTACATGCGTTTCTGTGCACTACACTAAGTTTATGGTAGCATCGTCGCTCACTTTGTCCTCTATTCGGTTCTGCTACCTTCCGCTTACCCCTGTCAGCTTGTCCGTCAACCATCCCAACGGTGTCGGAAGTGGCCCATTCCGAGCACCCACGCCAGCCCCCAGAGCGAGGGGGTTTGCCGATACGAACGAGTCCTTCCGCGCCTTGGACGCCGTCTTTGCTACATGTCATGTTAGCCTCTGACAATGATGGAATATCTGATAAGCGAGGACATAATCTTCCAGTCCAAAATTGCCAAAAAAAAAAAAAAAAGCATAGTAAATATGCTTGACGCGCACCCGAGTTGCTAATCTCCTCCACATTTGTTTCGAGGACGAGGCCGCCTTGGATGATCTCCCCAAGGATATGGTGAACCTTGATCGTCCCATTTCGTGACTCAGTGTGCGACACCCCTTTCCATGGAGCTTACCTCGTCGAAATGGAACACCAGATCGAGTTCACAAACGTTCTCGAACGCGCGGTCTAGTGCCTCCACGAAAACCTAGGTCTCGGGTTGGCACCGTTGTATGAAATGGGCGATCTCCACTCACCTGAATCAGGTCCAGTACTCCCAGCTCGCTCTCGGCGCCATCCACAACGAACACAAAGTACAGTGTGGCGTAGTTCCTGTACACAACCTGCCAGCGGTCGTCTAAATCGTCCTTGGGGCCGAGGAATGCATCGAGTTCAGGTGCATCCAGAAAGTTACACAAGCCAGCTGGGCGGATCGAGATGAGGGAAAATATCTTTGGAATGACCGTCTGTGGTGATTGATGGAGCGGTGTGTAGAATTTGGTCAACCTTGGAACGCCCGAGGTGTTGACTGAGGTTTTCGGTGTTGATCAGAGAGCGAGAATGCGGCGCAAAAGGATGACTGACAGATCAAAACTGCGTGTATCATGATCGTTGCGTTTAGAGTGTGTGTAATACAACTCGGTTCTATCGACACTCCGCGCCACTCGCCCGCGGACAATCCAACGCAACTTCCGAGGCCCCATTTGGTCACGTTTCGTCCCTGGGTAGAGTCCAACCAGGCTGCAGTCTTCCCGCCAGATTGCCTACCGGCCCAGATAGACCAGCCTGGCCTTTGAAACTCTCCAGAAGATTTTTAATAAGGTTGTAATCCATGCTTGGCTTATCACCTTCCTCGTCCGAGTCCCCGGCATCCTCTCGCTCCAATAACCCTTCAAGTTCAGCCAGCATGGAGGCCTCGATGTCCATATCCACATCTACACCTTCCGGGGCCGCACGCGCTTTCCCTTTATCCTCTTTCGTTGGCAGTGAGGGCTGGGACTGCAGCTCTGGCTTGGCAGTGGGTTGTCGTAAGCGCAACAGTTCGGCGTCCATGGCTTGCATAACTGCCTCGAAGGAATCCAACTTGGGGCTCGTGTCTGAATGGGCGTCTGATACTGACTGGCGGGGTTGCTCGGTCGTTGTCTTGGGTGCCGCCGTCGGCTTCTTCGCAGTCGTTACGCTCCTTGGTACAAACGCTTGACATCATTGTTAGCTATCCCTTCACGTATCGCAAGGCTCAAAGAAACGCACCTCCTCTCCCCTGTCGCTCTTTAATGATATCATCCCACATTTCGTCCGAGATGCCCAAGGCTTGGCGTGAAAATTCAAGGAACTCTGCCTCTTCTTCATTCATATCCACCTCGATTTCGCCAACCACCTGAGGCCTGTCTTCCTCTGACTCACCATCTTCATCATCACCACCAGCTAATGGATCTGATGAAGAGGACTCGTCATCCGAATCTACCCCTTCATATTTATCACGTGGAAGAAGTGGAGGACGGATTGGGCGCATGCGCACTGGCGAACTGGGTTCCCCAACAACAGCGCTATCGGTGACAGCATCATCGTCAGGTTTAGAGAGCCCAGCTTCCACCTGTTCGGTCAGGATGGTAGTCTTGGCGACACGCTGCGTATTGAACGAAGCGGGCATTCGACCATACTCGGAAGCTGGGAGGGCAGGAACGAGGTTATCCATTGCTTGCTGGCGGGTTGCGTCTCTCCTGTTTCGTGTTTCTGGATTAGACTCCTCGTCATCCGCGTCGGAAGAACTCTCGTCACTAAGTAAGTCCCCCTCGGCGTCACTATCTGTACTATCACTATCTTCGTCGGAGAAAGGTTCACTGCAGATAAACGCAAATTGTCAGATGACGCAGATCACAGCGTAGAAATGCGTACTCTTCGAATCGCGCGCCGTCCACATCACCTTTCCCTTCTACAAACTGTTCCACTTTTGCAGCGAGATCACGCAGTTTGTCCGCTTGTTCCTTCGCGACCCTGTCCTCCACATCCTCACCGTCCGTTTCCATAGCGTCAGTCTTCATAGCTGAGCCACTAGTGCGCATTGTGCGCTCCAGCACCTCGTCTAGATCATTAGCGTTAACATTCATCCATTCATCTGAATCCTCCGCTTGCGCTAGACCCGCATCCGGAAGTGTCTCGGGAGCACGGGAAAGTGCGGCATTGAACAACGCAGCAAACGAGGGCCGTGACATGTCGCTGCCAAAAGTGGTTTTATCAACCAAGGGTATGATGCTTGGAACGTGGATTCGTGAACATACTCTTGTCGTCGAGTCTCGATGTAAATATCAGCTGCCTTGTTCTCAAGTTCACTCCACATCTGTGAACCTTCGATTTCTTCACGAAAGTAACCAATAGTGACAAGACGAGTCAGGTATGCCCCGTAACCCGGTGAACGTCGAAGGGCATCTTTGCGTGCCTCGGCCTGACGGCAAGAGAGATGAGATGCGTGACGAACCTGAAAATGAATAGGTGGAGACTCACAGAGGAACTCAGTGCTTCCGCAGTTGATTTCACAACGTCTGCACGGTTTTTAGATTCTTGAAACAACATCTCAAAACCACAAGCCTGCAGAACCGCATCAGTGATCGGGAAAAACAACCAAGTTGAATATCCAACTAATTTCATCCCAATATCTCGCCAACGCCAGGCAGCCGTGCCTTCTCTCTCCTTGAAGCTGCCGAAAATTTTAGGGGGATAAAACTTTTGGCCGAACAACTGGGCATAAGCAGTTCGTGTCATTTTAACTCTGCAAAGGATATTTGGACGTGGCGGAAAGCGTGCCATTTTGTGAACAGCCTATGACCATCTGTCAAGATATCCCGCCACGGCATTAATCGCACTCACACGAAGTTGAATTGCGTCACGAGTGTAGAATGTCTCGACAGGCTTTTGAATTAGCGATTGATCGACGGTGAGAGCACGGGCGATGTCGATAGGAATGTACGCCATCGTCGTATGCACATGGTTGCGCGCAGCACCCGGATAACCAGAAATTCTCTGCCAAATGATATCCTCGACCGCTTTGGGAGCGAGGGTATCGACGGACGCATCGCGTACGAGAGGAAGCACATCTTCGATGGTGATATATTCTTCCTCTTCGTTAGCAGCAAGGTGGTCCTCGTCCTCCTTCCTGCCATGAATGCGGGGACGCTTCCTCGGCTTATTAGGCGACGAAATGTGGGAGAGGGGGATGAGGTGCAAGCGGCCACTGTGTATCCACACCTGCAGCATAAGAGTGAAAAGGGGTCGTTTAGTTGATGGTTCTCACCGTTTGCAGGAGGAGGGGGGGTGCGCACTCTGTTGACCACATTTGAGGGATTTACCCAATGGGGTAGGGACTCGGCCGCCTCGATGAGCAAGAACTCGCCATCCGAGTCAGAAGCACTGGCGTGTATCAAGATAAGTGGAGGAGAACGCGGACAGTGCGCACGAACAGACCTGATGACGACGTCCCACCGCTTGGAAATCTCTCTGAGGAGCCAGACGGCGCACCACTCGTCGTCGATAGCATCGCCGACGCGCGCGCGGCCCTCGAGAATGTTTTTATCCTCGCCGCGTCGGGCATCTGGGTCTAGCGTGATCTTGATCTGAAAGGGGTCGCGATGCCAGAGGAAGTCAGGGAGGAGTGTTGGCACGAGATCGGTAATGCACGTCGCGAGGGACGCGCAAGAAGCGTTGTCGGCGAGGGGAGGCGGGGGGTAGAGTACATACAACAGCGTGTCCTCAGAGATGGACGGGCCACGGTTGAGGGTGTCCATGTTCGTGGTTGTTGTCGGCAACCAAGCTAGGCTCAGGCTGATTACTTATTGCTTCGTGGCTCTCTTCGGTCACTGGTATGGCAGCGCACACCTCCTTCAAGGACAGGACGTTGATCGCTGTCATTGGCGACGAAGTACGCAGTCTACACTCGTCGTGTCTTATCTGCCCGAACCCTCTGTAGGACTCAATCACAGGTCTTTTGCTCGCCGGCGTCGGCCACATCAACGAGCATCAGAAGAAGAACGTTCTCGTCGTTGATTCCAGTGCGCTCGCCAGTGCAGCATCTACGCCACTTTTCTTTCTAACCCTTCCCTAGAGACCCAGATATCGACCATCGAGGCAGCCTTTCAAGAATTCACGGAACGCAAGGATGTAGCAATCCTGCTCATTAACCAGCATGTGCGTACCATGAAACTTTACTTCGTCAATGGGCCAGTGCTCAGAGATTCATTCTAATCAATCTAGATTGCAGAGAAGATCAGACTGACAGTCGATCGGTACCAGCAACCTTTCCCTACCCTTCTCGAGATCCCATCCAAGGACCATCCATACGGTACGCGACCCTTTCACTTGCTCGCTTCAAATGCTCGTCGCATATGCCTTCATTCACAACACGCTTTCACAGACCCTGAGAAGGACTCCGTCTTAAAACGCGTGCAGAAGCTTTTCGGAGAATAGTAATACGCGTCCTTTCAAATGTTCAATGTACCTCATTGCCCATGCCCACGAATGGTGCTCTAGCATATCCTTCATGACTCCTAACCCGACACGCTGGCTGAGACCATGCTGGGTTTCATTGTGATAAAATGCATTACATCGGTGCACGGAGACTATATCCGAATATGGTGCTGATCGTGCCCCAGTGTGTTCCTCCTCAGCCCTTGACGCGGACGTACGGTGTCCAGTGCGTGTTTTCAGGATGAATGAAACCGCATAATGGGCTCGTTCTCCCGAACACCTGGTGCCCGCTCGACGAATACCCTGATCGGGTTACGACTTTCGGAGTCTGTCGACAAGTCAAATTAGGGCGGGTAGGTCAGGTCTCGCGCAGGAGTAAATCAAGATACGCACTTGGTATGTCAATAAGAAGATACCGAAATACGAAGCATCCCTCATCGTTCTGTCGTATCACACTGTCAGTATGAAATGCTCCTGCACCCCGCAAGCCCTAGCCACGAGTGCGGGAACGGTACACAGAACGTGTAACATGACAAGTACTCATCGGCACTTCATGTGCGCCGCTTGTGTACCATGACTGAGCTGACGGCTGAGAAAGCTTTCGACGCACCTTCACAAGATCTGCGTGTACCTCCCCCTCTGTCCAGGCTATTCCTGCACCATGGTTGCCCCCGTCGTGTGACCTCCGCCCTCGGAGTCCAGAAAATATGCCTGTTAGTCTCCACCAAGAGCGCTCATCGTCACTTTCTTGGTCCTTGCTCTTCTCCTTGGCAGTTGTGGCTAAAGGCACCGCAGAGGGGACGCTGTCCCCTCTGAGATACCTGAAAGCGCTCCTTGCCGAATCGATAAATGGAGACATTTTCTCCTTGACGTCCTCCAGAGTTAACGAGGCCAGTGATTCGACATAGCTGGCCCATTCGCCGTCTTTCTCATCTTCCACCAGGGGTGACGCCGAAGAAGAGCCTTGAACATAAAAGTTTAACAACAAGTGTTCCCGGCCGGAGGAGTCAACAGCTATCTGTGATGCTACATGACGATGACGGTGGCGCGGACGCAATGAGGAGGGCGGGTTGTTATGAAAAGCGATGGGAGCATGAAGATACTTGGCAGCCTTGCACATGGTTAACAAATGATCGATTCTCCGTTGAGAGTGGACTCACTCGGGGGGATGTTTTGATTCGCTCACAAGCGTCGTTGTAGAGCACTGTGGGCGAATTCTTTGAAAAGAGTTCTGAAGTAAGTGCGTAGATGAGAACGGTGGACAGTCCAGCGCCGAGTAGAATTACAGCTAGGTTGGTAGTACGCTGAGTTGTGCGCAACACTTGAACATCGTCAGTCCTATGGACGAGCGCAAAGTAGCTGAAGACGTGACAATTTACCCTTGCCGCTGACACTCAGCTCTGACCATCTCTTAGCTTTCTCCCCGCGCTTCAGGGCTGCTTGTGAGATACCGAGTTGAAATGGCCCAACTGAGTCCTCCCTGCCCGAGTGAGACATTCTCTGCTTCTGGTCGAGGGCCGACGATAGCAGGGAAGATGTGGTACTTTGACCACTAGCATATGTTCTAGAGGCGACACGACGAGCGAGAAAAAGCTGGTCTGTTGTGAGCGACGGGCGTGCGGACCTGCACAGAGCCTGCGCACAACGGAGGTGTCTCGACGGGCGGACGGGCGAGATTGTAGTAGGCATTGTTTAGTTTGGGGATCACACCATTCAGAATCACCAAGAACATTTGGTGATGGATATCAAAAATTTCCCATTAGCCGACTCGAACGACTGACCTCGTCATTACTAGTGACGCGCTCTACCAACTGAGCTAAACGGGATGTCGATTATTGCAATGCCAGTGTGTAATAATACCATATCCAAGCATGTTGTTCCTGTAACTCAGTACTGTAGTATACATACTCAGTTGCCAATACTGCTCAACCGTTCAAGTGTAGCCTTTTTCATCTGGACTCGCGCGTTTAACGGACCCGTTTTGGGCCAGCAAGGAACAGTGCTCACCGGTGGGCTGATCCCATCTCCCTCAAAATATGCTAATACGAACTCCTCAGCGACCCAGTCGCTCTCAACAGCACCCAAATCCGAAAACACCAAGTTCCTCTGGCGCACTGGATCTCCGGTGGGTGCGGTGAGGTACACATCAAGTGGATTGCCCTTTGCAAGTTTGGTAGTGGGAAAGATCGACTTGAGCTTGCGGAGGGGAGACTGCACAGCGGTTTCTGTTTCAGTGGAAAGGGTCCCACAGGACTTGGCAAGTTGGAGACGTGCTGTCAAAGTACGCATAAAACCATCGCGCAGGTGAGTCCACGAAGTGTTCCGTGTCGGTACTATGGAATGGGTGTGTAGAAATGCGTACGAATAGTCGGAATAATCTCACCGATGCGGAGGATGCATGAAGTATTTCGGACTATATAGTTGATTTTTTCTTCGGGTGTAGCGCTGATAGGGAGCTGTGGAAGCATCCTCCCAGGTCAGTATATGTCCATGCCAGCGCAAGGAGACAAACTTCAAGTTTCAAGGACGCAAGGTCAGCATAGAACCCGACAGAATAGACGTTGATACCAAGGAAAGAGACCGTGCGGACGCCTACCCCCAGGAGAGAATGGGGAGGGGAGGGAAACCTAGAAGGGATCCGAAGTTCTTTCGGAAACTCGACGGAAGTGGCAGGGTCGACTAAAATCGAACAAGGTTATGGTGCAGAAGGTGTCATCTGAGGAGAAGCTCACCTACCACGTCCTGCCTCGTAGTATGGGGGGCATCAAGGTGAATGGGGGAGGTCGCGTGGCGGAACGCTAATGCTGCAGAGAGCAGCGAGGCGACGCCATATAATACGGGTTTCGACCAAGAGCGGGGCTGGGCCGGGTGTGCTCGAGCGGAAAATGCACGGGCAAAGATGTGCGACATGATCAAGAGGGTCACGTGGGGTTGTCGCCTGGCGTCACCAAAGTTGAGCAAGATCGGACTAGCACACGCAAGTTACGCAACCCAAGGACGCGTCAGCGCTTCAGCGCCCAGACTTATCTATATATAATAACTCGTTAGCTTGCGTCGTACGTCTCGTCCTTTCCCTCCAACTTCTCGCTTGCTTTCATCTAAACCCATCTCAATGGCCGCCCTTGATCTGTCCCTCCCCAGCATCGTCGCCGACATAGCTTCAGGTAACTTGTCTATCCAAGGCGTGGAAATGGACGAGGATGATATCGACATCCTCGATTCACCTGCTGAAGAGGTTTCACCTCTTACACCAGACCAATCCATCTATGACAAACAGAGAGCTAACCTCGCTGTCTACCTCGATGCTCTACCTTACAAGTGTGAATCTCTCCAGGAGATGCAACAGAAGCTAGAGCGTATCATAGCAAAGCTCCTTATATGCGCCGAGTCCAAGGACTGGTCCGTCCTCACAACCTGGGATGCAATGCTGCAATGGTAATTTCCCAACCCCTTTCATCTTCGAATATCTTATTCGCCCAGTTGGTTGCAGTTGCGCTACCCCATGACAACCTCTACTCGCGCCAAGCTTGTTAGGTTTTATTATGAATTATGTTTGATTCCTGGTTTGGACGTTCGTGTCATCCGAAGTTGGGCAGACATGATCTCTCGTCTCCTCGGCAAGTCTGGAAATCGCAGGATCGAGTCAAAGGATCTACATCTTCCATGGAGACCTCTTTGGCAGCTCCTTTACAAGGAGCTCTTTCCGAAGAAGCGTCTTGGCCAGACTAAGTGTGCAACATCTTCATTGTTTGCTTTAGTTCTGTTGACGTCCTTTTCTAGTCGTAACTTGAACAACATCTTACTCTACGTCGCGGAATGTTGCAAACCGTACTTCACCGCCGACGACATCCCTGACATGCTTAGCACATTCTTGCCGATGATCACACCCAATGTAAGTTTTATCATCCTTTTGTTACCTATCGCGTATACATGCTGAACCCGTGTAGACAATCCTTACCATGGTTCCGGTACTGACTTCCTTCCTTCCTCCGTCTCATCCACATCTTTACCTTCCTGTCGTCTTCAAACTTTGGGAGGCATTCAATTCCTTTTCGATGGATGATCGTTTCCTCGAACTGGCAGGAAATTTGGCGGAAGAACACGTCGCAGGTAAAGCAGGTAATTTCGGTGAAGAAGGTGGGGCTCAGTACCAGGACGTGGGTATATGGTCTGAGCAGGAATGGAATTTACTGGTTAGCAAGGGTTTCGAATCCATGTGTAGGCCCTTAACCACACATCTGTCCTACATTCCTCACTCTCATTTTCAGATGTTCCTGTAGGGAAATCTAGAGTGAGTAGCTTTGACGCAAAGCTTATCCATGTGGTTCTTAATTCATCACAGAACCCCAACTTAACCTCTGCACATGCGGATGCAGCCTCAGTCCGCCAAGGATTCAAAATCAAGAAAACTATCAGTCGCATAAGTGAGTAGGTTTAGACGATGCTTCGTGTGCATTGAGGCATAGACATGATCTCGACAGATGCTCTCGCTAAATTGTTTGTCTACTCCATGGCCGTTGATGGTCCTCTCCGTGGTGACTCGGCATCAGCAACACCATCTTCTCAAAGTGGACAGATAACGTATCTCGCGGGTTCAAAGGCCATGGACACTTTAGACCGCCTAATTACTAGTACTGAGTCGTTTTTCCACCCGTCCAACCATGGTCACTGGACGGTGTTGGTGAGTAGATCATATACTTCTCTCCCACTTTTCCTGTGATCTTGTTTTAGCTTACGAACTTCCTCCAACGCTTGGCTGTCGAGTTTGCTGATCGTTGGTCTGAGGAGCACCTGCCTTCCTGTCGTACACCAGTGGTAAGTACTCTATGTGGTACACCACAATGCAGTCGTATTGATGTATAATATGGAGACCCGTCGCCTCACCACTGCGATTCGTAGAGCGTTCGTTACCAGCCTCCTCACACCCGCCTTACTTGCAATGTTCTCGAAAGATCCGTTGTCTCTCGCGATGACACAAGGAGCCCTACGCGTTATGGCACAACTTGAGCCTGCGTTGGTCATGCCTGAGCTACTCGAACGCGCCTACGGAGGGTTAGAAGTGGTCAACGAGACACACCGGACTACAGCAGTTCTTAAGATACTTGCTGGTATATCTCTCCCTTTAGTCTCCGAGAAACTGTGGCGCCCTGGTCAAAAACATCTTCTGCCACTCCTTGAGTTGTGCGTTCCGGGCATTGATCTGGTCTGTCACACGCTTCCTCCTTTCGACTATTCTCTGACGTTCCTTGGCGCAGAATGACCCGAACAAGACTATATGCGCAACGTCATTCATTATTAGTGCGATTCAGCATGTCAAGATTGGTGACATTTCTATGCACCGGTCTGGATTCGCGTTATCTGGCGACGCGCCTAGCGAAGATCTCATGGAACTCGACAATGGCGAAACTCAAC
Organism: Boletus reticulatus; assembly: GCA_038093535.1. NCBI lineage: Eukaryota > Fungi > Basidiomycota > Agaricomycetes > Boletales > Boletaceae > Boletus > Boletus reticulatus. The sequence continues at coordinate 576,161 of JBBPSJ010000001.1, forward strand.
TTCCTGAGGGTGTTGAGGCAAGCCCCTTCGTTGCTCTGGATAGGGAAGAAGAGCGTACTCTTGTTCGCGAGAGTACTTCAGGCTTTGCAGGTACTTGGTCCATTTTTTATCAAGATCCCGAAGACTCAACCGGTGCAGATTGGGTGGCATCACTCTTTCGGCGCATTCTCGCTCTCTACGAGAACCTGCCTGAAGAAGGCGGTCGAAAGAAGACGACGGGAGGTAAGACTGAGGAGGCAGTTCTGAAGTCCATAAAAAGCATGGCCGATGTCGTCTGTCTCCATCTATCTGATCAGCTCTTCGACCTCGTTCTCAATTTAGTCTACGATTACGCCACAACCAACGCAAAGTCAAATGCCGTGAGGGCATTTGGACATCTCGTTGCATGTCTCGCACGTGCCAAGCCTCAGCAAACAATTGACAAGTTTTTGCCGTTTTGTGTCTTGCAGATCCAAGAGGAACTGAAACACGGGGCATCGAGCACCCGGACGACCTCGACGCATGAGACTGTGCCCTCTGACACGACCCTTCACTGGAGTGAGCATCAATTTACGACTCTCATAATCATGTATTAAGTATCTCAACTTTCTGTTCAGATATGGCCATTCTCAGAGGATGCCTTGGGTATGGCGGCCCTGCCGTGAGTGATGGGGAAGAAATTTGATGTCTACAATCTGATGATATTTCCTCAGTTACTCAAACACAAAGAAACCGTTATTCACCTTCTGTCGCTCCTGCTTGAGAAGACGAAGAGTGAGAGAGGGTATTCAGGCACTGCCGCTTTGGTGTCACGGGTGCTGCATACATTAACGACAGTTTACCCTATCAACAATCATTTCGTCAACAGTGATCAATGGGCAGACCCAGGTAGTGAGCTTTGGTGTTTGTATTGATGGCACATGGTAATTTCTATTTTCAGACTTCAACAAAGCCCATACCATGCAGTGGGGCCATCTTGTTGAACCTCAAACCGTTAAAATCGAATGGCATAGTGAGATGACATTGTTAAACCGGCTCGCTTCAGAAACTCACTTGAAATATTCCAGTTCCAAACGCGGAAGAGGTTGACTTTGTACTCCAAATCTTAGATCGCATTGCCTCCCCAACGCTTGACAAATTGGAGGCCCTCGTAAACTCTTCTGACAGATGGGATGGCGTTGCCCGCAATGACTTCTGTCGGTAAGTGTTGTGGTACGATTCGGCTGTAACTCTAGTAACCCCTGCGACGATAGCTACCTGGCTTTCTCAAAGGCAGTCTGGAGTGGCATGCCCACGATCTACAAGGAGGCTCCCAAAAATGCTGTGAACTCCTGTGTCGATCCAGACGTCGACGTGGAAGGTCTTATTGTCGACCAATTGGATGTCCACGCAGGAATAGTGCTGACGGACCCTCAAGATCCACGCTACCAGCGCATCGTGAAACTGCGGACCCGATTCGGGAACCTCATACACCTTGCTGCAAAAAAGTTACGCCAAGACCAAGATGAGGAAGACCATATTGATGCTGTGATCTTAGTGGTTAGAGCCCTCGACACGTTTTTCCTCGACTATGGGATGAGCAGAGGTGACTTCGCAGCTTTGCAGAAGAATTTTACCCAGTCTCGAGAGTGCGTCCGGTCTTTTTTTTTTGCCTCATCCATGTGACTGAGGTTTTTGTCCAGAGGGAATCGAATGTCTTCACGTCAAAAGGTTAACGCGCGAGTTGTGTGGGTTAAGCGAGCACAACTCTACCACTCCAGCCGCCTCTACATGCACGCTTTATATCGCCGACGTTCGGAGTTAGATGATCTATTACTAAAGGACGACCTGGCGGCACTTTGTTTATCACCGTATACCAGGGTCCGGCGGTACGTGGATTATTGTTCCTTTGGATAATCGTTGACTTCTGCAGTCTCGCGCAAAATGTCCTTCACAACGTATGCGGTGTAAGTGTCCACACGCCATGCTCATACGTAAAGTTATAACGAAAACAGTATTACGTGCGATCCACGAGATACATCTTGCCAACGATGTTCGATTCCTTAAGCAAAGGGAACAACCCTGATCGCATGAAAGGCGCTCTTTATGTGCTTGGAAATAAGGGAACAAGTGAGTGTGATCTATCAATTACTACTACATACTGATTCATTCAATCGGAAAAAGCTGCTTACATCATGGCCGGTATGACGACCAAGTGTCTGTTGTCATTGAGCTCATACCTTTGCAGATAAGCGATTACAACGCCAATACTTGCTTCGTTTGTTGGAATGCCAGCATGAGGAAAAAGTACGGATTTAATACCTTCGCCATACCTGGGCTGACCAGGCCGTGGTTGCAAGCCTTCGGTCCAGAAGTTGGTCTCCACAAATTCCTCTGACTGCCTCATCCACCTCAACGAAGAGGCTATCCGCACAGCTGCATATGTTGCGGATGTTCCCAGGGTTCATGCCGCTCTCCGTGATCTTGAGACGGAAGTGGATGCCCGTAATATTGACAACGGGCTGCGGGGAACTGTGCTAGAAATAGCCCCCAGGAGAGTCCAGAAACAAGTTCAAGAACACGAGTATACGGTGGGTTTAAGTATGAGCGAATCAGACCGCCATGCCGATCCGTCCTTCATTTCTCAGGTGAAATCTGTGCTTGACATTGCTGTCCGGCCTACAACTCATGTTCGTGTCTCGCCTACTGTCACAAAACCGATTGATACTCATTCATCACAGTGGCGATATGTCCAAATGGCTGTCACTTTTATTCTCGGACTAATGAGACGAGATGAACCAACATCGCCTGACGTGGTAAGGTTCTTGATGGAACAAACAACAAGTGTCCAACCTTTGATTCGGCTTAACGCACAGCAGTAAGTGTTACACATCTTTTTGATATCCTCGTTGTGCTTTCTATGTGATCATTGCTCCTAGGGGGGTCGTGCGAGAATCTCTTTTCATCAAAATGAGGACCTACGCAAAGAATGACGAGGAACTTTGGCTCTGCCAGTGGCGAAATCCGTTATCCAGGGAAATTACCATCAGCGATGACACTCAATTTTTGGACACCCTTCACAATCCTGTAGTGGGACCCAAGTGAGCGCAAACGACGGTTTCCTGGTCTCATGCTGACGGTTTTCCAGTGATTTTTTCATTGACAAACTCGAGACTGGATTTTTAACGTGGACCACAACCATCCGAGGCTACACGATGCCCGATTCTGCACAGCCTATTGTGTGGGATTCATCATCCGCGGAATCGTTGGCCATCATAAGCGAGTACACTAGTAAAGACTACTACTCTAAGCTGGTTGCATTATGGAGTCAGGAAACAGACAACAACACCGGTGTTTCCGACTTGCGTCCAGAGAATGTACTATTTATCAAGTCTATTGGTACGTCTTTTCAAGTAAACTAGTCAAGTGACAGTTAAACGTACAAGTGACCCGTAGCTAAGATGTTTGGAGATGCGACCTTACAAGACTTGCTCGACGTTGTAGAGCCTCTGCTCGCCAGTACAGATAAATTCCAACAGGCTGCAGCAGCGGAAGTTTTGACTGGTTTACTTCGGGGTATGTTAATCATGACTCATATTTACACATACTCAAGAGTCATAGGATCCAAACACTGGCACCAACATAGCCTTAATGGTCTGTGGGTTTGGTTCGTGGCTCGCTTTGATCAAATCCTCTCCCAAGCTCGACCAGACACTGTGGTCTACTGGACCTCGTTCCTTCAAGTGAGTCTTCATCGTAGCTGTGCTCACCACGTCGTTGAGTTGCTCCATGCGAAGACGGTTCTTGAAGACCGTGATCATCGCCGAAACAAGCCCCTGGTGGATTGGATTCTATCTCTCCAATTAGATTTTCAGGGAGACTCGGCATTTGCAGGTGCGTCGACGTAATCATGGTGTGCTCAAGTTGCATTGCTCACACCATCTCAGTTACGAAATCGTTGAATGCCGTCGTCGTATTAATGGATGCCATGGGAGTTCGTTTCAATCCGATTTCTGGAGATTTTGTCTCGTTGTTCTTTGACAACGCAGACTCGAATTATGCAGAGGTATGCTTTTTGGTACGCTTTAGCCTTTGATTGCTGATCAGAGAACTTCCGTAGATACGTAATACAATAGCGAGTGCTCTTTATCTCATCGCAAGGAACAGATGGCGTCCGTCCTACCCTTCGGTGGCTGCACTATTGGCCTCTTGTAGCAAGACTCAGGACCCTCTTGGTACTCGGTGCATACATTCTATGCTTCTGTCTAACTATACTGAGCAAATTTCTAGAGAAAGTGTGTTCGACGATCGGTTCCAGCAAATCACTCAGCAACTTGCTGAGTGGAAGGACCAACGGTTTTCCCCTCCACGAGTATCCCAGTCTCAGGTAAGTGTCCTACAGGACAATTGACGTCATCTAACCTGCAACCAGTTTGATAAAGTTGGCCTCACGAGTACGTCATATCCAACCAGAAGTCACGTCGCTTACCTGTCCTCTAAGTGCTGTTGTGGCTATGGGTTTCTTTTCATGGTTCTGAGGCATGTCTTGCATTTCCGTCAGCCATGAAGATGCTGTATGTTCACCCTTTATGAACTGTCGCGAGTTTCGCTCACATCAGCAGGCCCGAAATATTGAACATGTCGGAGCTCAATGACAATCCAGAATTACAGAAATATAGCAGTGCAATTTTGCAGGTGATGTCTGGAATTTACTTGCCAGCTACGTTTGCAGAAGCCGTCTTGGAAAGACTGGTAGAAGCGATACAGTTTTCCAAGGTACGTGAAATAGTTTTCCGCAGTTGAGATGTAATAAAATTGTTCCAGTCCTGGCGCATCCGGCTGCATACGTTACCAGCACTGGTGATGTTTTTCTATCGTAATCTGTTGATGATCTCCCCTACTGGTGTCTCAAAAGTCATGGATGTATTACTTGAATGCCTAGGGGATGAGAATGTAGAAGTTCGCGAGATGTCCTCCAAGACGCTCTCCGGCATCGTACGCTGCTCGCAGCGTCAGAACATCATACCCCTCAAGGTATCTAATGAATGGTGGATTTTTATACCTAACTAACACATCCGTCATAGAATCGATTTCTCTCTCTGGCTCGTACAGTCAAACTGCCTCCTCGATCGTCAACTAATTATGGGGAATCGATGAGGAAGCTGCACTCTGGCATCCTCGGGCTCTGTGCCTTGATCGAGAGCTTCCCCTACTCAGTCGAATCATGGATGCCTCCTCTCACAGAAGGTCAGTTGCACATCATTGATCAAAACCCTCGTGCTTCCTTTGCAAAGTATTCCTAACGTATTACATATCTTCAGTGCTTGCCCGACATGCAACCGATCCTCCTCCGATTTCCACAACAATACGTCACTGTGCCTCGGAATTCAAGAAGGTAAGCAAGTTTCCTGACCGTCGATTGACACCTAAACGCTATGCTTCCTACGTAGACACACCAGGTATGACATTCCTTTGATTTGGTAGACACGTGATATAACGTTTGTGTAGGATACATGGCACAAAGATCAGTCGGCGTTTGACGAAGATCAGTTACAAAGCCTTTCCACCATGCTGGTCGGCACCTCGTACTGTAAGGATGTACCGCCTAGCTGCCTGAGAGAGTACTGATGATTCTGATTCGACAGATGCTTGATTCGACGAGGCCGGCCGTGGTTGACACATGTAGCCGAGATATGACTATTGATGACACCTTGTTCCATCTACTGACTATGATAGACGAGTAAGGTAAACTTCCCTCCTTCATGCAGGCCCGTCAAGATGAATAGAATTGTATTTATTTCCATGCTGGGTGCTAAGGAACTAAACGGACCATTCATTGTGCTTCTCTCGACTACTGAGTATCCCTTGTAACAGAGTCGAAAGTGGCTTATCACTCACCATGAGATAATCTGAAACCTCGTGGTGGCCGCATGTTTAGATGTGATCATATCAGCTGACCCACAAGTATATTGGTATCGATGTGTGCAAGTGTTCTGGTCTTCACCCGAACAAGGAGCTCCGTGTGTACGCTTCGCAAAGAAATCGCATTACTCAAAGATCCGGAGAAGGTTACGTGTTACGAACAACCGAACAAGTGTCTGAATGGTTGTCTGTTTGTAGCTTAATTGAATCAGGCGCTAGCCGATGGCGGTGCTGCAGGGTAGAAACGAACGGCAGAACTGAAACTCGAAGGCTGTTGGTTGGCTGTTGGTGTCTGATTCCCGATAATAATATCGCCTTAGGTACTTATGGATGGAATTCCATAGCGATCGAGAGGACGAAGGGAAGCAAGGCGATGATTGTGAATTCGAAGTCCGCGATTTTCGGAAGCATTTCACGATTGGCAGGCTATGTTCATGATAGACCTCCACGTAAAAAAAATCGAGGGGGCCTTGTAGGAACACGGAGGATAAGTGCAGCCATGGTATGGGGTACTGCCGGATGGGCGGCGAGCGATACCACCTATCGCTCCACATGTGGAACGGGTCGAGAGCGACGTTACTCAGTGTAGGTATCTAATGGAGAACAGCTGCGGCTGAATTTCGAGATGGCGTGTGAGTACACGTGTCGCAAGTACACTGGGTTAGCGCGCGCAAGGCTCTTTCGCTCATGGCTTGCCCCATGGATGATGATACACACGACCTGACGGAAGAAAAAGAAAAGTCACGACGCCACATGTGCTCCGAGCGTCCTCGTGGTGGATCATCTGAATCGTCGACGGCGGATGAGATGATGAGAGTGACAGCGCCGCGTTGATGGCGAGGTGTGCAACCGTTATTAGTAACTGCTCCGGCCGTTACGACACAACTGGCGAAACCAGTGCGCCTTCCCTTGTTCGTCCTTTCTTCCACCGGACAACGGACTCCCGTGCGGTAGTGTTTTGCGGTTCTTTCCTCAGGTTCCGGCTAAAGGGCGACGATAACGACGGCGTCGAAACCTTGAACGTGCGCATTTCGTGTTCTGATTCTGGCCTCCAACGGGTACTGGGTCCTTACTCGTCACGCTCATAATTACTTGACAAACGCCGCCTCGACAAGGGCACGTTGCGATCAAAACCCTGCACAGTTGTACTGGCCTCCCCTTTACCACATTCCATTACCATCACACTCCAGAACCCACAAAACCCTCAACCACCATCAGTTCCTCCATACCCCGGCGGCTTTGCCTTGGCCCTAATTCACAACACGCGACCAGAGTGCTCACGACCCCTTGACGCCTCGTTCCCGGTCATCTTTTTATACCTATCTTGTGCTTTCTTCCTAGATCTTTGCTGCTCGTCCTTCTACCTCTCAGCTGGTCAAAAGGTCGACGAAGGCCCTATCTATCTTGTCAATTACGCAGCTCAGCATCATATCCTATATCCATAGCATCACTTGATTATTGTCTCATACCAATTCAAGCACCTTTTTATCCCTGCATTCGCATTGGACGCACATCCACTCTAATTTACTGGTGAGTCCCTCGTCACTGCTCTCTGCCCATGTCCAATCCTGTGGATCTCCCAGATTTAAATGCAAAAGGTGGTCCCCAGTACTACTGCATCAACGGACAGTTCGTATACTGCACGCGAATCAGCTTCATCGATATCTTTCCCCACTCGTGCGCAATCATCCGGCACACTTACTTGGACGCAACCACGCGAAATCCAACGGCCCAGTAACGAAATCGTACAAGAGGCAAGTACTCGTGCACACCTCGTGTTAAATTTGCTTAGCCAACGTACTTCCAGAAAAATTGGAATTTATCTGCAACGCAAGACTCTCCTACCGAATTGTCTTTGAATTTCCGACCAACATCCTTTTTTGCGGCTCAGAAACCATCTTCCATGCCACCTCGTACCAGCATCTCCGAGAACCAAAGTTTCCAGACAGAACCAAATCGTTCTGATCGTCATGTCACCGCTTCCAACAACACCAACCACCGTTGGCGATTCAATGAAACTGGCCAGTTAATCGATGCTGGCGCAGCCTCGGAGTGGGATCTTGCGCAGGACATCGCCAGACTGAAACTCAATTCAGTTACAGACCTTGCAGATGGTGTTCATGGCCATCTGAAGACTCCGCCTCAATCCCGACTCTCCGTTGCAGCAGTCGTTCAATATAACGAGGCTAGTCCCCTGGAAACAGCTTCCGTGGCCAGCATCGATTCCTCTCCCCAGGGTTCGGATCATCAGCTTTCCCCTTCTCACTCTCGAGTGTCCTCCACGGATACCCTAGATTCCCACGAGTCTGCTTTGTCTTCAGCGAGCCACACCCTTCGAGGACCTCCTCAGCTCAAGGTTGCGGCTAGCGGTGAAGCGAAGGAGCGTCCACATTCTTTCAGTGGGGGATTGTCGTCGGCTGAATTGCGTCGTCTCAAGCAAGTTGGCGAGGAGCCTTCTGGAGCGATTCAACCAGGAGACAATGCACTTCCCCCTCATCAGTGGTCTTCTTCCCACTATCGTGACCTTTTAGGCACAAGTGACAAGCCCTTTTCACCCGATCAGCCGACGTATCCTTCGTTGGCGAGTACTGGCGCGTTTGGTCGTGCTCAGCAACAATACGGTTATCGTGCCGTACCAGGGCCTCTAGCACCCGATGTAGAAACCGATTATGCGGCAGGACCGCGTCCTTTTTTCCATCCACAGAGTATTCCTGGAACCTCGCAACACTTTGTCCAAGGTCGACCAGTTGATGGTGTCCCGCCCGCCTCCTATCGCCAGCCTCAGCGCGGATTTCCTCCGCAAACTCTACTTCCCAATCCAACCGGTCTTGGTTACCCGGCGGGCCATCACCCTCACCTCTCTCTGGGTACTGCACAGCAGCTTTATGATATGGTCCTACCCCACGTAGATGGTCACCCAGCTGTTACTCGGGTGCAGCAACAGCACAATGCATTCCGGGCTACTCACCAACACTCTGCGTCTGATCCCTCCGCGCTTAGGGATGCTGCTGCTCTGGCTCTCTTGGGCAGCCAAGCTTTTGCGCCAGCTGCCCATGGTTTATACCCTCCCGGTGTACCACCAGCTATAGGGTTTACTAATCAGTTTTATGTACCACATGATGGGTACGCTCAAGATGTTGCTGCAGCCGTGAACCGCATACAAGCTCAATTCACGGGGCCGTATGGAGCTTTGCCGACCCAGACGATTGGAATCACAAATACTGGTAGCTCTAATTCAGGTTCGCAGACCGGTAGCGGGCCCAGTGCGAACAACCGCAAGCTGGGATTGTACAAAACGGAGCTATGCAGGTCTTGGGAAGAGAAAGGATCGTGCAGGTACGGCACAAAATGTCAGTTTGCTCATGGGGAGGATGAGCTCCGCGCAGTGGCTCGACACCCCAAGGTAAATTTCCGAATCCCGAGCGTTTCCGTCGCTAACTATTGTTCCTACAGTACAAGACTGAAATTTGTAGGGTTCGTTGGATTGTGAATGATCTTGATACTTCCATCCTCACATCCTTCACAGACGTTCTGGGTTTCCGGAGCTTGTCCGTATGGAAAGCGATGCTGCTTTATACACACAGAACTTCCAGCCTCGGGTGTCGCACCTGGAGCCGATGGAGCCCCTCCGCCATCTGCGAACACTCCTAATCGCGAGCGATCAAACAGTGACCCTAACGAGGCCTCAATCTCATTGTTGCAACGCATACAAAGGAAGAACGAAGCCACGCCAGTGGAAGTCTCACCTCCCAATGGTGGATATTTCAATGGCAGACCGCCTACGGGATCTCTCCGTGTGGATACATCCGCTTTGCACAACAGCATCACTAAGCAAAACAAGTCTGCTTACCCAACGTTCACGAGCAATGCCTTGATGCTTTCGCACCCGGAGCAAACTTCGATGAAATCTCCCGTTCCGCTGACAGCTGGTCCTGACCTCGGGAGGCATAATGCAAGCCGGCTGGATATCGTTGGCTATAATCAGGTGCGGTCGACGAGAACATAAGAGATTTATGCAATTCATCTTTTCTCCGAGCAGCGTTTAAATAAGGCCCCGTCAGGCGGCCCTAGTGCTCGTCACTCCTTTAATGGAACTGATGTCGATCTCGACTTTCCCTCTCCTTCAACGCCATCAGCCCCGAATCAAGCTTCATCGTTCGCGATGGCGAATGACCGTGCATCAGCCAATAATGCTATGCCACGTAGCAGCCATGTCCGCTCAGGAAGTGTCGGTAATTGGGGTAACGTTACGCGTAGCAGCAACTTGACTGGTGCACCCACGTACGCCCACTCCTCGGAAACAAATGGGGATGCAGCCTGGTCGACCTCCGAGCTGACCGTCGGAAATGGGAGACTTACAGAGGGTTGGATGTAATTCCTCGAAAATGTATCACGGACAGTCGATACGCGCGCGAACCGAAGGTCGGACACTCTTTCCTCTTCTCTTCTTCCCTTACACCTTTGTAAATCACTACTTACCTGCTGGCCTACTGATCTTCTATCTGATTATCGGCCATGATTTCCCATTTCAACCCTCGACACGTTCATCTTCATGACACTTCTTGGCTCACCCCTGTTATGATATCCGCAATCTTCATGCCCGTTTATGTTACGTTGCTACCTACCTTTATTCCAATCAAAGTTCTCTTCCTCATTGTTCAATTGATCCGGTCATCGATATTGGGCAAAAAAAGAGCGCACACTACTTATACACCAAGTACCGCAATCTCATGGAAAAACCTCTGCATGCGACACTTTGCATAGCCTAAGTAATCAAACTCTGCTGCAGTCCCCGCGAGACCCTTCTCTAGGTTATCCTTTGCCTGAATGATGCCCCAGATTGCCCACATTCCATGCGACGCTGGGCTCCAAACGCTAACTTGACGCTCCAACTTTGCCAAGCGCGCTTCACTAGCAACATCAGCGGAAGTCTCCTGGAGGGCATGAGCATGCGAGAGGTAGGCCTGGTAGAAGTTACGTCGCTGCTGAGGTGTTGGATAACGTGAGAAATCAAGTAGGTGAGGCGTGGAGGAATGATAATCGGCAGTCCACTCGTGGAAATGGTTGGCGATATCAAAGGCAAGGGGGTTGGGTGATGCATACTCAAAGTCGACAACAACTAGCTTCGATGAAGCGTCAATCCACTAGTAGAACTCATGTAACAGACACTTACTTGGCGGTGTTCCGGCGTGCCTTCTGCCAGCTGTCCAGTAAGTCTCAAAAGGTTCCCGTATTGAGTGTCATTGTGAGCAAAAACACGGGGGCTAGAACCTTCAACCTTCTCTACTTGAGACAGCCAGCGCAGGTACCGCACCCAGCCCTGGAGAAAGGCGTCAAGGTTGAGAACAGCACGCTCACTCTTATCCACGTTTGGATGAGCAAGCACGCCACGAGCTACCGAAAGCCACGTCCTGACGTTCTTCTTGACACCTATCTCCCAACTCTTCCCTTCAAGACTCCGGACTGACAGTGGTCCTTCGATTGCGGTGATCTCCACTGAATGGAGTTCGGCCATCCTGGCACCAATCCAGCGACTAATCTTTTCGTCTCGTAGATCAGAGGGTCCCAGTGTAACAGAGTCGAAATATTCCTCGATACGACCATTAGAAAATGTGCCATAGATACGTGGCCCAATGTGATAGCGCGAAGAGAGGACGTGGAGAGTATGCAGCTCGTGAGATCGTGAAATCAATGATCCCGAAGAAGAACCATAGATACGTAATAAAATCGTAGGAAGAGATGGTGAAGGTGGATAAGAGACAAAATAAACAGCGTTTGTGAGAGACCCAGATGCCTTGCGGATCAGAATTCGGGAGGAGTCTAGGTGCCGGGCAGTACCCCAAGCAGGGACACGAAGCACGACGGCTAGCGACACGAGTTGTGCAACAAAGGGCGACGATCGGTAGGTCCTGCGAGGGTGGAAATAGTATGAGCAATGTCGCAAGAACAACACTAGACCGTCACGCGCTTCGCTACCTTGACACCGTTGTCCGCTAACAAGTCCTTGGGGTATCAGAAAAGGCTCACCTCGCATCCAGGTTAACATCCACATGACGCAATCCGTTGACAATGTCTGACCTGAACTTTGAATTGCTCAGTGCCGAAGAAGTACTGCTCGGATTTCGCGACTCCTCATAGTTGGGATTGTAAAATACAGACGCCTTTGCCTGTTGTGCCTGGGACGTATCACGATGGATTGGTGCAGAAAATGGTTCTGCAAGCATCGCATTGCGGTCCATGATGGTGAAAATAGAGAAAGGGTCGACTCGATGGGAGGGTGCACACGACCAGCATTTGAGTTTGCAGGAAGACCCCATGCACTGATCAGTTGACCCCAAAAGTCAGACCCCAAAATCGTGCGAGTGTAAAACATCATGTTAGGATTTACTTTTTAACGACGACAGGCTATGGCTCAGTCTCGGCTTTGGTCCATGGATTCAGAACACATGATTCTAACACCATGAAATTTTTTAGATTTTTATTCATGAGTGTTAAGAAAGCAGGGAGATACCGGAACCGGCACCTCTGTTCCTCATATAAACACGGGGATCTGATCCCGGTTACCTCTCCAGTCAATCATAGCACAGCACTGGATTGAAACTCTGGCCTTACATAGTAACATCAATCTAGTGAAAAGGAATCTTCTCTGAGTATGATAGAGTAGTCAGTGAGGTTGTGAAGTTAACCTTTGTCATGCTGATTATCACTTGCTGAACTCATGCTAAATGGAGTTTTAAATGCCATTGCTGGCACTGCGAGTTTCTTCAGTCTCAGCAATGGTGCTGTTGCCAAGGGCAGCAAGCTTCTACCCATGATCCAAAATATGAGACTGGACGCAGCTTGCTGTCAAGTCACAGGACCCAACCACAGGTCCTACAACTTGAAGACCGTCAGAGTACGGCGGTAAAGGTTCACAAAGTGTGGAAGCTAACCTATACTGAGTTGGATCTCGGGCAAACTAAGTCCAGGTTGAAACACTACAAGATAGGTCGACTGCCAGACATCAGTCCGTGACGATCCATGACAAAGTGTGACTGTGACCTACCCTTTTAGCACCACCATCACAGGTTGATAAAGTGTCTCGTTTCTCAACTGCAGAGTAGTTCAAGTCAATGGGCGTTCCCCGGCGGATCTAGCACGCCACCAACATGCCACTCAGTGGGTGTTGTCAATTTTCCAATTGGTAGCGTGATCTGCTTCAAGTGAGTATCTGTTCATTCACCAATAGACTCGCTTCATCCAATAGCCAATAGATATCTTGACACACAAGCACCTTCAGGTCCCTATAAGAACCTCATACATATGTCCAAGTCCGCGGTGTGGCCTAGCAAGAAATTTATTCCGTTCGGATGGCACGTGTCATGACAACCTGGACTGAACGTGAATTCCGCAAATCGGCACCGTAAACCTTTCATACACGCCGTGGTCGTGCGACAACAAGATGCACTCACTCGATCTTGAAGACTACTGGCGATCCGGGGACTCAAGGCTCATAGTATAAATCTCGATACATTTTCTCGATCGGCTGGCGGAGACGATGCTCTTATCCTCACAAATGAATTCATCCTAATTTTATAGTGTGGCCATTACCAATCGCAAGTTGGTGTTACGTGCCGTCAGTTTCTTAGGTGGCCGCACCAAGAACCATGAAACCTTTCCTTCTTCGGCGACTTCATCCTGTGATAATGAAATACTTACTTAGCTTTGCTTCAGGTTAAGTTTGCCTTGCTTTAGGGCATCGTTGCCGCAATGTCACCATTACTTTACGTTGTCTCCTGGAACAGGGTGGGCTGCCTTTTCCGAGTGTCCTGCTCACGCATTTTCGACATGCTGTGTGTTGCGGTGCCTCAAACCTCATCCGACGGTATGTTCGGTGTGTTTGTAGTTTCATCCCAGTATTCCGCGGAACAATAGTAACGAATGGCACCAACTTGACCGCTGAGGTCACCCCACGTTTTCACTCCTTGGACAGTGGGTATTGTCCCGTGCCTACACAAGTGCGTAAGCACGACGCGGAGGCAGTCGCCATCCTCACTGACACGTGTTGCTGCACTTCTTGTATTCAATCGACTGATCGGCTTCCGATTACTGTAGGTCTTGGAAGGCGCTCTGTCCCACCTGATTGGCATTAGTTATTTCGTCATCCCGTACCCACAGGTACTTGGCCAAAGAACGTAAGTAGTTTGCCTAGGGGGACATCAATTCTGCAGAACCTTATAGAAGGCTTGGTGGCTATCGCGTGTTGATTAGTCTGCCAATTGGCCGCGGAATTACACACGAAAAGGGTGTTTTTGTAGACACGAGGTTGTACGCTCTACAGTGAATTTCCAGATGAGATCCGACGTTCGATACTAAACGGATGTAGCTTCATCACGGGTAGAATTTGCCTTGGTTCTGTGGAGAAAGTTTCTACTGTTTAAGAGGTACGATTATCGAATGGTGGGAAGATGGGAAGATATGCTAAACACTGATCATAATACTACCCAAATCGAACGTCCCCACTAAGCATGGATCCCATGCCCTCTAGTTCCATGCACCATAATGTTATGTTACAAAATCTATTCTATGCTTGTGTCGTGAGGTCTGTTGAACTGGAGGAGACGCTTGAGTGCTCTTTCTTTTCCTGAACGTCATCGTCCCTTCCCTCGATGGGGAACCGTTTTACAAAAAGCGAAGCCTTCGTGTTCACAATCAGTAACCCAATATAACCGCTTGATTGCTATGCTCACCAATATAGCCACAAACAGAATTGGTGTGCATACGATCCAGATGGTCTAATGGAAGTGGTCAGTACATGACTGCCTGGCGATGCGAATAACACACCCGTATGGCCTTTGAGACAGCTCCCAGAACCTCCCATTTTAGGGACGGAGGTGTAATCAAACTCAATGATGTCCAGTTAATTGATGAAGACGATCCCTGAATACGGTAGTTCGACGGCAAATGTTGTGACAGTACCCCGTCGAATATCAAACCAGCGACAGCCTTAACCAAAAGTGTGAATTTTAATGGAAGATAGGGTATCGTGGGTACCTTACCAATCCAATCGTTGCACCTGTGAACCTCACCAAGAAAAAAGCGCTGGTTCCTGTTGCCAGATCAGATGGTCCTAATGCTTTTGCAAACACCTGGTACGGAGCGTGGAACAACATCCCAATGCCTATACCAGCTACCAGGGGAAAGATGGTCTGCACAAGACGCAGAGAGTGCTCATTAAGTAACGCTAGAAGCCCTGAAGGAGACATGAGGGAAAGCTCAAGGGTGGTTCGATTCGGCTCAAGCTTACCAAATCCTACTGTTGCGATGAGAAGCCCGGAGGTTATCACCCACTGTTGACCAGTCGTGTCACCCGTCTTTTTCTGCCAATATCCAATCAACCACGCGGCTGGCATAGAAGCCAACGAGGATCCGAGGGAATATGGCAACATTTGAATACCAGATTCGAGAGGAGTTGAGCCATTTACTGCCTAATTGGAGGTAAAGGTAAGGCTGTCTGATTAAACATACTGGGTAGGCGCACCTGGAAATATAACGCGAGATAGAAAGTTCCAGCGTTAAATACCAAATTGTGTAGGAACGTGATGACGAGGATGCAGACTAGGAGACCGATGAGTATCCGAAGGTCATTAATCAGAATTCCCATACCAGTGGTGAGACTTTGAAAAGCTCCAGGCGGGAATAACGCATCACGGCTCGTGTGCACCTCGTAAAAACCGCCAATGGTGAGGATTAGAGGTCCGATTATGATAAGCGAGAGCGTGGAGGGCGAAGTCCCTGTAAAGTTAAATGAAGCTTTGAGGTTGTGAGGTCACAATCTTGGCTTACAACCGTTGCTCGTGACAAAGCTAAAACCGACAATTAACAACCCTGTCCCGGTCATAAAAAGCAATCTGCAAATCTGCCGTAAGCTCGTGGAAGTGAAGGATAAAATCATAAACGTACAAGCCAAGGAAATCAAATCTTTGAGCAAATGTTTGCCACGATGCTCTACTAGACCGGCCCAGAGTGACGTCTCGAAGAGATAATACCAAAAGGATGAACGCAACCATGCATATAGGCAGGTTCATGTAGACTTGAAGAAAACAGCGCTGAGTGACGACCTGATGTCGATGTGCGTAACTTACAGGACCACCTCCAGCTGAATGCGCTCGATGTGGACGAACCAGCTATAACAGACACGTGTTGGCGCATGCTCGGAAGTGTGATAATCGACTTACAGCTGAATAATCCTCCGAGCAAAGGTCCCGCGATGGCGGAACAACTCCATGTAACGCTCAGCGCCTGGGACCACTTGGCCCTATTTTTTGGCTCGACTATTTCGGAGGTGATGACCCACACTGAACTGACTATCCCTCCACCCCCGATACCGGCCAAGGCTCGAGCTAGTATGAGCCCTATAATTGACTTGAGGCAAACGGATGAGGAGAGATGTACTACAAAGAAGTCATGTCGGATTACCTTGGCTGCACCACAGAGTAACGAGCCAAGCGCGAAAACCAAGATACTCGTGTACAGGACATTCTGAGAGACTATCAATGTTTCTCGTGTAGCTCGGGGAGGAAATTCAGACCTTGCGACCAACAAGATCAGATATCTTGCCATATAGTGGCTGGCATGCGGTTTGGGTGAGCATGTATGCGACTGCGACCCAGGTGTATTGGCTTTGAGATGCCGTAAGATCACTTGTGATCGTGGGCAAACTCGTGGATACGATGGTCTGTGTAGGTATAAGGGGGAGATCGCAAACTCGAGCATGATACGGACAGAATCTGTGGTGGCAAGAAACAAGGTCAATGCGGCCCTGCAACTGCATTGAGTACGATCGGCAGGAGTGAGCGATAGTAAACAGGATACCCTATATGGACAAAGAGTAAACGCGACGTTGAAAGCTTTGGCGCGTCGTGGTTGAATACAAGGGAGACGGAGTCGACAGTGCGCGTTGTACTTATAGATCCCTCTGTGCACGGAGCACTGGGGGTGGACGACGAGGGCGATGGCGATGGCCATAGCTTGGAAGGAAGCGAGACTAGGGAGAACATGAGTGAGGATTGTCAGGGGTGCAGTTTAGATCGAGGGAGGATATCCCTGTGTGCCATTTATACGGACGATACGGGTAGCTTCCATCTGCGGAGGACGGGATGACCTAGTCCGCCTGACCCACCAGGAAAGGCCGACAAGGACTGCAAGGGGACTTAGCGAAAGATTAAAGGGGACATACTGTAAGGCCTTTGTCATGTGTTGTAATGCAACGCACAAGGAAGCACAAGGCTTCTTTGTGTTGCCGTTGGTCGACTGCAAAGAGCATGGTCCTAGGAGAGGGAGAAAGATCTCTGTGAGCGTGAGACCATATGTGATCTGTACCTGTAATGCAAGATCAGGAGGTGAGATCGCCGCGCTATTATGCATTCTGATTGAGTTGAGAAAAAGTCGAAACAGAGGACGACCGCGGCAGAAAGAGTCCACGGCCAAATCGACTCTTTCCTTTTATGAATGGATCTAAATATACGGCTTCTATGACTCTATCATACCGTGGCCCTCTTCCTCGTCTCTGTCTCCGCGCTCTCCGACGTACCATCCCTGTTCGCCGTTTCTCCGCCTCCCTGTTCGACTATGGTATTCAATTGAGAAGCGATCAGTGTGACGAAACCAGCGCCGCAAGGTCAAGCCCATGAAGAAATCAAACTCTGGTGAGCTTTCGTATTCTTTTCCACGCACGAGACAGCCAGCCATCCTCACGGGATGCGGCCGGATAAGTAAAATGACCCCTACCGTTATCTGCGCCTCCATCCTCTGCATTCCTGGAACTCGAGGCCACTGATCCCGCGTCATCCTTGGTTGACGTGTCCGGCGATGTCGTATGGCGACCCTCAACGTCGTCTGCATATCGCTGGAGGATTTCACGTTGTCGTGCTGTCAATGACCTATTTCCGTCCCTCAGTATATGTTTGCTGAGCAGGTGTAAATTTCTCACCTCGGAAGTTGAACCGTAAAGGAGACAAACAGATCCCCTTGGTCTCCACCAAAGACTGATGCGACACCATGATTTCTGAGAACCATCTCTTCACCATGTTGCGTCCCGCTTGGGACACGCACATCAACATGACCATCTAGGGTGGGAACCCGCACACGGCCACCAAGGAGTGCAATGTGTAGTGGTATCCGTGCTTCGTGATGAAGATTTGCCCCCTGTCTTCGAAAGATCTTCGAGGGAGCTACCCCAACACGAACCAAGAGGTCTCCGTGGCTTCCTTTGCCTGTTAATGGGGCATCTCCAGCTCCTGGCACACGGATCGTCATGCCATCCTCGACGCCTGCATTGGATCAGGATCTGGTCCCCACGGTAAAAGAATGTTAGAATGCTTACCGGGTGGGATATCAACGTTTACCATTTTCTTGGATCTGATGTGCCCCTGACCACCACAGTGGTCACATTGACTACCGCGAGGGACGGTGGAACCTGTTCCTAAACATGTTCCGCAGGTGCTAGCCATCTGGAATCCACTGTCTATAACAAATGTCCGGGTCCCGGTACCCTGGCATGAACTACATGTTGCACGCTTAGCACCTCGCCGGAGGCCAGTACCGCTACACGTTGAACAGGTCGAGACTGGATTGATATTCAAAGTGCGGACGGTGCCTTTGCAAGCGTCCATAAATGGGACGTTGACACGCGCTTCGATATCAGCACCACGAGTATTCTGAGTAAAACCAGCAGAACGAGCACGGCCGCCAAAGGCGCCACCAAAGAGCTGGGAGAACAGGTCGCCTTGTGCGCCACCGAAAGCTGCACCAAAGTCACGAAACCCGGAAAAACCACCAGCCGCGTCCCCAAACGGATTTCGAGCAAAGGCGTTCGGATCAAAGCCTGGTTGTTGAGAAGCAGCCCCATATTGGTTGTAAGCAGCACGCCTTTTCTCATCTTTTAAGATCTAGGGCAAGTGAGAAGTAAGGTGAATTTTGAGAACGGGGAACATACGTCATAAGCCTCCTGTATTTCTACAAACTTTGCTTGTGCATCCTTGTCAGGGTTCGTATCGGGGTGATACTTTCGTGCAAGCTATCACCAGACATGGGTAAGTGGCTTCGGCAACAATAAGAAGACGAGGGCGTACAGCAAAATATGTCTTTTTGATCTCAGCAGCCGAAGCATCCTTGTTCACACCTAAAACCTCGTAAGGATTTTTGACTCCTGCTGAACGTGAGGCAGAAGTGTGAAACACGCGCTGCAAAGAAAGGGAGTTACGTTGACATATGAGACAGGAAATTCAAATGGAACCTTGGTTCTGGGTCTGTGCCTCTGATGGTGTTGGCTTGCTAGAATGAACGGATGAACGTGCAGAGATCTTGTAGAATGGGATGAAAGGGACCGGATTGACTGGTGTCTGGCGCAGGCGTAGAAAGAAATGAAAGATGAAATGCTCTGAGAAGGGAAGCAAGGGCCCATCTGGCGGTAAAATGTTCAATGCAAAGCCTCACCTTGACGGAGACGATACTTGTGTACATGTGTTTGTTATGCTGACTAAGATATGCACCGCCACCCCTAGACTACTCTACTTCGCCACCACGGTTTGCCGTACGAGACCAGGATTTCATCCCCCTTCCTGATGGCATTTTCCTTGGTCCGGATGCTCATTCGCATCTCTCCCCCTGCAGTCCGATATTCCACAAACTCGGCGTTCGGTTTGTCTCGGATGCCTCGGTAGTCGTTGATGAACCTGGACTCGTTGCCCATGTCACGGGCATCGATCCCGACGTTGACCCCATCCTGCGAGCGGTATAGCGAGAGGTCATAGTCCGACTCGGCTCTTTCTTGGCAGTGCACTTCTCCGATGTAGTCAATGATGTGTGATCTGGGCGGTATCTTCTTGTGTGCGAAGAGGCCATACTGTCCGCATGCGGGATGGTTTGTGTCGGTTATGGGTTTGATACGAACGTTGATGGCGTGAGTAGGCAGTGACGGGGAAGCGCCGTTGGCGAGCAAGGATGCTGGCACGGAGCTGTGATACCGAGGAGAGGTAATAAACTGGACCGACGCTGGCCAATGCAAAGGCTTTCTGCAAGACATGGAAGAGTGAGCGTGGGTAAATTAGACTGGCAACGTTGCTTCCAGCCAATTCAGCATCGCAAGGCCAAAGTCACGGCTGCAGCGTTTCTATCCCCCACTTCTTTCCATGGTACGGCCCCCCACAAAGTCTGTCGCACGCGTCTACCGGGATGTCAACGCACAGTTTGGTCCTGCATGGCATGAATATGGTCAACTCAGCATCTTCTCCCCCCAGTTCTCCTTCCACTAACACATCCCAACAGATAATCTTCAGGTTCAATGGGGTTCACAGGATCACTACGAGATAGTACGCAAAGTTGGCCGCGGAAAATATTCAGAGGTACAGCCCTGTGCGTAATCACCGACAGATCTTAATCATCTTATTTTGCAGGTCTTCGAGGGAGTTAACGTCATACACGACGAAAAATGCATTATAAAAGTTCTCAAACCAGTGAAAAAGAAGAAAATAAAGCGCGAAATCAAGATCCTCCAAAATCTCGCGGGTGGTCCGAATATCGTGGCACTCCTGGATGTCGTCCGGGACCCAGCCTCCAAGATTCCAAGTCTAATCACCGAGTATGTCGACAACGTCGATTTCAAAGTATTATATCCACGATTCACCGACTTCGATGTCCGATTCTACATGTTCGAGCTTCTCAAGGTTTCTTCTCTCTCCTCGATCTCTTGATGTCCATTGTTAATACGTTTCTCTCTAGGCACTGGATTTCTGTCATTCGCGGGGAATCATGCATCGAGATGTAAAGCCCCATAATGTCATGATCGATCATGACCGACGCAAGGTATTTATCCAGTTTAACGTCTCATGTCCGCTAGTTCAAACACGATGGCTACAGCTAAGGCTCATTGACTGGGGTTTGGCCGAGTTCTACCATCCCAAGGTCGAATACAACGTCCGTGTGGCTTCGCGCTACTTCAAAGGCCCGGAGCTCTTGGTAGATTTCCAGGAGTACGATTACAGCCTTGACATGTGGAGCTTCGGTTGTATGTTTGCCTCGATGGTGAGAATGTCACTGTTCCGTTCATTTAATCGTGTTTCCCTATCGTTTCCGTATAGATATTCAGGAAAGAACCATTCTTTCACGGACACGATAACTACGATCAGCTGGTCAAGATCGCAAAGGTTCTCGGCACTGACGAACTATACACCTACATCGACAAGTACAACATCCGGCTCGATCCGCAGTACGACGAGCTCCTGGGCAGGTAAGATGTTGTCCGCCTTTTTTCAAACGATTTCCTGATCTTATCACTTAGGTATCCCCGAAAGCCGTGGTCGAGATTTGTGACCTCGGAAAACCAGCGGTATTTTTCCAACGAGGCAATCGACTTCCTTGATAAATTGCTTCGCTATGACCACCAAGAACGCTTAACAGCTCGTGAAGCACAAGCACACCTGTACTTTGGTAAACTTTAACCTTCCTCACTGCTGTGCCGTACTGATCCCTAGATAGAACCTGTACGCAATGCGGCTTCTGCTGCTTCTGTAGATGGTGAGAGTGAAGACTCGGGGGCATCATCAGCCTAATCCATGACACTCCTTCTTAACTCTGGCCATCGATTGCTGTATTACTCCTTCTATATAAATATATCCTTACTAACACGCGGGGTATCCAGTGATCATGCTTCTTTCTGGAATCCGTCCTGATAAGTGTGATCAAAGCTCGGTGCTTGATGAGTGCTCGCCGAGCGTGAATAGTCGTCTCGTCACATGACGCGTTTTTCTTATCACTCCGGATCGACCTCATGCTCATAGGGAGGATCAAACACGAGACTAACCAGACATATGAACTCTCTCTCTCTGCTCTCAGGTGGCTGCCATGTGCACATGTCCTCGTGAACCTTCGTGCGAGTTACGACGCGTGAGTCGTACTTTGTTGTACCTGCCTTGCTATAGTGCTATAGTCATGTCAGCGAAACAAAGCATGGTCAGTCCTCAGTGAGGCTGCATCCCGATTTAGTACCTTGTGCTATGCGGCTGCAATGTGCGCGCATGGTGGATGTCGATTTCGGGTGGATGTCGATTTCGAGGGTACAGTAAACCGTGTCCCTCCTTTGAGCTGACTCCTTCTGGCCAGGTATAAGAGCTGAAAGGCCATGGTTGAGATGAAGGTAGACCCTATCCAAGGCTCGGCGTCATGGCATTGCTCCCCACTTTCACAACCTTTGTGTCCGTATGCATGTACCTAGGGAAGGTCTTTGCATATGACAATTCTTATTATGACAATGTACGTCCACCTTGATGGTCCTACTCCACAGCTTACACCGCGCTTTCATCTGGCAGGTCGCAATGTCAGCTGATCTTTTTTTCATCCCCATTAACCATTTTCTGACATGTCAAGGTAGATACTGGGGTCAAAACTCCTATGGTGCAACCAGTAGTAATACTGCGTACTATCAGCAACCGATATCATTCTATTGCCAGGTAATGTTGTCTTCGCGAGTTTTGCGAGAAAGGACTCATTCTGGGAACCAAAGGATGATGCCATAGATGCTCTACCTGTTGCCTTCGTGGACACGTTCTTCGGCACCGGCGGGATGCCCGTGTTGAATCTTGCGAACGTATACACCACCGTCTCCGATCGTAGCTCCATGCTGACTATTCAGCCAGACATGCAATCCGACAGACAATGCTACTTTTTCAGGCACTGATCTTGCCAACTGTTCCGCTTTGGCTTCAGACATTGAATATTGTCAGTCTCAAGGCAAGATCGTAACCATTTCTTTGGGAGGCGCAGGCGGTGGCGTCGGCTTCACCAGCGATGCCGAGGCGCAGACATTTGCACAGACTAGTGAGTAATTTTAAACCCTTATCTAGTCCCGATTGAATGTACTGCGTACAGTCTGGAACCTGTTTTTGGGTGGGAACAGTAACACACGACCCTTTGGGAGCGCGGTACTGGATGGGTACGTTGATCGATACAGCGAGTACCTGGCCACTCGAACAATGATCACAGCGTCGACCTCGACATTGAAAGTGGTGGGTCTACAGGCTATGCGGCCTTCGTCACGGAAATCCGCTCGCTGGCATCGGGTGCCAGCAAACCGTGAGCGCATCTGATTTTCGGTCCGTGTACGGTGGCTGATATAATCTGCAGGTACTACATCACAGGTGACCATCCTTCTTGTTGCACGTACACTTATTTTTGACTCTGTCAAGGTGCACCGCAGTGCCCATTCCCGGATGCTACTCTTGGCAGCGTGATCGATCAAGTCGGATTCGATGCAATTTATGTCCAGTTCTGTAAGTGCAATTTGCTCCTTAGAGCTTTGGATCCAATCCCGCACCAGATAATAATCCATGCGGCCTGCAAAACTATCAAATCGTATCCGTGAGTTCATTCTTGGAACCTTGGGTGTCTTGCGCACTGATCTTTTGACAAGGACTGGAACTTTGGTGTCTGGTGCGTGCTGATTATGTGGACCTTGATATGCACGGTAACCATGCACAACTACAAGGGACATGTGGGCGCGGCAGACTAGCCCGAACGCAAATGTACGTGTGCTATCGGATTTCCAATCCTTGCTGCTGATCATTTACTAGGTGAAAATCTACATTGGTGCCCCTGCCTCAAGTACGGCCGCCGGGTCGGGCTATGTTCCCATCGGTAATCTCAGTACCATTGCTGTTCAAATGAGGCGAAGCTTCCCTTCGTTCGGCGGTGTCATGCTATGGGACGCCTCACAAGCATATGGTACGTCTAAAGAAATGCTTGCTGTTTCACAGGCTAATTTTGGTTTTAGCCAACAATAGATATGACCTCGCGATTAAGCAGGCTTTGAGTGCTGCCGGATCTACTGGGTTTACATACCCGCCTTGTTCAGCCGCCGCGTATGTTTCGGGACAAGCATACACCGCTGGTGAAACCGTATCATACGAGGGTTATATTTGGGAGGTACGGAATCGGAACCCTCGTGAAAGGACCATCCGCTAAAAAAAGTACGCAGGCAGCTTACTGGACCAATTCCGTACCCAGTGGTGGTGGCTCGAGTGGTTGGAGTGCGAGTACGTCTGTCCATTGCACGCTTTGAATTCACCCACATAGTCGAATTTCAGTCAGTGCTTGTGCGGGTTCGTCGACACAGCCGTCGCCGACGACCACTTCAACGACCACTTCAGCTTCGACCACTTCCTCATCCACAAGTAAAACCACCGCAACGAGCAGCACTGCTTCTCCCACGACGACCGCTACGGGAACTTGCAGTGGGGTAGCAGCATGGCAGTCGGGTGTTGCATACACTGCTGGTAACGAGGTTACTTATGGGTCAGTGACATCCTCTGGCGTCTTCGCACCCCTGACTAAATCTATGCAGTGGGTATCTCTGGACCGCAAAATGGTGGACGGAGAACGATGCCCCGGGAGGTATGCAACCATAATCCGTGAAATCCTGTAGGTTCCGATTGAGCTTTTTTTTCTCCCTAGGTTCCGCTGGTGATTGGACAAATGATGGTGCTTGCTAAGGGTCCTCCAATGATACATATGAGCGGCATGTAGGTAATACAAGAATGATGTTAATTCGTGTACGGAGAGGAAATGCAAGTGGGATATCTTGGGCAAAGGAAGTACCGCCAACCGAAGCACGACTTGAAGAATTTATCCCTAATCCCGAACTTGAACGTGAGTGCTCTCTGCAAAACGACCCGTGTGATAAATTTGCATAATACTATATAGTTTTAATGGTCTTTTTAAATACCCGTCCGGAGACGGGATTGGTTGTGCGCGATAACTTTTTTTTGTATTGAGTCGGGGAACTGGCGCACCGTGCTGCTACCAATGCAAATTAGTCTCAGGTAAGTACTTGTATTGCCGCCATTCTACATCTACAGTACTGCTATCAAATCATGGTTGAACAAGGGTAAGCTCCGCGTCCGTCCGGATCGGACGTTTACCATGCTGTGCAAGATAGTGTCTGGGACTCGAGCCCAGGTTTCCGCGTTATGGTATTACAGGTAATAAATATTTGAATATCCAAACGATCATGGTGAGGGAGAACGGTTCCCATACTGGGATATAGGTTCAGAAACTCAACTGGTATGGTGGAGCTCGGTTATGATGACAGGACCAGGATTCGAGCATTCTTGGTTATCCTTGTCGAGGTTTTTGGGCTTTGGAGGCGGGGGTGGTCCTGGATCATAATGTGGATTGTGTGCCTGCCAAGGGTAGAGCCCTGAACTATCACGTAGAAGACCACTGATGACGCTAAAGGAGTAATAGGTGGGTAGTGGCATGGGATCCATGGCCTGAGCCATGCCGAGGAGGCGAGAATAGATTACATATCCAGCATGTGCGTCATTTGCGGCGTCTGAAGACAGCGATGAAAATGCTGCTCCGGGTTACGGATGGTCCCAACTTACATTCTCGTTGGAATACATTCAGAGGTAGTTCCCAGTTGCTACGTTGTATTTTCCCTTTTAACAGGGTGGCCTGCTCATATGTCTCAACCAATCGAGCCAAGCCAAGTGGATTGGTATATTTTCCTTTCCATCGCGCGTTGTCGACCGTGCGGGCAAGGAGGGAAAGTTCAACACAGTTGCGAACAGATACACCGTAGTCACGGTATAATTTTTTGCAATCATCTGGTCAAATTGAAGTCATGTATTTGCACGTTGGAGAGGTGATTCCGTACATTGAATGCTTACGCCTGCCTTTATCCAGGACGACGAGCTGAGCAACTCTGCTAGTTGGCTTGGAAATTCTGGGGGAGTGTTAGCGGAGAGCATAGTACGACACAAAGGCAAGTACGTGTCATGAGATGAACGTGGACAAGTATCACGGTATCTGCAGTTGAGAGCTGCACAAGGGCAACGCGGTTCTCTGGTTGGCCCTTGCGACTGTTTGGGCGCCACTCGAGGTCGAAGCCGATGGGGCCAGGAGGAAGGCGGGCCAGGTGGGCGTTTGCTTCATGATGGTCTGTGAAGTAGAGCAAGGCTGGGGTGATGGAGCGATTCCGCCAGGAATACTTTGGAAGAGTACTAGATGTGTGTAATTTTCTGGCTGGGGTATTGTGAATGGGACGGCCCCGTAGCGGAGGCGTCATGATGGACGACTACAAATGCCAAATATGGCAAGTCTGCCCGCAGATATTTTGATTGGTCAAACACGCCGCGAGTCTCCTGGGTATAAATAGGTCTGTTTTCCTGCCAAGACCGCTGTGTAACAGGCACTGAATTAACTCCCAGGGACAGATACACCGCTCCCTCCAATCGAGCGGGACCTCGTCCAATGTCCAGTGGTCGTGGTGGTCCCGCTCAACGAGGAAGAAGGTCGTCGGTGTTGTCTTGATCAAGAGGCTGCAAGGTGGCAAGAGGCAAATATAGAACTGAGCAACATTTCGGGTATTCAGCCTCACCTTGGCTTGGCATTCTAAATATACTAGCTTATGCTACTCAAAGATAGAATGTTGGACTTGGCTGTCCTACAAAAACTGTGCACATGCAAGTGCGTCGCATCAAAGACTGAATGAACACCTCTTACCCCCCCGCAGACTACTCCCACCTCTCCTCCCATCTGTCCAGCGACCGCAGGAGGCTCATCATGTCCACCTGGCATGTCCTCGAGCAGGTATACACTTCCCACCTTCCAGTTTCTGTCCCCCTCATCTACTCTCCCAGTCACCCCCACCGAGCCTCAGAGAGATCCTCGGTGCATACAGGTCTAAAGGCGATGGCGACCGTGACATGCTCATCGCTATGTTGAATGCCAAGAGTGCAGAAGACCAGGTCGGTCCACCCCCATCCTTGATAGTCTCTACCCCTGCTCACACATAAATAGCGCATAGCTGCCATAGCTTCCCTGCACAAGACACTTCTGGACTTGTACACTGCCGATGCTAAGATCCTCCCTGCTTCACTTCCTCAACAATATCCCCTATCTTCATCTCACATCGATAGCCCAAAAGACAAACGCCATCCGGCTGAGCTGTCCAACGGACACGATTCTGCTCACAGGTCTGCGTCCTCTCCGAGTGAGCCACCCCAACAACAACCTCCCCGTAAACGTCAACGCTACTCTCGGTCCCCTCCTCCGTCTTCGCATCATGATGCACGCTCTTCACATCCACCACCACGCGATCTGCCACCGAGTCCCTACTCGTCGCGCAGCGATTCTGAAGAGTGTTCACCACGATCTAGAGCATCCATGGCCATCGGCTCGCTCCTTTCTTCGGGTGCAGGTAGAGACACTGTCCCGGAGGATTCCCAAAATACTTCAGACGTATCACAAACACGCTTTCCCTTGTCTGCAATCGGAGTGTCAGGGTAGTGTTTAACTATATTCTCGTCCCTCTCATTTATTAGCACGTGTTCTCTTCTGTACTTCTATTCATTGCATCGCCATACGCATATACCGCTGCTGTACTTGCACTGCTTTTAATGATACTGAACTAGAGTCTTCGCCCATAAATGCTTGAGACGTACTATGAAGCAGGGTCGGGTCCCTCACTGAAAACTCTGAAATTGCCAAGGACATCAGCTTCACTCTTCACGTACAGTTTATCTCAATTCCCACTGTCGTTCCCTCGTGAATTCGACCCTCTCAAGAAGGGATGGTACTGACGTGGTACCAGAATCGCTGTCACGCTGCACTTTATTTAGACTTTTAGCCAGGTTCATCAAGTTTCCTGGAAGACTGGCTTATCTGACTTCTGCTTATCCCCTTCTCTGTGAGAAGACGTGTTAGCCGCGGTAAGGCAGTGTGTATTTTTTTCTTAAATTCCCCCCATCGGATACTCGCCGCCAGAGATTCAGGCGGTCCTGGTAGTCAGGGTAGACACCGCGAGGGGAAAGAGTGGAATATTTCCCTGTGCACATTCGCTCAAACAGGTCATCTGATTCGGTGTCGGGCTCATAAATATATGCGTATACACACCTGACACGGGAAAAAATAACGCACGGATGTGCGGCGCCGACGATCGGATCCGGCACATATTGAACAGTTCCGTTACCTGAAGAACAGGATAGTACTTGACGGTTCGATCCCAATCACAGACTTCCCGGTCAAGCGCGAGAGGCGTCCATACACGGTACCACACTGGCACTGAGACTATGCCCATGCTCCGCGGAGAGGCAAATATGGCATGTTACAGAAATAAAGCATGCCAAGCCTTTGCGTGTCAAATGGTAAGAATAGTGCTGAGAGTGTGATTGGATTCTCCGCTCCATGAATATGTGATGTCTCACCTGAATACTCGCATGGGGAAGAGTTCGTCCAAGTCCCGCCCTCTCCCACCAAGTAGATGACAAATGCCTCACTACTACACGGCGAATGGCAGGTTACCTCGGGTTCTAAAATTTGACACAGTTATTGTGGTCATTCCTCTGTCCACGAGCCTAAAACTCAAATAAGTAGAAGGTATCGTAACGAAAATCAGTAGTCTGGTCATCATCGAGCACGTTCCGTGGTTGTGAGTTCGACGTCGCAAATCGCTTTGGTGGATGTATCACGTGATGTCAACCCGTTGGTGACGCGAATGTTCGGCGACATTGAAGACACCAAGTCTTCCGTTTCCCTCCCGCGTTTCGCTCAGCTAGACGTTTCAACGATGGCAGAACTCGAAGACGAAGACGACTTTCCTAACGATTTTGACGGTCTCGACTTCGATAACATTCCAGGACTCCAAGCACCTTCCATCGGCAGCGATAATACCGAAGTCTTGGTTCCAAGTGCCGTCGCACCACAAAACATTATACCATCCACCGCGGCGAGTCCAGTACCATCTACCGGGTCAAGCAGCACTGAGGACATGGATCCTGTCTTTCTTGCTGCCGTGGATGCGTTAGAGGCTCGTGCACTCAATGAAATGCCCCGAGGCACGGAATCCACCCTCGATACACATACCTCGAAAACAACTCTCGACTCTTATCAAAATGGTGTGTCTTTCCCATCTGGAGCTTTGCCCGCATAGTCTGACTGTTCATGGTACTCGCTCATTTGTGATAGGGGGGACAAGTGGCCTGAATCAAGTTCACGAGTATTCTACAGAATCATCCTCGGTGAACAGGAAAGGTAAGAGGAAAGCTGAGGAAGATATGGACGTACGAGCTATATTGGCGGGATACGAGACTGAGCTCACGTGCCCCATGTACGTCTAT
The DNA here is from genome assembly GCA_038093535.1 of Boletus reticulatus. Taxonomy (NCBI): domain Eukaryota; kingdom Fungi; phylum Basidiomycota; class Agaricomycetes; order Boletales; family Boletaceae; genus Boletus; species Boletus reticulatus. The sequence goes on from JBBPSJ010000001.1 coordinate 605,194, forward strand.
CTCCTGCGATTATCTGTTACATTTCTGAGATCCTCTCTAAGCTGTTGTGATTTGCTGTAGGTTGAACACCCTCCACTCTCGGTCTTGAGCTGCATGATTGGAGTACTTATCGTGGACACTGTAGCGTTGGCGCACAGGTAGCAAATCCATGTGGACATACCTATTGTGGCGAGTGTGGCTATGGGTGGTTGGCACAGAACGTATGTTTTACGTCCGTGCCGAAATGACTTTCATAACGGTTCCTTCAGAGATACGAACCCACTTGCGCCGTTTGTCGGTCGAATTTGTACGCGCGAAACCCTCTACTTCCGAACTTTGCTGTGGACAGCATTGTGCGGCAGCACCTTCAGGCACTCTTGAGAAGTGGACGGCCAGAGTGGCAAGAGACGGGATATAGAACCATTGAATGGAACAAACGAGCAGAGTTTGTCGATTTATTACTCCATGGAGTAGGTTGTACTCAACGTTTCCAGGTCTTGGAAAGGGCAGAATGATGCCAGGGCTGCGAAGGAAAAGCTGAAAGAGACTGCCCGCCAACGACGGCGTCAACCACGCTATTATGATTATGGGGGTGCAGACTATGTACCTCCATGGTTAATGGGCGAGGGTATGGAAGATCCCGATGACCAGCCAGTGATTGTAATGTCGCGACGAGGAACTCGCTCTAGACGATAGGTGTCTAATCAGGCAGGGCCTATAACTAGTATATCATTTGCACGGACGATACTTTGGCATGCCCATTCTCTCCACAAGATGTTAATGTACAGTATAATGATGCATTCGACAGAAATTGATGTATGTGATTACAATAAGACGAAGGCCGAAGAGCTGATTCGGAGGTAAGTAAACGCCCTCAATAATCATATTCGTGCTCATCATCACTTCCAACGTCCCTGTTGCGCCGCTTCTCCTTGTACGCATAGTTGGACATCGATTGACTAATGATATCGTCGAGTATTTCCTGCGGTAGATCGTATTCAGAAGTCCGGACCACAATGGCGTACACGGCTGCTCAATAATTTCAATACAATCCTGGGGGAAAGATGAATGTGGCCAGATACCACGTTCAATTTTCTCTAGTGACTGGTTAGTGACGACTTGCTTCTTACGAAGCCCCTTGACAAGAGGTGCGAATCTGTCGAAATCTTGATGACCGGTGAGTCCAAGGCGGTAAGCGTTGTTGGAGGAAGCACATGCCGGACTTGCAGTCTCTCACAAAGTTACACACTTGGACAGCTTGAGCACGTCCTCCCTTGCGGGAAAACCCAGAGATGGCGAATCTCATGAGCTCCCCAGTGAGATCGGACAAGCCAAGTAAATAGTCCTCCTTGGGGAGTGGAAAATACTGAGGGAAGAAAGTATTGATGAAGGTACATGAATCGAACAAGCACTGTACACGCACAGGGGCCCCGCGGTCGTCAGACAAGGCAGCCTGTACTTGATTGAAGGTGATCAAGGTCCCGTGGCCGAGATAATGGGCGAAGCCTAACGCTTCAATGTATCTGAACAAGGGACATCATTCAAGGGGTGACATAGCACGTTGACAGGAATTTACTCTTGTAGACCTGGGGAGATGGAGTGGTGATGGCGCCAGAAGGAATCGCCCTGTACTTCTGGTTTGATAGCGGCGTATATGTCACGGACCTCACGGAGCTTCTCAATGCCACGCTCACATGCGTGCTTTGAATGTGCTCTGTAGTCCTGCGCGTCCTCGTTCGCGATACGATGGAGGAGAAAGATGACCTTTTTCGAGAGGTTGGTTACATCGCGACTTGCCTATGAACACGAAAGTTGAGCAGCGGATCATGCGACGTAGAGTCCGTCGTGCAGATTTACCTTTATGAGCCGCTCCCGTCTGTCATGGTGATCGTCGAGCTCGTGTTGAAATTGGGTGAAGATTGGCTGGAAGGACATATGGAATGAAGGCCTCCCAAGGAGCTCTTACTAGGTTGTGTTGTTTCAGCACAAGATGGCCCAAAGCTGGTCGTCCCATGTACAGCGTCGTTGCGGCTGCAAAGGATGCTTCGGCGTAGTTTGCCAGGGTCACCGGGCCGGACATGCGATCCGATAATGTACTAGTCTCGAGCGACCACTGTGGGTCCGAGCTGCCTTTATTTCCGCGTCCATCCCTGATAATTGTACACGCCATCTTAGACGAGGCGATGTTTGCAATATAACTACACCGTGTTATTTGTTCCGGTGACTTGCTCCTTCTCGTCAATATCTGGAGGCTTCTTGCTTCATTTTCTCGGACCAGCCCGCCCCGTACAACTCTCAGTTTCATCTCGGATGCATTACACAGCCCTTTAGACCTCTATAGGGTCCATCTCCGATCGCTGGCACCTCCTTGCACATGCGCATACTGAAGCGAGGTCTCGCTTATGGTTTCCTAGTCCTGGCCTGGATGCAGCCGACGAACTAATCGGTGCGGCGCCCCTATAGTTTGGGCGAATCCATCCGCTGCGGTGTATTTATCGGATTTGTATCATGACAATGACAATGATAACGACCATCGTTCTGCGCTCAGCTACGTGCTGTGATGCACACCCCCTGCTATTTCATGATATCAGTTGTGACTCGTCATGATCCAACAACTATACCTAGTAAAACACCCAATTTATTGGGTTGCACAAACAGATGGTCAATCCAAGGCAGCGTTGAAAGCGGCATCTTGCATCTCCTTGATGGCCCTTTCTCGTACCGTCTCCCATACTATGTTACGCTGGAAGCGAACATCACCCAGACCCTCTCGTATCTCTTCCAGCCTTTCAACATATTCACGGTCGTCGTCTTGGAGCTCCCGTAGCGTCGCCAATGACTTCTCCAAGGTGTCTTGCTGCATCTGAGGGGAGGCGAAATGAGAAGGATCAAGAACAGGCGGCCCGTCGTGTGCACAAGACAGGAAGAGCTTGTGAGCGTTGGGAACGAGGTCTGGGGGACGGGCAAGCCTGCCCTCTAGGTCGTCCTCCCCGACAGTGCCGTCAGCTTCCTCCCGTTTTGGTATTACCTCCTCCACCTGGTGCCTTCTGCTCGTATCTTCATTGATGACCTGCCATAACCTCCCGAGTGCTTGCTTCATGATGGCTTCACCCTCGATGAGACCGTTGGTCGCATGTTCAAGCTCGTCAAGCAGGTTTGAACGGAAAGAATGCGTGACAGAGTTATCCATCACGAAGGTGGTAAAACTGTAGTGTTGCGTCACTGGGGGTGGGTATGGGGCAACAAGGGGAGGAGATGGAGAGCGTAGGTGCGGCAGCCTTGGTGGTGATGGGGAGCGTCGTTCGATGGGCAACAAGTTTCGCATGCGTTGTCGTGCTCGATCTTCGGCCTGTAGGCACGTTAGAGACTTCAAAGGCAAAAGGGAATGTTTCACCTCCCACTCATCCATGTTGGGTCCCCAGGCTGCTATCTTTCCTCTCCGGACCCATCTACAACCCTTCATCGTCTTTTTCCCCCAGTTTCCACCTGAGACACTGATGTTTAGAGATTCCGTCTCGGGGTCGAACCCTTGCGAGGGGTAATACCACGCGTTATGGTCATTCAGGACAAATGGACTGCGAGGACGACTATGAGCGGTTATCTGCAGGAGGGTCCAAGCCATACTTTGCGTCTTCTTGCATTGGTTTCTGCATCTTGCGTCGTCTCTTGGATGATCTGATTCGTTGCCGAGCGAGAACGCGACACCGGCAAAGACCGAAACGTTTATGGTATTCCCCTGAGCGCCAACAAAATTTACTACTCTTTCTATCGTCTTTCTAGCAAACAGTCTCAAAAGTTGCTTCATTCTGCTGATCTCAATGGTGCCTCCTTTTGTGCAACCCTCGTGTGCTCGAAGCTTCCCATACCCTCGAGACCCCAACGGGCCATCATAGTTTTGTCCTAGGTATACGATATGAGTGTGCGTATAGTTTAAGAGAACATGCAATACCTCGTCCCAGGGCGAGCCTAAACCATCCGAATTCAATTATATCTTCATAACACACGGAGAGGGCAACTTACAAGGCGTCGTCAACATCTTCTCTCCAGTAAAAACAGCATTGGCACCGGCCATAAAACACATGGCTTGCTCTGACTCGCGGAGAGTGTTTCGCCCTGCGGCAAGTCTAATTATGGTTCCTGGAAGGATAATACGTGCAGTAGCTATCGTCCGAACTAGGGCATGATATGGAACCGCCTGAGGTGGCAAGTTAACAAAAGCTGATACTCCCGATACTGCATTTACCTCATTATCCTCCAACGGGGTTCCTGGGATAGGAACCAGGGCATTTACAGGGAAGGACTCTGGATGTTCGGGCATGCTGGGGTGTTCATGAGTTAGCGGCTTGCTATTCTCCACGATGTGGACCCTTACTTTGAAACTTCGTGGATGAGTCCCACTCGGTCCTGATCAGACTCCCCGAGGCCCAAGATACCACCAGAACAAACACTTATACCAGCTTCCCGCACGGCATCAATAGTGCCTAGTCGCTCATCGTACGATCGCGTAGTGATGACCTAGATCAAAGGTTACGCGCCGCGCAACCTTCATGTCAAAAGGATCACACCTTGGGATAAAATTCTCGAGACGTGTCAAGGTTGTGATTGTAGGCGGTGAGTCCTCTGCAAAAGCCGTCAACGAAAACGTCGCTACAGGGAAGAATGGTGGGGTGCGCACGCTTCCTTGAGTTGCTTGGCCTGCTCTGGGGACAGCATACCGAGCGTGGTGCAGACCTCCATCCCCATTGAACGAACTTCTCGGACCATTGTCAGAATTTTCTCAAATCCCCGTTTTCGACCAGCAAGGTCTCTCCACGCAGCACCCATGCAGAATCGGGTGCTGCCATTCTCTTTGGCTTTCCGTGCAGCTTCTAGGACGGGCTCGATGTCAAGCAACTTGGAAGCCTTGGTAGACGTGGTGTATCGCGATGATTGAGAACAATAGGAACCTATAGTCCATCTTATGCGGAGATACGGTCAAGCATAGATTATCGCTTACAGTCTTCGGAGCACCCTCCAGCTAAATATATACGGCATTGAATAGATGGCGGGGGAGATAGAGCGGAATCCATACTTTTAATATTCATCAGGGTGCAGAGCTGGATCTTCCCTGGGTGGTGGTATTGACGGTGGATCGTAGCTGCTCGAAAGACGAGATCTAGTAAAGGGCCATCGTATATCTTCTGGATTTCGTGGCGAGACCAGTCGTGACGGATAGTCGCGATGTGTGCCGGATCAGACGCAACCGTTGCGAGTAATCGTCGGTTGAGACATCTCAGAGAGGACGGAGCCAGTGCTCCACGAAAGAGCGATGGAGACATGAAGCTGAGGTGGTCGGTGATAGATATCTAGGTATAAAAACGAGGGAGAATAGGTCGGAGATTGGACGAAAGGACAAACGCTCGGTCACCTGTTTCTGCCGTATGGCATCTTATACGACATAGCGAGGGTACGCTCGGCGTTAACATGGTGAGCACGACCTCATGTTCTCACTGAATGTCATCGTGGTGGGACAGTAGCGATGAGCGAAAAATGGCCATTGAATATTCATTACAACATGCAAATATACCGTACTGCCCACCAGCGGAACAAGAAAGCAATGAAAGTGGGAAAATGCTACACACGATAAAGACCTGCAAGGGATTGAAAACATAGATGCGGCGAATGCTATGATATAATGTTAAAATGAAGATGCTAGGATATGAAAGTGTCCGTGGCGCGTCAATCATCACCAAAGGGGGGGTCCATGCATGAACGGCGTACAAAATGTAACAAGTCGTGAGGGGTAAGGAGTGTGGGGGATGTACCAAATGGATGTTTTAGACCCGACGCCAGGACGAGACTGTGGAAAGTGCCTTTGAGGGAGCAGCGCCAAGCATGACCCCGCCTGTCAGGACTGTGGTCTTCCCGCCATCATAAGGAGTGACTTCGGTCTTTGAAGTATCGACAAAGACGCGTGCTTGCCTCGCCTTCTCGCGACGAGAAACTTTGCTTACAGACGTCTGGTGCGACGTCGACGAGTAAGAGTCTGTGCGGGCGGTGGAGGCATATGAAAAGCATGAACTCGAGTGGGAAGAACGAGAGCTGGAACGGGAATCCGAGGAGACCGCTGAGAGTGGAGATTCAGAACGAGCGGGGGTCGGGAAGCGGTCAATGACTGGGGTTGTCCAGGTGGGTGCGCTAACCTCGTCGGCAATCATGGCGAATATTTCGTCGTCATCTGCGCTCTCGCTCTCGAGAAGCTGTTGAGCGATGGTCTTTGACTGAGACCGGGGAGGGAGGACAGGGGAGACAGCTTCTGCGAGCTCCTCAGACCAGATGGTCACAAGCTTCGGACCTTTGCCGAAACGAACAGATATGCAACCAGGATCGACGAAGAAGTCGAACTCACGACCGCCAAGAGCGGCCATCCAGTCGAACCATTGGACACCGGCAGCGAGGCAAGCAGAGTAGATGACCCGAGGCGGGAGACAGGTCGGAGAGAGAGAAAGACAACGGCGGCCAGAACCACGGAGGGGTTCCTCTGGCACCCAGGTAGAGGCAAAAAGGGCGGTGAGGTTGGCCTCGAGGACGAGCTGGAGTTTGATGACGGTGGCTGCAGGGTAAGAGGGGATGAGGGGGCGAGTCAAGAAGGCGATGGCGTGGGTGAGGGTGATGGAGAGAGTAGAGGCCATAGTGGTACTCGAATAGAGACAGGAGAGTAGAATGCGAAGGGACCGAATCGCGCAGCGATGAGTTCGAGAGGGTGCGGGAGAGAGACTCGCTAAAGGATACGTGAAGACGTTAAGAGGGGTGGAATATAAGAGATCGGGTTGAAAATCGGACTGATCGAAGGTGAGGCAGTGGCCCTACAGACTGTCGTGCAACAATTGGGTCAATCAACAAGCTGCGAGAGAAAAACGAGCCCCGAACCTGGCTGTGGACGGGATTGTCAAAATCCTGATGGGGGGACCGCAACGGATGGCGAGAGGGCTTTATACGCCTGGGACGCAGAAGCCGTCGCCAGGCGAGAACAAAAGACAAGAGGCCACCGCCGAACTTGCCTAAAAGGTGCACAATAACATGTCACTTCTATTGTCCCCTTTGTCCCGCTTCTCCTAATACAGATCTATCTAATTGATTACAACTTGGCCACGTCTGGACCTCGCCTGTTGGCACGCACTACCCCCTCCTGACAGGTGACAGCGACCAGCGTACCAGCACGAGTGTACAGCTAACTCTCGTTTCAGCGCACTCCAACCACCCTGACGCTGACACTTACCCGTCCGTGCACAACCCCACGTCCGTCCTCCGCCCGCGGGCACACCACCTATCGCGCGTGTCAGTCCGAACCGATATCTGGACCGCATGACTGACCACGTAGAGCAGACCGTCCTCGCAACGAAAATTGTCACTATAAAAAGACGTGCGCTGAATCACATGCCCGACAAATGCTGTGAAATGCTCACTCGTAGTACCACATCGAGTGATCCAGCGTGGACTACATTCAACAACATCAAACCAGGAGCTCGTTCCGGTCGAGATACTCACACTCATCGCAATGGCATCTGGCCCCTTCGAGAACCGCTTTAGTTTGAGCGTATCCACTGCAACCGTGATGCTACTCCAAATTAATACTGCCTCATACGGCGACATTCTGGAAGCCATACAATTTAAGGTCTGACATGTAGGCCAGAATGCACTGCCAAGGTTCTGTTAGTGGAACACTGACAAGGAAGAAACGTGCCTACTTTCTGGTACTGCGTCTCGTAAGCATCCGCTTGTCCAGTCCTCGCTTGCATCCAGAACATGGTCGTCAACACCCCGCGTTCATCGATGGCATTAGCAACCCTTCTGACGGCAATGGGGCCATTGGCACGCTCCTGGGGTGCCCTGAGTCATAGACAAAACATTCGAAACGGAAAAAAATACGTACCGCCGCATAAGTCAGATAGATCTCCTTCAGCTTCCCGTCAATGTCGTCCCTCGCCGCACGACGTCGGAACAAGTCTTCCTCTAGCTGACAGTCTTCCAGGTTTGGGACTCCAGCTGGTACCGGCCACTGATGTACGGGCTGCCATGGCTCAGGAATATGAAATGAACACAGTAACTGGAAGATGGTTTTGCCATTTTGAACTGCTTTCACGCTGCGTGTGTCGTACGAGCGACCCTTGCGCAATGGCTCGACAAGATATATGATGGGGACAGCAGGGGAGGCGCTGAGCAGGAAATAACACTTGTTCTCCGTAAGCACCTCTACTTAGCGTAAGATGGGTTGAAGGTCGCACATGGAACGACTACAGGCGATGAGCTCTTGGCCTCGGAAGAGGGAAACCGAGGTTACTCACGTGGAGACCAAAGGCGGGGTCGACGCATTTCGTGGCGGATACGATGGCTTGGGAGATGACCTGTCCACCAAACACGCCGCGGGCGCGGGCTGGCACGAACAAATTTACGGAGCGGAAAAGGTTGACGTCGATTCGTTCGACCTCTAGAGATGTGGAGATCCTGGAGCTCTCTGCTTGGTTACTTTCTTCCATGATGAGTTGAAGGAAAGGTAATGTTGTCGGATCCGGTTCTGTCAAACGCCGGTAGCCAATAACCTTGTCACTTTAACACGTTTAAATGATCTCCACATCCACAGTAAATCCGCACTCATGACAGATTTGTTGGCCGTGACCGTCCTCCGTCGTTTCTACCACTCCAAATGCGTGCTTGTGCTCCTGATCCTTCCTTCGCTGCCATACTCCCTCCCGTGTCCTCTTCCGTAATTCTTTCAGCCCTTCCTCAAACTTCTTGTTCTTTTTCTTCTTCTTCTCCTCCGTTCGACGTTCCCACTCCACATCCAACGCTTCTGATGAGCCCCATTTTTTCCACGCAAAGTCTTCGACTTGGCATCGCAGGAAGAGCATCATATTCGCGAATGTAGATTTATGAGGATTCGCCTTCAGAATGTGGGGAAGCAGCTCGCGGTCCCGCAACTCAGCTAATACAACTTTGAACACCGCGTGGTATTGCAAACGGATTCACTTACCGTCAGTAAGAAGGTAGTCCTACGTCACGCAGGCGTCATCATGCCGAACTTGGAGTGCGATGACAGACACACACCTCTTTACATTCTGTTTTTGTCAACAGACTATACTTCTCGGGGTACTGGTCTTTACATTTATTGCAAACCAGACAGCCGAATATCTTCTTAAACGTATAATCAATGTCAACCATGTTGCATTCCTTGCATTTCGGATTGAGTGATGGATCGAGATACATTGCTGTGGACAAGTTGGAAAAGTACCAATCAGCAATGTCAACTATACTCACGGGGTTCAGTGTTCTGCATTGCTCGCTGTCTCTCCCTTTCACGTTCTTTGGCGCGAAGATCTTCGTCAGCCTCCTTGCTGTCCTCGACCAAGAAGCCCCCCTTGGAGTTGACCATCTTGGACAGATCATACTCAAAGTAAGACCCGAGACGCGAGTCTCGTTTGAGCGGCTTGGAAGTGGACAAAGTGGAAGTCCCTTCAAGCGGTCGCTTCTGGTTTGCATTCGGGACCGACGAGGATGAAGCGTTGTCTTCCTCCTGTCGTCTTTGTCTGGCTTTGGCTAGTTATGACGTTCAGGGGGATGAAGCTTCATAGATCAATTCATACGCACCTCTCAGCCGATTGAGTTCAAAGCGTTTCGCATCTTCAGAAGTCAAGGTTGAAGCTGTTGGCACCGAGGGTGGTGTATCTCCCATACCGCATATTTCTAGAGTCTACGGTCACGGAGACGTTGATGACATATGTTTACACAACGTACCACAACAAAGCGTAATATCGCTTAGCTACAATTACTAGTAGTAGATTTCTCATCGACTGCCATGTCGTCCTTTGATATCTCCAAGGCTCCATTGCTATTACTGGTCCCAGATTCCATTTCCGCAACTCCACTGTCGGTCGTCGATCCGTGGGCTTCGTCCGTATCCATAGCAAGTGATGTTTTGAGTGTTTGTGAAATGAGTGTGGTGTGGCCGCTCGGTCCAGCACCATGGGTCGAGCTGGCGGCACCAGCGCTCAGAATCCCGCCACCTATCCCGAATCTCCTCATTTCTCCGCTCTCAGTCTCGCTAGAGCGACTCCTGCTCTCACGCCCTCGATCTTTGTGATTTGCGTAATCCCTTCTACCTCCTTCTCCTTCATCATCGGAATCAGAGAGCTCGCCGTCTGGTTGAACACGCGAGTCGAGCAGGCGCCGGTGCCTTCGGCTGTCGGGCGGTATGAGGTCTTCGTCTTGATTCATGTCGTCCATCAAATCATCCACAGGCGTTTTTGGAATGTCTAACAAAACAAAACAAGAGCATATGTCATAGCCTGATATCACACGATAATTCGCTCCATACCTGTCATCTGCACACTCGGGGGACCCTTCAGCTTCCGCAAGTTCTCCATCACGATGTTCTTCACCCGCTCCAAGTACTCCGGAGTGTTCATGTCCTCAGTGTTCGACGCTTTCACATCTAATTCATAGTCCGGCCCAAAATACTCATAGTATTCGTTGACCGGTATTTCTTTTGGTATTTTTGTCAGTCCCAAAATTTACTGAGTTTCGGGAGGTCGTCTCGTACCAGGTCCGAGCTCCACCCCGGCAGCCAAACCTGTTTCGTATGCCCATGCACGGCTGACGTTTCGCATCGTATATCCACCTCCACCAAGGAGCAGTAGCGGCTTGTTGAACGATTTAACAAACTTGACGCAGTTTGCGTGTCCTAGCGGATACTCAGTTGACCCCATGTTCACGGTACTCCAGAGACCTCACCTCTCATAGAAAGATTGAGACACCCAAGCTTGTCCCCAGACAATGAATCCGTACCACATTGTAACACAATGGCTGAGGGATCGTATGATTCCATTACTTGTCGTATGATCTGCATTAAATGAGCATGCGTAAATTGACATTCTTCTGCAGCGTTGCTCACCGGCTCAAAGACAGATTTGTAGTTCTCATCTGTGATACCGTCTCGCAATGGAAAGTTTAGAGCATAGTACTTCCCCTTCCCGATGCCTACGTCCTATTTGACCCGTAGGAATTTTATGAGCGTGAGTTCGAGAAGAACATACTTACACGAAGTTCGCCGGTTCCAGGAAAATATTCGCCATACTTATGGAAACTAACCGTCATGACACGGTCTGTAACGTAGAATGCTTCTTCTACACCATCTCCGTGATGGACGTCGATGTCGATGTAGAGCACACGCGTATGATATCTAATACGTTGTGAAGGACTTTGATCGAATTCTCATTCGAAAGAGCGACCACACTAACCGAAGTAGTTCCAGTATGCCGAGCACGATGTCTGCGGGGCAGGATGAGTTGATGTGTTGTTGGAAAAAAAACTATTTTATCACATACCGTTGACGTAGCAAAAGCCACTAGCCTCACTCTTCTTTGCATGGTGCAGTCCGCCCGCCCAGTTAATTGCAATGTCACACTTGTCCCGGCTTAGGCGAGCCGCACCCTCTACCCCAGCTCGTCAATCAAACAGCGCTTTCTAAACTATGACGCGACTGACCCATGGAACCACCAGCAGATATAGAACAATAGTCAAAAAGCCCGTCAAAAACGGGGCAATCATCACCCACGTTGTCTAGCCAAATGTTAGAACAGAACGGATATGACCTTGCTAAACCTACACTTGTGTTGTTCTTTAATGTACGAATTCATGTTGCTGGGCGTTATTCTACTGAGAAAATCGACATACTCGTCAGAGTGGAATTGTGTCATCTCGCGTTTTGTGGCAGGTTTTGCGCGCTATAGCACGGAGAACATTAACCCTGTACAAGCATAGTCCTATACACTCACGAAGATTTCCATCTTCTTGTATAGTCCGTAGTTCATGACGAGGGAGTGACACATCCGTATCCGAGTGGGTTTCATCCTGGAAGTGGAACGCCATTTGGACCTGCTCGCGAAAGAGTACAAAGGATACATACGGATGTCCAGGGCCATAGTGGAAACCACCGATATCCGAGTCGAAAAAATAGCACTGGAAGTCAACGTTTCAAACATTCATTCGGAAGGATCCTTGAGACGCGGCCAGTACTTGTGATACGGGAAGGACACGTACGACTCGCTTTTTTGAAGCTTCACCGTCAATGGGCAGCATACTCTCCGACATTTTCCGCGACGTGGATGAATAAAGTTGCGGTAGTTGCAGGCGATCCACAATCCGCCAGTGTCACGGTGCTTGGAGGCTTTCGATAGGGTTGAAGTAATTACTCACGTGCAACCTTGTTGCAAAGATCAAGTCGGACGTTGCGATATCGCACACTTGGAAAGAATCAAGGATCGATCATGCAGGACTAGCACAGAGCGAAAACATGCAGGGTAATGTACGTCGACAATCTACATCGATCAAATTTTGGCTTTTCCCAGCGGGGCGTCACTTCCTTTGTAAACTAAGGTGGAAGGAGCAAACCCAAAATCGTCTGGTAAAAATATGCCCTATGCGAGAGTCAGCGACGAAGACAGCATGGAGCAGACATGGACGCGAACAAGTTCTCCGGCTATCACGCGGACCTATGGGGTAACATGTGGTGATTGACTGCGGAAAGAAGATCGTGCCCTTACCATAGACCAATGATGGACTGCATGCAGTGCGGCAAACCATAACTCCACGGACGTTGAGTCAGTCAGACTGCTTCGCGAGCTATTTCTTCCCTTACCTCTCTGCCAAAGGTGGTTTCGAAAGTATGATGAAAGGGTGTCACGGCGTTCAAAGTCATGACATGATCGAGTGTAATCGACGGGGACGATTCAAGCTCTTTGAGGCGCGCTATCGCGGCGACCAACGCGTCATGGGCTTCGGAAAGGCTACTCTCCATGGGGGTGTTGCGGTTGCGTACATCGTAAGACAAGACGTAAGGCTGACTTCCAACTATACAGTCGATCAAAAGGATAAAGTGATCCCGTGCATGGCGTAGATGCTTTCCTATTGGGACACCATCGACGTTAAAGTGAGAATAAGATATACGGGCAGACACGTTACCGATGGTCGAGCCCGGGAGATATTTGGACTGTACCGTGAGCTGATCGTTGTCCGTCAGGACATCGTCAACGAGGTCAAGTGCTTGCTGCAAGACGGTAGAAGAGATGGAAATGAGTTCCGATAGTTGTGACGGGTGCGGGCTATGGCCACCATTGGTATGCTTGGTCGACTCGGACATGGCTGACAAGGACATAGTATCGGGCGTCTTATAGATGCGGGAATGAAATCTGGGGGATAGATAGGTGAACACCAGTCTGGCAGCACATTTTCATCGAGGTAAGCCTCGAGGACGGATTGATCTGACAATATGGGAGTCGTGTCTAACGACAGGCATACATAAATATTCCTTGAGCCAAATTTCGAACAGCCCACGAGACAAGGACGAGCTGTCCGAACTCAAGGCAAGGGATCTCGTTCTACCAGAGGTGCTCCCAAACCAATCAAGTGGTGGATCAGAGACAGGAAGATCGTCAGCAAGCCCGTGTCCACCGTCGTCGTCGCTCTGGTTCAAGTTGAGACCAAACTCGGATCCGTCCTGTCCCACAACCTGCTAACGTAATCATTCCTCCGAAGCAATCCTCCCCGGATCGTGTAACGTTCTTCTTTCCTCAACCTCCATATGCTTGCCTCAGTCAGAAGGGCGGGCTACCTCGCTCGTGTAAGTGTCCTTCCAGCATGGCCCTCGCGTATGATAACCTCTTTGTAACTCGTTTGCTAGAAGGCTGCCCATGCCAGCCAGCGTCGTTTTCTCTCCATACACGAGTACCAGTCCGTCAACCTTCTCAATGCGGTATGCGGACAGCATCTCTGTTTATTTTAGTCCACTGACCCCACTTCCAGTATGGTATCCCGACGCCAAAGAGCATTGGTGCAAAGAGTCCTGACGAGGCCTTCAAGGTCGCTGAGAACTTTGGTACGCCCTGTCATTTCGGATTCTCTTGATTAAAAATGAACTTAACTTTTGACCATGCATACAGGCACAGACAAACTGGTCATCAAGGCCCAGGTCCTTGCCGGTGGCCGAGGCAAGGGAACTTTTGACAATGGATTCAAGGGAGGTGTGCACACCATCGACACGTATGTCCTATTTTACGCAGACTTTGCCCATGCTGAATTCAATAGTCCTGATCAAGCACGGGAAATTGCCAAGCAGATGATCGGTGCCAAGTTGATCACGAAGCAAACCGGTTCAGCCGGCAGGATCTGTAACGCTGTTTGTTGTACCCTTGGTGTCCATATCATATTGCTCATCGTCGCTAGGTCATGCTTGCCGAGAGACGTGATCCCGCTCATGAGTACTACGTTGCAATCCTCAACGACCGTGTTGCCCAGGGTCCTGTTTTGGTTGCTTCTAGTCAAGGTGGCATGAACATCGAGGAGGTGGCTGCAAAAGACCCCGGTGCCATCATTACCGTTCCAATTGATGCCGAGAAGGGGGTCGACCCTGCCGCTGCCTTGGAGCTTGCAAAGACGCTTGGATTCAAGGACGCGACGACCCAGAAGGAGGCTGCAGATATTTTTGTGACCTTGTACAAGCTGTTCAAAGACAAGGATGCTACCCAGATCGAGATCAACCCCATGGCCGAGACCACCGATGGCCGCGTTCTTTGGTATGTCAGCTCTCCCATATAATTACAATCTGCTAGAACCTTGTTTCCAAGCATGGATGCCAAACTCGGCTTCGATGATAACGCCGAGTTCCGGCAGAAGGATATCTTTGATCTTCGTGATATTTCTCAAGAAGAGCCTTCCGAGGTCGAGGCACAAAAGGCCAACTTGAACTTCATCAAACTTGATGGTAGCATCGGTTGTTTGGTCAATGGTGCTGGTTTGGCTATGGCCACCATGGACGTGCTCTCACTACATGGCGGAAATCCTGCCAATTTCCTCGATGTCGGAGGGTGAGGAACAGATTTCTTCCATAGTGTTACGCTGTTCATGTTTTGTATAGTGGCGCTACCCCCGAGACCGTCAAGAAGGCTTTTGAAATTCTCTTGACTGACCCCAAGGTCAAGAGTATCTTCATCAACATCTTTGGAGGTATCATGAGATGTGATTACATTGCTGAGGGCGTTATCCGCGCTACCAAGGAGCTCAGCCTTAACATCCCACTAGTTGTTAGACTGAAAGGCACAAAGGAGGTGGAAGCAAAGCAGTATGTGCCTATTCTCATCTCATCGATGATGCGGGAGTCACTTATCTTTTGCCTAGAATGATCAGGGATTCCGGCCTCAAGATCATACCATTTGACGACCTCGATACGGCTGCCGAGAAAGCTGTTGAGTTGGCGCACGCATAGAGTTAGAGCCTGACTTAGATAGAGTATCTTGTTTACCTCGTAATGTTCATGTTCATCCCGCGTGTCTCAATTGTTCAGTGATAAGATAAAGTCACATTCAAAAGAAACAGAAATATCGATATATCATCCAATGGACATATGTAATGTGAGCACATGTATTTACCATGATGGCCGAGAAAAGGGAACATGGGTGTACATGGGTTGTGGAGGAATATGGTTTTGTGAATGAGATGGTTGCTGCATATGAGCAGCAGACATGCCCTCCGGTCGGCCTTGTCCCCGTTCTGGGGGACCAGAGTTCATGTACGGTGGGCGATGCCCTGAGGGAATCATCGCAGGTGGATGCATCAGCACCGGGCTACCGTTATACATTGATACGTTGGCAGGCACAGCTGAATGCATGACTGGACTTAGCATCGGCATTCCGCGCGGACGTGGCGGCGCCGAGCCACTGACAGATGGTGGCACGTTTTGGGGAGAAAGACCAGGAGTGTAAACGGGATGTACCGGAGATGGCGCAGGGTATGCTACCATTTGGGTGGGGTAAGGGGAAGTGATGGGCCGTACCGCATTGTTGTTCTGGGAGGCTTGCACAGGTACCCACATAGGCTGATTGTATAACTGAGGGTGTCCGTTCATAGGGACCCGCGGTATGGGGCTTGGCGCAGTCGGAGGATACAGTACGTTAGGACTCGGAGAGTGGGCAAGCATCGGCGACGAGAATGCAGCAAAGTGGGGACGCATAGCAGTACTAGGAGCCTGGAGAGGTGTTGGGTAGCTGAAAGTCGGAGGACGCGTAACTGGTCCATTAACGGCGGATGGTGACATAGGTGGGGGTCGATGAGAGGGTACATTAGAAGGGGTCGGAACCTGCTGGAATGCACGGGTAACGTCGTGAATGGATATTTTCGAAGCCACCGTAGCACTAGTTGGTGGCGGCGTTTCACCATCCTCGGACTTGACTTCTTGAATAGTAAACGGTAGTGCAGTGAGGTCGTCGGCGATACCTTCCAACGAATTTACTGCTGACACTTGTTCCTTGTCGGCAGTTTGAGACCAGACAGCCTTGAGGTGTTCCGGGTCAGGTGCCCGGGCGGGTGAATCTTTGCTGGAAAAACTCAATGGCGACTTTGTCCAGGTAGTGCCGAAGGACGCGGACGCTGGAGTACGCAGTGATCGTTCCGTCTGCAAGATCCATAAGCTGGGACCAATGTCATAAATCAATTTGAACATACGGCTTCTTCTGGAATTTTACTCTCTGCTTGTGTAATCAAGCTCAGGGAAGGAAGGTGCATGTCATGGTTCACCCCATCGACAACAGGACTTGCAATTGCGTCAGACCCTTTGGAATCCGAAAGGATTGTTGCAGCTGGCGGCGAGGACAAAAGCATACTTGATTCTGGATGGGAAACTCGCGCAGCTTCCTCCAGCTCACTGGTTACTGTAAAATTGACGGTATTTTTTGAGTCCTGGGAAGACGAGCCGGGGTCACGATAAAACCCAACTGCAGAGCCTTCTGGCAATTTCGGCTGTGTTCTCTGGCGCACCAAGTAGAATTCTGATTTTGTGGTTACCTCTTGCGTACGCTCAGATGGAAGTGCTGTAAGTTCAGGGGCCGGAGAACAGCTTGTGACATCTAAAATGGGCGATTTTTCCTCTGACAACGCGGTTTTCTGTGTTGTGGAGGATGAAACGGGCCCCTTGCGCCACGTAGGAAGGTCATCAACTGCCTTCGACCGTCCAGGTGCTATATTGTTTTTAGCGAACCCGGAAGGTAGGTTCACCTTGGGGAGAGATGCGGAGTACATGCGGACGGTCCTCGGAAAGTGAACCCTATATCTAAGTCTGTTACCTTTGCCTGGTGGAGGGCGCTTGAACAGGATCTCGTTCACCGATAAATCTCGTTTGCTCATGCCATCGACAGGTGGATCCCAAGATAGAGTATCAAAACGAACATGGCTGGACGAGCTTTTCAGCAAGTGAAGCTGCCGTTTGGGAACTGCGTCGACTGGACGTAA
Source organism: Boletus reticulatus (assembly GCA_038093535.1). Taxonomy (NCBI): domain Eukaryota; kingdom Fungi; phylum Basidiomycota; class Agaricomycetes; order Boletales; family Boletaceae; genus Boletus; species Boletus reticulatus. The sequence continues at coordinate 622,486 of JBBPSJ010000001.1, forward strand.
AGTCACCGGCAACTTGACAATAAGAGTGTCTGATCGAGGGGAACAAGGGGGATCACAGCAAGTCGTGCCAAAGGCTTCTTGCTCTAAATCCCGTTGAGGTTGCCTCAGGGCTGGAGGTAACCACTTGGCGTCCTTCGATGACATTCTAGTTGAGACTGGAGGTTCCAGCACCCGAACTTTTGGCTTAGGTACGCCAGCACGCCAATCCAGGTGTTCATTTGATGAAGTGGCCCTTCCTGCATCAACTTGCATATCATCCAAGGCGCCCTTGATACGGGACATGACGTCGTCCAAGGCCGACATTGGAACCTGTCGATAGGGGGCTGGGCCTTTGCTAGAACGGTGGTGAGGAACTGCAGGAGACGGATGGGTCCGCGCCAAGGTGTGTGCACCATTAGGTCCAGAAAACCTATGAGAGTCCTGTTCCCGCACCCCTTGGGTAGGTGTTATTTGAATCGAAGAATGAACCTGAATCTGTTCACTTGAAGGAAGAACAGAGGCTTCCGGAACGATAGGGAGGGCGTGACGTTCGGAAAGTGGCGAAGTCATGGTGTTAGCGACAACATGCATCGGAGCATCTTCGAAGAAATCACTAGCGAGGGGTCGTGGAGGGAATGGGCGACGGTCAGGGGATGTGGGGGAATAGGATGAGGGTGCTGGTATCAATGAGGCCTCTTCGCCACCTATGAATTTACCGAGATCGGAAAAATCGACGACCTCGAGGTTATCGTCAGCGACAACACCAGGTGGTTCTTGGAATATTGGAGGTGAAAGAGCCGGGAGCGGTTGTGGTGGGAGTCGCGTTTGGCTGCGCCATGAATCGACCTGATCCAAAGGAGGAAGCGACCCATTTATGGTGGTATTCGAGCGAGAAACTCCAGTGTCGCGTTGCGGACGTGCAACAGGCTTCAGCGAGGGTTGGCGTTCGTTAGCATGATACTGCGTGGCTCCGGGAGACTTGTGTTCTTCCGAGTCTGTAACAAGCTGATTCGAGCTCTGAGCCGGAGTGATGGCCTGCTCGACAAGCTCTTCTGCAGCAGCTTTCTGAGACATTGGATGAGTTGGCCATATTGTAGTTCATGAAAAAGGAACTCGCCTGGGCCATTCGCGCTTCAAGTTCGGCTGCTTTCTTTCTTGCACGTTCTTTCTCTTTTTCGCGCTCTTCCTCTTCCAATTGTCGCCTCTGCTTCGCCCGTTCTGCAGATATATGCATGGCAGTCTTGTGCACCCCTTCGATATCCAGAACTGGTGGGGCACCGGATAGCTGTGTCTCAGCTGTAACGCCATGAGATGTACCTGGTAATTGGGAAACCCTGGAAACGTGAGCCGATACGTTTGCAGGAAGGATGGATAAATGTTGCGACGGAGATTCTCGTGCGTGGGATCTCCGGGAAAATGGGACATCCAAAGAAGGTGACGACCCTTGTTGCCTGTCAGGACCTGAACTAGCGAAGGAGGCGCCAGACAGCCGGCGGTGTCGTTTGTCGCCGATATTGCGGGGATCGTGAAAGGATCCTGACGTCCCGGCAGGATCTCTACTTCTGACCTTGTTCTGACCATTGTCGACCCCAAGAGTATGTGAACCGCCGTCACGCTCCGCATTCCGTCTACCTATGAAATCCCAGCTCCTTGATGACTGCACCGAAATGTCATGAGTTCCTTCAGAAGGTTTCTGTAGGAGATGCACAGGATGTACCGGACTATGAGGTGGAGCGTCCCTGCTAAAGCGAGATTCAACAGGTGAAACAGCGGACTCTCCGTGAGTATTCCGCCTTGACAACCCGAAGCTGGAACCGAGTCGGTTTGGCAAATGAGGACTGGTGTAAGGCTCTAACCTATTGGAATGCTCATTGAAAAGCACCCTTGACGCCTCCATCGAAGAATGGCCAAGTTGCGATGGAGTGGGAGAAATCGACATGAGTTGAGAAGAGCGGTTAGGTAAATCTCTTTGAAGCACGATAGGCGATTGTCTGGTACGAGGCCAGCTACGATCAAAATCATCATCCGCAAACCTCTCTTCTTTGCTGACGGGCTCATTTGACACATGGTCAGCGGTCGAGACAGTAATTTCCCCACCCACAGGCGTAGTTGTGGTACTTGCGACTGGCGGCTGATTAGTAGTACTTGGTGCAACTTTGTACTGTCGTCCATCGCCGAACTCGATGACATTGTCTAGGAAATTGTCGTCATCTTCCTCCATCTAGGAAGAGTCAGATGAAATACCGTTTATGACAAAAGAAAACGAACCTCATCCCAGTGATGAGCATTTGGATCCAGGTGTACACCTCGGAACGCATCAGCTTCCTGTGGCGGTACGCGCCTCGATGGGAGAGGTTCCTCAGGCTTTGGCTCCTCGACTTTGACGATGCGGGCTGTTGATGAATGATTACCATGCCATTACCGAATAGTCATTAAACAACTAGCCTTGGGCAACCTCGGCTGCGGTGGGGAAATCGCTGCGTGCAGTGCTCTCCGAAGTTGTAGGAAGAGACTTTGCGTTCCCCCAAGCCGGTTTTGTGGAGGTATCCTTCTTGACCAAGGGAGACGACGATGGCAAAGCATTCCTTGGTTGTGGTTGTATGACTTTGCCAGCATGGGGGAACTGGGGCACTGCGGGTGTTGGTGCAGGTGGCTGGGGAGGTGGCGCATTCGACGAACTCGACGGCGTAGCAGATACGGGTGGGGTCGCAGAGGAAGGACGGGACCAACCTGGACCGGTGGTCGTGGATAATTGAGCGGTTGACGTGAGTTTGGCGGAGACTAGCTTGGAATGAGAGGTTGGGGGATGAGGGGCAGGCCGCGCTGCAGGAGATGTGAGAGAAAGGGACTGTGACAAGGACGACAACATACGAGCAGGGCTGCCAGTCTTGGTGGCCGCAGCGAGGCTGGCGAGGGCAGAGGAAGTGGCAGAGGAAGTGGAATTCTTCTGGAGGAATTTCTTGTTGATGTTTACCGCGTTGAACCTCTTGGGGTGAGGGATGGCAAAAGGAGAGCAGGCCGCGGATGATGCAGGAGCAGAAGGAGGTGGTGGGTGATCCGGAGTAGCAGAGTTAGAGTAGGGCCGTTCCGAATCTAGCACCGGGGATTGTGCACCACTGACGGAGAGGGTCACTGCCTCGGGACCATCTTGCGGTGATACTGGTTCTGGTCTGTCGGAATTGGCCATAAACGCGCCCTGAGACGCTGATCGCTGACTATGGGCGTGTTAGCGACGAGTGCGACGGTGCAAGCGGTCTGGCGAGACTGCGCAGCGCACCTTTGGATGCTGGACGAGTTTTGTGCTCGTTGCAGCAGACGAAATTGCACACACACTCCTTTTTTGGTACTCGAAACTAGTCGTACAGCGCTAATACGACATCGACGCCATCTCCCCTTCCTTGGTCCGCAGCCGTTCCACCTCCCCCTCTAGCGCAACATTCGCCATCTCAATCTGCAAGATGCTCGACAACAACTCAGTCCACCGTGTCTCAAGCGTCGTCAGCTGTGCACCATAACGCGTCTAACACCCATGCATCAGCGACCACTCCCCACGAAAAGAGCCTGTATTTCATCACCTGCGAATTCTTGCGCTCTCTGTTCAGCTCAGTGGTGAGCTGCTTCAATTCTTCGAGCGCCTTCTCGGATTGCTTCGCTGTCTCCTCCAACAGGTAGTTGTTTATGCGCCATGCATTCTGGCCATATGTTTGCAAGAGTGCAAGGTTCGTATGCCTGACACTATCGGGTGAGCAAGCCTAGCATTCTGCAAGTTCCACGACGGACCGTAAGCGCTGGTGCTCAAGTTGAGCATGTGCATTTCGAATAGCTTCCCGCCATCCTTCATCAGTTCCTGGCGACGATGTAGGCGCGGGTAATTGATACCTCACAGTGTCTAGCGGAGGCAGGGGCTGGTGGGCCTCGACGCGCACGAGCTCTGCAGCCAGCAAGGGATTACTCTGCGTCATGTCAGGTTCATGAGTCTGCAAGGATATTTCCCCACCAACCTTGAACAACTGGAGTGGAGGTGGGACCAAAGGATGCATCGTCTGGGGAGGTTTGGGCTCACGCGCGAGCTCCTTTTCGACTTTTTCTTTGAGGATGGGGTACAGCTCGAGGTCATTGTCGTAGTACGGGAGTGAATCGAATACCGTTGTTGTATCGTAGGCCATGGTAAAGTCGTGTCGGGGATTCCTACTCCGACCCACTTGGTTCCACAGACCACATCCGTTCGATGTCCTTGCGCGCTCTTGGCCTCCTCACCCGACGTTGGTCATCCGGACCAGTCTTGCGGCGGAGCATCCAGGTCTCGTCCTCTGCCAGAGGTGCGCATTTCATTCTCATCCACGACCCGCGCTCACCCTCGTCCCAGCTTCACTGTCTCCCTTCACCGAGCCTACTTCTCCCAACCCAACAGCAACAAAGTATGCACAGACTACAGAGTCACTGCACGCTTACGGCTCGTATTTAACCCAGTGTCTCCCAAAATTCATCCAGCAGTTTTCAGTCCTCAAGGACGAGCTCATCCTTCACGTCGCACCCTTGGCAATCGTTCCCGTTCTCACATTCTTGCGAGACCACTCCCAGTGCCAATTCAAGAGTGTCGTGGATATCACCGCAGTAGATTTCCCTGAGAGAGAGAAGCGCTTCGAGGTTGTATACAACTTGCTCAGCGTCAAACACGCCGGTAGGATTCGGGTAAAGACATACGCGGGGGAAGCGGACCCTGTACCGAGCGCTGTCTCTGTCTTCCGTGGTGCAGACTGGTATGAGAGAGAAGTATGGGATATGTTTGGCGTTTTCTTTTCCGGTCACCCAGACCTGTAAGTTTGTCCCGCTCGCCACCTCGCACATTGCTCATCAGATTCCTAGACGCCGCATATTGACAGATTACGGTCAGTGGAACATATCAACCTTCTTTCCCATCCTTGAATTTTCTGTGCAGGCTTTGAAGGGCACCCCTTACGCAAAGATTTCCCATTGACAGTAAGTCGTATCATAATCTCATAAATGTTGATCTTAAGACTTTGGCTAGGGATACACGGAGGTCCGTTACGATGAGGAACGGAAACGCGTTGTCTACGAACCACTGCAGCTCACACAGGCGTTCCGGTAATTCCTCCCCATCATACTTGTAACATCGTTTTTGCTCATATCCTTGCGTAGGAACTTCGAATCACTCTCACCTTGGGAGCAAGTTGGAGCTGGCACTGAACCCATTAGACCTGCAGACCTCAGACCTATCCCTCCCCCAAAACCAGAGGAACCACCAAAGAAGTAAAGAAACGGCCTTATCGACAGCAACAGCATCGCTTAGACTCTTCGCCCGTTATCGATACTAATACATGCGTAGACACTCAGTGTGTGCTACCTATGACATAGATTGTTCTGGTGCATAGTCTGAGTATTCTCAAATCTTTACCTCATTGGAGTTGGACACATTGCCATCACTCTGCGAATCCCTCTTTCCCCAACCCATCCTGGATGCGAGGTAGTCCTGCCCAATAACCTCAATAGCAATTCGCAGTGATTCCGCAACAAGGTCCTCAACCCAGTCATACTGATCCCAAACTTCTAGCCAGCCAGAAGGGATTGCCTGCGTTACCGTAGTATGCACTAACTGGTGCTCGGGATCAGCTAGGTGTACGATGAATTGCAAGTAGGTGTTTGCCGCGTCAGAAGGTGTCTGCGTTAGCTGAGGGAGAGAATATGACTGCGTGAAAGGTTGAATGCGAAGGTAAACCAAGGAATGGATAACTGGATTATCGGCTGATGACACCCTTTTGGAGACCTTTGGTTGAGTCTTAATTAGTTCATCTAAATTGGCCTAGGAAGGACGTTGGAAAGAGAATACTTCGAGTGTTATATAGTGGATTACCTGAGCAAGCTTCAGCGCGGCTTCGTAGCCATCGACAATGTTCAGTTCTCGGACTGAGTTCGGGGAGTCCTTGGGTCTGGATTCTTCACCGCGGTTGACAATAAGCTCACCACCTTCGACTTGCTCCATGATCTATGGAACGGGCTAAGCAGCAGGAATGGACAAGAGATGACTATATCTTACTCGTGCGAGTGAACGATACACAAGGGTTTCGATGCCGTCGTATCCTTGCATGTCATGGCTGAGCCAGACTTGAATAACCTCGTGCTCCGAGATCGGAGGAGCAACAACATTCAATATATCACTGAGGGTGGATAATCCAACTCTCTTGAAGTCCTGGCCTGATGATCGTCAGGAAGCATCGACAACTTGCCATCATTGTTACATACCGAGTTTGTCTAGCTGGGCCGTCTTCGCATACTCTAGGACACCTTCCCCCCACTTGCTAACTTGTTCGTTCTTCGGCAAGTTCTTCACTTGCTCATCCACGACGGATCTGGCTTGCTGATATGCAACGGACGCGCTGCTCCATACGTTCGACCAGCCCCACACCCCTGATGAGCTGGGTGTCGCATCCGCAACCGCTTCAGGTTTGCTAGGGGGTGCTACTCCAGTGGTCGACTCTGACTTGCCGGACAACGAAGGGGTGGAAGATGACGGATGCACGCCCACTCTGACGCGCTCGGTGCCCTTGCGGAGGGAAGGCGTTCCTGCGCGCGAGGTTGGCGCAGTTAAACGGGTAGGCTCCGAACTCTTTTGAGTGATTTCATCGATGAAAGCAAGGACTTCAGTAGGATCGCCTTCATTGCTCGTGTGCGCACTTTGGTGATGGGTGGGAGGACCAGCAGAGGGTTGGAGATTATCAAGGTCGTCGAGGAATTGAAGGGCTTCCTCTTGCTTGGACTTTGCTTTGGATGTCATGTTGGAAGTTGACTAGGACTCGTCTGAGCGTCAATCCTAGTTGTATGCATGCGCGTCGGGAAAGTCACGTGAGACCCAATTACATTAGATTGCTCTTTCTTCCGTTGACCCATCCATTCCGCGTTGGTTCCAAACTCTCTTCAAGAGCATGCCGAAAAAGAAAAAGGTCGAAGAGGAAGAGGAAGTATACCACGTCGGTGCGGACTCTCCCTGCATATAGGCTACTCCGTCACCTGAAAGGATTTTCAGAGGTCATCACCAAGGCACGCGTCAGTGATGATGGTGAATGGGTCAGTGGCTCCTTCTGGCCATGTTCCCCGATACTAATATGTCACATTATTTAGGAATACCTCGTGAAGGTAATGAGTGCCATTCGTTAATAATCCAAGTTCTCGCTAAAACTATCGCCTAGTGGGCGGGTTATGCATCCGATGCGGACAGGTGAGTACATCGCAGCATACGCTTCTTTGTGACATTTAGTCTTTGTAGCTGGGAGCCTGCGGAGAACGTGAGGCAATGCGACCGATTACTGACAAGCTTCTGGAAACACGTCGGTACGGATGACAACGATTATCCTATCGGTTACGAGACAGCAGCCAAGGAAGATTGGATCAGTCCGTACCGCTTCACTACACGATTTCCACCATATTCTCAGTCATTTTCACAGATAAAGAGAAGCGATATTTCCAAGAGACATTTGTCAAGTCCTCGAAACGAAAGTCAGACAAGGGCTCAGATAAGGATCAACAGGTCTGGAAATTATCAAGGCGGGATTCATTGGCTAAACGAGTATCTAGGAGAGGCGAAAGTCGAAGTCAACTACATCGCTTGTATCGGAAAGTGCCGCGGATGACTCTGGGAGTTCGGATGAAGAACCTTCGGCGAGAACAACAGCTGGGAACAGAAAGGCACGCGTCGTCGACACAGAAGTACGTACCTATTGCCTTCATTCGTGCACTTGACCGATTCCTGTAGTCCGAGTCTGAATCCGATGGCCACCCGCGCAAACAAGTGAAAGCTACATCTCGCTCGAAAGCGTCCACGCCACCTTCAAAGGAAATCCTCAAGGTCGACCCTTGCTTCATACTTTTCTGCACTATGCTTATGCCAAAAAGGTTGCAGCACAGGTTAAACGACATGAACCAGTAGCGAGTGGCAGTTCAGCGTCTATAGCACCACCCAAGGTTGCTGCCGTACGCACTCATCAGGACCAAAGGACCAACCCTCTAGTGAAGCCCATGAACCTGCCCTCCAAGAGCGTTGAGGCCGGGAGCTCGCTCTCCACCAAGCAGCGCGTAGCTGCTGGAATACCGCCGCCTCCTGGTCCCAGGCCACTTCCGCATGTACCTAAGAAACCGCTTCCAGCACTCTCATTCAAAAAGAACAAACCACTTAACCCCCCTAGCATCCAGACAAAGGACACGGCGGCGTCAAGCACATCTGTTGCAACACCTACGTCACCTGTAGTAGTTCAAACGCCAACTGTTGTCAATGGCGCAGAAATAGTTACTTCCCCCCAGCCAATGGATGTCGACCAGCCTGTTGATCCCTGGGCTTCTATTTCAGATGATGCTGGTCTGCCAGGTGGAAGGTATGTGGTGCAGGTGATGTAGAATTTATCTGATGTCAGTATCTGACTGTGTAGCAGTCCTGGTAACTTCACAGTCCCAATACCACCCAAGTCCCAGGAAGAAATTGATGTAGACATGTTTTTACAAACTGTTCAGGTTCCTGTGTAAGTTTCATGTTACTTATTCTTTCGTTCACTGGATTTGAATCTTTTACATGAACAAAGAGAGGTACCTGTAGTATCAGATCAATCTGACCAACCTATAATGAAATTGACCAAGACCCCAGTCATACCAAAGTATGTTGGACTGGTGCATGATATTCAGTACTAACTTTGTCTTCAGGATACCTAAGAAATGGAAATGGTCTGGTGATCTATTCATCAGCACCTCCGAGAACAAAACAGATCTGCTTTGTGCTGTTACCATTGCAGATCCGAGTGGAACAAGCAACACCTCCCACATCAACCTCTTGCTATCACCACTAGACTCGCTCCGGATCTCAAGACTGTATCCAGTTGTGGAACTATCACCCCTCCTTCGAGCCTGTGGAAAACCCCAGTACTTTGGCACGCTTGAGTCAAGTGAGTCAAATGAAGATGCCATCCATGGCTTAGAACATCACTTGACAAGTGAAGGACTGGTTGGTTGTCTTATTTTTGTTCAACATTATATTGACTCTGCTTCAAGGCTGTAGCAATTCCATTGCTTCTTGATGCTACTGAGGTGGCAGCCCTCATTATCTTCCCAAGAGCACAACAGAAGATGACCAAAGTTCTACAAGTGCCAGAGCAACTGTCTGGAGCTCCCCTCCTTGTTGTGTTGTTACCATTTTTGGTGGCAGCCATTACAAATGTTGCTGGACAGAGGTCCATAGAGGCTGTGATACAGTCCTCACTCAACACACAGGGTGTGTTGGTACCTCATGAGCCTCCCCAAGAGGCTCTACTGTACCAGGCAATGTCCTTGCTGTGCTTTCCAAAGACATTGCTGGATTTCCTTAACTCTTCCACAAGAACATATTGCATCTGGCCCTCACCTGATCAGATGTTACCTGAGTTGGCTGCTGTTATGCTTCAATATGTTCTCAAGTCAACCAAGGCTGTCTCAGCCAAGCTTGAAGAGGACACAAGAGTTGTTTTCATATCCAATCAGCACTTGGAAATGCTTCACACTATGCCACCTCTGGTTACCAAGCTTGCCAAATCTCCTGAAACCCAGTTTTGGACATATGGCTACTCTGCAAATATAACCTGTCAGAAGTGGAAGCTTCAGGAAATCTATCCATTAGGTATGAGCTCATTAATGATATTTATTGTTGTGTTTAAAATTATATTTAGGTGGTGTTGTCACCTTCACTTCTTCTGCACTTGTAGAAGATTTGGTTGGTTGCTATCAATTGATGTCCCAGATCATAGAACATCCCCTTTGGGACTGCTATCTTATTCCTGAAGTTTTGGCTGTGAGTCACCTATTGTGCAGTAATGGGGGTCTGGGTTCCTCTAGGTGAGACTGAACCTCCACTATTGAGGATACTTGTTTAGTTGCCTAGCAGTGAATCATGTCTGAGCCCTATTATGGAGCTCATCCGTCTTGGGCTGGTTTCTGTAATGAGAATGCCTGAAAAGGGACATCACAACCTGTCTTGGGTCCCCCAGATCTTGAGCCATCCCAATGCTAGTGGACTCGAGTTGTTGGAGGTGTATCTTGGGGCCTTGAGAAGCCATCCTACCACCTCGGACATGACACCTGAACAGCTCATTACTTTCACAAATCATGAAATCACCAGAGATATCTCAAGTGCCCAGATCCAACCAGTTTTCATGGCGAACTATAGGAGATTTGTAGTAATCAGAGCTGCCTCTGAGGACACCATATCATCTGACAAAGGTGGAGTAAGTCTTCCCTTGTTTGTCTTATGATCCTCAATTGAATGTACTCTAGCTTGAATGGTCATCAATCTCTCTGTTTAGCTTCAATGATGATTACTTTCAGCCATAATGTTTGACTGCATAACTACAATACATGTGTTCCACCATTTGAACATAAGTCTAACTAAGGCACTCAAAGATGGTTGCCCTGGGAGTCTTCGTGCATTAGTACCATGTGATTGATCTGCCGGTTACGAAAGGGTATTGACCAGTCCGGGATTTAAGAGTGACGTTTTGCCTAATTTTGGGTTTGTTCTCGTTTGCTCCGAGTCATGTCTGGTCTCGACGCTCTGTTGCTCAACCCTGCTCTTCACGATTACCTTGCGATCATCAAGGGCGCAAGAAATGGGTTCGTCTACGGGATCAAAGTCAGATTTCCTCACGCCCTCATAATGGCTATACTCTTCGGGCGTGGAGAGTATGTCTGTCTGCGCATTCACGCCATCAGTTTGCTAAACCGCGCGAGTTAGCTGGAAGACGCGGAGCCGCGTTATCTACCAGGCGACCAAGCAACACGCCCTCAATCTTGCAAAGTTTGTCTCGCTGTACAAGATTCTATTGTTGCTCCAGAAGAAGGCAAACGGAGGGAAGGAACGCAGCGCAGACACATTCATTGCTGGGTTGATTGGAGGGTACGCTGTTTTCGGGGACAGAACGGCGGTGAACGAGCAGGTATGCTTCATACTTGTGTGTGCCATCACGTTGTCGTGCTTAGTTTTTCTTCAAGATCGTGCTGTACGTGGTATCGAGAGTGGTCGCATCGTTTTTGCCCCGCGCAGGGACACCATATTCAAAAGTACCCCAACCGGATGGATCTACCCTCGCCCGTCCCATCCCACCAGATGGTCGGTACTTCTCAGTGTTCGCAGCGTTGGCATGGGGTGCCGTCATGTGGTTGTTCAAGCATCGCGGCGAGAGCATACAACCTGGCATGTTCAACTCCATGACCTACTTATACCGTGACTCAGAAGTTTGGGACAACCTCAGGACGCTACTTTGGCACAACCAGTGATCTTACATGTCTCTTCTACTGGGGAACAGGGATGCTGGACACTCCGCTTATAGCTAGAACACGCCACACCCATCCATTATCGCTTAGTTACCCTCGTGCCGTGGTGGCAGATAGTCGATGGTTCTTGGAATTCGATTGCACTTGTACTGCATGTATCGTAAGCAAGTGTATGTGTGTGGACATGAACACTTTACCCCAAGCATCTCGATGGCCGCCGAACAAGCCTTGTAACATGTTTTGCACGCGTCAAACTGTTTCAAGAGCACGCTCATTTCGGCCACTATGTCGGTGGCTGAGTGACCATGAGCAATGTCTTACACCGGCAGCTATCAACGAACCGTCTTACCTGCTTCAAGCTGGGTAGCGAACAGCATCCGAGCATCGTTCCATGCGCGCGTTGTATTGTCTTGGTGAGGGACACATACACCATACCCAAAAGGGAAAATGTCTTCGCGCAAAAGAATCGATTTTAGCTGCTGTATCCTATAGCTGTGCAGCCGGACGAGATTGTGGTATGCAGGGACAGACGGGATGAGCGCAATTTGATCCTCGGAGTATGTCGAAAGTGGCGGGTGCAAGAGGTATGCACTCGCCTCGGCCGCAACATCATCGAGGTGATTCCTCGTGGCATGCGCGTAGACCTCGAGTGGATGAATGGAAGCGTTGGCAAATAGATGTGCGTGGATCGCCCGCCGGAGAGGTTCCGAGAGGCCATATTTATCAGCCAATCGTACCATGTCCGGGAGCAGAGGAAACGGGATGAGAGCGCCTTCATACAATGAAACTGGTTTTCCCATTCGACGTGTTTCGCGAGCAGACAGGGAAAGAGGAGGCGGGGGTGGTGGGAAGTGTAACAGTCTAAGCAGCAGACGTAATGTTGATGCAGATTCGTCCAACTCTAGGACTTCGTTGACCTCTTGTATCCCATGTGCGTTAACAAAGCCGTATTCTTGGTCGCAGCACGCGAACATGTCTCCTGTGATGACATCATGGCATCGTCAGCCTAACTTTGTCTGGAGAGCAAGCATCAAGAAGCGAACGGAAGACTTCGGATGTACAGAGTGCACTTTTGTACACGTTGAATTCTTCCTGGTCAGGAGTCGACCTGACTCGGAAATCCGGTAATCGCGGTGCATAGGATCCAAAGTCGTCAAACATAACGGGTGAGGGCCGAGTGTTAAGTTTTGGGCTCAAGATGGATTAGCCGCCATCTTTATATCCACCAGTTCAAAAGTTCAACGTATGCGCGACGTGGCTACGCAGCGGGCCGCAGCCGCAATGAGTCATCTGTGAAGGTGGAAGACCATGTTATGTAACATCAGGATCTGATGAATGTAGGTGTGTTCCATGCGTTGCAAAATACATCGTAGACCTAAATCACGTATGACACAGCGTGAGACAACGAAATGATGTGACGGGTGGTTAGAAGGGGATCAGCCTGGAAAATCGAAAGAGAAAATCGAAGAAAGAGAAAAGAAGAGAGAGAATGAGATGCACGCTCAAAAGCGAGTGGAGTCATGAAGAGCAGAAGACGATGGAGGTATCATCGGAGAGAGGTAAAGAGGACTGAAATCTAAATACCGAAAACCCTGGAGAATATCCATCACATCACTACACATTTAGACCTCTTAAGGTCCTTGGTCTGCTTATCACCCTGCTTGCCATTGTTTCCGCCAGCCTCCAATCGCTTCGTCTGTCGCAGCGCGCGAACGAGATTTGTAAAAAGCAGTTCGACGTTGTACGCGGTCCTCGCCGATGTCTCCATGAATTCGCATCCAAACGTTCGGGCGAGGGCAATGCCTTCCTCACGTGATACCTCACGCTCGTAGGTCTTGTCGCACTTGTTGCCCACCAACATGAAAATTGGCTTTTGACGCTTTACTCTGAGCATCGACTGTCGGAAAACTTCGAGTCGTTCGAACGTCGAACGTGAAGCGATCGAGTACACAAGTATAAAGCCTTGGCCCTCGCTACGAGGACTTGAGTAGTGATCAAGCGCGTGCAGTGTGGGATACTAACCGTACCCATTGGTCTCTAAGAGTGGCGTACTCCTCTGACCAGTTGATGAGAATGAGTATATTTCAGCGACAAGGGGGGGCGCACCTTGTCCAGCGGTGTCAATGACCTCTACGAAGCACATCTTGTTGTCTACGATGAGCTGTTTCCTATAAGCGTCTTCTATCGTGGGGTCATAGGTCTGAACGGAGGATATCAAAGAGGGTACCGAACGGATAGATGAAATCGTACCTCTGCAATGAAGAATGAGGCGATGCGTTAGGCACGATATCGGAAGTGTTTGACTTACCGACGAAGCAGTTTAGGGTGAACTGAGGGGCGATGAGCGGTTATGCTGAGACAGGCGAGAAAGGCTTACTTGGACGGCCAAGGCGGTTTTGCCGACACCACCATCACCCAAGACGGCTACTCGCCAACTGTCCATAGGTCGTCAACAGGATAGGATCTTGGCAGGAGAAAAGGAGGATGAGTGAGATTGGGAAAATGGAGTGTGGGATGACGAGAGGCTGTTGGGGGGAGATGAGTGGCATTGAGAGATTGGGAAAGAGATGCGAACCTTGTATTTGTCAAAGGCGGTGAAATGAAAAGGACGGGGGTCGCTGAGGAGAAAAGAAAGGGGAGAGGAAAGAATATGTCGTGCAAAATCGTGCAAAGTCGTAAAAATGAAGGCACGAAGAACGGCCCAGTACAGAGCAGTCAGTGGGAGGAGGAGGAGAGAGAAAGAAGACGGCGCTGATGAAAGACTTGATGCTCCTTGGAAGCGTCGTATTTCTATTCTGCACTGGCCCTGCACGTTTGCTGATGCGACAACAAATCCGTCCTTTTGGTCCCAATCTACACCATATTTGGACGAGAATATCGACCTGGTGCAATGCACTCGTCCGTACGTAAAAAAAAGGCTTCAATCTCAACTAGTCTCAACTAGTGGGCTATTTCCTTCCATTTCTTTGCCTGACTGGGATAATACGTCAGATTTCTCATCCCAGGCTCGTCGTTTCAACCTCGCGCTTACTGCCACCGGACTGAAACACGATTAATGAGAATAACGTCGCATCCAAAGCTATAGAGAAAAATCATCCGGGTATATATCGGGAGAATGGTGGAAAGAATGAAACCGAACGAGCTTTATATGCAAGCATCCGACGCATTCGAGCAAACCTTTATTGAGTTAAGTTCATAACACGCCGTTGCCTCGTTTTCGGTTGCGGGAAGAGAAAAGCAACTCTAATTTGGCGGGATTGGGCAGGCACCACGATTATTTGGTATCGATCTCATCCAGTAAGTATCCGAGTTCAACTAAGGGCTCCTACCGTTCTTTTGACGCGACGGCAGATGAATCGGTGAGCGCTCAGCCGCTTCATGAGAGGAAGTGGATAACCGGACATACCTTCCGGGTATGTTACCCGACCCTCTTGCTATTATACGCGAAGCTGATCCGCGCGACCCGCGCCATGTAACTGGCAGGGTATGTGTCTTAGACAGCGACAAACCAATGCGTGTCGTAAATTAGACTATCCTGAAGTTCGCGATGAGTCGGGCAGTCCCCCCATGGAAAAAGAGGATTACTGAGTGCTTGATATGTTGCCAGGATGATCCAAGACAAAGGGAGTACATACATGTCTTCGGAACAGCCGGGTCGAGATGAGCAATTAAGCTGCTACGGACAAATAGGCAAGTGACACAACCAACCGGCCGACGAACGTTTCTATTGACAGTACTAGTTGCAGGGAACAGGTACAAGGGAATAAATGAAAGAAATGGAAATGTGTCTCAGAGCCAATACCGGAACATGCAGGGTACCTGTATAGTAGAAACAAGGATCATAAACATCGAATAAGAACCAAAGTGCAGCCGTGCACGGCCGCGTCCGTGGAGGAGGGAAGGGGACAAGGTTCTCAAGACAAAGGGAAGAGGTCAGTCTTGTCGACTGAGTTCGCCCTGTGTCAAATCAAGGATAAAGGTTGTCTTGAAATTCTGAGGGGGCTCGATGAGTTTGACTGGCTTCATTGACGTGTTGTGTGATATGGAGGCATATGGACGAATGGGCCGAGAGGGAGGAAAGTGGGGGCTGCGACGTGGTTGTGGTCTTTGGGGGGCGGTGACGGGGTTGTGGGATGGACCAGCCAGGGGTGAAGAGACGTATTGGGAGGCAGCGCCGAGCGCGGTGTGGATGGAGGACACGGTGATGGATGCTGGAAGAAAAGATGAGGAAGGGAGGAGGGAAGGAACGCGAGACTGACCCATAAATTAGTATTGGACAAGGACCGTGAAGACGCCGAGTCTCAGACTGGCGGTCGTTTGGCAAGGTTTATAAGGCTGCCAATCCACTGGGGAGAGGACAACGCCAAAGTCTACGTTGGGGTTCGGCAGTACCAGTCAAAACAACCGCAAACAAGATCAACAATGGCGATGCCAGACATCACCGGCTGTGTCAGATATCGATTGTCAAGTGTACAGCGTCATGATACAGCTCCCGTAGCAATATACAATGTCCCTCGATTAAAAATTACGCTCCAATAAATGATATATACCGAGCAATACCTGCTCTCAAGAAGGTGTTAGTTGCAATCCAAAACGAATAATTAAAATGAGAAGAGAGGCGATAAAAGGAGAAAAAAAAAGAATGAACTGGTCAAGTTCCAACTAAATTAGTCTCTCGCTGAGGTTGTAAAAGATATCATCGATGGAGATACACTTCGGGTAACCGTCGGTGTCGGGTGGCGAGATCCTTGTTTCGCAGCAAGCACGAAGCTGCGATCGCGCACAGGGTGAGGTAGCCGATTCGACACGTGTACCCAATTAGGATTAGGACGACAGATTAACCGTGGTGAAGGGGGTGAGATGAAGGTGAGAGCTTGAATATGCGCGGATAGTAGGTTGTCGAGGTCCACTCTGGCAGTGAGACCGTCGTCGCAGTATCTTGTGACGTGACGTCGATATCCCATGGCTGGAGGTTATACTCCTTTGCAGCCGAGTAGAGGCAGCGTTTATTGGACGTCGACGAGGAGATTGCGCTCTAGAATATATTTGCCCTCCTTGTATTTCTGAGAGGCTTCGTACGCTCGATCCTATGTTTACGGGTACGTGATGAGGATGCTTGTGGTGATAGCGGGCAAATACACACGTATTTCCATCCTAGGATGGTGGCGCACTTGACGCAGTAAATGTCCCGAACAGTGTGATTACCCGTCGTCATTTGGCGGTCGTTGGGTTCGCCTTCGACGACATTGACGCTGCCCGACAGTCTGAGTTGCTGGAGGCAAACGCTGCGGTAGAATACTCACACCCCATCAAAGAGATAGGCGCGCCCGTGCTGGCCATTGAATGCCTTGGAGAACCTTTAGCGGCAAGGACGGGGGGACACTCAAGAACACTCACTCGAGATATCATCGAGTGGATAGTGGCGAGATGAGTCTTGCACTTGGAACAGCCGTAGATGCGTTCGCCGGCGAGATAACGACGATACTTCATACCCATGTCGGGTGGAGATTCGAGGAGATGGATGTGTAGTGGGAATATCGCTAGGTAGATGAATGTGGAGTGGATACGGAGAGGCGGGCGTGCTTTATACAGGGGACGTGTGAAGGAAAGTGGTAGGATGCAAGAGTGGAGAGAGTCAAGATGGGGCCACCCAAGTAAAGAGTCCCCTTTACGGTCGGTGACTACTAGCCTCGTTTAGCAGGTGGCAGGCATTCCCACCTTTGGCTAGTTTCCGTCGTTTACTTGCGCTATCGATGGCTTTATCTCCAATACTACAAGTCTACCGTGCTCGCCTATACGACCTATCACAAGGCTAGTACCGTGGAACTTGAGTCAGCATTCGACGCTCTAACGCCAATCAGCGTGTGCCCGCCAATGTTGTCAGTGATATTTCGGGAGTTCTCCGCTCAAGAACCGCAACGCCAGACTAGTCATGTGGTGGTTACCAAGTGTCAACTCTGGTCGGCCGCCGTCGGTCGAACTGGCCCCCGGAAACCGTGATTGGGGTGGCAGGTGTCTTCACAGAGGTGACAAAGTCTACACGCTTGCACTCGGCCGTCGCAAACAACAGCGGCGAACACAAGTCGACGACTGCAAGTCAGTGCTGTACGGAAATGTCTCAAGGTCGGTCTTGTCTTTGACTTGACTCGTTCTTCTCATCCCTCCTCTCCAGAAAAACAAGACAAGATCACACAGCTCTTGTCGCGTGCCCTCCATCGCATGCGCACGACACCTCCTCGCATCATCGCATCACCTGCAACCCGTGAGTTTATGCCAGTCTCTTACCCTGTACTTGCTTTTACGGCTTCCAGAACCTCGCCGTGCTACCGTGGCCATTGTCATTCGCATCGTTCCCTCCTCGTCTACTCCCCCGCCTCCCGCAGATGCACCCATTCCCACACTCGGCCAATTCTTTGAGCTCGACTGGGTCAAGGACCCTGCTGCTCGTCCAGAGATTCTTTTCTTGCAGAGAGACGGTGCTTCTTCTTCGGACGGCCTAACACCTAGATTGTTAGGCGAAGGCAGCACACACCGCACCAGCAAAGTCGAGGCACACCTCGCCTTTCCAGGTGGAAGAATGGAGGAGGGAGACGAGGGCGGTCTTTACACAGGTTCGTCCCCTTTTGTCCCATCGACCGCGTCGTCGTCGGCTGAATCCCATGATACCAAGCTATGCGGCAAACGTGGGAGGAAATCGGTTTAGATCTCGCAGAGCGCGACTTTACATGTATTGGACAGCTCGATGATCGGGAAATTACCACGTCGTTGGGCAAGCGGTTGCTCATGATACTTTCCCCTTTTGTTTTCCTACAACTCACCCCCCGCGCGCTCTCAACGGAACCCGCCGAGGGTACTAGCATCCATTGGACGCCTCTCGAAATGCTCGTTAGCACCGTGTTACCGGAAAAGGTCGGACTTGTCAATTCAAGGGGAAAGTGGTCAACTGTAACAGTAGATGCCGCTTCTAGGCTGACGCCACGTCATGCTGCCGTCCTGAAACTCCTGGTCCGCGTCCTCATTGGGAGTATGCAGTTCCCCGCTATTCTCCTTAACATACCAGATTCAGATCTACCCCGTTCCGTCGGTTCCCCTCCCCTCCCAATTAGTGCTTCCTACCCTGTCTTGACACAGGATGTACTCGAAAAGGGGATCATATCCGACAAGGCGGCCCCAGCAAAGCACAAGAAAACGTTTACCCAGCGTCAGTTTAAGTTGTGGGGTCTCTCCCTTGGTATGACATTGGACCTCATGGCAAACATGTTACCTGAAACGGTGCATTCACAACAAACCGCTGGGCAACACCCCCCTAGCCTGCAATTACCCTTCCGACCTGTCGGCGGGGAAGGTATGCGTGTTGATGCTGTCGCACCCAGTCTCGCCAGCGTATTTCCCCGGTTCTCATACCCTGACGTTAACTTTTGGATCTGGTGAGTGCTTTGTGTTTTCGCTCATCATTTTGTTCATTACCGTTACTAGGGTGTTTGGCAAGCGCTACCGTGAAGTCGTACGCGGTTGGGAGGCGAGTATTCGCGAGGGCGGGTCGAACGATCGACGGCAAGTATCTTCTCGACCATTATTCTCTACGTGTTGACTGCTCCCCACAGCCTCAACTGGTCTGGAACCGCTCTGAACAATTTCTACGCTGCGGTGCGCAAGGCCCTCGTCGTCGTCATCGTTCTTCGGGCTATCGGCGTCCTCTGCGGCCTTGTGTTCGCTGGATGGTGGATGTTCGCCTAAGTATTACTTTGATTTATCCCTTGAAAGACATTGTACCCCCTCTCATCGGGCACCAATTTTACTAATATGCCTTCAATAATCCGGGACAATGTGTTCAAATCATACACTAGTCACATGTTTGCCTGTTCGCACTCTGATAACTACATGCAAGCCAAGGGGAGTTCGTGTACTCTTCTATCCTTCTCCACGTATCAGGTTGGTGGCAGATAGTGATCTATCTGCTCTGTAGTCTCCAAAAAATGTATGTATGCAGCTTTAACCCAAGGGTAAACCGCAAACTTCACAGTCATGTCCTCCATGGTCATTTTCAAATGTGCAATGAGGGCAGACCCTGATTCGAGAATTGGTACCTCGATTCTGAGACGTATCCTCTGTTGCAATCTGATCAAAGATGTCTTGAGGAATTTGGTCATCCATTGGCCCCAAGTCTGTTGGAGCGGACGATGTCGGACGAGCAGCTATCGGACGTATTATTTGAGATAATATCACGTTATGGGGAAGAACTCACGAGCACTTTCACGAGCAAAGGTTACAAGAGTCTGCCATCCCTCTGTCTTCATGAAGGCTTCTAGCACGGAGGGATCTTCCAGTAATGTGGGTGAAGTCGCCGTTCGCATAAGGATTTTGATGTCGTCCTGAACAGGGCGGGTTAACCAGGAGCGCGAGACGGAGCAATCCAGAACCATACCGGTGACAGCAGCTGGGTAGTTTCAAGGAATGCGATCAAATGCCAATCGCTAAGCCATTTCGCGACCTCGAGATGTTTGGTCCCATTGCGCATGTCCTCGGGGGAAGGCATCCCTAGACGGTTGAGCGAACTGAGAACGCTCTGAATCTGTTGGTCTTCGAGCCCGGGACGATTTTCAATGGCGAACTCCGTTGATTGGAACATTGGGTTGGGTGCTTGGGGGAAGCCATGAGTGACCTGTAGGACGATTTATCATTCCTAGGATAACACGAGGTAAAGTAACGCCTACATTGACGAGAAGATACTCCACCGGAAAGCAAGGCTTTGCGCTCTTCTTAACTTCAAGACCATATTCGTTCTTGTACCGATAGAAGACGTCGGGAACGTAGCGTGCCGAATCCTGACTACGGTCTTCTTCCTTGACGCGGACGATACCGGGTTCCACGCTGGCTTCAATCATATCCGCCGCGACCATGGCGCAGGCTTGCTCTGAAACTTGCCAGGCGGAGATGTCGACCTGGCCATCTTCTGTCGCGGTGAGAATGGCAGTAATCATGCGTGAGCCAAAGGTACCGCTCGACGACGATCGAGATGGTGTGGGATTAGCATTTTGAATTGTGGCAGAAAAAATAGCTTCCAGCGAAGAAACATAATATGATTGCGCGTGTCGCTTGTAAACATTTTTGGTTCGATCGTCTGGGGTTGGGTCGAGATCCGTGAAGATATACCCAACGATCGATAGGGGGGTCGACGCCGACTTTGCTAGTTCCCTGAGGCGTTGTTCGTCTTCCCATGGGATACCCAAAGTCAGACCGTCAAGCTCGCCCTCCTGAGGAGGTTCATAAATTGCCTCTACCACGGCCTTGATGCCCATGGGAACCTCGTTATAAGGTTCATAACGTCCTATGAGCCAGCCCAAACGCTGAAGGCCGGTTGCTCTCCAGGCTTGTAAGAAACGTTCCACGATGGTGTGGGTTGCGAATTCCAAGTGGTCTACCATCCGGAACGATTGGGATTGTAGAGTGATCGCAGAGGGCTGACAAGCGGTACAAATTCCTGACGGCCACGATGGATGGTTACCTGACGGACAAGGTACCCTAACTTTGTACGAAGTCGGGGAGAGCGGAGGGAGACCCTGAGCAGCAGCAGAAGACGACTTTGGAGAGAGCTTGCGGAGATATGCATGGCAAGACAGATGCTTTATGCTGTGCTCGGCCTGGTAGGCTGCGTCGTAAGGTTCCAAGGGCATACAGTAGTCACACATGCCATTCGACCCGTGTTTGCAGAAGCGTGAATCACGTCCACGGGGGATTTTTCCATCCCTTGATCGCCAATAGGTGTCGACTGGATCCTCTTGCACGACGTTCTGCTTTGAGAGATGTGTATGGCTGTTTGCAGGGGCGGACGAGGGATCTGAGGGGGTGGGGGCGGGTAGATCCTGATAGTTGGCAAAAATGAGGTCGCCATGTCTGAAGCGATGATAAGCAGAAGGACGAGGAGAGATGCGAGCAACGAACTTCAATCCAAGTGACTGCAGATTTCGGCCAGTGAGACGTGTGACGACGGTCTCGTTTCCTCGCGGTTGGTTTGAGATAGTAATTGAAGCAGGATCCACGTTACTGCTGGCCGTTTCGATGATCTGGAGAGGGTGTTAGCTGGAGCAGGCAAAGATGAGGATTGACAGCACCTTTTCGACGAGGAGACGAATGTCATCTGATGGTGAGAGTTGGAAACGAAAGTTTCCGTCCTTGGACCTTATTCTGATGAGCTGTCATGGGTATTTAGTCGATGTCATGACCTCGATCGCGATGGTGAGTGTACTTGCCATGATCTGTTTAATCGAGCACTAACTTTGAGGAGGTTAACCCGTACGCGTATGCTCATATGGATTACATAATCATTGCCGTCATCCTGAGTATGGATTGCGACTGAATCTTGCAATATGTTATGGCCCGCACCGGAATCATGTCTTCTTCCTCTGACACCCTCCTCCGAAACAGCCCATCCGTGGCAGCAACATGACACCACCGCAAGAGAAACGCCACGACGAACGCCTCGGTCAAAGTCAGGGTTCAACCGTAGGTCGTCATGGATGGATCACCTTTCAAGACATGGCTCACTGATATCTCCAGATACAGCCCCCATACTTCCAAGCACCCCACACCACCCCACCGCAACTCCCTCCAGAAACGTACGCTTACCTTATCCATGCCCTCCTCTCCCTCCAGGGTTCGGCATACCCACCGCCAACCCTCCCGAACTACAACTACCCTTGGCCGCTCGACACCGTTCCTCCATTTTCATCTGCCCCCACAGCGGGTCCTTCGTCGTTTTACCCGACAAACCCACCACTGTCACTTCCTCCGCATGCTGTGCCACAAAACACCACTTCTTCGCAGCATACACCTTCCCCTGCAGCATCCCCAACGACCCCGTCCACCGCACAAGAGACAGAGGAAATGGAGGAAGCGATATCCGTCACCGAAGACAAGCGGCGCAGAAACACGGCTGCCTCAGGTGAGCGTGCACTATCCGTGAGATTGTCGTTCTAACCGGACAACGCATCCATAGCGCGATTCAGGGTCAAGAAGAAGCTCAAAACGCTCAGCCTTGAGCGTACAGTTGCGGACTTGACCGGAAGAGCAGACGAACTCGAACGGGAGGCAAACGATCTCCGACGAGAAAATGCATGGCTAAAGGAAATCGTCGTCCTCAAAGGCAGAAATCTTACTGCTTTGAACCTTGGATCACAAGCGTCAGCACCCGACCGTCGACATGATCAAGACGAAAAGGACAATCGCACGCACGCCAAATCAGAATCGGAGTCGACTGTAAATCGCGGAAGAAAGGGAAAAGATAAGGAGAGCTGAGAGACTTGGGAATCGTCCAATTTGTAGTACTTACTCTAATACCTTGTTTGACACCAAGTTGGTTCAATGTCCCGTCGACAATTCCCACGTCGTTGAAATGTCGTTTGGACGTCCACCATCCATCAACGTCGGTTTCCAGGCCACCCCTCCTGATCGTGGCTCGTTTCCCCTTGATCACGATGGTAGAATTCGGTT
This sequence comes from Boletus reticulatus, assembly GCA_038093535.1. Lineage (NCBI taxonomy): Eukaryota > Fungi > Basidiomycota > Agaricomycetes > Boletales > Boletaceae > Boletus > Boletus reticulatus. The sequence goes on from JBBPSJ010000001.1 coordinate 645,256, forward strand.
CCATTCATTGGGATCCTATTGATTGTGTCCCAGGTGAATGCAGAGATAAAATGATGGACTACATGGCCTGCCTCAAGAAAAATTCTAGTGCGTCCACACCTTGCAGGCCATTTAGCAAACAGTATCTCGAGTGTCGAATGTCCAAGTGAGTCACCTGCCTTTCCTCTATTCATTACAACGACGTGTGCAATCCTGCAGGGGGCTCATGGAACGCGATGATTTCAAGAACCTTGGGCTGGGAAATGTCGACGTAGACACCTCTAGCTCGTCAAACGATCAGAATCGTAATTGAGGTCATCCAGTCCGTAGGCCTACACCAACAGATGTACCGGGGTCCCAAAATCATGATATACTGAGTTACGTGCATGAATCCGTTTGTCTTATTGGTCAGTGCTTCCAGTCTCATACTAACCGGATGCGCCTTGTTACCTCCGATGTGTAGGGTAGACAACGGAACAAACAGGGCTACCAAGTCCTGTGCTCGTTATCGTTGGATGGGTGCAAATTCCGGCAAGATCGAATCCACGTCAGCATGCTACACAGCTGCTATGTTGTCTCGTGCACGTTCGCAGCCAAATTGGGTAAGTACAACTGTTTTGGCGAAGAACGTTCGTCTGGACAGTGGTCGAATCCTGCAACCCAATGAGGCCGTTTTCTCACTATACCCGCCCATATTTCCATGCGCCTGGTTCTTCCGACACTGACGTCTACTAGTCCTCACCCGGAGCTCCCATGCTTGCTCTCGCATACTCGATACTTGCTTTTCTAGAAGTATTTCTTGTGCTAGCCTCGCCTGCTCAAGAGACCTTGGCCTCAAACAACAAGCCCTACGATGTACAGGTGTGCACTTATTTTATTCTCGTCGATCCCGCTTTACAATATACACCCAAACAGGCCCACCGAGGCGGTAGGGGTAATACAGTCGAAAATACTGTACAGAGCTTTGCATGGTATGCTAACATTCGTGATATCTGCGTAGACCTATTGTGAATTCTGAGAACAGGGGGCTTATTGATGGCGCAACGACTCTAGAGTTGGACAATGGTATCACGTCGGTCGGTACCCTCCTATGCCCCTCTTTCCGGGATCTCAATCATGCAGGATGGGGAGGTTGTCGTTTGGCATGACAACCAAATATTACCGGAGAAGTGTGTCGATACTCATCCTGCCGTGAGTCGCAAGACGTTTCTCTAAGTGATCTTCTCATCTCATCAATATCTTCAAGTTCCCCGAGGACCCTACTTATCCATATGTTGGCAAGCTTATTGCAAACTTGACGTTGGCTCAAATCAAGACCCTTGACTGTGGATCAAAGCGACGATCTGACTTTCGTACGGGTTTCCGTTTTTCCCCAGATATCACTCGGTGACCGTAATCCAACCAAAAGCTCAGCAACTTCTTTACCCTGGAGCTCGTATACCAACACTCCAGGAAGTTTTTGACTTCGTGGAGTGCGTGGATCCCTCGCATCGAATATTATGGAATATAGAGTCAAAAATCAACCCCGAGCATCCCGATCGTACTGCGAGCGTTAGAGATTTCGTACAGAAACAGCATGCGATCTTCTCCGCTAGCCCTTATCACAGGTCAATAACAGTAAGCTGTATCATCAAAAGGGAAACTGTCCGCTGACTCTCTATCCCAGTACCAAAGCTTTGACTGGAGAACCCTAATCGCAATGAAGGTAATGGTATCCTTGTATTGATAGTGCACCTCCAGCAATGAAATACAACAGGAAATTGACCCACTGATCCCGACATCGGCATTGATTGACGAGTTGAGTACGTTTTATGCTTGCTTCTGCCAGATGCACTGACGTTAAATAGAGAAACGGCTTTCACACTGGACAACAGCACCAGCGCTTGGCTTGGCGGTTTACATCTCGACAGTTTCCCAGGCCCATCTCTTGGTCAAAAGATAGCTCAAGCTGCGCGAGCTATCGATGCAGATATCCTCTCGCCGTGTGGGACTTGCTTTATCCCATCGTTCGTTATTTCCGACGATGAAGCTAACCTCACGACGCAAGCCATGATCCGGGAAGCTCATATTCTGGGCCTCAGCGTCAAGCCATGGACGGTCAATTTCAAAACACCAACCTGCATTGGCTTGCTGACTGATGGTGTCTTTGACAGATGAACGGTCTTGATCGAATCGATGAGCTGTTCCAATTTGGCGTCGATGGCATAATCACAGATTGTATGTCGTGTTGTACTCGTTGCAGTTCACCGTCTCAACACACAGTAGATCCTGGCATTGTCAGGCGATGGGCGAAGCAGCAAGGTTTTGTGATCGCACCAAGATACCCCAAGCAGCGTGTCTTTTCCTGCTTGGAGAAGCATTTACAAGTAACCCGTGGATAGAGAGCTGCAGAATGTCCTCTCACGCAAGTTACGCAACAACGCGAATAGAAACCACCCGGAAGAGGAATTTATGATTTTTTCTCCTGTCACTCTTGCAAAGAGTTTCAAAGAGTCATTACTGAAACATGAAATAGACATATAGATAGATTAATAAATAAATCATACTGCCCAGCTACGTGCCTTCAGAATCACAGTCCATGATGTACATTGTAGTCGTTTCGTTTCCCGCAGCCGCAGTGGGAAATTATACACCAATCTTACCGGCAACTCCAACTTCTCGGCACCGATCTTGCAACGTCACCGATCGGCAATGTGCGCAGCTCGTTAGTCGACGCGTCCAAGCGGCAGGAAGCCAGGTTTCGTCGGGATAAAAACTACAATGACTCGGGACTAGGGGCTGCATTGCAGTTTCCCCATCAGGTCATCCGTCTATCGGTACATGTGTGCCCACAAGCCCGAAATCGTCGTTGCTGGGGGAGGAATAGCGGGTGTGAGTTCCTCTTCCAACTCTAGTATTGCATCGCTCAACCTGATGTTCTGACTAGGCCGCAATGGCTCTGTTTCTGTCACGCTTGAACGCGAATGTCATCGTTCTCGAGGGCCGCCCGGGTCGACCTACGTTTGCTGAAGGCGGGATTCTGATGCTGGCTCCAAATGGAATGCATGTCTTGGGCGGACTTGGTCTAGCTCGTACACTCTTGGAGCGGGATAGCGGTGTGCAAGTGCCCTGGATAACTATCAACGATTCCGCCGGTGGACATATCGGCAACGTCCCGCAAGGTTCGGAGGAACGCTACGGGTTTGCATCCACTATGGTCATGCGTTCGGACCTTCACGACGTCTTACTGGACGAAGTGGAGAGAAAAGGACTTGATGTCAAGTGGAACGCTCAGGTACAGTCCATCGAAGAATCCGACGATGGTGTGCTCGTGCGTTGGATCCAGGATGGACTACCACACGAGAAGAAGGTGGACCTCCTGATTGGAGCAGACGGTACTTGGAGTACGGTCCGACCAAGGTAAGCTCAAGTCCCTGCCCTGGCACTAAGTAAGATTAGCATTCTGACTGATCTTCAAAGCATGTACAAATGCCTCGGGCTCTCTGTGCCCAAACCGGAATACAGCGGTTTAGTTGGCTTAGGCGCTCTCGTCAACATCGATAGCGTGTCTGGTTTATCGGACCTTCTTACACCGGATAGGCCTTGTATCATGATTCACGGACGACAGGGGTTTGTCGGAATGGCGATCTTCGACAGAGAAAGGAAGAAAGTGGGATGGTAGGTGCCGGGATGCGATGTGCACATTTAATATTCATCCCAACTGCAGGTGGACGACGCACGAGGCACCAAATCGAACCCGAGAGGAATGGAAAATTCCCAAGGAGACGGCCTTGGTCGAGGTGAGCAACTCTCTCGACAATGCATCACGCTATTCATGCCGATTTTCACAGATGCGGGAGCGATACTCGAGCTGGGCATATCCAGTGCCTCAGCTGATTGCTGCGGCAGAGGCTTCTGATGACCAGCTATTCGTCTGGCCTGTATTCCAAGTTCGGAAACTGGAGCGTTGGCATAGCCGACGCACGGTGCTTATCGGTGACGCTGCTCATGGTATGTGGAACCATCTCGGCCATACGTCATGTTGAGAGGCTCTATAGCTATGCCCCCACACTCTGGACAAGGTGCATCTCAGGCACTCGAGGATGCTGGTTACCTTGCGCATCTCTTGCGAACGCAGATCGAGAGTGCTGTTTCTGGGACGACAGAATTAGACTGGACACCCCTGCTGGCCCAGTTTCAGATGGATCGACAGCCTCGAGTGAATGGGATAGTGGACGAGGCAAATCGGCGCGGTAGTATGAAGAAGGATCAGGGTGTTCTGGGATATATGATGAAGAAGTGGATCATGTGGATCATGTTTTTGTTCATGCGCGAGAGCTGGGGAGATGGCTGGTTTGGGTACAAGGTGCCAGGGATAGACGAGTGGTAGTGATTGTGGCTGTACAGATTGAACTTCGGGAATATGCGGGTCGCGAAAAGTGTTCGTCTTTGCCAACAACCAACCCAATGGCCACCTTCAGCGCGGTCAGAAAAGCCGTCAACATATCCCCTACAGTCCGGGTACTCCCCACTGGCATACCCAGCGCACCTCATATCAACCTCGCTGCTCGTGCCCCTGCCCACCACGAACATGGTGTTGCTCCCCGTTCGGACGCGCCAAAGAGCTTCGCGGGTGGTGTAAAGACGACCTCTCTCGGCCTCGTCTCCAGGACCTATGTTTGTAAGCACGTCTCGAAAGCAAACCTCCACCCGTGCTAATCCCGACTCGCAAAAAAGCACCGTCGGCGACGTCCTTCTACCAGCCTCGTCTTCTTCACACCTCTGCCATTGCAAAAGACGCTCCCGAGGTCCCCGATTTCTCTGCATACCGCCCCAAGTCGGACGAAGCCAACCGTGCCATGTCATACTTTATGGTTGGCTCTCTCGGCGTCCTCTCCGCATCCGTCGCCAAGTCGGCCATCACCGGCTTCCTGGAGACAATGGCCGCCTCCGCCGATGTTCTTGCGCTCGCAAAGACTGAAGTCGAGCTCGCCAGCATCCCAGAGGGAAAAAATGTAATCATCAAATGGCGCGGAAAACCCGTCTTTATTCGTCACCGCACAGCCGACGAGATCCAGGAGGCCAGGAGTACTAACTGGAAGGCGTTCAGGGACCCAGAGAGCGACGAGAGTCGGACAAAGAAACCCGAGTGGCTGGTCATGCTTGGTGTTTGCACGCATCTAGGTTGTGTCCCCATCGGCGAGGCAGGTGATTTCGGAGGGTGGTTCTGTCCTTGCCATGGTTCACATTATGATATTTGTAAGTCTCGTCCATTTCTACCAAGCCTTTTGCTAATATACTTCCACTAGCTGGTCGCGCACGCAAGGGCCCAGCACCGGTAAGGAGAGCTATTTTAAAACCAACATTTAATTGAAACTTGTCCCTTGCAGCTAAATCTAGAGATCCCTCCCTACGAGTTCAATGATGCTGATGGAAAACTCACTATTGGGTAAAAGGACCAACGACAACGATATCATTACATTCCGTGTAATTCGCGGATACATGCAATTAGAGACTTTGCGTGGAACCAGGACCTCCGCGATGCAAGCATAGTGAATCGATAGTCGAGATTATGTATAGGTAAGTGGATGAATAAGTGTTCTAAAGATAGCAGTAATTATACACAATGTGGACATGATGGTCGCTAGAATGCAGAATAGATCCAGGCATACATGGTTATGATAGATTAGAGCCCTGAGGACAATGGAGCAAGAAAGTTAGGAGGCTGGGCCAGTGAGGATGAACCACGTCTACCCAGGAAGCGGGTGATAGTGTTACCCTTGGGAGATCCCTCGTCGACTAGATTATTGCGAGAAGTCCTCCGAGTGAGCTTGTTCCAAAGGCTTGGTGACGTTGAAGGGGAAGTGGAATTGGGCGACGTCAGTGCCGAAGTGTTCGGGGATGAGAAGGACTCTCGGCGTATTGGGCCGCCATTGCGACGGGCCATTGGGATTGGGGGTGTGGGTTGGGGGAGGGACAAAATTTCTGACTTTAATGACGAGTTTGTCGCGCCAGGTTTCATTGTTTGTCGTGGAGGTTCTACACTATTGTCCTTGGAAGAGCCACTGCGCGTTTCTCGTTCCTCCTCATCGTTGCGTCCCGAGGCAGTGCCCAAGGCAGTCTTCTGTACAATCTTTGGGCTGTGTCGGTTGAGAGAAGGCACTTGGGAACTTATGGTGGTCGATCCAAAGTCCCACGAATCAGCGGTACGCTGGGGCATCGGGCTTTCTGAACGGCGACGACGTTCTTGACGCATAGTCAGCGGAGGAAGCCCATTCAGTATTGCCCCGACGAGATATGATTTCTTTTTTGCACTCTTGAAAAATGGGGTTTGCAAAAGTTCAGCCGTCGTCAGACTGTTGTGAGGAAATAAATGATCCGCAAATAGTGACAATAAAATTACCTACCGCTTCGAGGGATCTTTGGCGAGACAGGCATCGACGATCTCCTTGAACGCACGCGAGTAACGGTGTACACCACCTTCCCGATCTAGAGTTGGGGATTTCCCTTGGACACTGAAGAGAAGATGGCGGTGAACGGACTGCTCGAGGGTCAGGCAACAATATGGGACGCACGTTTGAAGAAGGACGGTGTGTGCACTTTCGCGCGAATAGGGCGGACGGCCTTGTGTGAGTTCGATGGCAGTGATTCCGAATGACCAAATATCAGCCTTGGCATCGTAACGTTTTCCCTGGATAAGCTCAGGGGCCATCCAACATGGCTATTAATGGCAGGTAAGTGGAGGTGTAGCGGCTCGTGAGTAAGCAAGGCGCACGGTACCAACGAAAGACTTGCGTTTGCCGAGGGATGGTCGTGAAAGAGAGGCACTGGCGCTCGAATACTTGGGGCGATGCGGGAGGTCCAAATGCAAGTTTGGGCTCGTGGTATGGACGGCGGAATGTCCAATATCGTCTACAAGGGAAGCGGCAACGCCGAGATCACCTATTAAGACAGTACCATCGTCATCAACCAGGAGGTTGGCTGCCTTTACGTCACGATGAATAAAACCATTGATGTGGAGATAACTAGATGTAAGGCGTTAGAGGGATTGAGAAAATTGTGAAGGAACTGACTTGAGGCCTTCTAGGGCCTGTTTGAGGATGCACTTTACGACTTCTTCCTCCATGCCACCAGGCCAAGCGTAGTTCATAATGTCTGCAGCACTCCCTTTATTCATGAGACGGAGGGCGATGTAAAGTTTATGGCCGTCGATCCAGCTTCCACGTACACGAAGGACGTTTGGGTGCTTTGAAAGAGACATGAGCTGTGTCTCGCGTTGGAGGAGAGCGAGAGAATGCTGTGGAAGGGAGTCGAGGTCAAGAACCTTGAGCGCGCATGGATATGGATGAGGGGGTTCTGGAGGGGGAGGGTTGTACGCGGCTGCATGCACGACAGAGGACGCGCCGAACCCGATGGGTGAACCAATAGTGTAGTCGTTTGGACGATCGCTGAGCGAAAAACAAGATGAGGGGGATGTGGGCGCTGGATAACAGCGAATACCTAAAGAGTCGCCAGTCGTCCTTGACGGCGCCGATGAACTTTTCTGACGAGGAAACGGACATGGCGACGGCGTTCCGTGTAGATCTATATTTCTCTGGAGCGTGGGTGTGGACGTGGAGGTCGTGGTCAAGGTGACCCTTGGCCGGGATGATAAGCTTGTTGGCCCGCGTTTAGATTGTTGCCGATATCCGACTCCTGCCCGCTCCGAGACCGGAACCGTGTTCGGGTACGGACTCGTTCCCTTCCGTCTTCCACCTTGACCACCTCCTCGCTGTTGCACTTTATGGCGCCAAAGGAACCATGCGCTAAATATCAGTACGTCCTCACTTCATCAGGCCCAAAGATTGTCCCCGTCCAAGACAATGTTTCGAAGGAGGAGGAGTCTCCAGCAGAGTACAATGCTGGTGGTTATCTACCCGTAAAGATCAACGACGTCTTCAAAGACGGTCGTTATCTCGTCGTCAGAAAACTCGGGTATTACCCATTTTCTCCCCCTTCAACCTCCTCTCACCCTTCTCGCAGTTGGGGCCACTTCTCTACCGTCTGGCTCGTGCATGACACCCAGTGCGTCACATGTTCCTCCCTTTTCGTTCCCTTTTTTCATCTCCCCCAGCCAATCTCGCTATTCTGCCCTCAAGGTGGTCAAGTCCGCCTCCCGCTATGCTGACACAGCTCGCGATGAGATAAAGCTTCTCACCAAAGTATCGCACGCAAATTCTGTCCACCCAGGTCGTGCCCACATTGTCTCCTTCCTCGACTCTTTCACGCACCCTGGGCCAGCAAACCACATCTGTATCGTATTCGAACCCCTTGGGGAGAACCTTCTCGCTCTCATCGAGCGCAATAAGAAAAAGGGTGTCTCACAACCCCTCGTCAAGCTAATCACCAAGCAGATTATTCTCGGTCTCCAGTACCTTCACGATGAGTGTGAATTAGTGCACACGGATATCAAGCCAGAGAACATCCGTATGTACTCCCTACACGCTATCCTTTGTATCTCCTCAAGCTCCTCTCCAGTCATCTCCATCCCAGACGTCGAGGCACACATCCTCGCGGAACTTTCTGTATCCCCTTCTCCCCGTTCACGTCAAGTCGGTGTGCCTCACCCTACAAGGTCCCGTCTGGGCATGACTATCCCCAACCGTCGACCTCCTCTCAGGGAACGAAATGTCGAGATTTTTGACTCCCAGCCACTGTCAAGCCCTTCGCCTAGGCGCGGCAGCATTAGCGCTAGTGCGAGTAGCCCAAGTCTTCATAATCGCTTCCTGCCTGCCGTTCCTCCGCATGGATCTTTGAAGTACCTTGTTTCTTCAGATCCCCAGACTGCCGCTATTGATCAACCTTCGGTACAACCTGACAGTCTGTCCACGGCGTCAACCACTTCCTCTTTCTCAATGCATGCTGGCACTAATAGCATCCTCAGCACTCCTCCGACTTCCGTGGAGAGCGCGGATATCCCCGCATTGTACAAGATGGCTTCCATTACAGTCTCGGAGAAGCCTCTATTAGACTCCCATGATTCCGTTACGCAACCGCCCGCTTCGCCTCTCATCCAATCACATTCCCTGAATGATATTCCCCACATTCCTATTGGTCCATCGTTACTCTCCCGGACCGCCCCCCAACGGACAAATTCCGCTGCCTCCAGCCAATCAGCCGCCTCCTCCGCGGCTTGTCCTCCTCCCCAGCCTTCCCCAAGTTCTCCTGGATATACCCCACTCACGATCAAGATCGCCGATTTAGGCAATGCAACACCCGTGAAGCAACATTACACTGAAGATATTCAGACTCGCCAATACCGTGCCCCTGAAGCTATCCTCGGGCGGTGTGATTGGGGAACTCGTGCTGACATATGGAGTGTGGCATGTGTTGTTTTCGAGTTATTGACTGCCGAGTACCTTTTCGATCCGCACGGGCGGGGCGAATTGTTTACCAAGGATGACGACCATATGGCCCAAATCATCGAGCTAATGGGTGATTTCCCTCTCGAGGCAAAGATGGGGGGGAGATATAGTAGAGAGCTGTTTGATCACACAGGTCATGTCCTTTGATTGTGCTGTCGAATATTTCCTGACGCCACATCTCAGGTGCGCTGCGGTACATCAAAACTCTGAAGCCGTGGCCATTGTGCCGCGTGATGGTGGAAAAGTATTTGTTCTCGAATGCTGTGGCTGCTGATCTCTGCGCTTTCTTGGAGCCCATGCTCGCAGTTGATCAGCGAGAGCGAAAAGAAGCGCGAGATATGATCGACCACAAATGGTTACATATCAAGGACGAAGAATGGCTAAGCGTGGGTGAATGGTGAGCTGATGTACCATCATCCAACGATCCCACTTATCCTGGGACAGATACGTAGTGTACTAGATACAGTTTCTAGAATGATCGGCCAACCTCATGATATTTAGATCCCCATTTCATACATGTTGCATCTTTGTGATTCTCGCTCCTGTTTACATACTACCTCAGTGTGACTTGCTTTCCATTACCATCCATTACCATTACTAGTGTAGATTCGTTTCAATGGCCATACACAATCACGATATGTTGGGAAAATCTTGGGTCCTTTACCCCCTTGATTGGTATATATAGATATGGCATTCACGACTTTGTCAGCCTTCTAGTAATTCCTCGGAGCGAATTTGATGCGAGTTCATCCTGTATAAAAATTCTCATTCGTTATCTTTGATCCAGCATTTCGATCTATTCTGCCAAGTCCTCGGAAGTCATAAGTAAACACATATCAGAAGCCGGGCGAGCAATACATGGTTCGATTCAGCATCTAATATAGAGCAGTCTACGGGATACTTGTATCATTAATGGATATACCCCCGAAAGCATTCACGAGGTCCGGGATACCCTTGTCAACAATATCTGTCGAAGTTGGAGGAGCCTGCTGTATGATAGCACTAGTTCTTATTGGACTCCCATTTATCAAACACGGAGAGTCTATGGTGATATATCAACAACATTCAACCTTGAAATGTAAAGTTTGTCCCTACCTCGAGGCCTAGCGACAGCCATGCGGCTGATTTTTGGGGTCGTTGGCCGCCTTCTTTCGACAAAGAGGGGGATCAGCTTGCCCACTTTACAGGCCCCACACACTGTCCCAATAAAACATCATAGCTGAAGTAGCACCAAATTTAAGTGCTTTAACTTACCACATTCATCTGGCCGTATAGATTTGGAGTATCTACCATACCTAGGTCCAATAGATCAAACACTTCCAGCAGGACCTCATTGTACTTACATCTTTGAACACTTCTCGCATCCTGAAATTGGAAGTGAAATCAAAAGAAGCAGCAAGACAACAACAAGCTCACTCCATTCATACGGGTATGATATTTCGTAGTTATGCCGGGTCTAATACAGTTAGTCCGAATATTCCCGAGGGAAGTACAGACTCCTTACAGAAATATGGATATCCGGGTGTTTGGACATAACTTTGTTTGCCCTGGTGGTCACGTATTCAACAGTATATCACATCTGAACACCATAATGCTAACCATGATTTGAAAAGCTGACCATGCCCTTCTCGGGGATGGTTATCAATCACCCAGCATGCCAAGTGACACATTTCATGAGATAGAGTATTCCGAATGCGTTCTAGATGTCCCATTCAAGCTGTTCAGTCCAACACGCTACGAAAGTGCAGGCAGCTCACCATCGCAGTCCAAGATCTTGGAAGCCAGTTCAATCCTTGTGGTATGCACGCCTCCACCCGAGCTGAAAATTCTGATTGATCAACGCGGCTAGTGTTTGAAAATGTGGTCCGCTCACCGGTGCCACCGTGCCCGTCCAGCAGTTGTCAACAGACGTTTGCTCCATTCTAGAGTGGTATCCTTCGGGAGGCGATCACCGAAAACATCCTTGTTGATCTGAGCGAACAAGTCAGTGGCATACTTCTGTAGTCGGGCTTGTTCCTTTGCTTTAAGAGCCGAACGCCTGCCTCTTTGAGAGGAATCAGAAATGGCGTCTTTCTTGGGAGGGTCAAGCAGTGTGTTGCCCTTCGCGACATCTTGGCCTGCACCACCAAACAAGAGTTCAGTCAGACTTTCCCTGTTACGTTGAAAGAAAAGTTGTGATAGCACCTTTGGCAGGAGGGATACTCCGAATTGGCCTTCGGGAGGCTGGAGGATCATTCCTGGGCAAAATGGATAAACTGGAACAATATTCCACTACACACGCACAATACGAGAATGCAGTCCTTGTCGGACTCTTCGTCATCACTGGTATCAGCATACAAAGTTATAAAATTTCCGGAAGGTGGGTGTCGTCTTGTGCTTGTCGATACCTTTTTTCGCGGCCCTTTGACCAAAGGGGACAGCACGTCCGGAAGGTCAGAGGAGCCACTTGAGTCGCTATCGGTCAACTCAATTATGCCATTGTCCCAGGCAGAACCTGACTCGTGGTGTTTGGTTTCTCCTTGTGATGTAGATCCGAACCTGCTGCAGTAGGTTCATGGAAGTTCAAGGGAAAAAATTGCGCTCCGGTAGGATCTCACCTGCGTTGTGGTTTACGAAACCTATAGACAGTTGGAGCATAATCATACCGAGAGATTGCAGTGCGAAGGCGATCACTCACACGTCGTCCTCGGAATCAGATGAAATCTCTATGATTCGGAGAGAAGAGCTATCTTCGGCGGAGGACGACAAACTATTTAGGCGGTAAGGTAAGATTAAATGGTAGAGAATGACTCAGGATTGCCACAGCTTACCTTGACTTCGTTTTGTTGCTAGATGCCATGACAATACTTGCCATACAATAGCCGTGGCGCGTCGCGTCGCATAATACTCGCGCACGTGTATATCAAACACCGTCATGTGACAGGTTGCCATAAGTACATATTACTTTCATTATGCTGCAACTCTGATGCATATCGTTGCCCGCCTAGCTCAATCGGATAGAGCGTCAGACTTTTACGATTGTACTCGGTACGAGTCGTGCAAGGCGGTGATCTGAAGGCTGCGAGTTCGACCCTCGCGGTGGGCTATACATTTTGGTTTTTTTTTGGGGGGACAATTGTGGCTGTGGATGTCGCGTTTTTTCATAATAAATGTCAGAAAAACCTTGGCACCATGCTAAGTGCTTGTAATTAATGTTAATGGGCTAAGCGAGGGCTTACAATATAACGCTTGCGCATGGCAGGCGATCTCATGACAATGCACCTTACAATGACAGTTCAATTCAATTATAATAATATTTACAATGGTATTCATCACTTTTTTCTCGCTTCAAGTTCCCGTGGCACCTTGCCAAGGCCTTTACAATGGTGATGACAAAGCAAATATTTCCTTTGTAATGGTAACCCATTCTAATGGGGTAGATCTTTTTCCGACAATTTTATTTAATTTATTTAGTGCAAACACTTCGGCCATAGCATCTCTAGTTAAAAAGTAGTGTCGTAATATTCAGGTATTCGGTGGACGTGGTACATACATAAAAGGTTAAATAAGAATGAAAAAAAGTCATAGCCCACCGCGAGGGTCGAACTCGCAGCCTTCAGATCGCCTAGTCTAAGAGTCTGACGCTCTATCCGATTGAGCTAGGCGGGCGATAGTAATGTGGAGCAAAACTATCCTATAACACTGAGACTTGGCTAGCCAACAACGCGAAAAAAGACACACGCATTTCATTACAACACACAACACGAACAAGAGACTCGATGGCGTACATCACACCCCAACTCTACACAACTTGAATGAGCGAGGGATCACCGCCAAAGCCACATCAAACTCACCTATGAACAACCTTCTTTTGCCCGCTGAACCTAATGATCTCTCTCTTCTCGAGGATATATAGAGTACGTTCGAGGGCATGAGTTGAATAGCCTTGTTGCGTGACAAATTCTCTGACGAGGCTCTGGTAGCTCGTGCTCCACCCTACCGGCAACCGCCTCCGTAGCTCCTTCTCTATGCGGCCCATCTCTTCGTTAAGCTCACCTCGAGACATCCCATCAACAGAACCTGCCGATACCGCATCCATAGTAGAGAATTTGAACAAACGTATCGCTTCCTCAACATGATGGTTTTGCACGATAGGCGACAGGGTTGTCTTGGCCAGCGACTCAGATATCCTGATGATGGCTTCTAGTTGACTTTGCAACTGTAAGCTACGAAGGGAGAGAACTAATCATTGCCGAACGGACCGAATAGTGATTGGTATTGAACTTCGTTCGTCGTTGTCTCGTTCGACCTGCTGAACCTGCTTTCGCAGGCTGACGAAGTGACTGCTTAACATCTCCTGAGCATCTTGGGATAGGCGGGGGGCGCATTTGCTACAAAATAGTTGAGAAGTGGCCCTGGATCCAAAGACAACATACCTCTTGCAGTATGCTACATATCGCTTCATCTTGTCAATATCGATCTCGCCGATAACTTCGCCATTCTCGATATTTTGGTTTGGTCTATTCATGTGGATGTTCATGACATGCTTTGCAATCATCTGCTCAGGAAAGTCAGGAAAACGACTAGAAGAAAAAGATCAGATAACAAACCCGGTCACGCTGTTCGTTGTGTTCGTCTTTGACAATGAAAATCATGTCAAATCGTGACAAGATCGTGGTCTGGAAATCGATGTTCTATAGGGAAGAAAAGAAAAAGGTCAAGCCCCTAACATCAATGTAAATGATAGTCTTACCTCGCCCGGACTTCGCCCTTCGTCATACCTACCCCACACCGGATTCGCTGCCGCGAGGACACTCGTCCGGGAATTCAGGACCGTGGTTATACCAGCCTTCGCTATTGATATAGTCTGTTGTTCCATAGCTTCATGGATGGCAACGCGATCCTCGTCGCGCATTTTATCAAACTCATCGATGCACACTACACCAGTGTCAGCAAGCACCATCGCACCCCCTTCGAGGTAAAACTCGCGCTAATTGATTGAGTTGATTAGCAACATCCAGGGCGTTTTTCACATAGGCTCACAGAAACTGCATCACGTTGTACCGAAGCCGTCAGACCTGCTGCACTTGAGCCCTTGCCTGAAGTGTATACAGCGATCGGAGCAACCTGCCAACACCGTTGACCAATGGCCAGGAAACATGATAACGAGGCCTACCTTCTCCACAAACTTAAGTAACTGACTCTTGGCTGTACCGGGATCTCCAAGTAGCAATACATTGATATCTCCCCGCAATCGCATCCCATCAGGTAGTACTTTTTTTGAGCCTCCGAACAATAAGCAAGTAATTGCCTTTTTGATATCTGAATGCTGTAAGTGACGGACTCTACCTGCAAGAGGGAAAACTGACCTAGGCAACCATAAATACTTGGAGCTACGCTTTTAGCGAAGCGTTCATAAAAACCTTCACTTCGTGCCATCTCGGCAAAGTCTTCCTCTTCGTCGGGAGTGAACTGTACTCCAAATGGGTTTGAGGCTCCACCACCTGCAGATGGAGACGACAGCTCGATGTGAACCATGCGAAGATATGGCTGTCGAAGCGCAGCCGGTCCTGCAGATTTCTAGCTGGACGTCAGTAGCCTAAGGAACGAGAGAAAACTCTCGAAAACTCACATTTTTTGCAGAGTTAAATGTCGAATAAATCCCAGTCGCGATGATGCGTGAACCAGGAACAACTTTTCCCGTAAGATATCTGTCGGCTGATAGGAGAATGTGTCGGGGAAGTTCTCCAACCGGAACCATATCTGGCGCCTCTTGAAGCTTGAACGTTTGTTGGTCCACAAAGCTGGACTTTGAATGAACGATGATATAGGGATCCAGCGGGCAATCTTTCTTTTGATTTTCCAACTCGGGGGCGTCGCAGACTCTTGGAAGACCTCTGTCAGAGCCGCTACCAAGACCACCAAGACCACCCGGCGGGTATATGGTTTTCGTAGATTTGCACGCACGGCATTGGAGGTGGAGTTTCGTGGATCTAGAGGAGAGGACAGAGGCCGATATGACGATGCCTGGTATGCGAACCAGTTTATTCATCGTATCTGCAGTGAGATCGCGAAAACGTTGCATGCTTAACCCTGATTGAATAGTTATTTGGATTTTGGGTATAGACTGAAGAGCGGCTTCCGCTCGCTCGTCCGATGTACTTGCTAGAGGGAAAAGGATCGACCTGGCTGCTTTGGTGGCCGCATTTTCAAACTATGCAAAACATAAGCAACAGAGGAGACCGTTGCAATGGAGAGCGCACCAAAGGGAGAATATCTGCTGGTCGATCCTGGATCGCGTGTGCAAGTTCGTCGTTATACAAGCTAAGGTGGCGAAGGTCTATCTCTAGGTGGTACTGTTTCAAAAGAAGATTTCCACGTAGATTGTCTCTATGAATTGATCAGCCGCACAATTCAAAGAGGTGGAGAGGTGCAAACCTGTATACAAAGTCACCTCCTACTCTGTATTGCAACAAGAATTCGAGAAGGAGCTTTTCTGTCTGCGAGGGCGTATCCGTCGAGGTTGAAGCAGGAGATGGATCATGGACGTTGACGGTGAAAACTCGATTGGCTTCAAAGCCAGACATGGTGTGAGAGGCTACTCAATCACACACTGGGCAGGCAGTACGCGCCTAGATTACCTCAGGGCAGGTCCTTTCGCGTTTTCGACGAATTATGAGGCATCAAGGATCTACCATGAGCTTGACCAAAGTCCCGTTTAGCTCAGTTGGTAGAGCGCGTCACTAGTAATGACGAGGTCAGTCGTTCGAGTCGGCTAATGGGAATTTTTTGTGCCCGTTGCTTCTTGGCCACGATTAGCTGAACAAACCCCTTAACTTCTTCCAGCATGACTCCGATGGACATCGACGAACTTTCGGTCGTCCTCCCGACGACGACTACCTCAAGTCTTTCTCTTTTACTGTACGTCGAAGCTATGCGTTATCAACGTATAAACCTCACAGCGTGCATACAGTCATCCCCTCCCGATTCTCAACATCTCCGAGCACCTCACACGATTGAGACTTCAGACGAAATCGGATCTGCCGTTTGGTAAGCTTTCTTTGATTGACCATAGCCAGGTTGTAGACTGTGTATAGTGCTTGGTGCATTACTCGGTACACAAAATGGTCGAGAAGTCGAGATCGTCAACACGTTTGAATTGGCAGTAGAGGATGGACGCGATGACATGGTCGATCATGGTTTTCTAGTGCAAAGACGGGATCAATGTGCGCAATCTGTTCTTGGAGCATTCTTGGTCTCACATGTAGGCCTAGATAAACAGGTGTTCCCTTCGCTGGAGTTCATTGGGTGGTACACTGTGGCACCCACTCCAACTTCCCGCCACATAGCACTTCAGGATCAGGTCTGCTCGAACCGCTATACTCTGTCCTTCGATACTTGATAGCCCGCTGTACAGTTCACAGGATACTGCTCCACGCCGCTGCTCCTTCTACTTCAACCTTCTTCATCTGTATCCAGCGCCTCTGACATTACTGGTCAAACACTTCCTTTCAAAGCGTATGAACCCTCCGTGGAAATCAGAGACAAGAAGACGCGATCTGTGTTTATTGAGGCACCATACAAAGTCGAAACGGGAGAAGCAGAGCGTATCGCTGTCGACTGGACAGCGAAGGGTGGAGGGGGAAACACCAGTTGTGAGTCCCTGGACATCCTAACGCCTCCATATGCTAGGCTCATCTAGTTCAGTGGAATCCCATTTGCAGGCCCAAAGGGCTGCAGTCAAAATGCTTCATGAACGGATTCTGGTGCTTGTACAATATGTCACGAACGTGCTCGCAGGTAGGCGATGATCACCGGTCGTCTCCATAATCTGACGGAGCATACCACAGGCCAAGTTCCTAAAGATCACACAATTCTTAGATCGATCTCAGCTTTAATTGCGTCGCTCCCTGCGAGCGAGAACAGGGGCTTTCGCCAGGAATTCGACACTGTAAGTCTAGCTCTACTTTGAGATGGCCTACAACGTCTTGCCGTTGTATCTTAATTCGGATGTTTTGTAGGAATATGAAGATGTACAACTCACGGCCTTCCTATCTGCATTGACAAATTCGACAAATACATTGAATGATGTACGCCATCTAGTCAAGAGGGAGGAGCCTTATCTCTGACGAATATTTCTAGCTGGTTGATAAGCATCTGGTCCTGAACGGTGCATTGCGTGATGAACGGGCCATGGGACCTGGCCCGAGGAGGCGGTTGGGCAGACAAGGAGGGATGCTTGGGGATTGGGCGATGCACTCTTAGACTGGGGTGCACAAGGAGAAGTATTTGCCTCCATGACACCGTCACACACAGGCTTGGACAGATTGTTTCCCAGAAAAACAGATACCTACCATGTACGTATCGCTTGGAACAATCAACAAGGACATGGATCCAAGCCTGGGTACCGGCCCGTGATTGATTAGCGCTTTAGCCGACAGCATTGGCACTTTAGTCTCTATGTACTACATTGAATTGAATCGGGCACGTGAAAGTTGTCAAGATATTGATATTAGGGAAAGAAATACGGGTTACAACAGATTAAGCACCAACTGCCTCCATGGTTGGCAGGTATCCCTCTCTGAGACTTCTCTCAAGCCTTCTGATCTCCTCGATCGATGTTGCTTTCGCGATTGCCTGTTTGACTCTCTCTGCTTCCTCCTTTGACATCAACCGGCCCGCCTTGCCAGCAAGTGGTACTAGCTTAGGCTCGTCAATTGTAATAGCAGCTTTTGTACTGTGTTTCGAAACGGTCGTTGATATTGTCGTAGCGAGTGCGGTGGGTAGACCCTCTGCAGTGAGGAATAGTGACTTGCCTGTCTGCCGCTCCTGCATGGTGTGAAAGCGTTCAAGCTGTATCGCGAACAGATGCGAAACGATTTCTGGCGCACCTTATCCCGGATCCTCTGAAAATCCAGAACTCTCAGCGACGGTATTCTCCACGCAAGCCACTCGCGATACCATTTCTTTTCCCGTACGGGATTGCCAAGCAAGGATAAGTACTTGAGATGTTTTAGTTCTTTGAGTGGTTCAAGATCTCCGAGCTCGGAGATGCTGTTTGCGGTAAGGACGAGGGTGGTTAAATTAGGGACTGAGAGGTTGATGGATGGGGAGATGGACGAGACACGGTTATTGGCGAGAAGGAGTGTGCATAGACGTTTGAGGAGGGGCAAGTTACCGAGTACGGTGATGGAATTGTCCGTCAGGTCTATGGCGTCGTGCTGGTCCTGGATGGAAGTCTGATGAGACGACGGGGAACGCGGTGGAAGTGATCAGACAATCCATGCCTTGGTGACACCCAGGTTTTCGATGGCAGGGATTTTGTATCCTTTGGTGTGCATCAGCCTGTCTCTGCGATATGCTGTTATTTGTGAGACTGACCACGGAGATCGAGCTGGCGCTCTCTGATGGGGCTTGTTGCAGAGGAAGCTTGGGCGAGTAGCTCTGGGGTGAGCTTGACCATGGCTGAGGCGAGGAGCGTTTCAGACTCAGACGAAAACGAGGCATACCAACTGCAAACACTCACTCAACGTTCGCCTCCAATGAGACCCGTGTATCAGAGACTCAACCTGTCCGTACACCTCTAACTAGCGCATATCGTACTCACACATTCATCCAGATTTATCGTCGGCCAGGATGCCTACACCTTTGCTCCAGTCGAACCGCTCGGCGCACAGTCCCTCACCATACACAGGTCGACCGGCGACATAGTCCTCAACCGTGAGCTCTCTCTCTTAGGTCCCGTCAAGCATTCTTCTCTCGCTAACACCCGACATAATCAGCACCCAACACCCCTGCACCTCCTGCTGCGTCGAGGTATGAAAAGACCGTATACGGAATACTCGGGATGATCTCTTTGGCACTATGTATGTTCCAGAATCGTTATTTCGTGACAAGGCCCAATCATGTCTTACGACAGCGGAGTACATCATCGTCCTCACTGGCCGCGAGCACCGAGCGCGCTTCATGGGGCACGATGTATACCGTGCTGCTGACTTCGATATCCTTCCTCTTAATCCAAGTGTCTCTGTTCAGAATGCACCTCATCCTGTAGAGCGACATCTACTGGCACTCGTGCGGTCTCATCTGCACGGTGGCCACTTCTTGTTTAGCTATGGATGGGATTTGACCACGCGATTGCAAGCACAATGGGCTGAGAGAGAGAATAACCAGGAAAGGTCTCTTTGGGAACAGGTAAATGGGTTAGTCCCGACCAAAAAAAAATCTGACAGCTCGCAAGGCAGACGACAGGTTTTTCTGGAACAAGTGCGTTCAATGTGCTGTTCCTTTAACAAGAAATCAACAATCTCTTTAGGTTCCTACAGTCAAGGTTGATCGACAACGACATAGCACAAGACGTGAGAAAAACATCCATTTTCTAGCGGCATATCCGATGCTGAATCACGAGCAGCTCAGTCCATACATCCTCCCCATCGTATACGGCAGTGGGTATTCGGTAGCGGGCATACTACACGTTTATGTTGACATCATGACCAGCATTTGATGTGCGCACCAACTATATCCATGGACACCGGATCCAGCTATGCCTCATCAGCCGCAGATCACGGTATCGTGCAGGTACACGGTACTTCCGCCGTGGCGTAGACCATGATGGACACGTCGCAAACTTTAATGAAACAGAACAGATACTCCTCGTTGAAGAACAAGCTACAGGCCGTATTTTCAACGTCGAAAAGTTTTCGCACCAACTCAGTTTTGTCCAGATCCGAGGCAGCATTCCCGTGTTTTGGGGTGAAGTCAATACGTTAAGGTACAAGCCTGATTTGCAAGTGATGGACCTTCAAGATACAGTAGGTGGATCAAGGCTCAGAAGGTGGCATATCTCAATGTTTAAAAGGTCGATGCTATGCGTCGTCATCTACACGAACAAGCTTCAATATATGGCGAACAGAGCTTGGTTAACCTGGTCAATCAAACGGGATACGAACAACCCGTCAAAGATGCATATGAGCGCATCTTCAATCAGGCGTGTTATTCTTCGTCACGTCTGATGCACCGCTTACACATCTGTTCCAGGCCGAGGCAACAGATGCCAAGTATCAGTATTTTGATTTCCACAACGAATGCAAGAATATGCGTTGGGATCGTATCAATATCCTCATTGAAAAAATGCAAGACGACCTTTTGCAACAGGGGTATGATACTGTCATTGATCTAGATCCTCTTCACACTCAAGCGTCCATAGTTATTTCCACCTTGATGTGTTCCGGTTTGATCCTGTGAAAACTCAGCGGGGAATCGTCCGCACGAACTGCATGGACAATTTAGACCGCACGAACGTCGTACAGGCAGCGTTAGCGAAGTGGACACTAAATCTGCAGCTCAAAGCACTAGGTGTACTTGCCGAAGGTGAAGATCTAGATGACTTTCACGCCTTGAGCAAGGACTTTCGAGACTGTAAGCTTTTGTTCTAGCACGAAACATCACCTGATAATATCTGGACAGTGTGGGCCGACCACGCTGATCTGATCTCGAGAGCATATGCTGGCTCCGGTGCCTTGAAGACAGACTTCACCAGAACAAACAAGCGAACGAGGATCGGGCTCCTTGAAGATGGTTCCAAGGGTATAACACGCTACGTCAGAAACAATTATTTTGATGGCGCAAGACAGGACGGCTTCGATCTTGTGACTGGGGCATGGACTCCGCGGAACAACCCAATAACAGCTTTTTCGTTGTTGGCAGACACCAGGCCACTGGTCGTTCGCTCGGTAAGTCATTTGCGTCCGGGAAACTGTCCGTGCGCTTATCAGTCTTAAGGTTCCTTACATCGTGTCTTTTTCACTGTTCATGATTTGTGCTGGCCTAACACTGCCTAGGACCTCGGGTGAGTTGTGGACACGTTCGGGGCTTGCAAGCGTTAATCCCTTCGGTGCAGACTATTCCCTGTTCTACTACTTCATGCTCTGGCTGGCTGTTGCAGTGGCCGCGACTACATTCATGATGATTCACGGTATCGAGTATGTCTCGTGGCCACGACTGATACCACCGACGGATATCATTTACTATGAGGGACCGGGATACCGCTCTGGACAACACGGCAAGGGCTTGAAAGGATCATTTGCCCAGAAATTTGGCTTGTCAGGGAAAGTTTTCTATGGGAATGCGGTTCCGACAGCGAGGAAAAGGGCGCTGACTGTGAGCAAGATGGAAGAAATAGAGATGGGAAACAAGCAAAGGGTAGATTAACCTTGGTAGTCTACGCTTTCCTCGTCTACTTCTTGGAATCCTCTGTTACTTGATTTGGGCGTGGAGTGGAACGCAACAGCGGAGTTTGGATACGTCCAAAACTTCCACAACGCATCCAGTGCAGTACTCACTCCTCAATGTCTGGAAAAAAACGCGCATCTCCTGGTGCTGACACGGAAAAGAACCCTCTGGAGAGCGTTGAGCTCAGCGACGGGGATGCCCAAAAATTGCAAGACGTTCAAAAGCAAATTGAACATGCTGAACTACTCCTGGGTGTGTCAGATTTCCGCTGAAGGTGTTGGGCCATACTGAATCACCTCCAGAGCGTCGTGGATATGAGACCCTTCGACCTGTCTACGCCAAACGACGCGAAGTAGCCAAAGCGATACCAAAGTTCTGGCCTATTGCGTTGATGAACCATCCATTAATTGGTTTCCAAGCCCAGCATAACATTGATCGCATTGCCTTGAGCTACCTGGAGGATTTGTGGGTGGAACGCGATCCAAAGGAACCGAGATGCTTCACTATCGAGTTTGTATGTTTTCCGTCGCGTTTTGCGTCACGCTGCTCACTCGCAGCGTAGCATTTCAAGCCAAACCCATACTTCACCGACTCTGTCTTGAAAAAAGAGTACAAGTATGTTCCACCGTCCGAAGCTGCTGATGAGCAGCCCGACGAGAACGGCTTAACTCCTTCGATGCTTGCCTTTGTGTGGGCTCGTGATGCCAAGCCTTTGGTACGCATACCGGCCACAGCTACTCTAAGATTTCCTTATCCATCGTTACTTAGGCCACCAAAATCAATTGGAAAGATCCTGAGAACGCATTGACAGCATTGCACCCGCGCGTTGAGGAAGAAGACACGGAAGAATCTGACATGCCTGCTGAAGCTGGCAGTTTCTTCAACTTCTTCGAGCTTGCCTCGGATCCATTCGACGTAAGTTGACTTGTGAGGCATGCGTGAGACAGGATTTATCTAGGTTTAGATTGGAACTACCATCGCCAACGAAGTCTTTGTTGAAGCTACCGATTACTTCCTTGGAAATGTCTCACCAGACGAAGTGGACTCCGAAGACGAGGAGAGCGACGACGACGACGACGAAGCCGAGGAAATCGACTTGGAAAAACCCAGACCCAAAAAGCAGAAAAAGGATTGAATGTACGCTCAGCAGCGTTTACATCCGTTACACATATATATTCAGCGCATATTTATTCTGTCTTGATAACGGTTTGCTTGACTGTAGTGATTTGCAGCACTGGGTAGTCTGACATCAATGTACACGGACAAAGACACTGGTTCTCAACGCTCTGTGAGATAAACTTGGAGTCTATTACGGTGACCGCAGGTGGCTCATCTAACCGACGTGCGAGAGCAGAAATGATAAAACGACGGCCGACGTTGTTACAATAAACTATATCGACTCATTCCAAGATTCTTCGGACAAGAAGGGGAAGGGAACTTGGTCCTTCGCCTGCAACTCTTGGCCGGATGACAAACGTCTGGAAACTTTCTATGTCGTACTGACATGAAAATGAAAATTGACGCAAGAGAACGACCGTCAGGGCCTAAGTGGGACGGTCTCAACGTGTGCTACAAAAATTATGCTTTTGTGCTCACTTTGATCTCAGCAGCTGCGAAATTTCTGCCCAAACAACCTCGCGGACTGGAACCAACGGTCATTGAGATGACAAGCGCCAAAAATCAAGCCCTCACCCTCGGCTAAAGGCGAAAAGGTCGCGATTGTTTCGGGTATTGCGTTGCAACCATCGCTCTGGTCGAAAAACATCGGCATCAGGTCCCCACGTGGACGTGTCCCGCTGAATCACATTGACCGGCATGGACAAGACGGTCCCCTTTGGTATAATGAGGTGTGGGTCAGTGGTGCCAGGCAGGGGGTTAGATAAGGGGACAATGGTGGTTTCGGCAGCCTAGAGGAGGTACTTTTAGCGGTGTGGGGGACGGAGTATGGACTGAGGGACCTGGTGGTGATTTTCTAACACAGGGGGGTGCATGCGCAACGTTTCCATGAAGAACGCGTGTAATAGCGGGAAATCGTTATTCAATGCGTCATATGATGGATCGCATGGGATTGACACCTCATCTCGAATAGCTTCCTGGCTTTCGGGATGCACGGCCAACTCATAGAAGAGCCACTGACGACGATTAGATTGCAGAGACGTCACTCGGTGGTAGGTCTACTCACAGCGATCGTAGCGGACACGGGCTCGTAAGCCGCAGAGATAATTGTCCGCATTTGCGCTGCCACTTGCTCATCATCCATACAGGGTGTAACAGATGATCTGTCCTCCCTCACTGATTGATAGTCAGTCCGTGCCGAGAGAAGAAAGAAAAGACCTTTAAGCGTACACATTAAGGACATCAAGAACTTGCTATCTGGGTCGTTGCTGATTTTGGCGTCTCTCAAGATGAACATGGCCAATTCTCCAAGCTCCTGGCGGGTTTTGCGGATAAGTTGTCCTTTCTTACCGAAGTGCAAGATCCATGGGGCAAACCAAAAAAGGGCACGCATATAGAACGTCCATCGCGTCTTCTCGTGGTTTGTGAGGCTATCTAAAGCATTTATCAGAGCATGCGGTTGACCGTTCAGGCAGCCGAAGTCGTGCGAGAATGCAGCTCTCCCGATGGTATCAAGCCTGTTCGAATACGTATGAGCGCTTTGTCGGCCACTTAATGGGGGATACATGCGCAAATCGACCAGCCCAATCCGTAATTTCAATCGTAATTTCAGTGGACTGGGAGTCATCCAATTTTTTTTGCCATTGAATGGCCATCTCCAACAAAAAATCAGAGGTCGCCAAAGGATCGAAGTGGTTCAAGTCACCTTTGTGGCGTTCTCATAAAACAGTGTGGTGAGGTGTCTCACGGACTGAGTGCTGAGACAACAGTCAGGTAGAATCCACTGTGTCATTCTGAGATCGAGTTACCTCAGTGCAGGTGCAACGGTCCTGCGTTGTCTCTCATGGGCTTCTTTCCCTGTGGAAAGAGGGTCGGGATGGACCGAATGATGATACGGAATTATGTCACCTTCCACCCAAAGAATACCTTTGCCGAGCAGTAAACGGAACCATGTCCTTACACCACCGGGCTTTGGGAACTGATACGTTCCTTCGCCGAGAATATAGCTGATGGCACGAGGATCAGCAATGGACAGAAGCTGGTGCTTTGGAGAATCATCTCAGTAAGGCGGACCGGATGCATAGAAAGACGAACACCGAATGCACCGGAGAACCGCACGACTTTACCAAACCTGCGATGCCACTCTACGTGGTGGGAACCGGGCGGGTCGTGATAGAGGATCTGCTCCTCCCCCCACAGCCACGAATGAGGTTTCGGGCCAGGGACATGCCGCAGGGCGAAGATGGCAGAGATTCTGAGGTAGATGAAGCGAAGAAGACATACGAGGACCAGGGCGAGGAGGAGATGAAAGCCTGAGGATGATGATAGCATCTTGGGGGGTCCGGCGATGCATTTGTAGACAGTTCTTATAGCTTGTTGGTTGTGGATGGGTGACGTGCGACATGGTCGAATGTGGCAAGTTGCAAGTTAAGGCAGAACGTGTCGGTCGAACGAGCAATGTCAACTGTTCATCGTCAAGAGTCACCCGCGAAGCCTCATATCCCCAGCCTCCGCCACCGCCCCAACCTCAACGTGGAAGATCAGACAGACGTTATGCGCCAGAAACAAATATCGTCTTCCTTGGATAGCATTCGCATCTCCCCGCGCGTCCCAACCATGGCACGACACTCGAGGAGAGCCTCGGATGCAGACGCACGCGACGAGGTGGAGCTGTCTCTCCTGTCCCAAGAGCACGACGATGCACACGACGATGCAGCCTCGTTTGGCACTGTTCACAAGAAAAAAAAGACCCTTTCCACAAAGGACAGAAAAGCAATGACATTGCTCATCGTTCTTTGTCCGTGCACTCCTTTCCGCCTCTCTCCTCTGTAGCTCACCTTCCTCAGACCTCATTCAAGGAGTTCCGGTGCGTAACGCGCGTCTTTGGTGAACCCGCTCTAATCCCAACACTCCAGTTAGGCCTTGCGCTCGGTATGCAAGCTTTCCTCTCTTAAATCTGTCACACTGAACCCTTGCTATTCGAGGCTCTGTACCGTTCATTCTACGAGAACATCTATCTTATTCGCAGCTTGGGGTGTTTGCTCTCTCCAATTATCCGTATTCTCTCAAGTTGCTGTGGTCGCCCATCATCGATTCCACCTTCCTTCCCTCTGTCGGTCGACGCAAATCATGGATTATTCCGATGCAAATCATAATCGGGTCCTTGATGCTCTATATTTCTGCAAATGTAGACAGATTATTCGAGCATGTGCGTTCGTTACCCCTGGCTTGTTTGCTCTAAACCTGAACCTCATCAGCCGGGAAACAATGTATACGAACTCACGTTCGTGTTTACCTCCCTTGTCTTCTTCTCCGCAACGCAAGGTGTGTATATCTGCCCCTCTCGACCTGTCGGTTAACACGTCCCTTTGCGGTAGACATCGCTGTAGACGGTTGGGCTTTAACTCTTTTATCCCAAGAAAATCTGTCTTTCGCTTCTACCTGCCAGACGATCGGTTTAAATACAGGCTTCTTTGCATCTTTCACAGTTTTCCTGGCGCTCAACAGCGAAGCATTTTCGTAAGTTCAATTTTCCCTTATGCAGTGTCTACTTACGTACTTTCCAGTCAAAAATGGGGGATACCACGTTTGACAATGAGCACATACCTTCAATTCTGCAGTCTCCTGTGTTTTGGTGTCACACTCTGGCTCGTCCTTTTCCAGAAGGAGGTATGTATAGTTTCAGACATCAATGCGTCGGTATTTCAACCCGTTGCAGGAGGCCGAGTCCCTTGATAATTCCGAAATGACGGTCTCGTCTGTGTACAAAACCATCTGGGACATTTGCAAGTTGAAACGTAGGCTCCGATCAAGTTGCAAGTGGTTGGTATCGTTGATATGACGCCCTTACAGACGTACAATCTCTCATTATCATGCACTGCTTTGCGAAAATCGGTTTCCAAGCCAATGAGTCGGTCACAAGTTTGAAGATGATCGAAAAGGGGTTGGGTCGCGAAGACCTCGCCATCGTTGTCCTCGTAGATTTTCCGTTTCAAATTCTGGGTGGCTGGCTCGCCGCCAAGTGGTCAAGTGGGGATAAGCCATTGCGCCCATGGATATGGGCATTTTGGCCAAGACTAGCTTTCGCTTTGATGTCCACGCTTATTGTTTATTGGTTTCCGACACCACCACTATCTTATGGGTTCTTCACATATTTGGTGATCCACACAGTCCTACAGGGTTTTGCATCGTGAGTGCCACTTCGTCTTGCAGTGATGTTTTCTTTTTTTGAAAAATACATTATTAGTACTATTCAGTTCGTAGGGATCACGGCCTTCCATACGAAGATCTCGGACCCTCTGATTGGGGGGACCTACATGACGGTGTGTCTCACGGTTTTCCGCAGTTTCCGCGGGAGTATTGATCTGTACAGTTGCTCAATACGTTTACGAACCTGGGAGGTACTTGGCCAAAGTATTTCGTTTTGAAGGGTTGGTCTAGCAGCACGAGCGATGGCGTCGACTGACCAAGTTCAAGGTGTGGATTTCTTCAGCGAGGCATATTGTAGAGTCAAAGATGCAGACACGGAGCTGCTCGTGAAAGGTACGAAAGATGTATCGCAGCAGAGTGCGAGAGGCTAACGAAGGGAGCAGCTGCTGAATGTGTGTCGGAACGAGGCAAAGAGCTCTGTGCTGACATCAATGGTGTGTGTGTGACGGAGCAGGACGGGTATTATTATGTCTCGGCGATCTGCGTGATCTTTGGGGTTTTGTTTCTAGTTGGATACGTTATTCCGACTGCACGGAGGCTGCAAGGTGAGTTGGTGTCGAGTCTGAGAGGCGTTTTGACGGACGGGCGTTGGCAGGGTTTCCTGTACATCGATGGCGGATTAGTATAGCGGAGTGACGAGCCTGCCCTAAAGAGGAGTTGGGGAGTATGTGATGCGGGTAATTAAACGCGACTTCATCTTCTCTTTCGTGTACACTCCTCGAATCAGTACAGTCCCCGTAAAAATGGCTACCACGACGATGCACTTTGGCCCAGAGTGGATGCGCGCAAAACCACACACATCAGCCCGTCACCAGCACCCGCCCTCGCCACCACCACTACAGTCGACTCAGGCTCAGCAACTCGGCGCATCGACCTACTCTGCACTCGTCACGCCCGTGGCCCAGGAACCCGACAAGCGCGATGAGTCTCGCCCGTTCAGATACGCCAAAGATGAAATGCTCAGAATCTATAAGGAGGGTGGCGGAAGAGGTGGCCTGAATCTCGAAGTAGAGCGTTGGGAGGGTATCGTCCGCGACGTTGGCACCGAGCCGGTTGGTCTCCGCGAAATGAACGAGGTGGAAAAGAAGGTCGGCACCGTTCCTGTATCATGTCCTGTGCCTCGTTCACTCACACGAGGCATTTAGCTTTTCGCTGGGCCTCTCAATTCCGAACTTCGTCGGCGACAATCAGCAGACTTGACAAATACATTGTCTTCGCCATCCGATAGACAACGCTTGAGCCATTCAAACTCTGCGACAAACAGTGCGATTCGTTACGGCCCTTTTGTGGGAAGGAGGAGAGACAGCACAGGTGAATATGAACGAGTCTTCTCTCTTTCGTCGCTAACGTTCATCCTCACAAGATCAACCTCCGCTTCCTCTGCCTCGTAAACTATCACTTTCAAATATACAAGGTGGTACACTAGCATCACCTCGAGACGCGCTTCCTTCACCTCGTAACAGAATCGGCGCTTTTGGCTCTGGTTTCGATGGCGTTCTCAACAGTGGTGACTCTTGGTCGAGGAAACGATCTTCTGCTGGTGTGGCTGGGATTGGTGGTGGTATATTAGCACGAGGAGAAGGCAAGGAAGAGGATGCTCGGTATTCAGAAATCAAGGAGGAGGAAGAAAGTACCACTCATCACTCGACCAATGTTCACGATGGCGATCCGGCTACCGTTATGGACCCACCCTCTTCTGGGCCCGACGTGCCTCCGTCAAACTCGACACCGGACGGCCTGCTTTCTTCGTCGGATCTCGACTCAGTTGGCCAGGGCATGGCAGGGATGAGTTTAGAAACGCAGAATCAACCTAATGCGAATCCACAGGTTTCATCCACGACAAATCCTCTCCCATCTGGCCCACCTCCTGGTTTAACTGATCCTGCAAGTATTGAGTGGTCATACTTGGACCCTCAAGGTCAGGTACAGGGTGAGTGTGCCTTCAGGTCAAGTCATCGCTCCGCAATTAATATGATGATAAAATATAGGTCCTTTCCGGGCTGATGTGATGCAGAAATGGTTTGATGATGGTTACTTCGCCCCCGACCTACTCGTGAAGCGTACTCACATCGACATGGACTGGGTAGCTGTCGGGACACTCGAAAGGCGCGCAGCCGGGGCGAACATCTTTCTCTCCCAGATCTCCAGCGGTCCACCGGGCCTTCCTATTCATACAGAATCGCCGAAGAGCTATTCTCCAGCTCACGAGCAAAGCATGTTTAATGGATACCAGCCTGTCCCAGCCCGGACCTTACGGCCCACTTTGGATTCATACCTGAATGGTACTTCTCCTTCTGAATCACCTTCATCGTCCCTTGGTGCCGGCAGGTTTGGAAACGGCTCTCCAGACCCGTCCACGTTCGGCGGCAGAGCAGGAAGCAATGTCTACCCCAGCGATTCAACTTTTGGAAGTCGGACCTTTGGAGGGCGACCAGCGTTTCAAGATCCAGTGTCGGATGCACGTACCCTCAATAGCAATTCCATGGGAAGGGTGCCTACACTTGACACGTTTAACGCTTACAGTGGAGGTGGCGATAGTTCCCCTTGGTCAGCTGGGCCAGGGCAGATCGGCCAGAGCTTTAATGACAATGAACAGCATCCTTATTCCAACGGGTTCAACGGTATAGGGTCTGGGATGATAGGCAACCCCTTACCTGTCAACCATATCCACAGCATTAATCAGGAACGTTTTGGCGACACGACGTATAGCGGTATGGGCGGTCTTGGTGGTCATCATGATTCCCCAATTGCGCGTCAGCCACCTGAGGTTAATGGGATATCGTTCAATAGTA
The DNA here is from genome assembly GCA_038093535.1 of Boletus reticulatus. Taxonomy (NCBI): domain Eukaryota; kingdom Fungi; phylum Basidiomycota; class Agaricomycetes; order Boletales; family Boletaceae; genus Boletus; species Boletus reticulatus. The sequence continues at coordinate 674,945 of JBBPSJ010000001.1, forward strand.
GCACGGTGAACGGCCTTGGGTCCCAATTTGGTGCACCAGCACAGTTCTCGCAGTCTCCCTCTGTTTCCTATGCAGTACAACATCGCCAGTCCGTTCCACCATTTACGGATCTATTATCACAGACACCGGAAGCTCCCAATATCGCTCAGACGCCGATTTCTGCTGTACAACCAAACAGTGTCTCACCGTGGACTGCAAATACCAGGTCTTTCGAGCCTCCCGCCGCTCCTTCACCCGTCGTGCCACCTGTCCGACTCGAGGCTCCAGAATGGGTAACACCCCAACCGGCTCCGCCAGTTGACCCTTCCCCTTGGTTGACGGCCTCAATGACAGTTGTAGACGATGTATGGAGAGAAATGCCTGGCCCGAATAGCCTTACCTTTAGCAACCTCGGACAACATAACAAACAGCAACAGCAAGAAGAGGAGGGGGTGGATGATGTTGTCATTCCACCCTCAGAAGAACCTCTTCCACCCGACCCACAACCAGTACAGACCGAGTCAACGAACGCTGTGTCCGCCACTGTAACGGCTGCACCCTCTCATCCTGTTACGCCAATAATCACTCCTACTTCTACCTTACAAAAGGCAAGGCGAAAGTCGACAGCGCGCGATGTTCAGGCTCCCGCACCGAAGATAGCGCCTCCAACTGTTACAACTACCGTCAAGGATCAAGCCCCTACCCTTACACTTCCAGCTGCTCCAGTAAAGCCTGCCTGGGTTGTCGAAGACGATTCCAAGAAACAAAAGGGGGCAGGAGCGACGATGAGCTTGAGGGAAATCCAAGAAGCGGAAGTTAGGGAAGCCGAGGCGCGCAAGGCTGCCGAGAAGGAGCGAGAACGTCTAGCTCGTGCCAACGCTGTTACTAGTGGCAATTCTGTCGCCGAGGAGGGACAACTATTTACATCTTCCTGGGGTCTGCCTACATCACAAGTAGGTGTGCGAAATCAGATACCACCCAGGGAGACATCGACGAACAGCCCCATATCCGCGACACCCGGTGCTCCAGTATGGACGAATGTAGCTCCTACACCCACAGCGAAGAAGACCATGAAGGAGATTCAGGAGGAGGAGGAAAGGAGGAAGAAGCTGGTTGTCAAAGAGAGCATGGCGTCTGCAACCGCACGTCGGGGGTACGCAGAGACTACTGTCAAGGTATACCGATGAGTCTTGATACTTCTGAACTATTGCTGATTTTGCGCAGGTTATACCTAGCGCCCAAGCCACAGTCAGCTCCTGGACGACCGTGGGTCCCAACGGCAAACCGACTGCTCCTACAACGAATACACCTCGCCCAGCAGTGAACACCACTCTCAACAATCCCACACCTGTAACGACACTACGCACCAATGGTACGGCAACCCGCCAGGCAGTGGCCACAACCGTGAAAGTTGCAACCCCGCGCGTTGAGGATATCCCCCCTACACCATCGCATGACTTTGTGAAGTGGCTGGGCGAGTCGATCAAAGGATTGAATACCTCGGTCAATCGTAAGTGGTCTGAGACCCATTTTGGCTAGCACGGGGGTCTCATGTCTCGATCACACCAGTGGAGGAAATAACCTCGATGTTGCTCTCTTTTCCTCTGGATCCTGATCAGTCGACTATCGAAATCATATCTGATCTCATCTACGCGAATAGTACGACTCTTGACGGCCGTCGGTTTGCATCGGAGTACGTCAACAGACGAAAGGCCGATGCCGCAGCCCGACGTGGGACTGTAGGTAGTTCGGGCCCGAGCAACAAGGCAGTATCCATTGCTGATGTGGTGAAGACGCAACCAAAGCCCGCACAGCAGGAGTGGGGGTTCAAAGTGGTAAATAAGAAGAAGAGGGGTGGTCGATCGTAAATTGTGGTGTGGCCTATTCGAGTGTATGTTCAGGTGACTGCTTGGATAGCACCTTCCAACTCATAAACATCGCTGGAATTTTGAAACGCCCAGGAAGTAGCATCGCTACCCATTGATACGACAGCATATCTGACAAGCCCGAAAGGGAGAAATGTCTAAATAATACTACAATACATCTAGTTTCTATGAGATAGATACATCGTATTCAACGAGCGTGTCTGTGCATAATCATCAACATCCAATCTCATCTAGAGGTGCGTGTCATAATCGTTAGGAAGAAGTATCTTGGTATATCTTGACGCTCGATACTTCCCAGTCTGTCCAATGGATCTGAATACCGAAAGGCAGGTCAACAGGGTAGACGACTCACAAGCTTCTTGGAATGATGATCCGCTCGCTTGTACGAACTGTGCGCATGTCGCAAATCCAGTTTGCTGTTGACAACTGACTGACTGTCCGGGTACACCAGTGCCACCCCAGACACCCTCAGCCCAATCACCGCTGCACGCTGTTCGTCACAACTTTTGCCTGAAAAGCGGACGCTACGCTTACCAAAGTGTGGTATCGAACACCACGTTGTTGTTCTTGAACATGTTGGCGATGTTACAAGAATTAGAGTTTGGCCAGAACGCCATGGGAGTAGGCCAGGTTTGCGGTTCTGGTGCGCCGGCCGTGATATCGTTGGGTATTGAACCTCTCTGAAAATACCATATCTTAATCCCCACGTCGTTCACCCAATACACTGTCCAAAGTTCATTACCTATGATATAGGCACGTGCAGACCACTTACTGGCGTAAACACCGCCACCGACGGTGTTGAAACCGCTGCCAAAGCTAGTATTTCTAGAGGAACGCACGCCGCATCCTTCGTTGTTTGACTGGGAAGCAGAGCAATCTGTCCCTCCCACGATAGTGCCCGTGATGCCTAGCAGAGTCGAATTGGAGGTAGAGATACTGCACCCAACACCGGTGTGGATCGTGGCTTGATTATTCGTGTAATTGTTGACGCCTTCCACGATATCGATCTCGCCGTTATTGGGCCAGTCGGGTCCGTCCGTCCAGAAAGCTGTTGCACTCGAGTGTCAGTTCCCGCGCGATGGGTGAAAGCAAAAGAAATGATATGCACCAGGCCATGTCCCACAGCCCGTGGGCATATGGACGGCATCAAGAATCACCAGCCCCTCCGTGAACGACAACTTTGTGGTGATCCTCACGCTCATCCTGTTATTCTGTACGGTGGGTGTTGTCTCTACCCTCATCACCGCATTTCCAGCTTGGTTGATTTCGACAAGTCCGGCATTCTGTGCTGTGCTTTGATCTACGTATTGGACGCTTCCATGAGTTGGGTCGGCTGCATTGAAAAAGGTCCAGCCGTCGAAGAAAGTGGAGCCCGAATACATCGCGATCGGTTTCCAAGGTGAAGACGGGACAGAAGTAGCGGAGGGTTGAGAGCCGCTTGCTGTAGACGTGCCGCTCGGAGAAGAAAAGGTGTCATTTCCACTGGAGACGACGACACCGCTGCCACCGTTTGAGACACAGTAGACGTTCTGTGTTGGTGCAGAACCAGGCTGCGCAACCAGAATTCCACTGAAAGCCAAGCGAAGATCGCGTGCTAAGCTGGAACTGTGCTTAATGGCGACCTTGTGTGCATGAGAGAAGAAAGAGTCGCGGGCAACTGTAAGTGGCGGGAAAAGGGAGAAAGTGGAGAGCGAGAGAGCGAGAAACAGCGATACGTGCATCGAGGTTGACGAGCAGTTTGATCGAGCTGAGATGCGTGGCGTGCGGGACACTAGCGCCGTTGGTAAAGAGAACAAGGCTGAAAAATAAAAGGCTGCGGGTGGTAGGGTTCGGTCAACGAACTCTCGGCGTAGCCTTTGGCCCCACGATGTCTAATAGCAGGTGAAAAGCAGTCGTCTAGGACACCTGGGGCCAAGATTAGTATCACCACGAGGTACGACGAAAATAACGGGCCCAGGGAGCGCAGAAAGAAAGAAGGGGTGGGGGTGACAAGACGAGAGACACGACGCACCGGATCCTTATCTGGGAGAGGCAGGAAAATGGTTTGAAAAGCGGGCGAAAGCCGAAGTCCGGGTATCGCGCGGTGGGGGTGAACACGAGGCAGCGGGCAGCTCAACTGATCACCGCCGTGCCAGAGCCAAAGTCACGATCTTTTTTATCCATCCTATTGTCTCGCGAGTAGATGTAACAAGAAACCAAAACGGCGTCGACAACACAAACACCATAAAATAGTCACACCCCGTGACACGAAACAATGGTCCGAATGAAATACGACACGTTGCATCCCTCAGTGGTGTGATCCGGAAAACGCTTCTCGCACACTCCTCCTCAGCTCCTCGTGTTCCCTTCCATTCGAGCTCCCTAGTGACGACCCCCCAACGTGCGATCCAGTTGCACTTCGCGGGAGTCCACCATCAATGTCACCGTCTACAAACTCGAGAATGCGCCTCGCGAGCAGCTGTATCTCCCCCTGCCCTTCACCTGCCTCCGTGTCCGCGTACGATTGCGAAGCAGAATGATGTGACCGCGGTGTACCGATAGAAGACGTTGGCGTTGGCGTTCGTGACGATGCAAGCTGGCGAATGGGTGGGTTCAACAGGCCAGAATTTCGTATGTTGCTGATCAGTTGCGGATCTACAGAGAATCGTCACTCAGCATGATCCGGAACCAACCCAACCCCATACCTCCGGACTCTAACAGTTGCACGATCGTCCAGACAGCAATATGTTGGAACGTCGCATCAGGGCTTGTCAGGAAGTTATAAAGGTATCGATGCATTCCGCCGTCGGGCTTGTCCCAGACCTCATTAAATGCCGAGTAGTCGTCTGTGGCAGTCCGCCCATCTGAAATCAATCGTTCAAAGACCCTTTTCAATCAGTGAGTGGTAAGCATACCCTTGGAAGACAGATTGCCTAGGGCAGCAGCACTATTGCCCTGTACCTCGGAGCTAGGTGAATTGGTCAGAGGAATGAGGACTTCGCAGATCCCCATCTCCAAAAGTTGTCCCTTGAGTTCGTCTACATAATATTAACTTTATGTCATCCCATCGTCGAAAACATCGCCTACCGCTCAAGGCTAATACAGCGACACACGCCGTCATCTCGCTCTGGACGTTCATCGGTACTTCGAGAACGAGCTCCTTGATCGATTGTATGGCTCCAGCCTTGACAATGGCCAACTTGTTCTTTTCTGAACTAGCAGCGAGATTACGCAGCGTAGAAATCGCGTGACATTGTACTTCTTCGTTGTCTTTGAACGCAAGGAGATTGATCAGGGGTTGAAGAAAACCGGATTCGATGATCGGCGACTCGTTCTGTGGATGAATTGAGACATTGCGGACGCAGGCAGCAGAGGACAGGATGAGGGGGAGATAAGTCGACTGCAGAAGGCGCAGGAGGGAGTTGAGACCGTCAGCCTTGACGATTTCTAGTTGGTATTTCTCTGCGACGATACCCAAAGGTTAGTGGCCGGCACGGGATATGCAAGATGTAGATTGACCATCACTGGCAAGATTGCGGAGTGCCAACGCAGCCTGGCATTGCACCTTGAGAGAGGGACTATCCATCAGCGCAACTAGACTCGTGACCAATTTCGGCTCAGTCTGGGCGAGTTTCTTGCGGTTCGCGCCGTCGACGGCGATATTGCTCAGTGCCGTAGTGCAGTAATATTGTACATCCGTGTCCATGGAGTTGAGCAGACTGACCAATACAGGGATAGCACCCGCATTGACGAGCTGTTGGCGATTCTCATCTGCACGAGGGCTTCAGCACTGCGGGTTGCTGGGACTCTCGTCGTGCAGAACCACACACCAGAATGTGTCATGTTAAGGAGGGCCCCGGTAGCATTGCGCTGAACTCGCATGTCCTTGGAGCGTGCGAGGCGAGTAAGCGGGACAAGAGCGCCAGACTTTGCTATCTTTGTCTTGTTGTCGTCTACACGTGGAGGTGAACGAGGAATGGGGGTAAGGTCATTCATGAAAGACAGACATGGCGTCGTACACACCATGTGTTGCAAGATTTGTTACACAGCCGACGGCGTTGCATTGAACCTCTACGTTTGGACTGAGCATCTGTCTAATGAGGGGTTCGAGGCCGCCAAGTTTGACGATGAGGAGCTTGTTGTCAGCTGCGGGGAGTGATCCACATGGGTTAGATGCAAGAAACACGAGCGAAACATACTGTTTACTGCCAGGTTACCGAGGGCAGCACTAGCGGCACGTTGAACCTCGGTGTCTTGGCTGGAGAGAAGGAAGAGTATAGGATCGAGCGTGTCGCGACCGACAGGGCGGACCTCCTTCTCTGTTATCTCTGCAAATGCCAGTGCAGCACTACGTTGGAGGTCAACATTGTCTGAGAAAGAGAGAGTCGTTAGGGCGGTGAGAGGCGATCCCTGGAAGAAATTGGTTGTCATGCGATCTGAGAGATGCGATCTAAGACATGTTGGGAAAGAATAAATGCAGCACATACTTTCGAGATACTGGAGTAAGTCGGCGACTGCTTCACGTTCGTTCTCTAAAAGGAGGGGTTCGTATTGTTGAGATCTGCGTGAACGGACTGCGAAAAACGGGTCAGAGTAACAATGGCAACTATATGCGCGGTGCACGTACAGCAGGACTCGCAGCAGCTGCTCACGACGCCCATTGTGGAGGAGTGAGGAAGGAAAGAAGGAGTGACCTTTAACTTGCATTTGCGGCGCGAACCCAAGTGGAAAACGTTACATACCGTGGGAATATGATTCGCAAATTGCCGATGTTACAGGTATTCTAACCCTAACCCTAATTGTTTTTGTTAACTTCGATGGCAGAGCCCTCCTGGCAAGTACAGATACGCTTTCGTCTCGCAGAACGCAATGCCAAGCAGAACGCGTTCGCATCCATCATCGAACAGTGTCTGTATTCATTCTTCTCCCCGCTGTAAATCAACCCGCTCATCCCAGCAGATCGCAGACTAGCACAACAGACCAAGCTGCTCAAGGAGCGCAATGCGTCCCTCCTCAAGGCCGTCGGTTCAGTCCGTGCCAATCCATCCAGCTCGACGGTATACATACCCGGCACGGCATCTGGCGAAGAGTATGTCATCCCCTCACTCACACCCCTCGTTCACCAACGTCCTCTCCGTGAAGGAACCCCGTACGCGCTGCCTACATGGCATCCCTCGAGTCTCAGATATCTTCCCTCCGTGACGAACTCGCATCGGTGTACAAGACACAGGGCCAGAACGCTCAGCGCCTTCTCGCAATGAATGAGACACTACGCGAAAAAGAGGAGCTTTCTCGCATCGAATCAGAGAACCTTCGCAAAGCACGGGAGGAAATCGACCGCCTACGAAGGAAGGTCGACCAACACAGTGAGCTGATGGTAGAAAAGGATCGCACGGCACAAGTAAGCGCCCTATTTCCCGCCCCCAACATGGTCCATAATATCCCTTGGATAGGTTCTTCACGATGAGATCAACACGCTTCAGCTTGAGCTCGGTCAGATCGAAGAGCGTAATCAGATCCTCACAAAGGACAACGCCAAACTTCTTCAGCGCTGGCTTGACGACAAGCAGGCGCAGGCTAACAAGATGAACGAAGCGATGGATTTTTACGAAGACATGCGCTCGCGACACCAGGCTGTTGTTAACTGGCGCGCTACTGACGGTCCACAAGCACCTCCCTCTGGCACGCCGTCGGGAAACGGAGTGCGTCCGGGGGAATCGACCGAGCCGACGATGACGGATGGGCAAAGATCTCGGCCGCAGACGAATCAGGATCAGAGTCCGAATGGCTAATCGTGGACGACTAGATGTTTTTTTGCTCCTTAGTACCCTCTACTATACCCCTTCATCGTGACCACACACAAACAAGTAGCATTCGGATGGAACCCATCCTCTACAGAGGATATATAAAGAAGTAAACTGAGTTGTGCAGACGAAATCGAAGTCGAAACACGTTAACCTTGGAACAACAAGATAGGAAATCGGAATGGTAGTGCGACAGATGGGAATGGCGGACAAGGAAGGACAAAAGTATGGATGACAGTTCTGATACCATACATAACTTCGTTCATCTGTTTTGGTTGGGAACTTGGAGAATTGGGAAACGTAACAAACCGTGGAGAAAATGAGTTGTTTGACTCTGGAAGCAATTTCATGACAGAAGCATGACGATGAATGGATCGAAAGAATATAACAATGCAAAGTAGCATCCATTTCAAGCACCCTGGCCCTCTGTGCCAGGCTGGGCAGCTTGTTGGCTGTAATATCCTAATCATGATCATCAGCCGAATTCGCCAACTTTTCATAAAACCTTACCACCCCAGTAGTTGGAATAGTACGAACTAGGGTCTCCGGTGGGCCATTGGGCCTGAGCACCCGGAGCAGCGGCGCCCGCCGCGACAGATCCATCTGTTGCACCTGGCTGACTAGCTCCAAGTCCAGTGCCAACGGCGCCGGGAGCGGCCTGTGGCATGCCTGGGCTTCCTGGGTTGCCAGCGCCAGCGGGCTGATTTGGGAACCCAGGGTATGCACCAAAACCGTACTGTCCATAAGTGTTGGGCTGTGGCATGCCATACATGGGCTGTAAAAATACGAAACTGAGGCGAATGATGAAAAACAAAGTAAATAAGGTTTACGCACCATGTTGCCATACGGTGCCGCTGTGGGAGAAGGGCTCATGGTACTGGGTTGCACAGTCGCACCATCGGCCCTATCTTTGCCCCAACTACACTTGATCGGCCTGCCATGCACCATTTGACCTTGCAGTTGGACGATCGCCATGGCAGCATGTTCGTGTGTGTCGAGCTTAACGAACGCAAAGCCGCGATCAGCTTGCATACGAATCTCGGAAAGATAGCCGATAGATTGGAACAACGGGATAAGGTCGGCCTGGGTGCAGTAGGGTACCAAGTTACCGACATAAACTGTCGTGTTGTAAGAAGGCGTTTGCTGGACTACAGACTCGTAGGAGAGGGGACCACCCTGGAAATTGATTGGTGCAGGTGCAGTACCGAGGGTTCCGGTGGGACGGGGAGGAGGTACGGTTCCTCCCTGAGTTTTTTGATTCGCCCAATTGACACGGATGGCGCGGGAGCCGAGCCATTCCCCATTCATGGTAGCGATTGCCTGTTCAGCGTCCGTCTTGTCCCTGAAGGCGAGGAAACCGTAACCACGAGATTTGCCAGAGTTCATGTCCCACATAACACGAGCATCGGACAAGGTGCCAAAGGCGCTGAAAGCCTTGGCGAGAACCTCGTCATTGACTTCGGGGGAGAGATCGCCGACGAAGACATGGTAATGACCGGTGGTGTCCTCCTTGTTTTGCTGACCTTGGTAAGCCCAGTTGACACGGATTTCTGTGTCGAAAATTTTGCGACCATTGAGGGTCTGCAAGGCGGTCTCGGCAGCACGCATGTCGAGGTACTCGACGAAGCCATAGTTGAGGCCGCCATGCTGGTAGTTGCGGTCTGGGATGATTTTGACATGCTGGACTGGGCCAGCGACGGCAAATATCTCGGTAAGCATGTACTCGGTTACCCGAGGGCTCAGGTTGCCGACGTAGAGATGGGCGCGCCGCTGTTGGATGGGGGGTCAACGGGGAAGGGGAGAGATGAGGGAGAGCATACTGGGGCTTCGGCTGGGCCACCCATGCCTATAGGGTTCATGACTTAATAGAGAGACTGAGAGTGGGTGAGATGTTGTGTTGGGAATGCAGACAAGGCTACGCACAGGAGGAAAGAGATAATCTGATGAGACGGAGAGAGGAGAGATAGAAAAAGACAGACGGAAATGAGAAATAGAGATTAAATGAGAAAAAGAGAACACAGAAGACGGAGAGAAGAGGACGGAGACAAGTTTCGCTCGCTCCCTCGCACGCAGTCGACAACAGATCAAGTCAACGTACGAAGACCACAGCCACATTACTAGACAACAACCGGATAAAACCGACTACTACTTGGTACTACTTCGTAGGCACGTTCAGCAACACATTTCCACCGCTGCTCGGGATGTACGACACGTTCCCGTTCCCAGACAGCGACTGCACAATCGCCTTGCTCGCCTCAATCTTGCGCAGCGCCAGGAACGCATCCCCCGCCTTTTCCAACGCCTTCGACACCGTCGCAGCCGCCTCTGCCTCCCCCTCTGCGCGGATAACAGCCGCTTGACGCTCTTGTTCAGCCTGCAGTCCCATCAGCGACACGCCCTGCACCACCTTACCATGCTCACCTTCTCCACGATAAACTTGGCTCGCTCAGCATCTGTCCCCGCATCAGTTGGCCATTCCTACTCACTCTCGTCTACTCACCTTGTTGTGCTATTTGTTTGGCTTCGACAGCCTATAACGTTTTAGATCCTCTTTCTCCATCATCGTTCACCACACACCTGTGTAAACTCCTAAAAAAAAGGACATGTTAACCTCCACACTTGTGCATTTCCGAACGAACCCACTTTTCCAAACGTCAAATGTGTGATCGACACGTCTTCCAACTTGATGTTGAATTCTCCTGCACGCTGCAATAGGTCCGCTCTTATTCTTGACGACACCACCTCTCGTTGCGTGATCAACTCGGCTGCATCAAATTGTGCAACAATGGCTTTTAGTACTTCATTCCCGATAGAGGGAAGAACACGTTCGTCGTAGTCCAGACCCAAGCTCTGGTAAATCTTGGGCAGGTCGTCCGTATCGGGCCGTGAGAGCACGCGCAATGTTATGGAGACCATTTGCAAGTCCTTGGAACCCGTCGTGGTCGAGATATTCTGGTCACAGTCCATCAATAGTGTCACCGGCGAACGCAACCTAGATACTTACCCTAGGCTTAATACGACAGTCGTACAGAATAGCCCTCTGCAGCCAAGGTATCAAGAAGTGGGTTCCTTCGCCCGTTGCCTGAGAGTGTCACTGTGTCCTTGATTACTGGTAGGAGAGAGAGAGTAGAGCATACCTTGTCTTTTACACCTGAGAAACGATCAAACATGACTGCTCGGAAACCCCCAGGCACATCATAAATGCTCGCCTGCACGGCTGCAAACGCAATCCCCAACGGTACTGCAGACAAGAACGTGAGCTTGTTCGTTTTTTCACGATTCAAACAGTCAATTTACCCAATAGACGAGTCGCAGCTTGTGGAAGAGCCATGTGGGACAATGCTAAATCGCAAGCAGTGCTTGATTTGGCCGGTTATTATGTAGGCAACAAACATGGAATAAACAGTAGTAACCTCATATCGTCAGGTCTCCTCTTCTATCCGCCTCTCCCCCTTCCATTCTTGCAGAATGACTTCCAAATTGCATCGCCCGTTTTTTCCTCATGCTTACCCCCACAAGCCCTACCTTCCTTGCTGCGAGCCGCAACAACGTCTTATCCCCCATCCCGACATCCAGCCGTGGGTCTAGCTTAAGATGAACCGGTAGTCCTGCAAGGAACGACACGACAGAAAGCGAGAGAAACGGATGTCTTGTCTCTTTTCCGTGCGAGGATATAATCCGGTCATCGCGCCCCAGATTGCGTGTGGGGATGCGATCGAGTTCGAGTTGCAGCTGGAATACAGATATCTGTATACTTACAGGACAGAAGAAGTGGGCCAACGGGGCGCACCTCGTCAATCACGCCTTGCCACCCCCGTGTTATGAAGACGCTCCGGTGGCGGCCATACCCACCAAGCAACTCATCTGATCCTAGTCCACTGAGAAGGACTTTTGCGGGGCTCGTGTATGGTCTGTATTCCGAGGATGAACCATCGCGTACGCGACCCATACCCCGTGAAGCAAAGTACAGTGCTAAAGCAAGACTCTATCACTGAGCATGAGACAACACTCAAAAGTACAAGCCATCCACGCACCAGGTCCATGACAGTCCTGCTGGGATACATCGTTGCCTCCACTACTGGCCTCCCAGCTCGACTTTCCTGTTTTATGTAGGTATAAAAAATCAACTTTCCTAATACCATCCCATTTACCTCGTACGGAATATCAACTTCAACCTTGGACTGCTTTCAACACCCAGGTGAAGCTTTTGGCGGCGCGACTTACAAAGTTCCATACCCTCCCTGGACATACTCTTTTGAGTTCCTCCACCTCTTGGAGACCTGTTATCCTATCTGGAACCATGTAGGATGGCGAGTCTTTGTCATCATCACCACTGGGACCGACTTCTAACTTCCTGAAATATTGTTTTTTCTTCTTTTTAGGCAGCGCTCCGATGTTGCCATCCAATTGAACTTGTTTTTTGCGTGGGTTCTCAAAAGCCACATTTAACAAGTCAATCGGTTCGTCCAGCGAAATGTGTCTCAAACCGAAACATAATTAACAGCATTATAGTGTCCATAAACGTCTTTACATACCGGTGTGCGAGGAAGGCCAACATGGTGGAGTCGATTCCTCCGCTGAAAAGAATAGCAACTTTTGCATCCCCCGCATCCCCCGTGGGTACTCGTGGGATATCCCTTACACGCAGCATTACACTATCATCTAGATGAGAAATGAGTTGCTCTACGGCCTCCAGGAGGAGTATAGGAAGAGAAACGGCGTCAAGGCCATCTATTCTTGGGAGGTTATCAGGTGGCAGTGACTGATTGACTATCTTGACCGCACCCTAGTATCGGCAAAAGGATAAGCAGAAAAACGCCAGGACAATTGTACACATACGAATGGTGCATGTTCACCGCTTTCCCGGGGTATGACAATGAAACTGTTATAGAAATCAGTTACAAACTACAGTGACGCTTTTTGTTCTATCAGGTTCTGGAGGATACAAGTCAGAGTGGCATACATTTCCAGGCTCACGTAGCGTGTCGAGATTGAGGACAAATATCCCGTCAGTAGAGAGCTCCTCGAATTCGTATGCATCATCTTCGCCAACCGATACAGATGCAAGAAGGAAGATCGGATTGGTCAAAGTAGGCTTGTGTATCAATAGCGATCGTCGACCAAGGGGATCGCGCGCAAAATACAGCTTCTTTGACGAGCCCTGCACAGTATAAGATAATGTGGAACTGACAGCCAGCTCTGAGGCAGACCTGATAAAACACGAACGCATATCTGATTGTGGAGAATGTGTAAAATGCGCCCAGGGATGAGCTGCAGAACCTACGGTCCCTCGATGTTTCCGACAATTTCCGAGATCGAACGTGGCTCCGATGCGCGCTGGAAGCGTTCAAAGACTTTCTGACCATCATTGTCGGCGGGATCTATCTTTGCATGATCAGCGCTTCAGGCTTGATGATGAAGAGCTTGTGCAGTCCCTACCTCCAGGCCCTCGAAGACCTAAGTATGCAGAGCGATCAGCACCGACTGGGTTCAAACGTTGACGACTGATTTACATACCTCGCCATTCCAACATAGCACGTCCCCACTCTCCGTATGAGGCTGTACGATTGGTGTATTACCTCTCAACCGAAGCTCAGAGGCATAGAATTCCAAGACACACTGCCCCGAAATCTCGGGGGAGCTACATGGCGCGCTGCGAAGGGGGAAGCTGATGTACATTGTGTGTTGTGCATCCGGACCTACACAATACATGTTTTCAAGGTTTAAAGTCGAGCATATAACTGGAGCTGTCGAGTTAATGGGCCCACCTCGAGGTGCGTTTGCACGCTTTAATCTGTTCGATATGATACGGAATGCATCCTCATCTACAGCGACGAGGCCCTCGCAGGTTGTGCGCAAAGAGCAGAAGATCCCGCACATGGAGGAAGGTGTCGGAATGAGGTAAAGTCCATGGATCGATCCACTCTCATACTATTTAATCACAACACAGGTTACTGAAGGCCATAACAAGAAAACTTCATTTTACTTCTGCAATCATACAAAGCTAACTTTATCGTGCGCTCGCCCTGTTACAATCGCTGCTTGACCACGGATAAGTAGAGTCTAGAGGCATACAAGACTAGCATATGTGGAGGCATATTTAGGCGGAGTATGTGCTGGCGGACACGTTCCCGCCACGGCCAGTCCAGTTGACGTCTGGGCAGCGTCGTGAGTACGGATAGTCGGTAATAATTGAAAACATACGGATGTCTTCGCCTTTCTTGAGCCTCGCATTTTCTTTCCCGGGGAGGACACGGAAGGTGTGTGCGCCGAAATAGTCACGCTTTAAGGAATACCACGGGTTAGTGAAGATTCTATCAGTACATCTGGAATACGTACCTGACCCTGGATTATGTTCGCGGGAACGATTTCACTCCTGTAACCATCGAAGAAAGCAAGAGCGGTGCTGAAGGCAGGGGTAGCTATGCCCCAGAGAACGGCCTGAGCAATAATACGTCTCCAACCAGGTTGTGCCTTGTGGACGGCTACGGAATCGAACATGTAATAGATTGAGAAAGTACCAAATTGGTCGAACATACCCTTGTTGAAGAAGCCGTCGAAAAGGAGGGATTCCAGTTGAGGATTCTTTTCGTAAGCAGAAGTGATATCGCTAAGGAAAACACTCTGCACACGCGTCAATTAAGATGGTTGTGGTGTGTGATGCCTTGGCAAACCTTGATGATGCAACCACCGCGCCACATGCGGGCAATGCCTGCATAGTTCAGGTTCCAATGCAGCTGCACCGCACATTAATAAATTCGTATCTCTCGATAGTGGATCGCGAACCTCCTTGGCAGTCTCCCTCATAAGCATGAAACCTTGTGTATACGAGATGATCTTGGATGCGTAGAGAGCCTGTTCAAGATCATCGATAAACTGTTGCTTGTCGCCACGGAAGGGCTCCTTCTGTGGCCCAGCAATGACCTTGCTTGCGCGCACGCGCTCGTCCTTGATAGCAGACAAGCAGCGTGCGAACACAGCCTCACCAATCAAGGTAACTGTATGATAGCATCACATTCATCATCAGATCAGAAGTCGGTAGCTTTGTGTGACGTACCAGCGGTGCCAGCATCGAGAGCAGCAATGGCTGTCCACTTGCCAGTACCTTTCTGTCCAGCTTGGTCCAGGATCTTGGTGACGAGGGGAACGCCATCATCGTCGTTAAACTTGAGAATATTCGCGGTGATCTCGATAAGGAAGGAGTCGAGGACACCTGTGTTCCATTTCTCAAATATCTCTGCAATCTCGCGCTCCTCAAGGCCAAGACCACGTTTGAGGATGTCGTAGGCTTCGGCGATCAATTGCATGTCACCATATTCGATACCTGTAATCGAATCTGAGTGTCGAGAATGCAGAAGGGGAGGTAGAACAATATACCGTTGTGCACCATCTTGACATAGTGTCCGGAACCGGTCTCGCCAACCCAGTCGCAGCAGGGCTCACCCTTGACTTGAGCAGCAGTAGCCTGGAAAATTTCTTTGATGGCCGGCCATGCGTTGGGGGAACCACCTGGCATGAGGGAAGGGCCGTACCGAGCGCCCTCCTCGCCGCCGGAGACACCCGAGCCAACGAACAAGAGGCCCTTAGCCTCAAGTTCCTTGGTGCGGCGGATGGAATCGGGATAATGTGAGTTACCACCGTCGATGATGATGTCACCCTCCTCAAGGTAGGGCTCGAGCTGAGAGATGAAACCGTCGACTGCAGGGCCGGCCTTGACGAGGAGAATGATCTTGCGCGGACGTTTGAGCTTTGCGACGAGCTCTTGGACGGAGTGTGCGCCTTGGACCTTGGTACCTTGGAGGGAAGAATAAAGGGGGGATACGGGGGGTGTGATATCATCGCTTACCTTTGGCCTGGTTGGCGAGGAAATCGTCGACTTTGCTGGTCGTGCGGTTATACGCGACGACATTGTATCCTTTGTCGTTCATGTTCAAGATCAGATTTTGACCCTATAGAGGCTAGTCAGCACGGCTGATTAGGAGGGGACAGGAGACGCCCACCATGACGGCAAGGCCAATGAGGCCGATATCACCACTAGATTGGTGAATGGTTAGCAGCGGTGGCGGATGCGGGGGACGAGACATACGTTGGAGCAGACATAGTGAGGGATGGAGAGAAGGGGCTTGACGATGGGGCAGAGCAAGATGGGGGGTTAGATCAAGTACCAGCGCGGACCGAAAGGCGTGAGATATGTCCCATGCACCGGCCGAAGTGCAGTATGACAGATCCGCTTTGTCACCAGTCGTTCAAGCTCCCAGGGACTCGGACGCACAGCGAGAGAAAATACATTCAAAAATGTCCACCGCTCAGCGAGGTCGGTCAGTACATTGTGCAGCCAGCCTGAGTGCGGTTGCACAATCCTGTTGGTCTCCACGGCCGATTCTAAGTATTGTCTCCGACTGTTGCCGTGCGTACGCACCGCAGCGGATGCGGACACGCTGACACACGACCGTGTGTCGAGCGCTGACTGACGTGGCCAGTATCTCCTCTTAATCTCTACTTATGGTTCCACCATGTCGCCAGGATCAGCCCTCCCACTCGGACGAGGTCGTCGTTTGCGAAGGATGGTTGCTCAAAAAGAGGCGGAAAAAGATGCAGGGTACGCAGTCCAAGCCTTGACGAGGCAGACTCTACGACCCACCCCACTTACAGGGTTCGCTCGTCGCTATTTCGTCCTGCACCAGTCAGGCACATTGTCTTACTCACTAGATCCAAAACGCCCCGTTCGCGATCAAATATTTTTACCCCATGCCGCGCTCTCCACCGTCGTGGGGCGCAGGGATATTCACCTGGATTCAAGTACTGCCACCTTTCACATTAAATGTCTCACCTCAGAGGACTTCAACACTTGGATGTCCGCTCTCAGGCAAGCAGAGAGCACTGATCAGTCTGTTATTTCGTGTGAACAACTTTGGGTAGGAAATTCATCGTCACAGACGGCCGCCGGTCAAGTGCGAGCAAGTTCACTCACAGGCTGACCCATTCTCAATGGAGCAAATCTAATGTCATCGCTGAGGACATGGGGTCGGTATGTACACCGGATTCTTTCATTTGCATATCGTCTTCACACTTCGCAGATAATCGCCGAGTTGGAAAGTGCGATCACGGCACTTCATACCGAGAATCCATCCAAGAGAAACATTTCTCTCAAGTCCAAGTCCGACAAGGAGAAAAACAGTAACGTTGGGTCGGTTTTCAGTAAATTCAAAAAATGTATGTTTCAGTATGTATCAAGATCGCATGCTGAATCAGATGCGTCTCTGACAGCCGGCGCTCATCCCACACATGAGGATGGCACCTTGGTGCCCCCCAGTCCAGACACAGGCGTAAATGTACATCTTCAACGTGCCCGTATCGCACTCGAGTCTCTCAAGTCCCAGCACGCTGCTCTATTAAGGTCGTTCTGTACCGTACCAAACGACACACTCCCGCCGACAATGCATGGATCTCCGCTATCGAAGACTGTTGAGGAGAAGACCGACGAGCTTCTGTCCGCATCCGCCTTCTCCGCTTCGCTGAGCCATCAATCAAATAGGATATCATCGGTGACAGACTTAAGTGACAGTGCGCCTGTTGAATGGTTCGATGCGGAAGATAATTTCGGAGAAGAATTTTTGCTCGAGGACCCAACGGCTGAAGAGAAGAAAGCACGGCTTGTATCGAAGTCTGGCAATTCGAGCACAAGTGAATACGGTAGTGCATCCAGCGACGAGGAGGATCATATACCGTCGAAGAATGACCGAAACGATGATTCCTCTTTACCTTCACGTCAAGTTGTTAGGAGAACTCACCTTCCTTCAGGGCCCATAGGTGATGAAGGTAGCTTATTCGCCATGCTGAAGAAGAATGTTGGCAAGGTATGTTTTGGTTACCTTATTTCGTGATCGAGTTATGTGAGATCTTTGTCTCCAAGGATTTATCAACCATAGCATTTCCCGTGTCTTTCAACGAGCCTTTGACTCTTTTACAACGAACAGCCGAGGAGTCGGAGTATCACGGACTGTTACAACAGGCGTCTGAAGCTACTGACCCGATCGAACGAATGTGTTATGTTGCAGTGTTTGCGATATCCGGTTACGCGCACACACGGCATCGTTCGGGAAGGAAGGGATTGTAAGTGGTACCTACCATGCATAAAAAGTCGTGTTCAGATTCTCGTCAGCAATCCAATGCTTGCGGAAACATTCGAAGATATTCGGATGAAATTTATTGCGGAAAAGGTTTCGCATAATCCAGTCGTCATTGCCTATTACGCCGAGGGAGATGGATGGGAACTACATGGCACGTCTGCTGGGAAGACCAAGTTCTGGGGTTAGTCGTCGCAGCACCCCGCTCCCATGCGAAGCGTGTACGCGAGTAACCTCACATCCTCTTTCAGGCAAAAGCTTAGAAATCATCCCTTTAGGAACGACACAGCTCAGGGTAGGAGATGATCAATATGAATGGTAAAAGAACTATTATCGTGTGCGAGAGATTATGTTAATTTTTAATCGTGTAGGAACAAACCATCCTCTTTCATGCGAAATCTGATGATGGGGACCAAGTATCTCGAACACTGCGGAAAGATGACAATCAAGAACACAGTCAGTGGGGCCAGCTGCATCATCGACTTCAAGCAAACAGGTTATTGGGGTGCCTCTAATGAAGTTGCTGGTACCGTTCTATCGAAGTCTGGGGATATATGCGCACGCATCGAGGGCAAGTGGGATGAACAAGTCGCGCTCGCCCTTGATCCATCGCATCTTCGAGTGCTTTGGCGCATCACACCATTCCCGAAACAGACCATAGAATATTACGGGTTCACAGCATTCGGGATCACCTTGAATGAGATTACTAGCGACCTGGAGGGTAACCTCCCGCCTACCGACTCGAGGTTTCGACCAGACGTGCGCGCACTCGAAGAAGGAAATATCGACGCGGCCGAGGCACATAAAACGCGTTTGGAGGAGTTGCAGCGAGACCGACGGAGACGAGGCGCAGACCGGACCCCCCGCTGGTTCACGCAGGTTGGTGAAGATTGGAGATATAAAGGGGGCTACTGGGAAGAGAGGGCGAAGGGATGGAGAGAAGCGGCAGTCGAACCACTATGGTGATTCGTGAACCAGACTATCAATTCAACTTGAGACCTAGAAATAGGTGATGACCAAATGAGGAAAGTCCGCATGTTAGCGTTGGAATCAGTTTGGGCGACCGAGTAGTAGACCGTGACAGAGGCGATAATGTCTCTGCTAGTCTTCCAACGAGGCTCGAGTCATTCGAGACGCGTCTTGAAACGCTGCCTTGCGACCCATGTCCCAACCATCGAGAAGGACTGCTCCTCCATCACACCACCTTACGCCAAACTACTTCGAAAACTAGACCGTGTACGGGGACTGCTCAATAACAGGCCGCTGACTCTAGCAGAGAAGATTCTGTATAGCCATCTAGTTGACCCAGAGAAAGCTTTATCTCGCGGTGGAAAGATAAGAGGCGAAACCTATCTGCAGCTCAACCCACAACGGGTAGCGATGCAAGATGCATCGGCACAGTTGAGTCCCTTCTTTCTTTCTTTATGAATGGCCCACTCATGGAGTAGCAGAATGGCGTTGTGAGTACCATCCTGTGAGAGAGTTTTTCTTCAAGCTTACACAGTCCCAGATTACAATTCATGAGCGCTGGTCTCTCTCGATGCGCTGTGCCCACAAGCATTCATTGTGACCATCTCATCCAAGCAATCGATGGTGCATCCTCGGATCTTCAGGTGACTACTGTCCGTTTATGAGATCACATGACTGATATATCACGGTAGCAATCTATTGTTTCCAACAAAGAGGTTTTCGACTTCCTTGAAAGTGCTGCTCGGAAGTATGGAATCGAATTCTGGAAGCCCGGGTCAGGCATCATCCACCAGCTTGTACTCGAAAATTACGCTGCTCCTGGAATGCTCATGTACTTACTTTTCTTCACGGCGTTTTCACTGACTAAATGTTCGCACAATATAGGCTGGGTACTGGTGTGTTATCAGACCATCGAGTGTACGTGGAAAAAAAGTGAACCCAGTTTATAGATTCCCATACACCGAATGCTGGGGGGCTCGGCCTGCTTGCTATCGGCGTGGGTGGTGCAGACGCTGTGGATGCCATGACTGGCACGCCTTGGGAGTTGAAAGCTCCCCATGTGGTTGGTAAGATCCTCATTATGTGAGGAGAGCCCTACTTCATCATGCCTCCAGGCATCCATCTTACAGGCCAGCTCAGTGGATGGGCGACTCCAAAGGATTTGATCTTGCATCTAGCAGGGAAACTCACTGTCAGAGTATGTTCATTCATTTTATCACCCATGAGAGTACCTGTAAATTAGCTCGTAGGGCGGCACGGGACGTATTCTAGAATACTTTGGTCCAGGGGTTGCAGCCCAGTCATGTACAGGTATGTCGAATGGTTTACGATTTTTGTGACAGGATTTGGAGCATCATAGGGTTGGCAACTGTGGCTAATATGGGAGCCGAAGTGGGTGCAACGACCTCAACTTTCCCTTACACCAAAAATATGTGCGCATACCTTCACGCAACTGGACGTGGTCCAGTAGCTCGTGCTGCGGACGCAGCTGCAGAACAGGGTTTTCTGAGCGCCGATGAGGGTGCTGAATATGACGAAGTAATCGAAATTGTACGCGTCAACCACGGCGATATCATTCATCACCTAACCTTTCTCTGTTCAGAACCTGTCGGATTTGGAGCCCATGATCAACGGCCCGTTCACCCCTGACCTAGCCACACCCTTATCCAAGTTCGGAGCCCTGGTCCAGGAGAATGGTTGGAAAGACGAGCTCTCTGCCAGTCTGATCGGATCTTGCACAAATAGCTCCTATGAAGACTTGGTAAACCTTTCTTTTTTATTTATGACGACATTTCGACTGACATCCCGGAAGACCAGGGTTGCAGAGATCGCAAAACAGGCCCAAAGTGCTGGATTGACCACCAAAGTCCCCTTCCTGTGTACACCCGGGTCTGAGCAGATTCGTGCGACCATGGAACGTGATGGAATCACATCCACTCTACAGGATGTGGGTGTTGTCGTTCTTGCAAATGCGTGTGGTCCCTGCATTGGCCAAGTGGGTTTCACTCTTTGCTTCAATACGTAACCAACATTCTGTCGCAGTGGAAACGAGAGGATTCAAAAGGCGAAGAAAATGGTACGTGTTACTCAAATAATAATATGTACATCAAAGCTCACGTCAATCATAAATTTCTAGCCATTCTGACGTCATTCAACCGGTGAGTCGTGTTCTTATCTTCATTATCCTTCTGAGTAAAATTGTACAGCAACTTCAAGTCACGCAATGATGGAAATCGCTATACCATGAACTTCCTGGCTTCTCCCACTATCGTTACAGCTATGGCGTTCTCGGGAAAACTAACATTCAACCCGATGGCGGATACTATTAGCTTGCCAAATGGACAACCCTTCAAGTTCGTGCCGCCATCTGGTCAAGACCTCCCTACCAAAGGGTTCGCTGTGGGAAACACGGATTATTACCCCAGTCCCATGCCAGAACCTCAGCCAGAAACCAAAATTGTCATTAGCAAGGATTCTCAGCGTCTCGAGGTGCTAGAGCCATTTCCTAGCCATTTTGGACCTCAGAATCCAAGGGGGCTCGAACTTCCATCACTGAAGGTTCTAATGAGAGTGAGAGGTAAATGTACCACTGATCATATCTCAGCCGCTGTCAGTCGAGGTTTATGGATCGTTTTATTAAATTGGACTGACCTCGTCGCCAGGGACCATGGTTAAAGTACAAAGGTCATCTTACCAATATATCGGAAAATTTGCGTAAGTCACAAATCACCACATTCCGAATCGATTTGACTGTTTTCCTTCCAGTTATGACAGCCATCAATGACGAGGGTGGAGACATGAATGTGGCATTCGACCATGATCACGATTCATCTCAGTCCAGGAGTGATACCATTCCTAATGTTGCAAAAAGACTAAAAGCAAGGAATCAGCCATGGGCTCTGATTGTGGACGAAAACTATGGTGAGGGAAGTGCTCGCGAACACGCAGCACTACAGCCTCGATTCTACGGTACGAGTTTGACTTGCACATAAGTTGGACTAGGTTAAGATATGACGGCAGGTTGTGCCATAGTCGTTGCGCGTTCCTTTGCTCGTATCCACGAGACCAACTTGAAGGTAGTACTCTGAGCTGTTTGGAATTGGGATGCCACTGAAAATCGCCTGCAGAA
Organism: Boletus reticulatus; assembly: GCA_038093535.1. NCBI lineage: Eukaryota > Fungi > Basidiomycota > Agaricomycetes > Boletales > Boletaceae > Boletus > Boletus reticulatus. The sequence goes on from JBBPSJ010000001.1 coordinate 696,819, forward strand.
GCAAGGTATTCTCCCTCTCTGGTTTGTTGATAAGGCAGACTACTCTCGTATCGGCTCTGGCGACGTGGTGGAAACATTGGGTATGGCGGATCTCATGAATAGCAATGGAGGGGAAGTTGTGAAGCTCCGCGTCACAAACTCGAGGGGTGAATCCTTTGAGATTCCTACCACACATACAATGTCGTCAGACCAGGTCAAATGGTTGAAGGCTGGTTCAGCCCTAAACTTCATTCGTTCACAGATAGCGTAGATGGAGTGTTGACACGCATAGTGGAATTAGTATACAGATCTAGCTGGTCGTAACTGTGGTTAATCCCCTTCCAATGTCAGAAAGTTCCTTCGGATTCATGAATTGTTGTGTTTGCAGGGCGGCGAGTGCGTTTTTTGCAAGTAAAAGAGCAGAGTCGGGCATGCCAGCTAACTGTGCGACTTTGAGTCCGTGGCTATTGCGGTTTACACCCGGTCTAAGGCGATGAGAGTAAGTGAAGAAGTTGTCCTGGGTTATCACGTCGTTAAAACCTAACCTGCTTCCTGACAAATGGAATTCGACCTACCTCAGTCTCGTGTACGTCGGTGCAGTGAAAGCTGACGTCGCAGAATACGCCATTACCATGATGATTTACCTCATTGTACGCCAGTAAATCTGCCAACTCATGGAAATGAGTCGCGAACAATGTCCGACACTGATTATGCACCACAAGATGATGCACAGCTGCGAATGCAATTGCTAGACCATCTTTGACCGTTGTACCTCGGCCCACTTCATCCATGATTACCTGACAGAGAGTAGTATATCGGCTTCAGTGACATTTGGTTGAATGCACGGAACTGACCAGGCTCTTTGCCGTCGCTCGGCGTAAGATCTCAGCAGTTTCGACCATCTCGACCATAAATGTACTTCGGTCCCTGAAAACATCATCTTTCGCCCCGACTCTTGAGAACAGCTTGTCGACGATTCCAACGACCGCACGTTCAGCCGGTACAAATGAACCCGTTTGTGCGAGGATTGCAATCAGGGCGGCCTGTCGCAGAAATGTTGATTTGCCTGCCATGTTAGGCCCTGTAATGATGTGCAGACGAGAGTCAGGCTTAAGAGCGACCGAGTTTGGGGTAAAAGTTCGGCCCGACGTGAGTAATCCAAGCTCCACTGTGGGATGACGACCATCAGCCACCTCAAACATAGCACTGCAGGATTGTAAGTAACGAGTACGATTTGAGCGAAGACATGGGACGCTTACTCGTCCTTGATCACCGGGCGGACAAACTTCAGTTCAACCGCCAATTTAGCAAAGCCAAGTGCAATATCGAGCTCGTCTATTAGTCCAGCGTTATGCCGGAGTTGGGAAGTGAAGGCTTTCACCTATGAAAAACTGAGCGCAAATTTAACAGGAACACGTTCAGAAACAAACCTCGTCGCGCAAAGAGTTGAAAATTTCCTTTTCTGCGTTCGATATGGAAGCTGTAGCTTCTACAATCTGTGCTCCAAGCTGGGACCAAGGCTACACAATATTCGTATGGTGTGAATGGCTTTGGCTATACAACTATCATACCTGATAGAAATAGCTGCGGGTTGACGCACTCTCTGAGATAGCGATGAAGGAAGTGTCGCTCTTGATTTTGGCTTCGTCTCTCTTTGCCCTCCCGATATGAACGTGCATACCTTGTGCAGGGTTCGAACGTAACGTCAAAGAAGGGGCATCTGAATAAAAATTTAGCATGGTCAGACATCAAAATAATGAACCTTACTATACTGGATCTGAAGACTAGGTTCTAAATTCCTTCTGCGCTCGAGAAGGACACACAATGCGTCGTGCAGAGCAGCCAACTCCCCCGAAAATCTACAGAGTAATACATCATCTCGCCAATAACTATTAGGTGTGAGCCTCACTCACTCTGGTCGAATGGTCCTCTTATATATCCCGTATACACTTGGAGATTTCTGCTCGCTTTCTGGAGAATCAGCTCCGAGAAACTCGTCAGAGGCTTGAGGCTCGACATCCTCCAATGCCAGAGTGATGCGCGTTGATAAATCACGAAGGCTAATGATCTTTGACAAAAGGGTATCAATACTGGACCAGTCGTCGCCACGAAAGTTGTCCCGTTCCCGGCGCTCCATTGCTTTCTCAAGTTCGACTCTATTTCGGATAGTTGTCCAAACCTGGATAGTACGGTTGATCGCAAGGAGGTCTTTTGGCTCTCCATTACGGGAAAGGAAACGCTGCACGATACGGCATGCATCTTCAGAGTCTTGGAATGAACGTATGATGTCATCTCGGAGATGTGGTCTATGGTAGAAAAATGCAACCAGTGACTGCCGCGCCTCAATCTCCTGTCGTGACGTACTTGGCGAGCCTAACAAAAGTAAACGTTGGAAGAGCGCGGACCAGAACAATGTAGTAGAAAAACTAACACAGTCTACGAGTCAGTAAACGCATTCCACTGCCAGTCACGGTCCGCTTGATGACACTTAGAAGGCTGCCAGTTTGCCCTCCCTCCCTTGCACTCTCGTGTATTTCGAGTGCTTTGATGGTATGGGAATCAATTTGCATACGTTCTTCGAGGCCCTCTCGGTTGGGAGCAGAGAGTTGGGGCATACGTTCCATAAGATTAGCTTGCATATAGGTTGTGAGCATATTGATTGCGACAGATTCTTCTGTTGTGTAAGCGCGATCATATTGATGAGAAGTGCTATTGCAAGGTTCGACGTAGGTCAAAAAGAGGCCTTCATCTTCGAGAAGCTGCCGAATTGGATCAAGTGGCTGATCTGTTGGCTGCTGTGCGAGAACGATTTCCCGCGGACTGATGCGTGCAAGGTCGTCTTTGAGCCCTTCGAGTGGGGTGGACTTGGTGAAAAACTCGCCCGTCGAAACATCAATCCATGCCAAACCAACCCCCTGGCCAGGTTCAAAAGAAGGTGAATCTGCGTTAATGGCGAGAAGGAAGTTATTCTCGAAAGGATTTAGGAAATGTTCATCAATAAGAGTACCAGGAGTGATGATGCGAACCACGCGACGATCGTACTCGGGTTTCTGGCCATTTGTATAACGCGGGAACTCCTCACACATTGCGACGAAAAGCTTGTGCTGCTGAACCAAGACCTTAAGGTATTTGTCAAGGTGCATGATCGGAAAACCACACATTGGGACATCCTGCTTATCCCAAACGCGGGAAGTCAATTTGATGCCGAGCAGACGCGCGACCTGATTGGCTTGGTCAAAGTACGACTGCCAGAGGAGTGTTAATGCGAGTGGGACGTATCTTCATTGATCTATACCTCGTAGAATTGGCCAACGCGAGTAAGAAGAATGCAATGAGGAAATTTAGATAGATTTGTCAAGATTTCGGTGGCAAGAGAATTGCGTGGTTGCTTCGGGGAAACACCCAGTTTTGAGACAGTGCATTCTGATGGTGTGGGTAAACCATTTTTAGGCTTGCGACCGCGCCTAGGCCGCACAAGGGTTTGGGTAACTAGCAAACTTAGCGTGAGGTGGTGACACAACGAATAACCATACCCTGCACGCTAGATCGTTTCCTAGGGGCCACGCCGCTGGGAATAGCATGGTCGGGCTGGGATAGTGGAGTTGTAGGGAGTTTGGGGAGTTCAGAAAAGGGTTTGGTTGTGATGGTGGTACGGGGGACAGTGTAGGAAGAGGAGGAGTGAAAGGGGCGGACTGCGTGGACGCGTCGAAGGAACATGAATGAAGGTGGTTGTATGCGCGACGGTGGCGCGGGATGATCGGAGCTTAAAAACGGGTTGGACAAGTTTCTCCTCGTCTCTGCTCACTTCTTCACCACCAAAATGTCTTTCGCAGGCAGACGCAGAGGAAACAAAGTCAAGAAGGGCGTCCAGTTCACCCTCGCCGTCGTCGGTGCGTCCCCTGGCTCGCTCCATCCCTTTCTCTTTCCTCACCTCATTTAGGTGCTTCTGGAACGGGCCGCACAACTTTTGTCAACACCCTTTGCGAGTCCGAGGTCCTTACCCATAAAGTTGCTGACAACCCTGACACCGCCCACATCGAGGAGGGCATCAGGATTAAGCCCGTCAACGTCGGTACGTCTGCCTCTTGCTCGACCCCTTTTCTCCGTTTAACAATTCGCCTTAGAACTTGAGGAGGATGGCGTTCGTATTGCCCTCACCATCGTTGACACGCCTGGTTTTGGCGACAACATTGACAATGAGTTCGCGTTAGTATCCATTTATTCCCTCGACACCTGTTTACTAACAGTCATTTAGCTTCCAAGAGATCGTCGGATACCTTGAACGTCAATACGACGACATCTTAGCCGAAGAATCTCGCATCAAGCGTAATCCCCGCTTCCGTGACAACAGAGTCCACGCTTTGCTTTACTTCATCCCTCCTACCGGACACGCGTACGTAATAGCCCTTTGCATTATACCCGTTCAAACTCATACATGTATACCAGTCTGAGGGAGATGGACATTGAATTGATGCGTCGCCTGTCTCCTCGCGTCAATGTCATTCCCGTCATTGGCAAAGCTGACTCGTTGACTCCAAGTGAGCTTCGGGGATTCAAAAAACGGGTCAGTGGTCTACGCGAGCTCACTGACACGTCACTGATCATGCACTTAGATTATGGAGGACATTGAACACTATGACATTCCCGTGTACAACTTCCCCTATGACGTTGAGGAAGACGATGAAGAGACTATTCAGGACAACAGCGAACTTCGGGTAATCAATTCAAACATATCGAGGTTCCTCGATACATTACTGATCAAACATAGGCACTGCTTCCCTTTGCTATTATTGGATCTGAAGAGGAAATTGACATTGACGGACAACCTTGTCGCGCCAGGACATACCCATGGGGTATTGCCGAAGTTGACAACCCAAAGCATTCGGATTTCAGCAGGCTTCGAAGTGCCCTATTGAAGTACATCTTTGTCTACCCCCGCTTATGCATCACTTACGGAAGATTAGTTCACACCTTGGGGATTTGAAGTCGCTCACTCATGACGTCTTGTACGAGACTTACCGTACCGAGAAGTTGTCCAGGACGGTGCATGCAGACACCCAGTATGGTTACATCATTCTCTTGGTATCGTTGCTAAGTGATCCGTTATGTCAGCGATTCTTCTATTCTCCCTGAAGAACTTGCGACTCAGAGCGTTCGTCTCAAAGAGGAGCAGCTTCGTCGGGAGGAAGAGAAGGTACGTTAGTTGCCGGGTGCACGTGTTCGATGTGTTGATTGCTCCATAGCTTCGTGAGATTGAGCTCAAAGTCCAGCGTGAGATCAATGAAAAGCGCCAGGAGCTTTTGGCGAAGGAAGAATCTCTCAGGTGCGTTGTGTGTTGCGTTGGGGTATGGAAGTTAAGTATATGCCACTTGACAGAAATTTGGAGAGCCGACTGGCTGCCCAAGGATCGCAGGCTGAGTTCCGGGACTGATGGCACATGGGTGCCAAACATTTATCGACACTTGCGGTCGACACGTATACCCACGTCTGTCCGTTCGTTACTCCCTTGTCTGTCCGCTCCACTCGTTTCTGGCTGTTTACTGTGCGACCTTCTACCGGATAATCCATTGACATTCCTTACGAGTTTACCTGCTTTTCTTGCTGCGTCGGACTTGCTCCTGGGCATAATCACAATTTTTTTCCCTTCTGGAGTGAACCATGCGAGAGTTTGCATCTGCCGTGATATTTCAACCTCCGACCATCCTGCGGGTGCGACGACCTTGCTGGCGGGCATCGTTTGCTACTGTACTCTACGTTCTCGTCGTTCAGCTCGTCGTCAAAACCCCTTCCCTGCTGCATGCTCACAAGCGTGGTGCTTATCGTGTAGCCACCCGCCTATCGGACTGCTAAACTTGGCACTGATTCAACAAATATTCAAGCCCGGTTGACCCACCGTTCTCGTGGATACACCTCATCGTCTCCCCGTCCGCCTCCTAGACCATCGTTGACTATTTTTATTTTCACGGTATGGTAATCGAGCTTTCTGGCCATCAGTCCTCGGTCGTCCAGCGATCCCGCCAATGGCCTGATCACTCACCCAGTTCCTCAGTCGCTACCTCGATCTCGTCTCCTCCCAATTCTTCTTTTGCTCAGCCAACCGTAACCCAACGTCGCCGTTCCGTGGCAGTAAACTTTCCTCCCGCTGTCCCTCCGCCTAACCAACCAATCCCTCACGTTCCTCAACCTTCCTCAGTGTTCACCACTGACGAAGAACCGACTTCGACGATAGGTGTCCCTGACGACCAACAGTTTATTGCAAGGCACCGATCCAGTACGAGTGCTAGCCAAAATTCATATGGCCGTCCGGCAGTGTCTGCCAACTTGGCAGCCGTTGCAGCCTTTCCTCACAACCGACACTACGTTTCGACTTCAACCCCTGTCTCCAATTCCAATAGCCCCCCGCTGTTTCCGAGCACCGTTGCTTATGCTTCCAACCAAGCTTCACCCGATCTTGTATCAAAAAGTATGGCGCGTTCTAACCACTTGAACACCCAAGCAAACACGCAGGACATAGTGCCAGACCGTCTTCTACTCTCCCCAAATCATCCACATTCGTCTTCTGAATCAAGGCCTTCTTCACGTCGCGCGTTGACAAGGGCGCTGGAACTCGCCCGAGAAGCGGTTCAGCTTGACGCAACGAACGATGATCCCCATGCTGCCGTCATAGCGTATGGAAGGAGTGTTGCTCTTCTGAGTGAAGTCATGGAACGAGTACGAAGAGGCGAAGATACCTCTGATGGGCGCAGAAGGAATGGACGAAGGCGCAGCGTCGTCGCCCAGGAAGAGGAAGTCAGGCGGCTGAAATCAATAGTATGTTGCACCCATAACACAGGCTAGAAACAAGCTCATCAATTGTCCTCTCAGCACGATACATACGCTGATAGGATGAATATATTAAGCCTCATATACAGCATACCACCCATTCCCCATTCTCCTTCCTCCGTGTATGCCCCTTCCTCTTCGACAGAGTCAACACAACCGCCTTCCCCTACATCATTATCTCAGTCATCGGATTCCCATACATCTCCGTCTTCCATCACCGAGCACACTGCAGACGATCCCCATTACTCGGCTCTGAATGACGACTTTAATGATGAACAGGATGCACATGAGGGTATCGGCTCTGCAATGTTGAATGCTGCGCATCTCTCACGCGAGTTTTCCTCAGTCTCATTATCGCAACACCCTTATGCGACCCCAACGGACATGGATTCATTCCCTAGCAGCAAGCAGGCTACTCTAAGTCGCACCTCTACTCTTCCTGCAAATCGCACCCAGCACCAGTCACCAGTCGTCGGCAGACCTAGAGCGGCCTCTGTTCTCCCCCCTGCTGCCCCACCTCCAATATCATCTCCTCCCCCGCCTCCAGAGCCGTCGTTAAATATTACCTCTACAACCTCTTCACAAGCTACCCGATTCATGGATGTTGTTCAATCTCGTGGAAACTCCGTCGGCCACTCACGGACTGGCTCTGGGACCAGGCTCACTTCGGTCACAGAAGAGGGCATCAGAATTGATGGCCTTCCACAGGGGGATGACATGCAGTTCGAGGATGATTTAACTGCTTCACTTTCCCGACGTCCCGACACCCCACGCCTAGCGAAATGCGACTCCCACCCGCTTCCCCCGCTTCCTTCCCCGACCAATGCAGTCCATCCGTTCCGTACTGCTACAGCACCAACGGCCACCTTGCGGCGCTCAGGATCTCCTGTTCCTGCCCAGTTTATTGCTGCCCGTCCTCGAGGGGAATCACTGAGTGTGACAGGGGGTCAGCCCTTGATTAATTCGTCAATTGCAATGAGTACAATACAGCAGCGCCGGAACAAAATGTCAGCTCCACCGTCTACGACCGCTACGACCTCGTCACCTGCCGAATCGAACCCTCCATCCTCATTTTCGCACCTGCCTGCTAAAGCACCAACTTCTCCTACAAGTTCGGGGGCTGCCCCAACTCCCGGACGGAGCCGTGCTTCTTCACAACCTGGTCGTCGACCATCCGTCATCAACGGTCGGATATCTCCTTTCGAATCCCAACGTCCCCCGCTTCCTCAGACCGCGCTCCCGAACGGACGGAAAGTCTCTACCTCGTCGAAGCTGAATCCGAACATCAGCCTCAATGTACTGATTCAACCACAATTTGTCACACAGAGCGAGCTCCTCTCCCCTCCTGCCCTCTCGTTACTTCCTCCGTCCGCGATGCTCACGACTATCCCTACCACTCCGACCTCTCCACTTCCGCCCACCCCACCAACCGACAGTCACAGGAAACCTTACCACATGATGACGCTGCTCGCGAACACCATGAATTCAAGATCGGGTGGATATATCACGCGGCGGCTACACGTCCCTCAAGGTGTTTGGTCGCAAGGAGGAGCAAAACTTACCAATGTCCCAGAAAAGGTCCGCGTTGTTGAAGTGCTTTGCTCTGCTTTGGAGGAAATGCAGCAATCAAGCGTTGAGTTTTTCGGTGCCGGTAGCGTGTGCAGTGGACTAGCACTTGGGATTGGAAGCGTCGGGCGGAAAGAGGCGGAGGCGTGGATGAGCAAGCTTGACGAGTTTTCGTCTATATGCGACAGCGTCGTTGCAAATTTTGGCAAAAAACTTGGCGTAGGGGAAGGTTTCGTTTCCAAGAAAAGTGGGGTAGGTTATCCTTGCGCGCAGAGTTATGGCCATAATCAACTCACGTAACACGCTAGGTGACATCGTGGGGCGGAAAGCTAACTCGACAATTCGACAAATTCACCAACGGTAAAAAGTGCACAATCTCTTATTACCTGTGTCGTTGGAAGCTCACGGAATCTGATAGCCTAGACTCTCCTGCAGCGTACGTGGCTGGATTGGGTAGACTTTTCGCGCACGCTCAGTTGCTTGATGAACATTCAAAAGCGCTGCTTTCGCAACCCGTGGCGCCTATTTATACCGCGTTTCCCGCTGATCTGAGAACGGCCGCAGAGGTCAAACTAAAGCGTGCTTCGGAATTCTTTGCCAGTGTCGTTCTAACATTCGTCATTCGTGACCTCGCACAGTTGCTGGACAAGTACGCGAAGAAGTGCGAGAAGTGGCTCGCGGAATGATAGAGATTGGAACGGATTTTGCTGTGGTGTAGTATTCTTTTCGTGGGGCATTTGTATTTTATCATCTGGGACTAGACCGTTCAGCGACATCTGTTCTTTCATCTGACATTCTCCGAAATGGCCTCTCGCGACGCTTGTTTTTCGTTGCTGGCCTTGATTCATCTCCCTTTCGATATTCCTCACTACGATATACTCTTTGAAAACTGTGCATAGTGCAAAATATGCGACCAGGATTCTGTACAGGTCTAATACAACAGGTAATCAGCAAAGGATCAGTCGAATTAATTGAATTCCGGACAGGAGAAACATCCGGCTAGGATGGTGTAGTCTGGTTGCACACGAGTTCAGGAGTTGGAGGTCGTCCCCGTAGGCGTGTTATCACCTGCATTCGCCGATCTGGGACTTGGGTGAGCATGCACAAGTATTACGTTATTCATAACAGGCGCACCATAGTCCAGCCGAAGGTGCTCATCAGGGCATTCCTCGTCGGAATCCACCAATGGGTCAGAATTGAGCACTGTGTGCCAAGCATCTGTAATGATGTAGGCACTGGTGAGCTATGAGCGCATAGCCCTAGTAAGAAGCACGTACGTTGTAGCATACTGCGAGGCGGGCCCGGGGGTACACTGGTGGTCCGTCTGGTTCTGACAGGTCGTGAGCCAGGATTAGGCATATTGGGCCTGCGGGGACGCTGCATGTCCATAGACATTCGACGATGTGCGGGCAACATTTGTGAATTTCTTTGGCGTTGGCGCTCCGAGGCAGTTGACTGGATAGGCACGACTGCACTCTTTCTCAGAAAAATGGGATTGGCAGAACATGAGGGAGAGGGCATACGATCAGACCGACGACCCTGTGCTCCCCTCGGCGTCGGCTCGGCGTGACGAACAGCCTCGTGTGCTGATGGACCTCTGTCAGCTGTCCTCCCGGTTTTCCTTTTCCTGGGTGTGATTGGAGGCATGTCTTCCGTTTCTAGTCTGCCCTTGTTGAGTGTTGCCTTTTTCTCGGGTAGTTCTACCTTGTCTGACATGATGCAGGCACTTGTACCGAATTCCCCTCTTGGCGGGCGACCGTGACAACGAAAATTTGAACTGATTTGGGAGCGTCCGTGCCGCGCGCATGTCGACTCCTCTCCATCCTGGTCAAGGTATGCTAGGCAAAATCGTGGTTCGTACTTTGCTCCTACTGATGCTGTAGAAGCTGAAGACAAACGGATTGCCCTAGGTGGCCGTACGCCATATTTTGACGTTTATTATTGATATCAATTGAGCTACATGGTGGCGTATACTTGGGCGTATATATGCCGAGTCGAGCGCTTCCCGCCGACCAGATTTGCTCACTGGTTGACTGGGCTGGATACCAATGAGTCTAACATGATCTTTCAGGCCTTCAGGCCTCATGGTCTCATACCATCTCACTTTGGCGTGGTCGAATCATGTCGCACCAGTACAGGTTGACATTAATGATGTCTAAACAACATTAGTGCTGAAAATATCAGCTGTGAACTAGGGCAAAATAGTACATGAAAAATCCTTCCAAAGTGTTGTTGAACGAAGACGAATCTCGCTCACGTACCATAAATAAATGTCGCCAAAGAATAAGGTATCGAATGCGTGAAGGGGATTAGCGCATGTGGCAGGCATGATAAAAAGTTGGACTGTTCCACGAAAGATGAACGGAATAGACACGAGTATGGAGCAGAAGGAGTAAATGTTACGAGGCGCATGGCGGGGAATAGGTCAGAGTCACCAAAATTCTCGAACGCACTCTAGGACTTCAACCACGACGGAGCTCTTGTACATGAGGGCGTGGTCAGCACCTTTAACCACCTTCACGTCGCACCGATCCTCGCCCATCATGCGTTCCATCCATCTCACCGCGTTCTCTGCAATCTTCTCGTCTCGGTCGCCGTACCACACTCGAACTCTGTGAGGGTAGTCGGTATATGAGAAGCCCCAAGGACGATTGTCATGATTCAGGATCTGCAATAGGTCACTGTGGGTGCCCTTTGACGCTTCAGCATGAGACGCCGCAATCAAAGCGTTTCCTAGTGCTGCCTGATATGAACCTGAGGCGGTCGTAATCACGCTGCTGTATGGCGAGGAGAGAACGCTGTTCCTCGGCGAGGATGGTATACTTGGTGGGCTTGACCTAGGAGTAACAGCGCTGGACGCGCTGAACGAGATCGAGCGTCGTCCTGCTTTCCTGGGAATGGGCGATTTGATAACAGGCTTTTCGACGTTGGTATCGACCGATGGAGTAAAGCTCAAATGCTTTCCTGGCAGAGAGACGTTCTTGGGAGATGGCGTCAACGTGCGGGACACTGGGCTCGCGGGTTTATTGCTCCAGTCAAAGTCACCCAAGCCTAATCCAATGTCAACGGAGATGGGCTGAGGGAGTTGCGGGCCAGGTAGATTTGTTTTGTCGGCTTTGGAGCCGTTAGCACCCGCCTTGCCCTTTAAGGAGCCCATTGACCGAAGGGTCTTCAACTTCTTTCCCATACTTGATTGATGCGCCGTGTCCGCCGCCGGAGATGGAGGCTGCGATTGTGATGCAGATTTGGATGGTTTCAGTCGGCCAAGAATACCTCTAGAGGTTTTTCGTCTCGCTTGTTGATTCATGGACCGTACACCTAGCGTGCTCTGACTTCCGAACCGACCGTCAAAGTCCCTCAGATCATCGTAGTCGCTAAATAGACTGGATGCTACACTCATCCGTCTCCTTGCGTCCGACTGTGATGGGTAGACGCTGGACTTGTTGAGTTGCTCGGATTGTGATAATGAATCTGAATCTGCGGCGATATCCGACTGAAAGTAATAAGGCTTGCTTGGAGACGGCGGAGCCGTATAGCCTATCCCGCGGTAGGTGATCGTTGGAGGCTTTCCGAGCATCCATGCTTGTATTTTCCACTCTGCGGCTTGCGCAGTCTTCAGAATGCCGTTGGGAACATACTTCAACCATTTGTAACCGCCTAAGGGTGGCTCTCAGCGATTAATTGCCACGTAGTAAGTATGTTTCATACCGCTCTCGCCACCACCAATCCATGGCGCCAGTAGACAAAGATCACCCCTAATACGCTCAGGTACGCGATTTGCGAAGGACAAGGCATACGGAGCTCCAGCAGAGTGAGCCATAACACTGCATTCGTAGATTTGGAGTTGATCGAGTACTTCTTCCACCACAGAGGCCCATTCCATAATGCCACGAGCAGATCTTGACTGAGGTACTTCAGTGCGACCAAGTCCCCATCTAACACATTTCGCGTGAGCTCTCACTGACGTGATTAACTGCAAACTAGTTACCTGTCAATAGCAATTAATCGGAGGCCCAGGCAATCGGCCATTTCATCGTAAAGACCCATGATATGTCTCACGCAACCCAGACCAAGGAACACAACGAGGGGAAAGCCATTTGGGTCTCCCATATCTGCGAGACTGACTGTAAGTGGATGGTCCAACGATGCATGCGGATATCGTGTGAGCTTCAATAGTGTGGTCAATCGAGCAGACCGCAGGTATTCGGCGATTGCTTGTGATGTGGATGATGGAGATATCGAGAACTGGAGTGGGTCGAATGACTGCTGAGACGCATGTGCACAAGTTGTTGAGGATGTGTGGGGATACGCGTCTGAGGTGGTGGCACGGGTGCCAAGATGGATACTGGAGCGATCGGAGGTGTTCGAAGGGCAAGAAGTCAGGGATGGAGCGTGAGTTTGAGGTGGGGGGTTCACTTGGGAATTTTTTTGGTTGTTGTATGTCTGCCTGACTTCATGCTCAATACTGTCCATCGACGACCGACTGAGAAGCTCAGCTTCTTCATCAGGTGTCAAGGGCTCCGGTTCAGACTCCTCTTCCTCCGGACCCACTAATAAAGTGCCATTGACGTGACCATAGCCTGAGGTATGTACGGATGGCGGGCGGGTGCGTTCAAGGGTACGCGGCGCATGGTTGCGAATAATTTCGGATATAGAGGGAATTACAGTTCGTGGACGCTCCGTGGGCTGTACAGTATTGGGCGGTGTATGGTTGTTGAAGTCGCTGACCGGAGGAATGATATTATCGCTGAGAGTAGAATCGAGCGTGATAGTAGAGGTGGATTGCTTTCGCGAGAAGCTAGAAGCAGGGTTATGGCGGTAACGCGGATGAGAGCGGGGAGGTTTGGCCGTTGGAATGTCGTCGTCGTCGTCATCGTCGCCGTCCGAGGTGAGGGCTTTTTCACGCCTTCTGGCTTTTCCTTTTCCAAGTACAACGCCAGGAGGTGGAGTTGGAAGCGGGGGTTGATATAGAGGGTGGTGACCAGGAAGAGCAAAACGGGAGGAATTTGATGCACGTCGCGAGAAAAGGTCTTCCATGGATGCACCAGCCATTCCGTTCATGCCGTCTACGAGGGCATCCAAAGTCTCCACTCCTGCGATCGGAGCAGCGACGACGACTGGAAAGCTGAGGGCAAAAATATCGTCGAGCGAGGAGGCATCGGTAGGTGTTGGGGGAGGGTCCTCTAGACTGGAGGCTCCAGAGAACCTCAAGGGAGGAAGGGGATTATCGCGCCATCTTGGTTTTTGGGACGAAGGACCTGTTCGTGTGCGGGTGCGAGAGTGTCGGGGGGTAAGGTCAGACAGAAAGCTGGAAGGGTCGGGAAACTGATCCGCGGTAGGGAATGCAAAGGAGGAGTCTGAAACCTTTGCTCTGCTCCTGTCTTGCTCGGTGGGGCGGCGAGAATGCCTCTTGTGAAATCTATGAGTGTCTGGGGGAGAATGAGGAGGAGGGCTTGTCTGTGGACGGGTATGAGGGTCAAAATAGGGCTTGTAGAGATGAATAGGTTTTGAACTGTTGTACTTTTCAAAGTCGTAACGTTGCTGAGAAGACATTAAGCGCGGCTGACCAGTGCACGAAGAGAAGCTGCTGTCGAGTCCTCGTCGCGAACGAGACGCGAACAATTACAGCTCCATTTAATAACACAGCCACTCAAAACATCAGATCAATCCGGATCATTTATTCTTGAAACCATGTCTGTGAGTACTCGTGCACTTTGTGGTACAGTAACCTTGCTCGTTGCACTTTGTGCGCAGCAATCACATCCATTGACAACCAAACTGTTTTGACAGTTTCATCACAAACTATTTGGCTATGCGGGTACGTGTCATTTACATACGAGCTTGCTGCACGAGACATCAATTCTTGTATGTAACACGGCAGAGCACTGATGTTTTTCATCTTGACTTCCGAGATGAACAGATCCCTGGACTCACTATGAAAGTCTTTCACAGTTATTTACCCCTGGACAACGTTGCAGGCGGCGTGGTGCTTACAAGGATTCGCAGCCTCCCTTTTACGCCATGTTCTCCTAACTTCTTGTTGTACGTGCACCAAGTTTGTCTCCGGTCTACACACTGACAATGCTGAGGATCTACTCACACCGCAACTTGTAAAGGTTCTCCGATTCTTCCGACACTTCTAGCACATGTGTGGACTTGACCATTAATCGGTATGTACTACGCCACAAACAGCATGCAGCGACAACGTCGATGAGACACGGGAAAAAAATGACACTGCGATGGCGTAGTACACGTGTGCTATGTGACGCCTACCACCTGATAGGCCGGATGGACTCCGTCAGACACAATGACCACTTTGGCGGGTGCCAATCTGTGTCGCCGGAATCTTATTTATCAAGGAGGTGGGTTTTTAATTTGGAGCCCGGTACCCACGTGACTCGTGTGTGCAGTGAGACTATGTCATCGTCTTACATGATGATCCATGTGTATGCGTCGGGCATGTACCAGCCTCTAAGGCCGCTGTTCATATAGACACTAGTGCATCTCAGAAACCCCCCCCCCCACGCTCTGCTTGTATCTTCCTTGCTACCTGTTATGACCCTGGATGCCTTCCAACTGCAGCACCAGCTGCCCATTCATTCACGTCCCCCTAGGACATGGGCACAGACCCTCAATGGCCTACTGTTCTTATTGCTATTCATCCCAGGATGCTTCATGATCCATGGGTTCCAACTCTTGTTCGTCCTCCCACTGAAGCTCGTACCGGGTACAAATTCCAGCAAGCTGTATGACGAGGGCATCAGGTATACCAAGGGTGCATTTGCTGCCCTGTTGAGTGCGTCTTTCTCGGAATTCGCATGCGTTATCCATGCGAGAGACATGCTTCAACCCCGCAGACCTGATGAATCAATGGTTTGCTCCGACAAAGTTGTCTATCACATTTGAGACTGAAGGCCAGGGCAAGTTCACGGAGGAAGAGATTCACCATGTCGTGGAACGTGATGGATCGGGAAAGGTCATAGCCTTGCACCTGCCATCCAAGTCTGTTATTATATCAAACCACCAGGTGCGTGTACCATGCGTTTTATAATTTCCGAGTGTGGTGACACGCCACTAGGTCTACTCAGACTGGTGGTACGTCTGGTGCTTGACGTACTTTGCGGGCACGCACAAGGATGTCTTCATTGTGTTAAAGAAGAGTCTTAAATGGATTCCTGTCGTTGGACCGGTACGAATAGCCTTCAAACGACTGGCAAATTACTCATTCACCCTAGGGCATGCAAATGTATAGATTCATATTCCTTGCGCGCTCATGGGCATCGGACAAGCTTGGGCTGGCAAGGCAGCTCTCGAAACTCGGGAAGAAGGCACAGGAGGAAGACAAACCGTTCACATTCATCTTGTTCCCCGAAGGAACGCTTGTCAGCGAACACACACGACCAATTAGTAGCAAGTATGCAAATAAGATGGACATCGTGCGTTGAAACTCACCCTGCTCTTCATGGGGCTGACGGGTGGAGTGTAGCCGGACCTCTCTAATATACTCCTACCTCGCTCGACGGGACTCCATTACAGCCTGCGCTCACTTGCCCCTCGACTACCCACGCTCAAGTTGCTCGATATAACGGTGATCTACCCAGGTAAGGTTGACATGAAGCCTTGGGAAGCGAGGTGATCATGGTCCATCTTCAAAGGTATCCCCCCAAAGGCTTATGGGCAGTCTTACTATACCCTACGGTCGATATTCTGTGACCGCGTTCCGCCGCCGGTCATCCACATGCACCTGCGGATATTCAGCGTCGCGGGGGATGTACCCATAGGTGACGCCTTAAATCCGATCATCTCGAACGGGTCCGCGGACAACCTTGCCGAGCTCGATCTTTCTGAACGCGAGAAGGACACATTTGACCTATGGCTCCGAAGGTTATGGTCTGAGAAAGATGACTTTATCACCTATTTCTTAGAAACGGGTACAACCCCCCATAAACAAGAACCAGTGGAGATTCCCTTACAGCTACGGAATAAATGGGAATTTGGGGAGGCTTATTGTTTCTTTGCACCAGTGCTCATAGCATGTTGGTGGAAGAAACTAACGGACTTGGTGGTGTAGCTAGACATGTTACCATGTTAAGATCGTACTCGTGTCATGTAGAGGTAAAGAAATGGGTAAATCAGGACTTTTGGGCTTGTTGTAGTTGTTGCTGCCGCTGGATGAGACCGAGCAAGTATTCGCTAGTGTCCACGAAGCGTTCTATGCAGTTGGCGATGCATGCCTCCTCGCCGCGAGCGAAACGACTGCCTGGTGTCCCAGTGATGCACCTATTGAAGAGATGAGAAGTGAAACTTTGGATCGGAAAAAAGTGCTTCAACTTGTCCCAGCACATGCTTGTGAAGGCGAGGAGCTGGCTGTGGGCTTGAGCCTGTCTTTGGCCCTGTACGAGGGCTGCCTGTATTTCTTTCTAAGACGGACGGTGAGTCGACGAGCGAGCAAGTAAAGATAGAGACAGACCTTGGATGCGTCGTCGAAACCCAGCCCTTCCATTGCAGCGAGTGCCTCTGACGAGTTCTTGGAATCCATCAAAACGAGTTGGTACTGCAACCGTGAGCAAAAGACTACCATTACGTGATATTAGGGCAAGTATTTTTCATCGTCGTCGTCGTCGTCGACAGCGACGGGACTGTTCGTTCGACACCGGTCACGCCGACCTCCTTGGCTGCACCATGGTGATTCCGCCAGCATCAGCCCAGCGTGGCCCGCTCGACGGCACCGCGCTGCCAATGTCTGGTATCGTGCGAATATGTGGGAGTGAGTAGCCGTCCGCTTCACCGCCTCGTGTCTCTCATGGCATCCACCACCGAGCTCTCTGGCTGGCCGCACGAGTCCGTCCCGCTGTGTGTCTTAATTTCAGCTCCTCTGCCACTGTCGCTCACCCCTTGTCTCGTAGCGTGGGCTACCTCAGCCGCAAGGCGCTCCCCATCAAGCGCAATGATGCCGAGCCACTCACCCGAGAGGACGTCCAGTTCGATCTCCTCGATTACATCTTCTCAGACGCCAACGCCGTCTTCACAAGCCCAGTTCCAGGCACTTCCTCCCACGTCACCTTCCGCGATCTCTATGTCAATGCGCTGTACAACTCCAGCAAGTGCTCAAAGGTGCTCAAGGACAAAATGGTCGAAACACCTGCATTCGCGGTCGAACTTGCCAAGATCTCCTTGCTGACAAACGTTGGACGCATCAATACAACAATGGCATGTATGGTGCCACCGATCTTGCATGGTGATTCCATCGTTCTGACCAAGCTTCTAGTCTTCCCGGAAATGAAGACCGCCCTTAGGACTTACCATCCCGTTCCATCTCTACAGAAGACTGACGGAAATGCTCAGGATGCACCTCGCATCAAGAATTGTTTGAAAGCAGCCCTCCTCCCATCAGAGCTCAGGTCGATGCCACCCTCTACCCCAGAAGAGATTCTCGAGAAGACTGTGCGTGCGGTCCTTCTCTCTTATCTCATTCAACTTTACAACGAGCCGTCCAGCGCACATGTCAGCTTCCTCCGACGAGTGTTGTCAATTTGATTTTCGTCCTCGCGAACCACGCCGCTGTGAGCTTCGCCTAGTTGACAAGCCATATATCCATCTAACTTATATATAGCCTCTCGCCGCCACTCATTTTGATCCGCCATCAAATTTCCTCGATATCTTTCTACCGGTTAACATTTCTTCTGCTGATCGAGCAAGAGCCTTTCTTTGGCTAGTATACCATTATCTCGAAGGTCCAGATCAGCCAAATCCCTATGACGATGATTACTCGCGCAAGAATCCCAGAAAAGTTCCATGGTTAAGACGGCTAACAGATGCTGAGATGGCAGAAGAGAATGTCGACACAGCTGAAGAAATCGAGTGGGGAAGAACCATGTCTGCACAACGTAATATATTTTTGCAACGCCTAGTGAATTCCCTCGAAAATGAAAAGAAGGCGAAAAATGCCCTCGCATCGTCGTCGCAGCGAGGTAATATCCAAGCAGCAATATTGTACGGGTGATCTGCTGACCGCCTGCAGTGCCCGAATCTAGCTCCCATCGTTCCCGCTCCTCGAGGCAACCACACGACGTTCGCGAGAAGCCCTATATCCACTATTTGCCTCCCCCACGACCTGCACCTGCATCACAGCCTACAGGTCAGTCGAGTGCACACTAGGCCCTGATCATGTTTCAAATTCCACCACAGAGAGGCCTATTGATATCAACTCGCATGGACCACAACGCACTATGCTTCAACGTGGGTACTCGACATCAGTATCTTGTGTTAATTACGCATGCTTTATCTACGAACAGATGCTTGGCATGTTGTAATATCCACGGACCCTCTGGCCGATTCCGATGAAGAGTTGATGGACGAGCATGTCAGAAACGACTACAGTGTGTATCCCTGATTTGCCCCTCGGACGCAACCTTTGACGTCGATCCTTGTAGACCAACGCATTGCCGTTATTTCCCGGCTTCGCGGAAGGGCGCCGACGCCGCCACCTGACATCCCTCCCCCCGACAACCTTTCTGATACCCGGCAACATCGATGGCGAACTGTGCAATCATGGAGATGATTCCGAATGACTTGGCCATCATATCTCGGAGAGCTTGACTACGCATGTCCAGAACACACCCACTTGTACATTACTCATTCATTGTATGTCAAAGAAGTTTGATTAGGCAGATTGAATATACTTTATCATTTCGCAGTCGAGACTCGGCTTATCGAGTTGACGGGGTTCTATGAAGACAAAGGCTTGCCAATAAGTGGGTACATAGTGGCAGGAGGACAAAGATAATACGTCCATGGATTTCAAAGTCCATATCGCGACACCACCGCGCAACCAAAACTAATTCGACCACTGTGTTGTAGTTTGGCGGGGGCACTGCATCTCTTCACTTCCGTGCTGGTCCCTGTGCATTCGTGACCACCCGGGTCTAGAGGCGGAGAGCTACGACGCCTGAGGGTCACGATCATATCTCGTGCAGTGTGGGCACGAGCGGTATGTAGTGTGGGTCCAACCGCAGTATCGGCTGTGTGAGAAATGACTGCGCGCCTTGATCCTAGTGTTAAAGTGCATGGGCCGGAACGCTCTGGGTGGATCACCTGCTGATTAAGTGAAGTGTCGAATATTTCATCATCCAGCGATAACCGGACAGGAAGCGTCTTGACCTGATGGTCGGTGGACGTAGGCGACACGGTCGAGGCTTTCAGGAAATTGGGCTGTTGAGGTGGAGAGCAATCCCTGTGGGATGATACATGCACCGGCTTCAGACGGGCCGTGATCTCGTCTAAAGAGGGTGGGATACGGCTCGGCTGGTTCAACGGCATAGCCGGATAAAACGTGGAGCTCCCATGAGGCTGTTGTGCGATGAGTGGGACGCATTCTGCCCACTCATCCCGCGCTGGGTTGGGTGAATTGAGAACGATCGAGTCCTCTGAGATTTCTGCCGCAATCTCAAGGGCGGAATCCTCGGGTTCAAACCCACGACAAGAGGGAGGGACCTCGGGGATAGATATTGTGACAGTGTAAGAAGGTCCGCTGAGTTTGGACAGGAAACGAGCTCGACGCTCAACTGGCCCCGACGATATTGAACATGACTATGGCGTTCACAACGGAAAACACATACGTTGTCTGAGAGCCGGACTCTTGAGCGCCGACTCCTTGCGGAGATCGGGGGTCTTCTGCAACTTGGCCCTTTGATGACGCGACACTTTGAGCAACGATATGAATTGATCTTGAGCAAGTCCCTGACGGAGACGGTTGGCAGGGCGCAAGGACATCGATTGCCATGGGGGTAAAGGCGGCAATGACAACCGGTTCGTTCTATATTCATCATCCTCGACATCCAATTTTTGAGACGAGAACGGAGAATAGGGATCTGGGCGGATCTCCTCAGGCGGCGCTGGGGTGATGCATATGGAAGGAATAGGAGAATCGACCAATAACATGGGTCGGCAGAAAACGAAAGTCGAACGGTGGAAAACAAAACCAAAAAGCGACCTGCGCTGTGAAGAAAGGATGAACAAGAACTCGACGTTGCCCGCCCGCAGCTGGTTTGGTGAAGAGTGAAGAGACGGAGCTGGTCAACTGTCTCACGCGATGACTGCGCCAACGCCACAACCACCACTCCATGGATGCAAAGGAACAACTAGACAAGGCCAACGAACTAAAGCTTGAAGGGAACGAATTGTTCAAAGCAAGAAAGTGGAATGAAGCTCTGGTGTCATATAGAACAGCGCTTAGCCACTTGCCCCCTCGAAACAGATCGGATACACAAGACCTTGATCAAGTTGATGTCGACTCTCAAGGATCGACCGGAGATCCCAACGTAGCGGCGGTGTCCGATATTCCGGACGCGCTTGATGCAGAGTACGCGAAAGCTCGGTCGGTTCTGTATGCAAATATCGGTGCATGCCTGTCGAAGCTGGTGAGCGGAGTGGTTTGCCCATGAGCCATCCTTAGTCGACCAACTGTGCAGGATGACCACAAAGGGGTTGTAGATGCATGTTCTCAAGGTAGGTGTACGCGCAGCTCGCATACCTACCAACGCGCCGAGCAGTAGATCACAGCTCTCAGCGATGACCCACACTACGTCAAGGCGCTTCAACGAAGAGCAACGTCGAACGAGAAGATTGACACATGGTCATCCCTCACCAGCGCTCAAGAAGGTCTGTTTCTTGCGCAAGATCATGGTCTAGCGATCATTGCTGACGCAACAACTAGATTACAAGCTGCTGTTGGAGTTGCTTCCCCCTGGTTCAGCAGAATCGACGCAGACGAGGAAGGCTCTTCAGTCCCTGGAGCCACGTACGCGAGTAGCCCAGGAAAAGGAGACAACCGAGATGATGGATAAGTTGAAGGGTCTTGGGAACACCATCCTTGGTACGCCTCTACTTCGTGAGATCAATGGTTCAGACCATAATGGTTCACTTTCCAGGTCAATTCGGACTCTCCACTGACAATTTCAAGTTCGAACCAAATGGTCAAGGAGGCTATTCGATGAATTTTGCACGATGACAACCCGAGCCGGCATACGGTTGTACCGATCGTATATGAGTGATAGATTGTTCGCTAAACCGTCTGTGGACCCCCTTGCCCATCACATTCGTCGATGTATGTTCCGCCATGAGTGAAGACTTGGAATCTACTGAAGGGAAACACCTGCCGGCAAGGATTTACACGATCTTGACCGACATAGAGAGGCAACATACCCTGGCAATGATTCTGCCCCTTATCAAACCCACTGAGACAGGGCCATAGTCTCTCGAGTCTGTTGAACATGCAGCGTTATCCCCCGCTATCCAGACATGTCCTTTTGGAACAACAACGTGTTCCTCTGAGGGAGCTTTCAAACCTGTTGGATCAACACAGACAACGTCCCCTGGGAGGCCAATAATTCTTTTACAGATGATTCTGTTCGGTTTCACGGGGGATCTAAGGGAAACCAGTTCTCCTCGAGTCAAGTTGTACGGCGCGAGCCTGTGTGACAATATGCTTTCAATTGCAATTTCTCCTGTGGTCTCAAATGTGGGCAGCATGGATGGGCCATCCGTCTGACAATATCAACGCTTGAAAAGACAAAATGCGATAGACGTACCAAGCAAGGACTTCCAATGTGTTCTTTGAAGAGATGGAGAATACAGACAATGTTAACAGCCTGTGTGATTCTGTCGTGTCAGTCGTGGTCGGTGTGAGAGTGAACAGACAGACATGGATACACCCTACTGCGACATTCCTTAGCACTTTGAACCGAGTAGCACGAGCGAGAAACCAAGATTGGGTCATCGATCAGTGCTTGCAACGCGGCTCGTGGGTGACTCAGATCGCTTGCTTTATTACTACGACAACATCCTCAAACCTAGTGTTGTTTTCCTGCTACTTCACCACTAGACTCGTCTGGTTTTCTGTCTACCATGGAGTCATTGAATATACCCATGCCAACGGCCGCAGACCTCAATCGTCTGACCTATCTAGGAGCAGCCCAATTCAAAGAGGCGATGTCCCGTCCGGATGGCCATCCAGAGAAGCTAGATTTCAGTACCATGGCAAGCTGTTTCAATTGTGATGGGCCCATGTCACAGCACATGGGGTATAAGGTGCCGAGCTTTTTACACACAGTGCTGCTTACTTAGCTTGCGGTCAATAGCCGTTGGTCTGTTCAGCATGTAGGTCCGCCGTTTACTGTTCCAAAAAGGTATGTCCTACTTTGCTTTGGAATCGGAGTTGTGAGAATCGCCGATCTTGTAGTGTCAAGTCGCGAATTGGAAAACTGGGCGATTTGGCACGGAGGGTCACAAGGTTTTCTGCGAAAGGAATAAGGTGCGTAAGGATGAGATTGGGCAAAGTGTGCGGTCACTGTACCATACATCCCACAGCGTCATATGCTAAGAGTACCGGAAGTACGAGCCATTCTCAAACTTTTTCCTTGGGGAAAACTCGAGAATGATGGCACGTTTGCCGAATCGCTCATACGTGCTTACTTTGGTGTTCTGGGGGCTCAGGGCTACGGATACTGGAGTAAAGCTTGCGGTAGCGCTCCCCATCAGCTTCAGCCAACTGCCAGGGGTATCCACTCCAGTCCACTATCCGTTGATCCAGTCGAAAGCTATCAAGACGGCTATCTGCTTCTCCTTGATCGGCACCTTGACGACGAGGCAGGATGGAAACTTGAAGACAGATTAATTCCTAAGCTGCCCTTCGAATCTGATCGCGAACCACTGTTCGGATCCTCAGCTGACGTGGTTGACTGGAAGTCGTGGTATCAATGGCGTTCCTTACCTTTCGAGTCTCCTGCCGCACTCCTCATGCACTACCCTCTCACTGTATACCACTTGTTAGTCAACGTCTTGAAAGTTGCAAGTCCAAGTCGCGGATCTCCCGAGAGCCGACAAACGCTTGATGTTCACTATCTCGGCGCGGAAGTTGAGCTCAATATGCTCCCACTGTAGGTCTTTCTGATATCTTGGTCCCCTTCGATTATCAGACGATGTTGGCAGTTTCTCGGAACTAGCATTGTTATTACCGTACACTGACATCAAGCTCACATTCTTCGGTTACGCTGTGCACGCAATTGTACAGAAAGCAAAGAAGAAAAGTATAGCCGCAAAGGCGAAACGCAACGAGCCGGTGTACACGTACAGAAGCCCCGCATCCATGGGACAGAGCACCTTGGTAATATACCTTGATGGAGAGCACGAGAACTGGGACCCACGCTTCGTATCGATTTTAAACAACCTTCCCGATGCCATCGTAGCACTCAATGCCGGATTGTTAAGCTACAAGACATGGGCATCCGTTATCCTGTTCTGTATCGTGGAGGAGATGCCCTTTGGCGTGACGGAGTACGCTGAACAGTCCGCTGAGGTGCAAACAGAGTCATTCTCCAAGATAATTCACCATGCAATCCCAGGCTTGGGGCCACGCCTGAACATGGCTCAACTCGAGGATTTGGTAAAACCACGACAATACCCTATCGAGTTTAATCCTTTTCAGCAACCCGGTCAACGCTCTATCGGTTCTATACGGCTCCCGAACGTTTCAAATGGGTTCACTATCAGGGTCGTTGGACGGGATTCAGATGGTCTACAGGGAAAGAGAGAAGATAGTTTGGTCCAGGAGCTCCCAGACATGCATACCGCAGAACATCGAGTGCAGCAGCTGGTTAATCAGACGGAGAGGATGTCGTTGAACAGCCTTGACTAGAGTAGGGTCGTTGTGATGCTTGTATCGTGGTGACAAACATGATGCTGTGACTGTGACGCTATGTCTTCATTCAAGCGGAGGACGCCATCAAGACAAGTTGCTCTTCCACCAGGGACTCGCGCATGTCCCGTATCCGCGTCCACGGTCCTGACATCTTCAGGGATTCCGTCTCTCGATGACATCTTGGGTGGAGGCATGCCGCTTTCATGTTCACTGGCGGTTCTTGCACCTGATTCCCATTCCGCTTACGGCGAACTGGTGCAAAAATACTTTGTTGCTCAAGGCATCGCGAGCGGTCACAAAGTGTGCATTGTCCATGAAGATGCGATGTCATTTGTAAAGGAATGCATGTGGATGCCTACGCCGGACCCAAACGATCCGATGCTCACATTGGATGAAGATGATAGTGGTCAGAGCGGAGAGAAAATCAAGATCGCGTGGCGCTATGAACAGATGAAGAAATTCGAGACCACTGTGACTAACTTGTACGTGCTGATTCTTGGAAAGCGATTGGAGGATTGGTGATCATCAGCCTTAGCCCCGCAGATCGTTTTTGTGACACGTTTGACTTGACGCGTCGCATTCCCATGTCTGTGATAGACGAGGCCTATGACGCGAATAAGCTCATACCGTTAAACCTTGCTATAAACAACGATCTCGCATCATCGATGGACGGTCTAGTGAAGCAGATCAAGCACGTCCTCGCGACTACTCCATCGACTGAAGTCGTTCGCCTATGCATAGCGTCTCTGGGATCCCCTGAGTGGGGGGAATACTGCCCAGCAGTAAGAGACAGATTTTTGTCCATGTGCAATTCTTCACGCTACACAGGATTTGTTGCGCTTCTTGTATGCCTTACGCCGTCTGTTGCGTCAGTATTCCCATGCATGTTCCTGTGTCACCCTAGCTCCGCACCTCTGTACGGGCCTCTGGGCCGGTCCCGGATGGGTCCAGCAAGTTGGTTGGGTGACCGATGCAGCTATCTCGATGTCAGGCTTCGGTGGTACGCATCAATCGAGATTTCATGTGCCTAATAGTGTGATGACGGGACAACAGCTAACCCGGCGCTCACAGCGCTCTTCCCTTCCCACCATGGATTAGTGCAGATTCATAAACTGCCCACACCACATAGTATCCTTTCCACGAGCGACAAATTCTCTACCCTCCGGGGGTTGTCACTGTCTGCAGCAGCAAATATCGGTACTGGAGAAAACAATCTCGCATTCAGGTGTGTGCGAAAGAGGCTCGTCTTTGAGACGATGCATCTGGATCTAGAAGGAGGTGTCACAGAGCGGCGTACTACGCCGTCGTCTACTACGATTGGTTCCGGTATCGAACAGGTTCCCACACACGTCACAAACGAGGGAAAGACGTCTGCACTTGCTCGCGTTGCAGTGGAGCTTGAGGAGAACCTGGCAGAAGTGAAGAGCCATTCGCTAGAGTCTGGGGCAACCGATGCAAACCCGCATAAGACGAAGAAGGGGAAGAAGAAGGTAGCCTTTCATTCGGACAAACCTGATCTATATGATTTTTAAAAAGAGGGCGCGTGTATGAGTCCAGCACCATCTTGTTGGTGGTCACTGTCGGTTGTCAGGGAGTACGAGACGGAAGTATATATCGATGACATGTGGGGCGGTGTGTGCAATCGAGTAGGTTATTTTCAGGATACGAATACATCGGACATGGCAACGTCGCGCAGTGTCATTCATATTGAAAATGTTTCAACATCTTGTCGCGCACAGCTTTATCTCGACAGCGAGAAAACCGAGGATATATGGGAATATAGATGACCCTCGGAGTTTCAGGGGGGACCTCTCGAAAGAAAAAAAAAAGACCTTCCTCTGTAACGTAGAGTAGCTGGGAATGTCGGCACCGCTGATACGGTGGGCGTGTGTCGACATACTCAGAGTGAGGAAGAGAGCTGCACGACTTGAATGCTTGGGAAACGCGAGCGGTTACATAAAAAGGACTGACGGAGGGAGAGTACATAATGTTTTGTGTAATTTTCGCTCCAGGTCTCCGTGTCTCCTCGTCGCTCCAGGGAAGAACTGCGAGGCATGTAAGTCGCAGAACAGTGCCAGAATATCGCTCGGTGTCTTACAGTGACGGTCAGGTATCACCATCATCCTTACTCTCTCCGCCCCACGGCAAAAAAATCCGCATCCGCTCCGGCCTCTCCAAAGCCTACCCCGACCTTCCTCAATGCTCACGACAAGCCTCTTCCACCCGCTCCACTGACGTCCGCTCTCAAGTTTACCCTCAGCACCTCTGATATGGATGCTCACCACCAGTCGTTTATCCGTCCAACCAGCTGGATAGACATGAGCGGTTCAGACGGCGATCACACTGGTAAGCATATATTTGCTCTCGGCGCTTGTGCATGTAATTTGCCGCCATGGTACCCCGTTTCCATACCTTCAATCGCGCGGTCAATCGGGCACTTGATTTGGACAAGCTCGTCACTGAGGCCCTGTGTTTGTTTACGTGGGGCCATGTCAGTTGCTACGACCGCCACTTCGCCTCCCCAACCTGTTTTTCGCCTTTGTCCCAGAACTAACGCTCTTTCGAGTTGTAGATTTTCTCACAACTAAATCCCTGGCTCCGTACTCACGACCACTCCCCGGGTCACATTCCCCTGCACCGACCAACCTTCATTCACCAAATTACGCCCCCCCGAACATGATAGCTGCTGACCGCTTTGCTTTCGAACCAACACTCGACACGTCCTCAGCAGCTCCGTCACCACCGCGAGCAGTGCATTCATTTTCGCATTCAGTCCTCGCTAGGTCCGCGTCCGAGAGCGAGACCCCCTTTCGTTCCGATTCTTCTCCTCCACGGTCTTTCGCACGCCCTCCAAAAGTTCCATCCATAGAC
Organism: Boletus reticulatus; assembly: GCA_038093535.1. Classification (NCBI taxonomy): domain Eukaryota; kingdom Fungi; phylum Basidiomycota; class Agaricomycetes; order Boletales; family Boletaceae; genus Boletus; species Boletus reticulatus. Next base: position 723,754 of record JBBPSJ010000001.1, read on the forward strand.
CCTTCTCATTTCCCCGATCCATATCCACAGCGCTTGCCATATACCCGTGCCTCAGACAGGTTGTCCTCAACTCTTCCGTCTCTCTCCTCGGCTGGTTCGTCTTCTGCGTCCACACGCTCATCGGCATATACAAGCTCAGGAAGTGCATTGGCCACGAGTGATCACGGGCACGTGCAAATAGTATCTGGAGAAGACGAAGCAGTTGGCGTCGCCGTAGGAATCTCGTCTGATGAAGTGGCCAGAGTACTTGCAGGCGAAGATACAGTTTCCTCAGCAGGAAGGACTCCAATAGACCAAACGCGGTGGTCCGAATACTCTGCTAGTATTAGATCGAGATCCTCCTCCATTGCCCTCCCCAATACCAACAGCCTGCATGAGAGTGGCGTGCCCCGGCTTCGGGAAAATCCTAGTTTCGACATGGCTTGGCAGACGGTCGACGAAAGGGATGAAGTTGGCTTAACGAGCGGGGACGAAACGGACGATTTCGGTGACGACGACGACGGGTGCGAGAACAAGGGCGATGAGCGCACCTCCGCAATTGTCGTGGCCGAGGAAGGGCGGGGGCTGATCGTCAAAGGGGATGGGATTCCGATCTCACAACTTAAGGTTGAACCTGGTATGCCCGTATAAGACAGCCAATTACGCCCATTTTGACGTTAATGGTTGCTCCAGGTACCACTCATCTCCTCGTTGGCTCCTCCAGCACCCCCAACTCTATCCCTGCTTTCCTTACAAATACGCTGCCGCAAATTTGTCACTCACTTTTGGCGCTAGACATCTCTGCCAACTTCCTCGCTGCTCTACCTCCTGCACTCGCTTCCTGTGAGAACCTTGAGGAACTAAATATCGCGTCAAACCCGCTGCGCGTATTGCCGGTTTTTCTATCTCACTTGGTAGCTTTGCGAGTACTTATTGCGGACGCCACCGGAATCGGTACACTGCCAGACTCACTCTCTGCGCTCGATCGCCTTCACACTCTTAGCATCCGAAGAAATAAAATGCATGCCCTTCCCAGTTGGCTGTGTATGTTGCCGCTCATGCAAGAATTATATCTTGATGGCAACCCGTTTCAAGGACCATGGCAAGCCCTAGTGGAACCACTTCTCTCCAAAACTCCTGTTACGCCGCTGTTTCCCCCTTCGACGCCTTCCATCCCATTAACGTCACCTTCTGACTCATTCGCCGGGACTGACACCGACACAGATTCAGACTCTCGTAGTGCCGACCCCGATGGGAGACTATTTCCCGAAGACGATACCATCATGCCAGCGCGAGCGCCTCCTCTTGAGCGGTCAGTCACTTCGCCCGCTACCTTGCCTCCGGCTCCTCCCGTCCTCGACCGTGGCCTTATACGAACCAAGACTGCGCCAAATCGACCCTATCAGACGAAGTCACGCCCGCGCACGGAGACCCATTTCGATCATCCCAAATCATCGAATCGCTTCCCAAGTGAACCAGGATATGGAGCTGAACATGAACTCCGGAAGATGAAGAGCGCGGGAGAGCTCCGCACTAGTCTCGAGCGACCTCGTGTGCTAATGGAGGATCTTGCCATCGCGACTCCTGAGCGGCCACCCACATTGCCATTCTCTGCCTCAGCTTCTAGTTCCAACCTGCTGAGCATTGCAGGAGAATCACCTGAGGCAGATCGCCTTGATGCTTCTAAGCGTTATGCGAGCCTGGGAGTCTCGGCTCTTACGCCTACTCGTGGTTCGCGGATTACCCACGCAAAAAGCCTATTTGATGTGACCTGGGAGGGTTCGGAAGCTGGCGCTGTGGAATCGGCACGTTCCTCCTTCACTTCTCCTCCTACTTCGCCGCCCCGTCCTATAGAACCTCAGCAAGGTCATGGTACGCCCAGTCCACCAGACCGGCAGACAACCTCTCGAGGACGCTGGGGATTCTTAAAAAAGATGTCGATGGGGAAAATGAGGGCCGATTCCCCCATGACCTCCCGGCTAAATACTTCTGGTCGTGCTTTTCGTCCTGAAGTCATCATTGGCAGTGTGTCGAGCCCCCCGCAACTGCCGACAAATACTTTGCCTCAGATTGATGTCCGATTCTCAACAAGCGGATCCTTGGGTCCTATGCCCAACCCTACTGCTAGCGTCTCCCTGTCGGTGCCCATAAACGAGGAAGCCCCCACAGTCTTCCCAAATTCACATCTCCCAGAGCCATCAGATCCGAGCAAATCCCTCGCTCCGACGGCGTCTTCGCGAGCTTCCAAGCGCAAGAGCTTTCTGCCTGTAGATGGAAGTGCAGTAATGAGCTTGGTTATACCTTCGCCGACTCGTTTTATCCCGACTACCGGTGACCTCGGTGAACCAGATGAGCCAGCAAGTGGTTTGCATGCAGATTCGGCCGTTGATGCAGATGATTTTGCTGCACGCAAGGAAGAAGAAAGGGCAAGAGAAGCATATACGCGGGCTTTACGCTCTGTAATGGCGTACCTGAAAGATATGAACGACTTGAGCCTCTCGCAAGGTACCACCGTGTCCATGTACGGGGGATCGCCGGAGGATTCACTCAGTACTTATACTTCGCGTTCTCGAAGGCCTACGGTGGTGGAGAGAGTGAACTCTGAAAGTCCTATCTCTCGGGCAGCTTCGATATCTGGCCAACTGCGATCACCGGAAGCAATGTCAGGGTTGAGGAGTGGGACGCCTTCACGGACCATCAGTGTCGCTACTACTGATAGCGGTGGCTCCTCTGACGAGCGAAAATATAAAGACGATAAGGGTAAACGAGCTCTCGTCATTCGAGAGATTGTAGAGCAAGTCTCTCAAGTTTGATTTTTTTCTCTGGTAAAGCTAACAGCTTGAAAAGGACCGAAAGGACTTATGTCAAAGGATTGCAAGAATTGGTCGATATTTACGTGAAGCCCAGTGCTGCCACGGTCAATCTCATCAGTGGTGTTGGCTCCAGCAAAGAAACTGTTATCCCCGCATCGGAACGGAAGATCGTCTTCAGTGGTGTTGAAGCCCTGTTTTCATTCCATAAAGAGAGTTTCCTTCCTGCCCTTGAAGCAGCCGCAGCACCTCTGATGAAGCAACCATCTTCTGAAGGCGAAGAACTTGATATGGATGGCCAGCTCTCGGTCGAGGTATCGAAAGGGGTTGCAGGCATTTTTTTGAATCACGCTGCATTCATGAAGATGTATTCTTCCTACATCAAGTACGTGGACATCTGCCATCGTGAGATAGGTCTGCTGATATGCTTTATCAAGCAACTTTGACAATTCCGTGCAGAGAATTAAATATTGGACGACTGAGAGAGCGCCTACAGGAAGTACTAGTCCAGGGTTTACCCTGTCGCCGGGCAGCGCTGGCTTGCCAAGCACTGCCATTTCCCTTCCTAGCCCTGCGGGTGACTTGGTGGCTAATCTCACCTCTGGCCAAAGAAAGCGTATTAGAACATTCCTCAAACGCTGCCGTGTAAACCCCCGTCACTCTCAACTGAACATGGAGGGCTATCTGCTCTTGCCCGTTCAGAGGATACCCCGATATCGATTGCTTGTGAGTCGCAGGTGTACCTGCGCCTCCATCAAATGCTAAGGCTTTCGCAGCTTGAAGAGTTGATCCGAAGTACCCCGCCTACTTGCTCATTCATGGATGACGCACTGGATAGGGCACTAGCTGAGATATCACTGTTGGCAAATAATATGAACGAAGGAAAGCGTGAGTCTGAAACTCGACGGAAGCTGGTGCAATGGCAAAGCAGAATTCGAGGGAAATTCCCCAGCCCCCTAGTTCAACCACATCGGTGAGCACCATCGTTGCTGTACCCATTACTGCTAATGACACCCGGAAAGGCGTCTCATCATGGACGGACCATTGATGTTGACTCGTGTCGTCCGCAAGACTATGGTTACATTTGAGAATGTCAATGCTCAGGGCGATGTTTCCGCTGTGCAAGTTGACTGTCTCGCCCCAGAATTGACTCCTCGACCACTAATCGGCATCCTTTGCAATGACCTTTTGGTTCTCTGCCGTGATCCAAGCGAGGGTAAAGATCCCTTGTCCTCGGTAGACCTTTGGGCAGTCCTTCGTATGCAAACATTACCACAACCAGCTAGTATTGTTCACGGGAATGGTAACACCCACACATATTCGGGGACGGAGACAAGGCTGATCTGTATCGCTTACAGCATTGCGGATTGTTGACAACAAAGCTATTCTCTATTTTGATGCGCCCTCGCCCTCGGAAGCCCTGAATTGGTTTAGAGGTAACGAAATATTCCACTGACGATAGCAGTGCTAACATTAGAATCTAGCTATCAACCTTCACATCCCTTCAACCAAAGCATAGACAACGAACACTCATTTCACGCAGTCACTTTCGTTTGAGCGCGACTTTCGTTACATTGATTTCGCCGGTTGAGCTTCCTGAAGGGGGCCCGGGTTGGCCTCGTATATATACCGTTATTAAATTCACTTGCATCGTGTTACGCGTCATCTTTTCACTGTATTACCCACATCGTTCACGTTCTTCCCTCGGTCAGGTAAAGTAGTACCAATTTAAACATTCAGGCCCTCCTACATCAGCCAATTCTTCGATTACATGGTATGAGGTACAACACGGGAATGTGCAGTACTTTAGAACATATCGACTGACGGAACGTCAACAGTGGAATACAGTAAACACGTTCTTCCCATGTCACATCTAGCGAACGCGCGTGAGATGTTGATTCAGGGCCGAGAACGTCGTGTGAGACTCACCAGCCATTGCCAGAAAGCATCCGCCTTGTTTTTGGGGGGAGTCTCTGGTTGCTCATCGGCCTCGATCTGCGCAATGTCGGACACGAAATCCATATCTTCCGGTTTGACGATTGGAGAACGGTAGTAGAATCTAGCTCCGATATAGAGGAGAGGGAATAGAACGAGAGGGAGATAACTCGTGACGAATGTTGCAGTATTCCATTGACCCCGAAGGAAGACGCTCCAGCCATTGAACTGGGATAATATCCACATCATCATCTGGGATGGAGAGGCAAGAACATACCACACAAATGACCAACGTGGAGATTGCTCCATACCACGCGGCAAAAGGTTGAACGCGGGTGTGGAAGGGAAGGGTCTTACGATCGATGCCCTGCACCTTCATGCCACTGTAAAAGCGAATATATGTTACACAAATACCAAACCAGGTCATGAGACCAGCAACAGCAGTCATGTTGGAGAACCAGGTGAAGACCTGTCCGGCGCCGGTGGATATGGCCATGAAAGCGAGCAGAGTAAACGAGGCACAAAAGATGACAGAGATAAAAGGGAGACCCGACTTGGACGTCCGCGCAAATATCTTTGGTGCATTGCCGGCGATGGCCAAGCCATCTGGGCTCTGGGGTGAGTCATCCATTCTAATCAAAAAGCAATGTAGAACGTACAAATGGCACGCGAGGACGTATAAAGGTCACTGGATGCGGCTGACCATGCGGAGGTCAACAAGCAGGCATTAATGATCTAACCTGCAATGAACATATGCAACAATATAGACTGCGTCGGTACCAACCGAAGGCAGTGATTTAATCCCAGCGGTTTCGATCGCAATCACGAATGGCGATGCGGCAGCAGTTCCAGTCGCGATCTGGAGCCCTGTGTTCGTGTACGGAACGAGTAGACCGATGACGAAAGTGCCGAGAATGTAGAACAAGAGAATACGGATATATACGCGACGAATTGCTCTGGGAAGGTTACGACGCGGATTCTTCGTCTCACCGGCTGCAATCTGGGAAAGTGAACATCAGGGACGGGGATGAAAGAGACTCGACTTACGGCGACAATTTCAGTGCCAATAAAAGAGAACGCAGCGTTGTCGAGAACAGACCACCACCCAAGAAACTGGCCCTTTGAACCGGATATCCCTTTGTATTGAGCAAAAGGACCCGGGTTTTTCCAGTAGCGGAAACCGATACGGTCGTGATCGGGACCACCTCCGAGGTCAATGACGAAGCCCAATATGATAAGACCCGTGATGGTGATTACCTTGATAGAACTGGAAAGTGCATTGGTAAGTGGGAACAAACACTGGATCGAAACACCCACGCGAAGATGAACTCCGCTTCACCATAGGCACCAGCGCCTAACATGTTGATGGTAACGACGACAATGATACATACGACGACCCAGACTGCATTATTGACGTTTGGGTGCCAGTAATCTATCAGGAGGGCAGCGGCGGATAACTCGGCTAGAATAAGCATTAAAGATGAAGTCCCATCACAAGAAATATTTATTCACCTGGGGCTGTCAAGGCAAGTCAAGTGGAGAAACGAAAAAAAGGTGGAATGACAATACCAATGATCGTCCAGTTGTACCAATAATTCCAACCCATCGCAAAGGACAATGCAGGATTAACGAACCGTTCTGAAAGTGTGATATGACCGCCAGGAATTGGCAAGTACGCAATCATTTCGCCCAACGATACCTTGACAGTGTAAGCGAGGGTACTACAGCGGGGAGAAGTAACCTACCATGACTGCGAGTACGATTGTACCCATAGTCACGTAGCCGAGCAAAAGACCAACTGGACCACCATTCGCAAGGGAGGTGGCAGTTCCGACGAAAAGGCCGGTACCAATGACACCACCGATACTAGACGGACATTAGGATCAGAGTGGGGGAAGGAGTGAGGAATATACCTGATCATGGCTACATGACGATTTTTGAGCTGCCTGTGGAGTGTGGTGGATTGAGGCGCGGTGGCAAACTCTTCATCTTTCAAAGAGGCACTGGTAGAGTTGTTGTAGGAGACCTTTGCTTCGTTCTTCTCGGAGGTCGCCATCTCTGTAACACAGAGTAACACAGGATGAGAGAAAGAACGTTACGCCAGGGGGAAGTTCTCGTGAAACACTGATGCTCTATTATAAGGATTGGTGGCGTGGCGGTGTTGGCGGGTGAGCCAAAGGGCCGTAAATGAGACATCCAGTGGCAGGCACGAACCCCCATCAGACCCACTGCAAAGATCCGGGGTAAGAGAAGTAGTTACCCGTGGTCTCCCGGAGTGCTGTACCCCGCTCCAACCGACGGAATAAGACTAAGCAGGCACCATCATCATCACAGGATGTTAATACTCGTAGTAGCAGCAAGTCGCGTACCTGTCATCAGTCAGTAGCTGTTGTTTTTCAGGCCATGACGGTTCAGAGTGAAGATGTGTGAACGATCGTGATCGATCGAGCCGAAAAGAAAAATTTATGTACAGCTAAAACATGCAAGTGAATCTAATGAACCCAAGGCATCAACGATCCAACAAGCGTAGACAGCGTTCTAAGCGACGGTAGTGTAAAATCAACCAACTCTGGTCGCGCACTCCCGACCATCAGGCGCTTGTATGCACGCGAGTACACCCCAACACGCGGTCGCCGACGATTCGTTGAATCAGGAAATGGCGTACGTCCCCGAAATGATGTAGCAACACTTTGCTCGGAAAAACGAAGCTTCTTGCAGGGTGAGCAGGCCCCGCCAACCACCTGCTTGTTCGCATCATCAACATCGTCGTCGTCTCGTCTCCGTTTAAGGATACCCTTGGGTGCTCTCGAGTATTGCAGCATTGCCTGACGTCTCGACTCTTGTATCCTCCGGTACTCCTCTGGCTTTAGACTTCTCGGACGCTCTGGGACGTCAATTGAACTGGGGAATGTGACTGCGGCGTTCGGATTGCTTGAGAGGGACGAGATATATGTGTTCTTGAGATGCTTGTGACGAATATAGTCACGGCGCATCGATGTGCCTTCAATGTGTCCCGCAGAGAGCGGAATCAAGTCATCCTCGCATCTGTGGTAAGGGCTGTTAAGCGCAGAGAACTGTCTCGGCTGACGCCTTTTAAGGTGACGCGATGTGTGAACTCTGGGCTGGTTCTCGTCTGTGGTGTGGGAACTGCTTGGTAGCAGGGGTGCAGCTTCCTGATATTCAGTGCGTGGCACTTGGGAATGACCATATCTGGTTGGTGAAGAGCATGAAGGCTCGGGCCGTGATGAAGAGGAGGACATTTCTTCTAGTTTCCATAGGAGTGCGTGAACCTGGTCCGCAACCTGTTTCGGTGTCTGACCAGGCACGACGACACGCATCGGGCTATCATCTGAAGCTGTGATCCAGTCTTCCTGGAAATCCTGAGCATTTACCGGAGGGTCTAGCTCATATTCTTCCGGATCTTCCTCGTATTGCGGAATCGGACCGACACGCTCCCCCCTGGCACGGCGTTTCCATAGTTCCGATGATTTCCTGTTTTTGCGAACACGGCGGAGGTAATCGTCGACCTTGTCTCCTTCCTTTTTCCGTGCTCCCATGTAGTCCAGCTTGTATTTGACCTTGCGCATCTCCAATCTGAACTCCTCTGGCTCCGCCCTCTCAATGTCAACGGATGGATGTTCCCTGACTGCCCGACTCATCCCAAAGTCGATGATCATGACCTTGCCGTCGGCACCAATGAGCATGTGTCGTAGCTCGGGATCGCCGTGAAGGACGCCTTGTGCATGGATCTTTTCGAAAGCGGCTATCACCCGCTCCTTCAATGCGTCAGGCATGCTCGGAGAGGCCTCTATCCAGAACGAAGAGTGGGGCATTTCCATGGTGATGCTCACTGCCTCGGGCATCACATGAACGCCGATGATGTGCGGAACAACATCCCCTTGAAGTGGCCGGAGGTATTGTTCCGACTTGTATAAGGCAAGCTGGACAAAGAGGGGTTGGCCGAGGGGTCGGAATAAAGTGGAAGGGACTTGCCTCTGAGTAGAAGCCATACCACTCCTTTTGCTTGCTCAGCTTCCATCTGGGCCGCATGGTCAGCACGTGTGGGGGTGGCAACACGCAACACGCTTACTTTCTACAGATGTACTTGATCTCTTTGTCGCCGACAGTCCCGCTGTCGATAGAGGCAGAGCATTGAGCGCCCTCTGAGAGTGAATCAGCACACGTGGAAAAGCACATGAGGAGAATACCTACTGCGCAGGGGCAAGAGCTGCTTTGGGTCGTCGAATGGGAGGCCGTGCGTCCATGCCCAATGGCCATGGGGTTTGTAGATGGGCTGATCGAGCTGACTTGGTGGTTGTGAGCTCGCCGACGAAGCATGGGAAGGTGAAGAGGTCTTCTCGGAAGAGGTCCAGTTGATTGTGGCACGACACCTCTTGACATGGTCGGAGCGAGGGTAGGCACGGTGGAGGGGAGGTGCCTCTGTGGGTGGATGATAGGGTGCGGTGAGGAGCTGGAAGAACTCGGAGGTGGTGTCGACGGATGTCGGGTGGACATCGTCTGTGAGGATGGAGGTACTAGGGCCTGGGGACATTGAGATTGACATTGTTGGTTTTGGGCAAGCACGAAAGACAGAGGACCATCGTTTATACCTGCCAGTCCAGTGTCAAAGCGTCGCCTTCCTGGTCCATCCTCAACACTTGCCTTTTCGGGACAAAGGTCAACTCGTCTCGCTGACGACCCGCTCTTGTCTTGTCTTGTTCAAAGCGATTGAGATTACACACATTCTATCAAGTACATATCCTTTACACTCTACATGTCCGATGGTACAATTGAAAGAAGAAGAAAAAGAAAATAGCGCATCCAGTTCGTGGCGATCGGCTAGGTAAATGTCCACCCGCCAGGCATGCTCAGCTCCCAGTCCCTCCGCAGGATCGCGGACTTTGCTTCCTGCGCAGAAGAAATTTCAAAAGACTGACACGGCAATCGGGGCAGTGAATGAAACCGCCGCGGTGCAGAAAAAGGTCCAGATGGAAATGGCAAAGCGGGTGCTCTGGGCACAGGATGCGGTACTGACAGCAAGTCTGCGCTATCAAATGGCATTGCCATGCGCAGTCCGTTTGGATACTCGTGCGCCGCAGGGGATCCATCGGCGGTGTGCATGTCACAATCCTGGACACCACATAGCCATCCTCTGTCACAGCGGCGGAGATCGAGCCAACTACCCACAAGTTCATACTGCTCCACAGACATCTCCCTAGGACTGTTGTCGATAACACGAGATGCACTGGTATGTCGCTCTGCGAGCCAAGCCGCCAGTGCCACCGAGTCGGAAGAGACGAGCGATCCAAGCGAATCGCGAGGGCCACTGCTGGGTGGCTCGGCCAAGGTCGGTCGTATAGCATCAGAAGTCCAGTTGGTCTGAATCTCCTCGGGGTCATCATACGTGCATCCCATGTCTTGTCCGATACACATCGTCCCCAGCGGTGCTCTGGACTTGCCGAGGCGGGAAACGACGGTCTTGACGCCCTTCTTGATGGCACTCTTGAAACTCTTCCAGGAGCCCGAAAGCCTCTGCCTTCCTGACTTGTTGTGGGCTTGCGAGAACGTGGATGAAGCCCAAGGTTCCGGCGCGACAGCACCAGAGCGGATACAAGGTGAAGGACAAATAGGCGATGGGGGGAGCGATGGCGGCGGAAGAATACGTCGTCTGACAGGGGACGACCAAGGAACGTAAGGACTGTTAGGATGATGGAAGGCTGGGATCCACTGGGGACCCTCGAACACCTTGTTATCATTTCTTTCGCCGACGGCAACACGACGTGAGGAAGCAACTGGACAAGATGAGACGCGGAAAGGAACGGAGGCAGCTGAATGGCGAGGCGGCTCTTCCGGCGATGTGAAGGACCGGGAAGAGAAATCGAGAAAGGAGGGTAGCTGGAGAGTGGAAGCGGAAGGAAGAGGAGGGAGGGGACGGAAGGAGGGTACGTCGGGTGAACAAGGAACACGTGAAGAAGAGGCATCTTTTTGGGGCAAAAGATTGGCCTCACCCGCGGTGGAAAGAGAGTGTAAGAGCATAGAACTCGTCGGATGATGCGGGCGGGCCGCCTAAAAGAGGAGATTTGAACAGGTGGGGGGAGGGTGCGGTTGGATTACATACGAGATTGTTGGAAGCGGTCTTGTCAGCGAGGGGGGTACGTGTTTCGCGGTGCAGTTTTTGCTTCTTGAGCTTCCGGGCAGGGATCCTGTACGTGTCATGGGGATTAGGGATTAGCATAGGTACTTTTGGGGTCGTGATCTTCAGGATCATGGTGTCGAGGCCAGCAAGACGATCTGTAGAGAGATGAAACATGGACGAGACAAACGAATGTGGGATGGAAAGAAAGAAAAAAGGAGCGTGAAGAGGAGGAGAAGAGGGACGCTCTCCTCGTCGTATGTGTTGGTCGTGTACAGACAAGCGCACGTGTAAACAAAACAAAGACTTTGACTAGCCGAGCCGAACAACAGACAACACTACAGTAATGAGCACCCTCCCGAACACCATCGAGCCCGACGACCACGAAAGCGCCCCTCCAAAACCACATAGACCACCTCCCCTTGCTACCACACAGAGCGACGCAGAATCTGGTGAGTCTGCGCTCTGAATCTTTGCCCTTCCCCGACTCAACGCATCACAGGTATTGCTGGCATATTCAAACAGGTACACACCACACGTCTCCTCGTCGGTCGTCCTCACCCTACTCTAGTCTGCACACCCATCCGCTCTGTTCTGCTTGTATATCTTTCGTATCGCAGCCGTCGCTGTTTACATCCTCTGTGGACTCTTCACAGACAACTATGTCCTCTCCGTACGTACATCCTCTATACTCTTCTCTCAACTCAACTGTCATCTCTCGGTCCAGACGGTCGTCGTAGTCCTGTTGCTCGCTATGGATTTCTGGAACTGTAGGGTATGCACCGTCCTTGTCCCAACGCATGCTGCTCATCGACCAACGAACCCTCTAGAATGTCGCTGGCAGGACCTTGGTCGGATTGCGGTTCTGGAATCAAGTGCGTTGCCGTGCACCCGCCATCCATTGATTAACAGCTGCTACTAGGTGGACGAAGACGGGGAGAGTTATTGGGTGTTTGAGAGCAGAGACGTGAGTGGTTGCATCGTCCGACATCGCTCCCCCGTCTAATTCGTGGTTAGCCTTCCCGGCCAGCAAACCCTGTGGACTCCAGGTGGGTGATGCAGTCGATCATCACATCTATTTATATTGAATCGAGGCCGGCGTGACAGAATGTTTTGGGTAGGTCCTTTTGCAAGCCATCGAGTGATGGTCGGAAATACATGATAATCTTGTCAGATTGCCCTTTATGCTTTCCCAGCCTTTTGGTTGTTCTTGCTCGTGATATCCATCATCCGGTTCAATCTTGCGTGAGTAGCCGTACGCACGCCTTTTCCGATCACAGCTCACCATCAGTCAGTTTTGTACCGATCGTCATTCTTGCATTGGTGTTTAATGTCACCAACGCCGTAGGCTTCACATACGCGTGAGTACTGATCACGTATCAATCCCGTGTTCCATCTCACAGCAACGCCATTCTAGCGACAGGGATGCAAAGCAGCGGTGGGCAAATAGTGTTTCAGGTTCAGGTTGGGCCATGGGAATGGGCGGACTCGGTGGACAACTCATGACCAGCGCCATCAAGAATAGCGTCGGTAAACTCTTCGGGTAGTATTGCATACTTAGTCAAGCTTGTATTAGAAAAACAAACAACAATGCATGCAAGTACATTAAGCTCACACACGACCAACACACAAAGTGGCGACAAACTGTAGCACTAATGTTACAAGAGGTGAATGTTGCAGTCAACGGGCTCGAATTAAAAGGAGCAGACCAGTCCAAGACAGACACAAGCACAACATGGAGTGAGAGACTTGCATAGTACACAAGTGATGGGCATAAGCAGCGGCGCAACTCCTGCGAGGCAACACGCCGTGTTGGTAAACTCGTGCATGATCACTGGGGCCAGATTACTCTAACCCAACCCAACCTCGTGCATCAACACGCGAGTAGGCTGTGGTAGGTGCCACCGAGGTACCTAGCCCAATAAACGACCGGGTGCGACCATGAGAACGCGAGGTTGCCACACGCGGCGTAGTTTGAGACGGAAACGGATAGGTGTTCTTATCCACATTGGACGTGATGGTCATAGTGGCGGGTGTACGCGTGGCAGTCTTTGGTGCGACTGTCGGAGAAGGTGGGAAAACGAACAACGTCTGTGAGGGTAGTGCAGAAACGGGATATTTTGAAGGTGGATTGTCGGTGGGGAACGCAATACTGCTGGGTCCAGCTTGAAGTTTGAGCGGCGGCGGCGCCAGCTTTCGTGACGACAAGTGTCTTCGACGTCGAGGCGACGGCTTGTTTTCCTCCACAGCAACTGGTGTGCTGGGGGAAGGGGGAACGGGAGGGAGTGTTCCCAGTGGAAGAGGCCGTCGTCTGCCCTTTCCTGGAGCAATCTTGGAATGGAGGTTGGCTGGGGCACGCGACATGTTGAAGGAGAGCTTGGTGGGGGGCGCGGAAGGTGGCGGAGAAAGACGTGCGTATGAGCGAGCTACGTGAGGATGAGTCATCTGGGCAATACTCTCGCTGGGAGAGCCTGGGGATTCACTAGACAAGGACGGACTTCGGCGTGGTTCGAGAACATCATCAAAGGGGCCACCGACACCCAAAAGCTCTGATTCTTCATCGGCCTCGACGAGGTCCTCGCTCAATACGCTGCCGGTAGTATGTATGCTGGCGATGGAACCGGTACGCTTTCGGCCGTATCTACACCTCCAGGCGGAACCCATGCCCATTCCGGAGGTGAGGGAAGAAGCGGATGACCTGCGTGCGACAAGACGTTCCTCCATGGCACGGTCGAGAGCTCTGGCCTCTTGCTGTGCAGCAGTAGACTCGACCTCTTCTTGAGCGAATGCATTCCGGCGCCGACCCCACTCCTTGTCCTCTTCACTAGCGGATGAAGCATGATCCGATGCAGCAGGAGAAGTATGGCCGCCTTGAAGGGCCTTTTCATAATCGAGCAATTGGTAAATAAGGCTATGAAACGGAGAGAAATGAAACCCAGCAAAGAAAATGAAAACGGCGAGTGTGCTTACGACATGTTGGGACCCACATGTCTACTCTTGTCTTTCACAAAGGAGTATGCGGCCTGCATACCCCTAAGTTCCCAGACGTCTGGAGGGACGTTGGGGGAGCGAGCTGCGGCAGCACGCATGACGATGGCGATCACCAAAGTCGCAGAGCGGGATACACCACATTGACAACTGAAGTAGGTGTGAGAGAGAAGAGGGTGAGTAGAGGTGAGTACATACTGGATGAGTACGCCCTGGTTGCGCTGGAGGGCAGCGTCGACGAAGGCCATGGCGGTGGTAAACCCATGTGTGACGAGATCGCGCTGGCCATGTGACCAATTGAGCTTGAGATAGTGCATTGCGGGACGACCTGAAGGGGGGTGAGGAGGGTAGTAGGAGGATGCGGAAGCGGAGAGCTTGGTATGTGAGATGGGAACTGGTGCGGAGGCAAAGGGACGGTGGGGCTGTGGGAGGGCGGAATCGAAGGGAGAGGGAACTTCCTTGGCGACGTTGAGAATAGCGGATATGCCGCGGTCATGGAGAGACTGCCAGTCGCGAGCATTGTCCTCTGAACCGAGCCAGATGCGGGGGAGGATCTGGATGGGACCGGACGCATAAGGGACTGTGGGAGAGCCGTCCTCGTCCTGTCTGTGGATCGCGGTGGATAAGGAGGTGTTTGGGAGGGAGAGGACGGAGGGACGGCGTGGACGGAGAGGTGGATGTGGGTCGATGGCGGAGGGAGGGGGCTCGATGGGGGAGAGGAGGGAGAGGGAGGAAGGATTCGGAGAGGGCAGATTGATAGAGAGATTTTTCATGTTTCGGACTGAACGAGGTTTGCGCGGGAGAGGGGACGGTGAGGGAGAGGGAGAAGGGGAGGGAGAAGGGGATGGGGAGGGAGAGGAGGAGCCGGGTACGAGGACTATATGGGAAGAAGGGACAGGAGGGACAACGCGGAGGGCTGTGGGTGGGCCGCGTTTGGAGGACATGCGTTGTAGTATGAATGCCACGACCAGCGTGGACGACCGAATCTCGCCGGGAGAAATGAAAACGAAAACGAAGAAGAGTTGTGGAAGGGGGGGAGGAGGAGAAGGAGAATTTGTGGTTGTTGTAATACCAAGAGATGGAACAAACTTGTCTCTTCTTGTCCTCTTTTCTCTGCACTTTTGCGGTCCTCGTCTCTACCGCGTACCTCGTCTGCGCAAAACTCGCAGCAGCTGGATACGACATATCCCACATCATCCTCATCGGCCTCGACGACCACCCCAGCATGTCCTTCAACACCGCGTATGCCCAGTTCATCGCACTCGCACTCGCCGTCGCCACCAGCGTGTTCATCTACACCAAGCTTGCTGCCAGTCCGTCTTTTTCTTTTCCTTCACGCGTCCTGTCCTCACCCTCCCTTCAGAACGCGCACCAGTCCTTAACCCAAAGGAATTCCAGCAGTTCGTCCTCAAGGAGAAAACCGTCGTCTCTCCCAACACCGCCATGTCCGTCTCTTGCTCTTCTCTCATTCTCCGTCTGTTTATTTTTTTCTAGTTACCGCTTTGTGTTGCCACGTCCCGACGACGTCCTTGGTCTACCCATTGGCCAGCACATCTCCATCTCTGCCGAGCTAAATGGCAAGGAAATCACCCGCAGCTATACCCCGACAAGTAGTGACGATGACCTCGGCTACTTTGACCTCTTAATCAAGGTGCTTCTCCTCGCTCTCTCCTTCCTGCACCTACTTGACCCTTCTTGTCAGTCCTACGAAAAGGGCAACATCTCTCGCTACGTCTCCTTGCTCAGAATAGGCGACAAGGTCAAGGTCCGTGGTCCCAAGGGCTTCTTCAAGTACTCCCCAACGCTCTCCCGCCATCTTGGTATGATTGCGGGCGGTACCGGTATAACCCCCATGCTTCAAATTATCAGAGCTGCGCTCAAGAATCCCGCCGACGAGACAAAACTTTCCCTCATTTATGCCAACGTATCCTCGGATGACATTCTCCTCAAGAAGGAACTCGACGACCTCGCCGCTAAATACCCTCGCCGCTTCTCCGTTCACTTCGTTCTCAACAACCCCCCAGAGAACTGGTCCGGTGGCGTTGGCTTCGTCTCCAAGGAACAAATCGAAAAATATATGCCCCGTTCAAGTAGTGACATCAAAATTCTTTTGTGTGGTACGTACAACCTCTCTTGATCACGCGATTGTCATGGACTTTGTCACCAGGCCCACCGCCAATGATGACAGCGATGAAGTACGTGTATATGCCACGTATAAGCCTCCATTTTCTCACTACTCTCCCCCTCTCCAGGAAACATCTTGCCGAGCTCGACTATCCCGCCCCGCGTGCGGTCAGCAAGCTCGAGGACCAGGCAAGCCCTCCGTTCTTGCCATGTTTTCCAACTAACCGACGGTCCACAGGTCTTTGTGTTCTAATTGCATGTGTTTTCGTTGCATACCCGTCGCGTAGATGATCTAGACGTAGAGTACATGATCAACCCCTAAACGAATTTGATGACCTGATCCAAATTTCCACCTCAACACAATGTCGAAAGCAGTCCAATTGTTCACCTACCCGCACTCCGTCTGGGCTTCGGCCCCCGAGCTCGCTATGTGAGTTATCCATACCAGAGTGACACGAACACGTTCATTATTTCCTCAATGTACTAGCCGCGAACTTGGGTATGGTCCAAACGACATTGAAAGCATCGTCATCAACCTCGGCCAAGGGGAAAATTTTGCACCCACGTTCTTGGACATCGTACGTTGATGCCCTTGAACACGCGTGCAAACGATGACTGTAGACCCAAGAACCCAAAGGGTACATTGCCCACGATGGTCGTGGACAGTCGACCCTACACCAGCACCGCAGAGGTGACATCGTATCTTGTCAAGCACGCCCCAAAGGCAGCCCAGCCCCGGACAGCATTCACCACAAAGATCCACGAGGATACGCTTGACCCAAACTTTGCCAAGCTTCTTGCCGTAAGTAGAGCGTCGATCAACCAGGTCTCGAGTGATCACTGACCTATTTCCAGCGCTCCGACACAGAACTCGAGCACAAGGCAGCTGCGTTCACACTCCACTTTACCCGCAATCGTGAGTTGCATCACCCAGTACTTACATGCGGCCAACGCGTGCGTCTTAGGACAAGATGCACTTGAACATTATGCCCCCCAGTCAAATGCTGTTCAACACAAGCCATTCTATGATTCAAAGCTTGCCAGCAACGGTGCCCTTCTCTCGATCTATCAAGGAACCGCAACCGACCGCGACAAACAGGCATTTTTCCAGCGGTCCACCGTCCACTGGCACAATTTAAACAAGTTCGTCTCAGAGGAACTGCCAGCACTGTTGCCTGACACAGCATTCTTCGGCGGCGATGAGCCTGGCGAAGATGATTTTCATCTTGCTGCGTGGCTTGCCCGCATTGCTTTCGTCGCTGGAGGTGGGAGCGAACAGGACGGCATTCGAGCATTAGAAAAGGGTCTAGGGGTGGAGCTTCACCCAAAGGTTTCTGCCTATTGGGGTGCATGGAACGCCAGAAAGAGTTGGAAAGAGGTGTATGCGCAAGGCTTGCACTAAACGAGTGTAATAGGGTTCACATGAATATCGAACTAAGGTTTGACTGTTGTCTGGACTGATTCGCTTAGCTGTGTCCTAGACTCCTCGAGCATCTCGATGCGACAATCGTTCAAACTGGTTCGAACATGATGAGTGGACACGTTGTACAAGCATGAAAGAGAGCCTCACATCCTGCGGATCTCATCCGCAGCCCGTAGTCCAAGTGTAAACTCGTCTTCAGTGGGTTCCCCAGTTGAGGTGCGGGCAAGCTGCATGGCAGAGTCATAATAATGCAACGGGGTCAACCCTTCCTCGTCCTTGGGTAAAAGAGGGATAATGAATCGGAAATGATGTATCATGCGACAATGCGGTTTCAAAGGAGGAAGGTTGGGTATAACGAGGTGCGCTCGGGCATCTGCATGACAATCAGAAAAGCCGACTCGTGTTGATGAGGTATCCATGCAGACCTATATCAGCAATGGTGTCTAGCAAACTACGTCGAAAGCGGGTGCCGCCATGCTCGGTGCCGGGTTTACCCCAGCCTGGATGGGTCGTATCCCGTGGTTGACACTCGTAAGAGATCAAGCAGGAGCGAGCAAACTCTTGGGAAATATACTCATGGACTGGCTGGACGGGATATGAAGTAACGAAATGTGGACCAACGACACGGACTTGCCTTTGGAAGATCGTGTCTGTTGATGTCACTGTGTGTTTTCGATATGCGTTGCAGTCTCCTCCGCACCGCGATGCGACGCTTGGTACAAAATGCAATACTCAGAAGAAGCTGTCGAACGACGTCGGTGATCACCGTCGGGTGAAAGTAGAGACACTAACCACCAGGCAATATGTCGCACCTATCGTGACGGTGTCCCAGTTGTTCTTCCAGCCACGAGGTGCGGTTCGCACTGCTTGCTGGAGGAGTGCGAAGCAAGAAATGGCGAGAAAACAAGCTACGATGAGGGTCATCAGAGCATAACAGGCATCTAGGATCCAAGAGAGCACTCTTGAGTATGAGCGATACATTTGTGTGTCGAGACGGATCCCATCTCCGTTCCAACATGTCCGTGCCGCCGTATTATATTCTCGTCTCTCTTCAGCACCATTCACCGAACCAAAGCAATGCGCTCGTTCACGCCGACATAGAATACCGCTATGCTGACGACTCTCCTCTCTCGCTGCTCCCTCACTTTCCTGATGAACATGTGCTGGTGTTCAACTATGATCCTGCCACTCCAGCGAAACCGACTGTCAGCAGCACTTCTAGTCAACTCGCGTTATCTGGCATCAAAGTTTTGCCCGCACCAGGAGCACGCATAGACGAGGATGCCAGCAAGAACGATAACATGTATATTTTGGAGGTGACATGCACTTCCGACGACCAGTATGCCAGGTAGTCTTTGATCCTCGAGTTCCTGCTCAATCTCTTGCAAGGACCGGTAGCGGTGTTGAATCATCCCAGACCTATTTGCAGAATCCTAAAGCCATTATCACTCGGTTCAAACAAAGGTGTGCACAGCAGCTCACTTGATCCCGCCCAGCTCATCGATGTGCAGGAATGCTGACCTTCGCCGCATACTCGAGTACCCAAACGCTCCTACGGTGGATCACCTATCTGAACGACATCCTCAGCCTGAGTTCCCTTTCCATATAGCGAGATAGAATCAATAATTCGACCCATTCAGTCACACCCAATACATTATTCTACCTCATCGTCGTCTACTACCTCTTCCAGCTTTTCGTTGCTGCATCGTTGTTCCATTTCCTGAAGCTCTTCCGCTTGCTACAGATGCCTTGGACTCCTCTTCAGCAGCCAATAGCTCCGATAATCTAGCTTGATATGAGTATATTCCTTCGTAATGATGAAGCAAACACACCCAGACTTGACGTCCCCATTCTGTATCGAGTTGTGAATATTGGCAATCTTTCCCTGTTGGCTCTTGAGCTCCTCCAGTGATTGCGGGTCCAGATTTTTCTAGCCCAATCTGTGAGCAAAATCCGTTGACCGGGAACAGCAGAATTACCATGATGTAGGGCATCCCAAGCATCATCAACGCCGTCAATACCATGATCATCACCATTGGATTTTGGAACATGCCCAACAAGTTGAATGATTCACGAGGCTTGAAGTAGTTGTTCTTGTGTCGAGGGACCAAGACTATTGGGTATCGTAGAGACACGGACGTAGCAGACATCAACGGCGTTCCCAGCATGTGGGACCTGATTTGTGGTGGGCTAGTAGAGTCTACCACATCTACGCGGAACTAACCCGTCAAGGGTCAGCGGAGGGGTGAATATGGGGAGCCGACTGGCGTACTTGATCGAAAATGTAGTCGTGTGATGTGACCGAAAGAGCATATGTTCCTGGATCCACCTCTGGTCTTGTGTAACCATAGTCAGTAGGTGTGGGTAACGCTTAGGGATATGCATACATGGAAAAGTTTCCGTCTCGTGTTATGCAGCCCGAGTATTTGCCCGCATCGAGAATAACTTTAGCAGGACCAAGCGCTCTATAATCTGAGCTCCCTAGAGGTCAGTGCTTACAGTAGGAAGGATTGAAGCAGTATTCTCACCGGGACATAACTCATTCCATTGCACGTGTCCAATGAGGTCAAGGCCAAGACAGGTACTGAACAAAGTCAGCCACCCGCTCGAAGACCGACGCGCGTCTGCTCACCTGAACAGAATCGCTGATATACCCAAGAGCTGCAGTTTCATGGTGACGCGTATTTTGCAAAGTGTACATCATACTAAATGTGCTTGACACGAAGCTATGTGCACAACAGGGCCAAACAACCAGCCAGTCGCCGACTCAGTCTTGGCACCGCTTAACGGTTCAGCAAACTGCCCATCATGAGACAAAGGAGGGCGAAAACGTACAGAAAGCTCATGGCACTGTACTCTCTGTCGTTTGGGTTTCGTCAGCCCTACCAAGTCCTGGGTATGTCTGTCTTGCGCTAATCTATTCCAAACTCATGCACGCCTAGTTGACTCCGATATGTGCAGATTGGCCGTAGCGGCCAAGACAGAGTTGCAACAACAGTTGGGAACCGTGCTCCAAGGAAATGTCAAGCCGAGTGCGATCTTTGACTCTCTCCTCTCATCCCGGAAGACCTAATCAGCCAGTCACTCAGTGATTACACAATGCTGCATCCAAGAATTATATCTACTCGGAAAGTCCCAGCAACCTGCGGTTGACCTCGCCAAATCATTCGAACGTCGGAAATGTAACCATAGAGAAGCAATACCTGGTCAAGAATGTATCGCGAGCGTAATCGGAATGGCTGTCTCATCTCTAGTCGATACCAGTAGTTTTGACGCTTCTGCAGGGGAATCCAACAAGCATCGCTATGTCGTCGCGACCCAGTCGCGAGCGCTCCGCGTCAAGCTTCGGCTGATACCTGCGGTACCGATCGTCCATATAAATCGTGCAGTAATGATCTTAGAACCCCCCAGCGATGCAACGTTGGATGCCAAACAACAGGTATGTCGTCGTCCACTAGCACCTAGTCATATATCCACTACCTCTCGCGATCTAGAACGAAGAAAGGTCGTTTCAACCCAGCGCTGAAGAGCTGGCTAACATCGGAGTTGATAGCCCACCTGAACGTCCTCGCAGGAGGAAGGGTCCAAAGGGTCCAAATCCCCTCAGTGTGAAGAAAAAAGCGACGTCTCCCGACACAGGTCAGAAGAGAAAGAGCGCTGACGTCGAGGAGGATGCGACATCCCCCACCGTGCAGAAGCGCAAGAGACGGAGGAAGCATGCAGATAGTAGTAAAACTCTGAGCGATCGTGTCTCTCATGTATCCACATAACCCGCTCAATTCAAAGGATGTCGATGCAAGGGATCGGTGTACTGAATTGCAATCATAGATTGCGCTCAAGGATACAAGAATGATACACTACAAACTGTATGATTGGACATCCACTACAAGACTCGGCACTCAGCAACCGCCACGCAGACGAAGGACTAAGGGGAACATATCGTTTCAATACCAATACCAACCCAAAGGATATCGTGCCAATTGACTTACCAAGGTGAAGCGTACTCTCCTTTTGAATGTTGTAATCAGAGAGTGTACGCCCGTCCTCGAGTTGCTTGCCAGCAAAGATCAGGCGTTGTTGGTCTGGGGGGATGCCCTCCTTGTCCTGAATCTTCGCCTTCACATTGTCAATGGTGTCGGACGACTCGACCTCCAGTGTGATGGTCTTGCCCGTCAGAGTCTTGACAAAGATTTGCATACCACCGCGCAGACGAAGCACCAAATGAAGCGTCGACTCCTTCTGAATGTTGTAATCGGAAAGAGTACGACCATCTTCGAGCTGCTTGCCAGCGAAGATAAGACGCTGCTGGTCAGGAGGGATACCCTCCTTGTCCTGAATCTTCGCTTTCACGTTGTCTATGGTGTCGGACGACTCCACTTCCAGCGTGATTGTCTTGCCGGTGAGCGTCTTCACGAAAATCTGCATACCACCACGCAGACGAAGGACTGTGTGACAAGTTAGCGAAGTGATGAAAATATAATCGGTTGACATACCCAGATGAAGAGTCGACTCCTTCTGAATGTTGTAATCGGACAGGGTTCTGCCATCCTCCAGTTGCTTCCCAGCAAAGATAAGACGCTGCTGGTCAGGAGGGATACCCTCCTTGTCCTGGATCTTGGCTTTGACGTTGTCGATGGTGTCCGAGGACTCAACCTCGAGCGTGATGGTCTTTCCCGTCAACGTCTTGACGAAGATCTGCATCCCGCCACGGAGACGGAGCACGAGATGGAGGGTGGATTCTTTCTGGATGTTGTAGTCAGAGAGGGTGCGACCATCCTCCAGCTGCTTTCCGGCGAAGATCAAGCGCTGCTGGTCAGGAGGGATGCTGCAAAGGATCTAAGGCGGGCAACATGAAGATGGATGGTGAAGGCTTACCCCTCCTTGTCTTGGATCTTGGCCTTGACGTTGTCGATGGTGTCGGAAGACTCAACCTCGAGGGTGATGGTCTTTCCGGTCAGAGTCTTGACGAAGATCTGCATTACTGAGTGATGTGTAGGTGGTGGGTTGTATCAAAGGAGGATGGCTGACACGGCCATTCGAGGAGGTTTATATAATGGGGTGTCGGAGTTTCAATAACGCTGACTCATACAACCTTCTACAACAATCTACGAGCATCACTCATACCATAGCCTTATCGTCAAATCCTTTTCCATCGAGGCGGAGGCGATGACGGCCCGCTCAGGGTGCGTCTATTTCCACCGCCATTAGCAACACGAGCAACAACAAACACAGAAACAACCCACGGCCACAGCCAACACAGCATCTGACCACACGGTCAGGAATATTCCCGTGGTCAAACTGACCCACTCACCCCTGTGCCCTTCAAGGACTTGCACGACCTCGCGGCTCTGCAAATCCCACACGTAGACCTTGGCATCCTCGCTGCCGCTCACCACGTAGTGGCCATTGGTCGTGATAAAGCATGTAGAGAGACAGTACGTGCGGTTGGTATGTCCTGTATATGTCTTTGCACACCGTGAACTCTGGTAATTCCAGAGTCGGATGGTAGAATCCTGTGTAGCTGCTAGGATGAACTTTGAGTTTGGCGAGAACTTTACGTGAGAACTACATCGAGGATCAGCGGTCGACATTCTGCCAATGGACTACACGGACCATATTGGATTATCGTCGTCCACCAATGTTTTCAGGCACTGTCCCGACTCTGCGTCCCATATTCGGCTAGCACGACATCATGCTCCTGTCCGCTTCATACGCAACCTGTAACACTCACATAAGCCCATCCATGGCACATGACACTATGAGGGTCCCGTCGTGATTAAACCCGACAGCTGTCACAGGGTCAGAATGTGCAGGTAAGACCTTCAAGGACCTCCCTAGTATGCAGTAAACACGCTGGTCCACCCTTTTTTGAGAAATGAAACACCAACCTCTTGCTACATCCCAGACGCGTACTGTTTCGTCATACCCTCCAGAGACCAAAAGATTTGATCTGGGGTTAAAGTTCACACAGAATACAAAGTTGGTGTGACCTTGGAATATTTTAGCAAGGTTTCCCTGACACGCTGGAATAAGCATCCGACCAGACGAGGTACCGAAATCTTATACCTGCTCCATGTCCCAAACAATAATGGTTTTGTCGTCCGACGCAGACGCGAGGAAGTCTCCATCGGGCGACCATGCAACGTCGTTGATACCCTCATGATGACCTTCATATGTTTTGATAATTTCACCAGTATATGTATCCCAAATTTTGACTAGCTTGTCGGCAGCTTGCTTCGATGGAGAAAACCGTCAGACAATTCAGTTCAAAGAGACAGACATGATAGAATGCACCGGAAGACGCAAGCAAGTTTCCATCCGGACTAAACTTCAGGGAAGATATTGACATCGTATGTCCGCTGAGGATGAACTTTGCGCGATAATTTGGCCTTGACCGCGTGGCTTGTTGTTTGGACATGGCTACTGATGGAGAGTGTCCATTTTCCGGAAGGCGATCTACAGACATGGCATCGGATTGCTCGATACTACCTTGACATGCTGAGGGTGCCTGAGCCTCATCGTCGACATTCATGATCTCCCTGAGTAAAACACCTGATCAGTATGAACGTCAAAGCTCATAGGAGTGTTCTCCTGCCAGATAGACTGACGCTTTAAATGCTAACGTGTCGCTTTCTGCTTGTTGACTTGTTGAAAGGTATGGTGAGCGGTTTTGGGATCACACCACATCGCTGTTTACGCTAGCCTAACCCCGACGACCTGAAAAATTCGAGGCACAATGGCTTCAGCAACAGCGGAGTGGCTAGCACCACCCACACGGACAGAGTTGATCGAAAAGCTCGTATCAGGCGTTGGTACGTCTTTCTACAAGCCCTTGGAACCCTTGGAACCCAGTTGGTTTCAGATCGATATAACCCATCCAATGTCGGAATTTTGGAGGACTACCTCTACCATCAAATCAGGAGCGGGGAGTACGATTGTCTGGCCAATCTTGCCATCCTGAAACTGTATGTTCAGTTTCCTGGAATACATCCCCGGAGCTAACTGCGCATTAGATACCAATTCAACCCTGACCTCTATAACGCAGATGTGGTTGTCAACATCCTTCTCAAAGCCCTGACTGCCGAGCCTTTCCCGGATTTCAACCTTTGCATATCCCTCCTGGACGACAGACTGCCCAACGCCAACACTGATGAACCAGACCCTCTTCCGACTCTTCTCCCCATACTCACAAATCTCTATGATCTCCTCCATCAGTGTCGCTTTCCGGCGTTTTGGACTTTCTACAAGTCTGAAGAGCTCGAATCCTTGAGAGAAAACTATACGGTCGAGTGTACAGGCTTTGAGGATGCTATCCGAGAAGTCGCTGCACGTTCCGTCAAGGCTACGTTCACGCGCATAGGATTGGATAGACTGGGATCATATGTTGATCTGGTGGGCCCCGAGCTTGAAGCGTGGATCACAGGGCAGGGATGGACCATTGATGGACAAGTTGTCTCGATCCCTCCCAATCCGGATAACCAGGTGGAATCTGTTATTATCCGCGAAAATGTAAAGTTACCCCGTGGGTGCTTTTCGTCTGCCAAAATGCATCATCTCACCGATCTTGCAGAATTATCAAAGGTTATTGCCCACTCTGTGCAAGCAAAATAGTTGTATTATACAATCTCTGGTGTTTCATCTACCTCGTGTACACTGGTTGGTCTACGTTAGCGTGAACTTCTATCGTGTCAACAACATCTAGTTCCGAGTCCACCCTTTACCTGCGTTCAATCACGTACAACACTCACGTCCAAAACGCAGAAAATGTACCCCAAACTGCCATCAGGCTAGAAACCCCCAGCAGGACTGCGTCGTGCCATCGACAACGGCCAGTCATCGCGATTTTCGCGGAAATCGGACCAATAACGCAAATGACAAAAGCTGAGAAAGAACCCAGGAACGCCATCAGGGAACTGAATTGCGGAACAAGGATTGAAACCAGGATCGACATGACTGGGACCATAATACGCTCCAGGGCCACGAGAAATTGGTTCGTTATTTTCCGTTGGCCCTCTGGTGCCAGTCCTTTCCCGTCCTCGACCGAGGTTGGTGAAGTAGTGACTTCCAAGCCTAGCATACTCTCCAAAATGATGTTGAGCTACATCGAATCATCAGCGAGTTGCACGACAAGTAGTATAAAAGTAACACATACTGGTCGAGTACTCAGAGCAAACTTCGATCTAATGGCGAACATTTAGACGACGATAGTCAGGAGACATTGTGGA
Source organism: Boletus reticulatus (assembly GCA_038093535.1). Taxonomy (NCBI): domain Eukaryota; kingdom Fungi; phylum Basidiomycota; class Agaricomycetes; order Boletales; family Boletaceae; genus Boletus; species Boletus reticulatus. Next base: position 749,371 of record JBBPSJ010000001.1, read on the forward strand.
CGTCCTCTTACAAAGGAGTTATGACAAGTAACCACATCACCAACTGGTTTAGCGTTGAATTGTATCCGGGTGTTGCAAGTAAGTCTCTGCTTATCTGCAGAAACATGAACCACGTGCAATATGAAACCGAGACATCAAACCGCACCTCATCGCTCACCGAGTTACCAAACATAAGATAACCTGCGTAGCCCATAATAGCATAAATAAAAGTTGCAACTAACTTTTGGAGCGAATCAACTATAATCAATTATACGCTCCCCGCACGAGGTTCAGTTCACTTACGAATGCACGGTTGGCCATGTGATCGAATTGCGACGGATCTATCATGTCGCGAGCCAGCGAGGGTATCACAACGTGGCCAGAGAACTGATTAGAGATTTAGCCCTGCAGCTACAGCATGGACGCTAAATACTTACCCCAGCCATGAATAAACCAAACGCTACCCCAATCTCTCCAAGGGTCCCTGGAGAGAGGGAAGTGTGTGCTGGGTTCCAAAGGCTGCCTGGAGAATCTGATTTTGAAAATCCATCTACGAATATTACCGCAATAACGAGCAAAGTTGAGCTAATGCCCAACAGTGATGTGAAAGAAAGGATGGTTAAGGGCATAAAAACCGTCGGGGCCAACCTATGCCAGAGAGATGTAAATACCAAAATTCCAACAACACAAAAACATCATTTACACGAAAAGAGAAAAGACTTTGTAGGTGTTGGCAGAGTAAGCTGGCCAAATTCCTTCCAGGGAATCAGCCGTCAGGGTGACGAGCACGACACTGAAAGAAACTGGTTAATTGAACTAATTTGATTGAACCGATAACGGATGATGCATATATACCTGAGAGAAAACAGCTCGAGACAAAACAAGATGTTTGTTGGTAGAGATGACTTGGGACCAAAAGCTTTTCGACCAATGTCAGCGTATGAGAGCAAGCGGGGGTCATCCAGAATCTCGTGCGCAAGTAGTTTTGCGCTGGACTCAAAAATTTAGATAAAGTCGTCAGGGCAAAAAATAACTCACGTGTAACATGTGACGAGGCCAAAAAAGATGATGAGGACGGTGCCCCATAACCATCCGGCATATGCGAACGCGAGCGGTTCGGAGAGCATTCCTATACCCAAAAGTACTGCAATGCAATTGAATAGCTATAGACGGATCTTAGATGCCTCTCGAAACAAAATTCGTTCACCAGACTCACCGTCTGACCGTACGTACTCCTTCCGTTATAATGATGCGCAGCAGACAAGGTAGAACTTGGGACAGGGGGTGAAATCTGCGGCACAGTATTGGTATCATCTGGGTGAGTCAAAGACTCGTAATTTGTGCGACTGGGAGAGTCTTGGGAAGAGAACACCGTAAATGAGGCGGCCTTCCTCAGTAAAGGGGTATTTTCGCGACTCCTGTGAGTTCCAGAGGGCTTGGAACGTTCTTTCACACCGGCCATTTGAAGAGCCGTCCCGGAGACTTGGAAAGGTGCAGAGTTGTGTCCTGGAGTACCCACTGTGCAGTGAGGATGTCTTTCAATAGTCAAACCGTGAACCGGGTCTGAGGGGTCCGATGTGGGAGGTTCATCGTTGGATAAGTCACTATCAGATGTCTGCACGTTCGAACTGGGATAGTACTGCGAGCGATAATCTGCAGAGCATGGGACCCAAACGATTACGAGCGAGGAGGGCACTTACAGGAAGCGAATGCATCCCTAACGCTATGGACGCTAGAAACGGAGCCGTAAGTGAAAGAGTTTGGAAGGGAAGACATTCTCAACAGCGCAAGACAAGCTTAATCTGAGTCGGGGGCTGATAACAGAGGAAGAGCAGCATAACGCCGTATATAAATTACGAAGAGTCCGGGCAAGCTCCGACGAAAAAAAAAAAAGCAAAAAGGGCAGCCAGGAAATTGATCAGTCAGTTTTGAAAGGGACATTGCTCGAAGCTGACGTCACTCACAGCCACAAACGATGATCCGAGCGACAAGTAATCAAATAGCCGGTTCACAGCACAGATAGCACACTCCCTCATATCATTGACTTGGGAATCTCTACACTAGGCTCCCCGAGGAACATCTATATACAAGTTGGATGATAGATAAATACTGTACTTGCTGATCTATGCTGTATAATGAATGGGAAACAGCCAACAGTCAAACAAAAAAGTACACGGATCACTCCCCCATGCCAACCAGTTACGAAGTGTTTACCGCTCGACGATTTGTCCACATCATATACGACTCCCTCATGATATCATGTCCGACAGTAGTCTTGACTCTTGTTGAACGGCGGGCTTCTGGGAGTCTGGCACTCACGTTCAGGTCCTACAAGCGAATTTAGTCTGCTGACCCTCTCGCCAACAACAGGAAAACGAACCGAGAGACGTTTACGCATTCCGGGAGCGATATGATTCCACCATTTCGTGAACGTGTTCTTGAGCGCGAGTTCTCGGACTCCTTTCGGGTTAAGCCACGCCACAAAGTCGTCCACCTATGCACTGCGGTCAGCTACACCGTGAACCAACCATGAATACTTTCCCACCTCTTCGGGCTCTGTGTACACTGCCCACTCTCCCGGACCCAAGAGACCTTCCCCCTCTTCCTCCTGTCTTCTGTCATCAACATCGTTCTCCTCCCTTCTTGACATCAATTCCAACTCCATCTCAGAGGGTCCTTGAATAAATATACGACCAGTACCATACTGGACGACGCCTCCGCTGCCCAACAGAGACATGGAACCCATGCCGTCGAACCACCAGACTCGATTGTGGAATCGATCCTTGCCCAACGGCTTAGCTCTGATGGCTCCAAGTAGCTTTCGGAACTCTCGCTCGATGCTCTCCAATCGGCGCTCAAGTTTATTGACTTCCTCATCAAGGCGACGATGTTCTGCTTGTGCTTGCTTCTCTGCGGCAACTTTCGCACGAGCGATTTCTCTCTGCTTTGCGTGTGCCTGAGCATGGGCCCTCTGGCGGAGATCTTTCTGGCGTGATGTGACTTTCTGACGGCCGCTGTTTGCGGAAGCAGTCTCCGAACCTTCTTCCGAGGGGGCATCCGATAGGTCGCTAGAGTCATGTGTAGCAATATCTTCCTCTGTCCCAGCAGGAGTTGCTTCTTTCTTCGGCCCCACCTCGCCCACAAGAGTATTCATTTCCTCGGCACTGTTGATGATCATCACTTTTGAGTACCAATGTCTCTTAACCACACTTACTACTGCTTTTTCAATCGGTTGATTTCAATTTTTTCCTTGCGCAATGCGGTCAACGACTCCTCGCATCCTTCCATGTGGGCGTGGATTGCCTTGCTAGACACGGAGAGGTTGCATAAAAAGGCCAAGACAGCAATACGATCGGGAGGCGGAAGGGCGTGATAGCGTTCACCGGGTGATGACAGTAACGGATAAGAAACAGGCGTGGGATCCCGTGAGCTGGTTGAACAGGGCGATGATGATTCCGCATTCAGCTCAGGTGCGAAGAGTAACCTTGTCAGTACCTCCCGTAGGCGGGGGAAGTTTTCCAATGTCGCATGCTAAAGGTGTCCTTTAGTAACCGAAAGTGCGAGACATTGTAGCACCTACGTCTTTCAGACATCCAATCAAGGCATCTTCCCAGCCGGCCCTCGCGTCCTGAGCGCGAAGTGGGATACGTTCCCAGTTGTTTCCTACGTCAGCCATCGCAGCTGCTAGTTGGTCGATTGTGATGCCCAAAGTTTTGTGTTCCTCCTCCAGAGTATCCTTTACGCGCAACAGGGAAAGTACAGCGCTATGGCGGTTAAATGGTACAGTGCGCAAATTATAAATGAGCGTGGCGTGTATCTCGCAGAGTAAGGGACATGGAGGTTCGATAGTGGAATGCCGAAGCGCATGTTCAAAGTCGTCCATCGTAAAAGGAGAAATATGTAATGGCTGACTACGAAGTGGCGTCAGCGCCTGAGTTTTGCTAGTGCCCAACATCAACTCACCCGTACACAACCAAGAAATTCCAGGCCATAAGGAAAGCCTCGAAAGTAACCTGATCTTCGCCAAATGGCAGGTGAACTCGACTAGGGATCGGTTTCTTGACCTTGCCGCCAGCTTTCTTCTCCTTATCGGAGATGCGAACATCCAGGTCCTCGGTCGGGTAACGTATAGGTTTCTTCTTCTTCCTTTCTGCCGCAAGCCGCTCAGCCTCTTCTTTGGCTTTCTGTTGCCTCTCTACCTTCTCACGTGCTTCCCGCTCTCGCTTGTCTGCAGCAGTCGCAAGGACGTTCACTAAGGCCCGATCAGAATATACGATGATAAGTACGCATCAACTCACCCCTTTCTTCTTGAGCCGCTGTCAACTTTTTTTGTTTCTTCGAAGGAGGTCCTTCCTTATCCTCCCAAATCTTTTTCCGCTTGTCGATCTCACCTTTTTTGATGTTTTCAACACCTCTCCGTGTTTCCTCTGGCATAATAGAATCGACCCCGTAGTGTTTGGCAATCGCCTCTTTCACAGTCCACGGCGAAGCCACAGCCGCATCGCGGTCAACACAGTCACGGATGAACCTCCGGAGAATTGACTTTGAAAAAGCCAGGCGGTCACGACTACCAGAAGAGATGGTTAGATCACACAGATCCAATCATGATATCGACATGCCTCATCGTGTTACACCGAACATCCAACAATCTACCACTCCACTGTGCCTTGTCCTTTTGGACCGCTTTCCCTTTTTCGTGACTTTTATCGTGGGTCTCCTCCAAAATTTGAACCTGGTAAATGTACTGGAGCGGATCATCCTTGGTGTGTGCTTCTTTAGCGGGTATCTTGAGGTCACCTCCGATCTTATGTATCTGTACACTGCTCGAGGTCTCCGCCGGGGGGGTCTGAACCGGAGAAGTTGAAGAGGAAGCTTGGTTTGGAGACAAAGCCTCTACAACTTCAGAGGGTGGCTTTGGTGGATAAACGCGGAGAACTTTGGCATAGAACCTGGAGGGTATAAGATAGTTAAACCCTGATTAAGGATGAGCTCACTTGTCCCCCTGTACATCGACGAAAACCTCTGATGAGATTAAAGGAGATTAGCATTGATGAAATTGTGCAAGCGGAAGACGTACTCTCATCCGCAAAGTACCGGTCCTTGAAGCGTTCGAAAACGGCCTCCACTAGATGGTCCAAACGGCCAACGACCTCTACGTTCATATTCGGAGTACGTCAATTGCAATGACAGGGAGAGGGGGTAAAGGGGGCACGTACGCCATTGAACCGCCTTGAGAACAGCAGCTTTCAGTGGTTCAGGGAACCTGGAATGCATTGTCTGGGCCTCTTGTTGTTCGCTCTCAAGCGCCTGGAAGTAGTCAAGGCCACTCTTGCCTGTGACCTCGCATTGGAACTGTTTGAGTCTGTAGAAGGACACTCTCGCCGCATATGCCCTTGGGACAGGGAGGTCTGTCAGGAAAGGGCGGGGCGGAGAGGGGGCGTGGTCGGTTGTACGCACTCGTAGGTCTCGAATATCTCTCCGGTTTGATGGAGATAATAGACTTCCTTGTCGAGGTTCGACTGTGCGGCTTGGAGGAGGGCTTGGGACGGTTCTGTGAGCACTACACGTTTGCGCCTGCATGTTGGCATTGTAGGATGAGGGGAGGAAAAAAGGAAATGGGAGAATGCGGGAAAGAGAGGGAATGGCCGCGAGTGGCTATCAGGGAGGAAACGTTGGCATGTAGCCGCTACGGCAGTCCCTGTGCATTTTTGCAACCAGTCTGTGCACACAAGCGACAGAAACCTCCTATATAATTTTACTTTTTTATTTTCTCTGCCTCTCCGCAGAATGTCCATCATCCAGATCAATAACACGCGTCTATCCCAGTTCCCCAAACGCCCTAGCCTCGTCCTCTCTCTCTCGGCTCTTGTCCACAAGGTTTGCACGACCATCATGCGACGCGAATTCAGAGTGACTTGGCGGTCATAAAATATGATTTCATCCACACCAGGCAACCCGCCAAGTTTGAACGAGATAACCCTCGCTAGCCACGCACTGAAGAACCACCGCTCGACTCCTCCGAATCCCCAACCCCCTCGGTCATCTCCGGTTTTAACCAAGGCCGACTTGTGGGTTCATACCCTCCATTCATTTCCCAGTTTTGAGTATATTCATGTCATAGACGTCCAGCGCTGAATGCGTATCGTGTCAAGCGAAAGAACCATCGGGGGACGACTGGTGCTCTCAGCTCTGGAAGGAAAGAAGTCATCTATTCACGTGACGAATTAGAATGATCACGTGGGAAGGCGCGTTTCAGGCTGGCGGATGATTGGTGGAAGTCCAAACAAATGAGGAACTTTGGCTACAGTCTAATTATCTCCCTTGTGATGTCAATTGTGTTCCCGGAGTGTCAGATGGTTCTCTGTACTCGTTTCCATCCTAATATCGGTCTTGAGCTCATGTTCTTTCTTTATATATCTGGCTTTTTTGGATAATAATTTGATTTCTGCTTTAATTTGAGCCACGGGCATCTAGTCTGTCACGGTGCACTGGCACGTACAGCACTAGCCTGAGAAGGGCGGTGATGTTAGTAGCAATCTCTGTCTAACCGCAATCCGCTGGTACACGCCGTAGCCCACCGGAGGTGTCAAGACATAGGGAGCATCATTCAGTATAGAGAAAGAAAAGTGAACGAATGAGTAGATAGTATGCATTGCAGATCAAGTCGTGATTTACAGCGTGCGAAGATAAAGAGATGATGATGAAAAGCAGAAAGTAAAAAGAGAGATCCAATGAGCGACAACATTAATTAAGATTCACGCGTACTCTGCCATTGTCAGGTGGTCTCGACGAAGATTCAGAAGGTCCAAGACGAGTAAGTTTGCTCCGGAAGCGACCTGAGCGCACCAACTCTTTGCCTTGACTCGTCCCGTTTGTCGCAGGTTCATGGGGTCGAGTGTGCGTGAGCCGTGTATCATTTACCAATTCTTCTGCACCTCTACCAGGTCGCGAAAGCGACAGAAGGCGGCGTAGACCGGACCCACCACCTCGCACTCTTGCACCCTTGCCATCCTTGGCATCGATAATGACGATGGCTTTCGCCGTCGTGGGCATGGGTGCCTTCTCATTTACATGCGATACCCTGCGAGCACGGTCCTGGTTCGGTAAGGTGGGACTCGTAAGTGGAGAGGGTGAATGTCCGTTGGCGTGATCTTTGCCTTCCACATTGACTAGCACCCAACCGTTGCCACTGCCACTTCGACTTCCCGTTTTCGTGGGTGAAGCCGGTGGGCTATAGCCACTCTTCGTCTTCCCAGGACTATCTCCCGACGGGATAGGAACAGGCGGAGGTGGCGATCGAGGTGCCATCATCCCTATCATTCCGGCCTCACTCTTGCGCACAGCCCCGTCACGAACAAGCTCTGGTGAAGCAATCCGTACATCGACATCGTGCAGAGACCTGTCAGGATGCCTGCCGTGTTCAGGGCGAACAGTAGCCTCGTCCGTTTTCGAAGAATCGTTGGCTGTAGATGCATCCTCCTCCGGAGTCGTTGACCAGCCCCCAGGTAGCACTGGAGTGCGCAACGTGGGATGCGACACGGATTGCTCGGTAAATAACTCTTGTTCCTCCTCAATATTCTCGATGCCCTCTGGCTTACCCAATCCCGTCCATCTAATGGGAACATCACAAGACCCAGCGCTGTCCACAGAATTAGAAGAAAACGCCGAATCTCGTATGCGGAACATTCCCGGGCTGAGAAGTGTCGAGTTCTCTCCCAATGCCATGTCTTGTGCCCGATGCACGCCCATCAAGGACCCACTTGGCGGTGGTGAAGGGGTACGAGGGTCGCGGGGATGTGAAGTAAGCAATGGCGGGGTTTTTGAACGCGTTGACACCGGTCGCATTGCGCTGACTCGATGGTGCGGAGATGGTGACCTTGACCCGTTTGCGTGTCGTGCTGAAGGCGAGCGAATGGTTACTTCATCATCGCATTTTGGCTCCAGCGGCTCTCCAGAGTTCGAAGGATAGACGGCTTTAGAGACAAATCTGCCCCGATTGAGTGTCCCGATCCCAGTCATATTCTCACAACTGCTTGGCACCGCACTAGGCAGAGAAGTACGATAACGATCATGTTCGTCGTCGTCGTGCGCATCAAAATCCACAGAGACGGGTACTTGAGCCCTCGGGGCGGGTTTACGCATGCCGATGCCAGAAGCTGCGTGTGAGGGTGAAAGTGGTAACGGTGCAGGAGACGTTGGAAAGCTATTGGTATCAGTGGTTGTTCGGATATGATGAGGAGCAGATGGGCCGTATGAAGATGGTAGAAGATGCTGAGGGGCCGTCGCTACTCGTCTGTGCAGTGACGCTGGAATAACTGCCGCGTCGGAATTGTGCCCGGGTTCAGGGGTGGACGCTCTGTTAGATCGCCGAACATCCAACATAGACCCAGACTGGCTAATCGGCGACTCTGGCCAATTTTGATCGTATGGGTCCGGAGATCCAGGTCCGATGAAAACCCATAAATCTTTCACTCGTGAACGACCACAAATAGAAAGAGACGCAACCATCGCGCAGGCGTGACCATCAAGAGAAGTCAAGAGAGAAAGGATTTGATGGAGCGAATCGGTTGCGAACGTGTCCTCGTTGAACCCTGATAGAACTGAGTGGGTGGCAGGCACAGGACAAAATATAATGTATACACACAGCTGTATCCCTTGAACTTGAACTCGTATGCCGCATCCCCGACCTTTTTCTCTGACACGACCCCTCTCGGCCAGGAGCCACGAACTGCCTGCAGAATGGCCGGAGTAGAATTCAAAGGAGGGGATATAACACGCATGACGGTGCTGGAGATGAAAGATATTGCAAAGGGTGTCTTTCTCTCGTGCCTACCACCAGTGCCATGAGAGAGATTGCTCCCAGAACCAGCAGGGATTGGAGAATGAGGTGGAAATGCCAATGACGGAGCAGATGGGCGAGAGAAGGAAATCGCCAAACGATCATCGCGCTCACGACCGTAGTCGACGGTAGACAGAATGGTGTAACTATGCCTATAAATAATGGCAAGGATGTCGAGGAGGATGCGCTCCGTACGTGCGCTCTTCGGGGAAGCCCAAGGTTTACCATGGAGTTGAAACTCGCACAGCTTCTGGGTGGTGTCCTCGCGGCAAGCGGCATTGAGGTAGAAGTGGTCAAAGAGACGGCGTAGGTCTGCGACGACCTCGAGCGAGAAAGAATAGAGCCTAATGAAGCTTGAACCGGAAATAGCTAGTAAGGAGAAATCTGAAGTTGTCCGCTGGTCGCGAATGAATTCTCTCCTGGGGACGAAGCCGGAGTCTGTCAAGCCTGAGACTGGCTGCATGGTCGGCCAGGATGGGGTGTGAACGGTAAGGGCGAGACGACCAGGACGTGTATCCCCACCAAAAGTCTGAGCGGGATGGGAAACGTCAGGAAACCGGGTGGCCAATGCTGAATCAAAAGCGGAAAGAGGCGAGAATGAACCTTGCGAGAAAACGTGCAGGACACGCCAATCGGTGTGTAAAGGTGACCTTGCACGCGAGCTGAGTAAAGCAACTGGTTAGCGGCCAGGCGAGGTGATGGTAGGAGAAAGATAAGTTCTGGACGCCTGCACAGAAGATCCGGCAGTGAGGAGCGCGAGGAAGTCAGTCGCTCCAAGACTGCGGGCCAACGGTCGGCTGGTTTTGGCTCTCTAACTTGCCCGCAAACCAATTCAGGGTGACATCACAAACCAGAAACGCGTGTCGGTGGCGGTGCATGTCCACCCGGATCACCGCGATACAGCATGGTCTGCCCATTGGCACCAAGGCACTGCGATGGCATCTCCTTGGAACGGAAAAAAAGGGAGGAGGCCTCAACTCAAATCCTAGAGACAATACTTATCAATATTGTAGGAAGTGTGTATCCGAAGTGGGCCCAGCGGGCCGCGGTCCGGCCCGCTGACAGCGCTAGTTTGACTGTCTGACTCAACAGATTCCATTTTCCCCACTTCCCTCAGCACGACATGGCGAACCTCACAAAGCTAAACGTTTTAATGTGTAGGTAGTAAACTTTTGACTCTTCCCAATTGACCCCTTTTCTTCTCAGGCGGTACGGTACGTCGGCATGCTTGTAAACCCATAATGGATCATGATAATGTGATGCAGGGTGAGTATACTACAGGATGGACAGGTCAAGGGGCCTCCAAATCTGACAAGAAGGTAAGCTGGTCTCCATGGTGGTGCCATGTCACTCATCGATTGGTCGGATTTCTAGATCGGCGTCAGTTCAACCATCCTGTAGCTTTTTACCTTGTCGTGACACATTTCAGGTGGTTGGCCTGACGCTGTTCGATCTTCGGAGACTTGGCAAGGTGAGCGAGGATTGATTAACCTATGCGCCAGGTGGCCCACATGATTGCGGCGCTAGGTCGATAAACTTGGAATGGCTGGCGTTAACGGATCCAAGTTTCCTCTGATCCGAAAACATCTGCAGGAGAACATAGGAAATGTCTACAAGGACATGGTCACCTCGTAAGGAGTTAGTAACACTGTTGCATTCCCGACACCAAATATTGTCGCAGATTCGATGAATTCCCCAAAGACGGAAAACACGATCCCGAAGCATGTCAGTTGGGCCGTCATGTGATCATGTCATGCGGCTCTTAAACCTCTTTTCTAGATAAGCAGGCAATTGACGGGATGTCTCCTGGCGATGCTGTGGTGATCTTTACTCCAGACAGTGGGGTTTCGTCCAGGCTACGGAGAGAATCTGACCATGACGCCATTAATCACAGATACTCATTACTCTATCAGTCTATACGCAATCGAACGCGGCATTCACGTCCTCGTTACCAAACCAGCGACTCAGCTTCTTTCGCACCACAACGCCCTTATCGCAGCCGCTCGGAAGCACAACGTTGTATGTTTCGTCGAGCACCACAAACGTTTCGATCCCGTTTATAGCGACGCCAAAGCGAGGGCACAAACACTTGGAGAATTCAACTTTTTCAGCGCTTGGATGAGTCAACCAAAGAGTCAGCTGGAGACATTCAAAGCATGGGCCGGTAAAGATTCGGATATCAGGTCAGTCTATGCAACTCAGGGGACGCACTGTTGATGTTCTTATTCTCTCTCCAGCTACTACCTTTCCTCGCATCACATCGATATTTGCTGTTGGATCTTGCAGGACAAGGCTGTACCGACTCGCGTCGTTGCGAGTGCGGCTACCGGTATAGCTACAAGTGAACCCTACAACTGTGTACCACAGACAGAAGACACCATAACGCTCCTCGTCGATTGGGAATCCATCACCAGCCAGAAACACAGGGGGACCGCGGTATACACTGCATCATGGACTGCGCCCCTGAAAGCCGGTATTCATTCGGCACAACATTGGTACTACATGGGAGAAAAGGTGGGTGCGACAATGTTCCCCGATGCTCCAAGAGATCTACTCCCGTACGTTCCAGGGGGATATCAGCGTCGACCAGGCTCACCGTGGCTACGATGTCACGGTGGACGAGACGGGGAAGACATGGTATAATCCATTCTAGTACGTCGTACCCAGTCTTGTCCAGATGGCTCATTGAGGCGTTTGTGGTCAGTATGAAATACTCTCCGTCTGAGACGGGCTACTTTGACGGGCAAAGAGGGTATGGGTATATATCCATCGAGAAGTTCGTAGACGCTGCACGTGAAGTGAACGCTGGCCTAGCGAGACCAAGTGACTTTGATGCAAGCGGATATCCGACTATTGCAAACACTGTCCTCACAACTGCGATTCTCAACGCCGGACGCGTTAGCCTAGATGAAAAGAGGCCTGTGGGTATTAGGAAAAGTGAAGGTCTATGGATTCTTGAGTAAAAAGAATCTCAGCGATGTTGGTTGACATATATGTGACAAACCCAATATAACTATAACTGGCCTTGGCAGGCACTTACAGAATAAAAATTTTGGAAGCGGGGAAGCATGGGACCCTCAGTACTAGCACAGTCGCTTGACCATACATAACTCGCTTGTCGGGACGGTATGTGCATTTATCCTTGCCTTCTGGTCAGGTTTTAGAATCACCTGGTTATAGCATGGGGAACCGATGTCTGACAAGCTTCCATTCTGTCCTGCAGCCGAAGATACACACGATGATTGTACCCGCGAGTCATCCGGTGTTCCTTGAAGTTCTGGTGCTGTGTATTGTCATGGACACCACCGCGTTCGGATCAGGAAATGGTCCTGAACAATGACCGAATTAAATTTGAGACACACAAAACCCTGTAGTAAGCCCTTGAGATTGCAGGTACGGTATTGTAAAAACACTGTTCAATTGGGTAGGAGATGCGGGGGATGCTGCAACATTGACGAGATGGAATGTGTGACAAGTGTGCCCAGAGCTAAATTAAAGTAGGCACAGGGAAAGTTGTACGGTTGGTCAAGGGCCGAGGACAAACCGATGCAAGGAACCACACGTGACGAGCCAAACGGCCGACAAGGAGGAAATTGTGATCAGGGTGATAAAGTGAGGAATAATATAGAACGAATACGGCTGACAGTGAATCGGGGGAAGCTGTCGACCTCGTCACGTGGAGAATATTGCGAGTGATTTTAAAGGAAAGCGAGCGATGTGACGGATGGTGTATGCATAGAGTAACAGGAGTCGGAATGAGTGGGAATGATTGCACATTGTTTGGCAGAGTCGACACAACATGAAGGCGACTGTTCGCAGAGGAAGGTAGGGGAAGCTGCTGACAGAATTCGGTCTCGTGCATCAAGCGGTTTGGCACAGCTAGACGCGCTGGCTTCACCGTCCTCCTCCTGGAGATAGCTTGTCGATGAACGTGGTGGATGGAGACGGGACGGTGGATATTGCAAAGGAAAGGTCATGCATGGATGATGGATGGTAGAAACAGTGCACAAGTAGCTGAGCGTGAATGTGGTATTACATTTTGAGACTTGTGAAGAATGAGGCGCTATGCGACGACGGCGGCCACCCGCGGTGAGCCGTTGAGATTGTGGAGTGCAGGGCGACTATAAGCGACAAACTCGTGGGGAAGGTAGTGCTCTGGAGGTGCTTCGATACGTTGTTTGTTGACAGAGAGCTCGAACGCGGTGGGGAGGTTCTCCTTGTCATCTTCAGACAAGAACGAACTTGAAAACGGATCCGAGGAGAACGATAAAGGACTCGTCGGTGTTAATGGGAAGTCATCTGAGATGTCAGATATAGTAGTGGTGGCACTCATTGGTGTACTCGCTCCGGACAGCAATGCGGGACGCTTCGGTGTTGTCGGGAAGGGGACAATTTGCTGTCGATCATAACGACCGCCCTGAAGATAGAACTGAACAACGAAGGTTGCAGCCTTCGAGTAAAAGGCATAGGAGTATTTCTTCACCAGCGTCTCGGAGAGATCATTGACACGCTTAGCAAGGCGATTATCCAAGAGTTCGACAATTTCTTGACATTCCTCTGTCTCCTCAAAAAGACGCCGAGGCTTGCCGCAGAGGAATCGGGCCAGTGCCAAGGCACCCAACGCTATCGATGAAGGAGGATATTTGATGAATTCGCGATAGAAAAGTGTGATCTCCATGAGGAAACGCGCGACGTGTTGGACCTTATCTTCCTCGACGAACGGATCGCAACATATAAGACGAAGCCAAGCCTCTGCCGTCGGGTGACCAAGAGTCCACTGGATTGTCGCAAGTACGTGACCCTCCATTTGGATGAATGCTGATTCATCGTAGGTTTCCCGACAAATCTGCGCGAGCTCCTGGACCGTAGGCACACGATCCTTTGCGTCTTCGAACTTGGCGGCGATCCATAACGCTGCACATCCGACGAGTTGATAGTGCTTGATATACACGATGCGGCGAGACACGTAGCGGTCCACTATATTGAGGGTGAGGTAAAGTGTTTCCGGGCGAAGGCGAAACGCAAAGTGAATCTCGACAAGAAAGTCAACCAGACAAGGTCGCATATGCCACCGTATTTCAGGTTGTTGATCCATGGATTGCGCGGATGACATGGTGTACCTCTGTGTTACCACAAATGTCATTGCTACACTATCAGTGAGTTTAAACAGACCTTACCTCCATTTCATGCATATAATACCGAATATCGTCGCGATACTCTTCTTCCAGAAGCACCCCTTGTCGCCGAAGGGCAGCAATTTGCGCGTCGCGTTGACGCTGTTGAAGCAAGGCAGCCTTGGCAGAATAAGGGGATTTATGGCTGGGAGTAACAGGACCGCCTGGAGTCTTGTGAACTTTGAAGATGCCAGTGGGAGACGGACGCTTTTTCGGGTATGCAACCTTTCGAGAGCACCGATAGGAAGAGATCGAAATATCTTTCATGTCTGAGTCGATGGAATGGGTGTATGTCGACCGGGTAGGGTAATTAACCAACAGGAGGCTGGGAAGCACCGTTAGCATGGGTCGGAAAAAGTATTAAGGGGAGAGTCATGGAAACGTAAAGTGCCAAAAATGTGGCATGGAGGGATCGCCTGGTAGCGTACAAACCGCAAAAATTTCTCGTCACATTCAATGAACAGGTCACTGACGAAGGTTCAAACATGGCATCCAACGTGATGTTGGATTCGACGAACAGATAACGGAGATATCTGGATCAACCAGAAAGTGTTGTGTAATACTCACTGAGGACAAGACGGTAATCATGCAACGACGACGAGCGCACTTTCGTGGACGACGTCTGGAAGTGTTGTACGCGGGTTTGAGTGTGGCGTACACGGAGACTAGATGAAATGAATCGTGGTCAGCGTGGAGGGTCGTGAGTACAAGGAGGGATGTGGGAGTGAAAGACAGATGGAGTTCGACGTCGCGAGCAACGACGAGGAGCGACGAGTCTTCTGAAACAAAGACTCGACAAGGAAGAGAGGGAAGGGACTACTGAAAATGAATATAAGAGCACAGCAACTTCGGTACTCCAACAAGGAAAGAAATGAAAAGAAAACATTAATTGAATGGTTTCAAATGTCGAGACATGTCCATAAATGGACAAAAACAGTCCAAATGAAAAAAGAAAGGAAGTAAAAATGTTCTGTCACAACATGACGACAGCGAACCGGCTCATCCGAGACGGGTCCTCTGGGAGTCTGAGACGGTTATCTCCACATCCTGTGACCGCCGTCGCGGCATTTCACGTTGATGGTCCAGTGGCGACGGGTATGATGCCGGCAAATCTCACAGCCAGCACCCCGGTCCACTATGCGACACTGTACACCCAGGTCCCAACATTAATGGCGGGTGGATACCCGTACGGCTGCTGTCCGTACTGACACGTGGCACAGCGCCCACTGCGACTGGGTTTCTCACGACCCCACGTTTTACGATGTCGAGAGCAAAATGACGTATTTCCACAGAGCTGCAACTTACGCTTTGGCTGCAAGATGGGTGGGTGCTTCTTGGTGTCTGCCAGTCGTGTAACCAGTGAGTCGAGCAAGGACGATCGACAGGTATAATGCACTCACAACAGTCTTGAAATTTTACTCCTGTTCGCTAGGTCAATGTCATCCACGAGTGCAGACGGCCTTAACTCACTTGTGAGGTGACCACCGGATTCTCAAGAGACCTTGTTGTGTGATTAGTCAAAAAAAAATAAAGATGTTGGTAGGGATGAACTGAAGCGAAGGACGGTGTAAAGGATAGACTGGCGAGTGGGAGGGACCTAGGGTGGGTGCAACGCAACGACTACAAGGAAAATCGTCTCGAAGTGAATCGAGCGGTGTATCAAGTGCACTTGCAGCGACTTTGTCCTCGTAAATATAGTTCGCGTCGGGCGGAGAGCAGATGGAAGTTGGCTATAGGATCCAAGTCAAGGTTTTACCGGCCGCAGTGCGTGAAAAGCGTGTAACCGCTTATCCATTTGTCCATTCAAGCGGGCATGCGGCACGTATTACTTACTTCGTCCTCGGTGATATTTCGAGACTTTCATTCTGATTTGGCAGGGCAACTCCACGTTGTCTGCCTGCAGGCATCGGATGTTTGGTAGGTTGCGTATCTTCTTTATGTAAGTTTTCACCAGGGTCCCGAGTCTTCTCAGAAACAGATATACTCGTACCACCTAGTACGCTGCGGACGTGCAGTAATGTCATTCACCTGAGCCCGGTAAGTCGCATGACCTTGCCTGCGTGCTCCGTTCGCTCTATTGGGTGACAGTACACGTCTATACGGACACCCTCTGTCGTGGTCCGTAGGTTGCGAGCTGTGTTGCACTCCCACGGAGCACCTCCCATCAATCACTTCTTATCAGGGCACTCATCGTATATAGCTTCACACATCGTTCATCGAGCGGTGTACAGCCCACGTCCCTATCGGATTCCCAAATTATGATCTAATATCTGTTGTATTTACTTAACTGATTATCCTGTGACAGGTACCTTAGACCGCTCATCTCACACTGGCGCCACGTCGCGTCGGGAACCGAATAGTAGGTGTCTGGTCGGCGTGAAGCACACTGCCGATCGTGTAGCAGGCAGACAACACAGTAATTTGCCAAACCCAGTGGCAGCTCACTCGACTGGGTGGTCTTTCTTGTAGTAAATTAAGTTTCGAGGACGGGGATAATCAGACGACACTCAAACTCCACGGCGTTCCGGGGGGTTGAAGTGCGCCCACGTTTTGCTGGTTGCTACGGAAGAATAGAAGACTTCCTTCATGGTGAATTCTCAGCGAACTGAAACCGCAAAGTTTGGCCCTCCAATTGCCGCTACATCCTGAATGCTTGTCCGATGCGAGTGCAATGCACGCAACGAGCGCATCTCACCTGATAGAACCACACAAGTGCATACGGTACCAAAGAACTGATATCATGCCCCAAACTCATAATTCATAATGAAACAGTGAGAAGGATCGAACGAACGGTACGGAACTATGTACCAATAACGAATGTAGGGTCCACAGAGATGCAGACGAACAAGGATAAACGAGATTAAATAGTTTACCAGGCGAAGTAGTATATAGCTCAGTCTCTGCGTCCTCCGTTCATGAGCAAAGCCATGAGGTCATGGGCCGGCTGGTTGGTCGCCCCGCCACCAAAGCCTTGCTGCTGGAGGTGCAGGGGAAGCATATGTGGTGGGATTTGTTGTTGGGGTTGTTGTTGTTGTTGCCTCAAAGCGATATGCGGTTGAACCTGAGGGCCTTGTTGCCCAAATCCTCCACCAGGCCCGCGAAGCCCTCCATGCACGCCATTAGCACCGGCAAGGCCCAATAACTGTGCTTGACTGGATCCGAGGTTACCAGGATGAACGAGTCCCTGTAGCGCGTTTGGACCCAACGCCCCTTGTAGCTGATGCGTACCTGGGTGAGAGGCACGAATCTGAGGCCCGCCGCTGAAGCCTAGTGAAGATTGTTGGAAGTTGTTGAAAGATGGCTGAGGCCCATTTCCGTGTACTGTCCCGTGTAGGGCACCATTCGTCATTCCAACAGATGCATTGACAAACTGGTTGTGCTCATGAGGAGGCCGTCCACCTAGATTAGCCAGGCCGGGGGGTAAACGTTGAACTGAGGCGAGGTGGTTAGGAGATGGAGCACCACGGAACTGAGCTGCCTGCATCGAGATAGGGACACTCCGCCCTATGTTGCCGTGTTGCATATGGATCGAGGGTACCGGGCCTTGATAAACCTGCGTTGGGCCGCGTTGCCCATTGTTGAATTGTATGGCTTCGTCAGGAAACTCGGAAAACATTGCACTGCCCTGTCGACTGCGAGGTGGCGGAGCAGACCGGAGGCCAGGAACCATGCCATCTGGAACAAAGGCTCTATCATCGTAGAGAGAGTCTACTCGACCGGGGCCGAGCAGATGGGGATGACCCTGAGCATTTTGTAAAGCATGGATATTGTTCGAGGGTGAGCCATAGCCTATATCTAGGTTGGGTAACTCCGGAGCAATCCCGAGTCTTTGAGCCTGTTCGAGGCATGAAGACTTGCTTTGGGAAGTTGAATGAATGCTTACCTGCGCAGAGTTGTTCAACATTGCGAAGATGTCTTCCATTGTCCTGGCTTCAGAGTTGTGGGGAGGATGCAAACCCGCAAAGTCTGTTTTCTGGGGACCAGGTTGCGACATTCCAGATATGCCTATCGGACCCTTCGCGAAGGGAGTAGGTTGACCGTCTCTGCTTTTGCCATCGAAGAACTTTGCAAATCGACTGCCTTTCGCAGCGGCAATACCCGGGCCGACAGGTTCAAATGACTGAGCTGCGTGGCTATTCGAAAACCCTCCTGCAAGGCCGGGTTCAGTAGGCAATGCGTGGTCTGCTGGAAAAACGGTGCGGTCAACAGTCAAGGTCAGAGATCCACGGTGGGTTGCCTCGGGTGCAGGTACATTTAGGAGGGCGGAGACATCTCTATGCTCATCGAACGGGGAAAATCCATTATTGGGTCGTAGAGTATCGGCCACTGATGTAAAGTGTGAGGAAGGTTCAATTGATTGGCTGACCCCAGCACCAACAACCGCATTAACGCCAACATTACCATTCTTTTGGATGAATGATGCTGGGCTTTGGGAGGAGGTAGAACGCAGAGACGAAACAGATGCATTTTGTGGATTCCGGGACCCCAACGCGAGAAGTCGAGATCCACCCGGAGGATGGGTTTGAGAAGTTTGGTTGACAGGAATCGCCGTTGCTGACGGGTCAGATGAGATTGTAGTTGAGAATAATCGCGAACTCTGTGGGTTCAATTTATCGGTGATTTCAGATTCTTGACCGCCGAAAGTAGTGGTTTGTTGGGAAGGGGTAGACACGGTCGGCGTTGGCGCATCAGCAGTCACACCGACGACAGGAACCTTATGCTGTTCGCCAGGTGATGATACATGAGAAACAGCCTCGCTCGATACAGCAGATGTGAGCGTCACATTTGTGCCGACCTCCAGACCACGAACTATTACAATGATAAACGTGAATGCATCCACTGAACATCCGCAGCGCACCTTGTGAACCATCGTCATGACTAGCGGAGGCACCCTCAGTGGAAGGATGGACTGGAGGAGAAGGCACAGGCGAGTCCGATTTCTTCTTTTCCTCCTCTCTTTTCATCATCAAGCGGAAAAGCTGGATCTCGTCCAGTTGGTTTTCTACGACCTGACTAGGGGGTGAAGTCTGGGTTTGCGAGACCGCGAGACTTGCAACCACCGGAGAGGTAGATTTGTCTTTCTGCTGCATTTCCTTCCTAAACGCCTGGATGCCATCCAGCTCTCCACCGGGAAGATGGCTACCAATGATTCCACCGCTGCCATTGCTTGGAATATAAGTATCCATCCAAGCAGGTTCTTTCTCGCGCTCGCGGTCTTTGCGGTCGTCACGGTCTTTACCATCTTCACCAAGCTTCCTATCCTTGCCATTCGATCTCTTTCCCCGGCTGTCGCGATCATCTCCAGCCACCCAACGTCTGTCAGAACGGTCACCTGCATCCCACGTAGGACGGTCGCGGCGATCGCGTAATTCTCGTTCACGCTCGCGAATTTCTCTTTCGCGCCTGGCAGCCATACGTTCGTCCCTCTTCCCGTCATCTCTCCATCGCCTGGGGTCTTCGGCCTCGGAGTCCCGTTCGAAATCCCTATCGCGATCGTCCCTGTCTCTGCGGTAACTATGTCCATCCTCACGGTCGACTCGCCGATCCTCTTTATCGCGTCTGGAAGGGGACCCTTCACGACGGGACCGGGAGGAATCTCGCACTCTGGAACGCGGCTGTTCGCGATCGTCACGGTCCCTGCGACCATTCTCTGGCCCTGGTCAACAAAAGTGAGCGTCTGATCGAGAACTTCACTATACTGCGTACGGTCTCTGCCTGTTCGTGGTTGATCTACGCCTGCCACAATGGGACCGGTCACTCGTGCGGTATGGAACAAACGTTTGACGAGACACACCTCTTCGCCAATCTTCATTGGATTCACCGTCTTTCTTCTTCTGAGCATCGCGGGAGTCACTTGCACGTGACGAAACTGCTTGGTGTCCTTGGGCAGTCACTCGAGAAGAAGGGTTAGCAAGATGAGGGGCCAGCTCTCTGTCCTTGGCGCGAAACTGTGGTAGGGACGACAAGGCACGACGATCGCGGTCGTATTTGTCGGACAGCTGAAATAATGGCATTTAATGAATGAAGGGACTTGGCTTAAATCTGTACTCGCATTGCGCAGACGTTCTTGACCTTCTTTGACTCCGCGGTCTTGTTCTTTTTCAGCGTCTCTGTCGCGGTCGCGGTCCGCAGCACGAATCGACTGATGCTTGAAATTTCCCATCTGAGAAGGCTGGGTAATGGCGGCACCACGGAATGATTGTCTCGCAGATCCTTGGGTAGTGTTAGAGGATACATGCACCAGAAAGGTGAAATACATACCAACATCATCCGTTTCTCGACGGAACCTGAAGTGTGCAGTGTCAAAGGATAAACTGGGAGAGAGACCCGACAACGCACCGTCGGTCTCGTGTGCTACCAGCGGGGAGGGGTGTTTCAGAGTCTTTTTTGCAACTGGACTGATCGTTTTCAGTTCTGGAGGCGGTGGTGAGCAAGGCCGCTGGAAGAAAGCCGAGTTGGTGTACAGACCCGAACCAATCCTTTAGGGCTGGCATGCCGTTAGGGAGTTGTACCAAAGGGGACTTGTGAAGAACGAGGAGTTGCGGGCGAGAATACATGATGAACGGACGATGGTTCTGGGGGGAATTGGGAGAGTGTTGGGAGACGGGGGAAGGGTTGTGGTGCTGGATGGCGAGGTTTGCGAGGCTGTCGGTGACCGTGATGACGGGAGAAGGGGCATTATCAGATGCAGACATGGTGGACTTTGAGCAAGCTGAAGAGACGACGTCGGCGGTTGCAAGCAAAACAAGTCGCCACGGTGGAGCCACAAAATTTAAAAAGGACCCTAGATGACCTCCCTCAGACACTTTATACTCCAACAGCGCGTCCTCGACCTCTACCGCTCTGCTATCAGGGCGTCGCGCAGTACGTGTCCCCGCTCGTACGAGAACCACGACCTCACACAGCTGACAGGCATACCCGACCCACGCACACGGGCTGAGACGCTCGCCTGGTTTCGCGCAGAGATCGAACGCAACAGGTACCTCACCGACACCGTAAGCGCATCAAACTAGCCTGGTGCACGTCTCATCCATCCCCAGGTTGCAATAGAGAACCAACTCAACGCGGCTAGCCGAGAGATTCGCCAGCTCTTTCCCGGGACCCGAGGCTAATTGCAAGTATATTTATCAAAGCCAGTACACTTGAATCCATCTTTTACACCAGCCAAGAGGGCTGCCCGTCTTAAGCTTGATTGCGAAGAACTGCGCAAAAATCAGTGGTTAGGACCATCAACGCACACATGCGACAAACGTACTTAGAATGACAGAGTCCCCACTATCGACGTTCAGATCATTGCATGATACGAGGACAAACACATACCGCAGGAACATTTTGCTGATAAACCGATCCTTGTTGACTGGTTTCTTGTTCTTGCCCTTTGGCGTCTCGGTCCACATCTGCAGACATGATGGTCAACGGAAAAGTTTCATGTGAGATCAGGCGACTTGCCTCTTTCACGTTCTCGAGCACCTAGCCAGATCATAGGTCAGACCCAGCAGAGACGAGACGGAGGGTGACCAACCATATTACTGTGTCGGTCAAAGGCTTTGACGCGTGCAAGCAATTTTTTGTTATTCCGGAGAGAGATAAGGACCTGAGCATGGTTGCGAACAGCCTGTTGTAAGACCGACAAGGGACCCTGGCTGATCTCGTGCTCTTCCAGCTGGCGTAGCTGAGCCTCGTCTAGCTCAGATTTAGGGACGTGAACGTACTGACTGACATGCAGTATCATGAACACGATGTTCCCAGTACCATTCGATAATCTCGCTCACCTCATGGTCGATGTAACAGGCGGTGTGTCGACACTTGCACAAACAAAGCCATTTCTCATCCGATCCACACAATCTCGCCATCACTAAAACTAGTGCGACAACACATGGGCCGTTTAAAACAAAAGGGCAAGGCTGGCGCAGCCAAGGCCTACATGACACGGTCAGCTGCGGTCAAGAAACTACAGTGTTCCTTGGCCGATTTCCGGCGGTTGTGCATCCTCAAAGGTATTTGTCTCGTTCGCGTCTCGTCCACAGCCGTAACGCAGAACAGGAATATTTCCGCGTGAGCCTCGAAGCAGAAAAAAGGCCAACAAAGGGTCGACGGCTCCAACTTCCTTTTACTACGCAAAGGACATTGCATATCTTGCCCACGAGCCGGTGCTGAACAAGCTGAGAGAACACAAGGCGTTCGCAAAAAAAATCTCTAGAGCACTTGGCCGTGGAGAATGGAGCATCGCGAAGAACTTGGAAGACTGTAAGCCAACTTACCGACTGGATCACATCATAAAGGAGAGGTATGCCAATCTCTTCCCTCATCTTAGCACGGGGGACTCATGATCACCAGGTATCCCACTTTCATTGATGCCATACGTGACATCGATGATGCACTGTGCATGGCATTCCTCTTTGCCTCGCTGCCTTCCAACGATCGCGTGTCACCATCGTTGATCGCTAATTGCTCACGCCTGGCTGCTGAATGGCAACTCTACGTCATGCATTCACGTTCCCTCAGGAAGGTCTTCCTCTCCATCAAAGGAATTTATTACCAGGCAGAAATCATGGACCAGGATGTCACCTGGCTCGTACCATATCAGTTTACGCAGAAAGTAAAACCGCCGCGTATTTTACAACTTCAGTGGTACTGAGAACACTGCTTTCAGATACCATCAGACGTTGATGTCCGAGTAATGTTGACATTCCTGGAACTTTATCAAACGCTGCTCGGCTTCGTCCTTTTCAAGCTCTACACGGACGCAGGGCTTGTGTACCCACCTCCCTTAGACGCCAGTCGGGATGACGCTGGTGCAGGGATAGGTGCGTTCAGTGTCCATACAGTGGAGAAAAACATACATATTTCAAAATCCGATAACATCGGCAAAACGGCTTCGACAAGGGAGGTCCGACAAGCAATCAAAACCATTACTGCAGACCAATCGTTCGTCGACGGGGATGTTGACATCGACTCCAGGGATTTCGCTGCCAAGCCCAGCGAGGTTGACGAAGAGTTTGTCGTCCACACTTCTGGTGGCGAGGATGCGATACCATCACTGCCAACACTACAGTCACTATCTGAGACACGCAAATCCACACCTACATCATTATTCTCCCCGTATACATTCTTCCTGTCGCGCGAAACATCCCGAACAGTCTTCGAATTCTTGATAAAGTCGTTTGGTGGTCGTGTTGGTTGGCCGACATCGTCTGGAAGCGGATCGCCCATCACGGAATCAGACGATTCAATCACTCATGTCATCATCGACCGACCCGTGATCAACAAGGCCAATGAGTCAGCAGAGGAAAAAGACCGGCGGCGAAAACGGAAATATGTCCAACCGCAATGGGTTGTAGATTGTATCAATGCAGGAAAGATCCTTGTCGAAGACCTTTATGCGCAAGGTACCACACTCCCTCCTCACTTGTCTCCCTTTGGCGGTAAACCAGGAGCCTATGACCCGACTGTGGGTCTGTCCCGCTCGGTGGAAGTGTTGGAAGAGGAGGTCCCTGAGAACGAGGACGGACAAAGTTCGGAGCAAAGTGAAGTGGAAGAGGGTGTCAGTGGCGTGGTTGAGACTGTTGTGAGCGTCCGTGATGTTGACGACGCAGAGTCACTGCGTGCTGCAGAACTGGCAGCTGAGGCGGCAGGCGTGGAATACGGCACCTTTGAGAAGGAAGTACGGAAATTGCAGAGGAAGCGGGTAAAGAAGGAGAAGGTGGTTGATCAGGACGAAGAAGACATGGGTAAGATGCTTCTGAGTAACAAGAAGCGGAAACTCTACGAGCGAATCAAGTATGGAGAGAAGAGACGGGCTGCAGAGGTTCGTCTGGATGACCTGAGTGTTTCGTGTTTCTAACCCATTAGCAGCGCGAAACTCTGCAGAGGAGACGGAGGGAGATAGACCGAAGGCGACTTGGTAGTGATTAGTATTATGATTGATCAGCCGAGGCACGCTTACTAGTTGGTATTACTTTGTAAGCTCCTTTGATCACTCCCCCTCACTACCGACGTCAAAAGCTGGGATACTCAACGTTCCCTGTGCTCATTGCTTTCGACGTCCTTCCGTATTGAACTAGCGGTTTCGGTAGCGAGCACCACCATCTCAGTTTCGCCAATGGTCGGTATACTTGGTTTGGGAAATAGACACCCCCCTTCAGCTCACATACGTCGTGTTGACTCTCCGGGTTCCATCGCAAATGTCAAGCCAGTACCATCGCCTGCGGGGCAGACCCACTCTGTGACCACAAACAATACCGACTCTTCCGGCGGTGGTCTTCACTTCTTCTCTATACCCCATTGGACACGCCGCATACTTCCCGCATCCGCCTCAGCACGCAAAAGTCTTGCAGGTTTACCACATGCAGATGGACGCGGCGCAAATTTGCCCACTACCCCTCCGCGTAGAGTCTTGCTTGAGAAAGATCTTCCCCCAATCCCACCCCCGCAGGTCGATGCCAACATCACTAGACACGAACCGAGCGCCCGTCTGAACGATGCTCGTGTGTCTGTCTCTGTCCAGCAAGTGACTGATACTCCCCCGCAACCCACCTTTTATCTGGATGTCTACCACAACGCACCCGTGATACCATCTCCCTCACAGGTTAGCTCAGTTGCATTTGCATCCTTGCCGAGCAACAGTGCCGAGGACGTCCTGAGAAAAACGAAGAGTACACATTCGTTGCAGCCGAAGCAGCCCTTACCCTGTCTCGAGCAACAGCGATCCAGAGGTGTCTCACTGACACAAATGTTCACAACAGCTAAGCGAGCCTCAACTTCGCCTTGCGCTACCGGTGGAGTTTCTCCTTCCACCCCGCTGGTACGGAAATCCTCGTTCTGGTCACGTAAATTTTCGATACCATCGCCGCAACATCTCACTGTTCCCGCCGACTCGCCGTCACTTCCAGCGTTAAAATCCGCCTCTCCACGTCGGGTCGACTTCACCGCAACCCCAGACTCGCTTGCGAGATCGCATAGCAACTCTAGTGCCGCAAAGCTTTCTAAACACCATCCGGAACGCCCTCGTCGCTCGGCAGCTCGTACCAACACTCCTCGTTTGCCACATAGCCCTGCAGATGAGACCCATGTTCGACCATCTACTGCCGATCCATATATCCTTGCATCACCTCATTCACCCACGCGACGTCCGGCCACAGCTGATTCTTCAACTCCTTCGCGCTCCTTCTTTACTATATCACAACAATCTACGGTCCCCCTCCCACACAGTGAATCGTCCTCTCATAATCCCTTATCACGATCCAAGATTGGATCACCCAATTCTCGGCCTCGTTCCTCAACTAATCCACCACTATTACATCGACTCTCCATTAATTTGTTTGCCTCATCGCCAACCTCGCCCGCTAAGAATGGACCCTCGTTTCTCAACGGAGTCACATCGTCACCGTCCTCTCAGTCTCCTCGACCGTCTCTATCTCAGATTCCACCGGATATTCTGAGGCCCCGAGCGAGTGAATCCTCTGAAGCCTTCGTCGACCGATTGGTGTCCCTCGTCTCCAAGGCTGACATAGCTGTAGTCCTGGCTTCAACGTAAGATTGCACTGTTTAGTCTTCGTTTGTTCTAATCACTTTCTGCAGTGGAGATCCCATTTATATTGATTCGCTCAAACTATTTATCGGGCGCTTTGGATTTCATGGAGAACCTCTCGATGTTGCACTGCGTAGATTGTTAATGGATGTTGGTCTACCACGGGAGACACAGCAAATCGATCGAGTCATTGAAGCATTTGCCAACAGGTACATTTCGTGTAACCCTGACCTATTCACTTCGAGAGGTATGCCAACCTTGAATCTACAATGTGCAAATTGACGATGGCGATACTTCATCCAGATCATCCATATATCCTAGCGTTTAGCCTGATCATGTTACACACCGATGCGTTCAACAAGTCGAACAGACGAAAGATGTCCAAGGCAGAATATATTAGGAATACGACACTTCCAGGTTTGATACCTGAAGTTCTTGATGTAGGTAGAATAAGTTGGCCTATAGTGGATCGCTTACGACGTTTCCTCAGTGCTTCTATGATAACACCGTTTTTGCACCATTCATCTTTATCGAGGACCCTTTAGACCCCGAAGGGAGCATCGAAGCAAACGTCACTAGACCTTCTACGTCATCAGGCCATCCAAGTCCAATGATGCAAAGTGGGAACGCCTTACTGAGCAGACCCAAGATTGATCCCTACTATCTCATTACGAATGTGAGTGCTTCGCACTACTCTCGATGGTTTCCCTTAGGTATCTTTTTAGAATTTGCTGAATCAGCTCCGTGTTGACGTCGAAGGTCAAATATCACTAGAGAATCCATTCCGATGGGATGGTACTGGTATCTCGTGGAACTACGATGAAATCCTGCTGGCCTTTGCTAAGGGGCATGTGGTACGGATAGGATCAACGGACATGCGATCCACGACTCCATTCTTTGGCTTGAATGTTGGAAGTCCGTCTCTTAACGGCCTTGGCGATGCACCTGAAGCGATACCCGCATCCGAGACATGGTCCATCAAATTTACCAAGGTCGCTGTACTCAATCGCAAAGATGATATTTTGGAAGGCGGGAAAAAACCACTGAATCGCAAGTGGCGACCATACAGTGTTGCACTTACGAGATCTCAACTTCTTCTTTTCCGTGATCTATCATGGTCATCAACATTACTTTCATGGAACAATTCGCTAAAGAAGACCCCCATACCGTCATCATCGTTCAAGCCAGATGAAGTCATCACTTTGAGTGATTCATTGGCAGTTTTAGACCGATCCTATAGCAAGGTGAACCAGTTCTCTTCATGATCATCTATCCGTCCTCACCTAATTGTAACACAGCACTTGAACACTTTTCGCTTCACCACTCGCGATGGACGCCATATTCTCTTCCAGACAGCTGAAGAGAAAGAGATGAATGAATGGATATCTCGTATCAACTATGCGAGTGCCTTCAAAACCTCGGGCGTACGCATGCGATCACTCGGAATGGCGGGCAAAGCGCTCGAGCTCACCGGAGTAGCTGCTGCGACGTCACATTTTCATGATCTACACCTTCCAAATTTGGGTCAACCAAGAGGACTGACGCGGGATCATCGTAACCCCTCTGAACCGACGAACGACCCCGTCGACAACGGTAGGTTGCATGATGGATGCTCTGCGGACACGTATGGTAGCCAGAGTGAATTGGCGGATCTATCCGCACCCGAGCTGGAGGGAGTGTCACAGTTGAAGGAAACGTTTGATACCGTGAAAGCAGAACTGGCCGCTGCACACATTGGCGTTGGAGCAGTCGCTGAGAAGGCACACCTGGTCGGCGCAGAACCTCCATGTCTTGTCTCCAGATCCCAAACGATACGTACACGGGTGGAAGACCTGGAGAATCGTATTTGCGCTGCCAACGCGCAGATCGATTCTAGTATGCATATCTCGAGAAATATTGCGATTTTGGCACCATTTCAGAAATCCACCCGAGATCGTTTACAGGATACCATTCAGACAATGTCCAAGAAAATACAGGCAATGCGCTTGGACGTCACCAAGCTCATCTGTCATCGCAACATTCTTCTCAACGATCTCGCTGTTGAGGAGAGGAACTTCAAACATGCAACCTCGCTCGCTTTGCGGGCCGCGACCGAGACGTTACAGCAGCGGTACCACGAATATAGCTCGCAATCATCTTCATCTCCTCCGGAGCTTCCACCCAAGACTTCATTCCATGAAGAGACTTCAACTGGCTCTCAGTCCTTCGACTCATCTACTTACCGTTCTGCACTGGACTTTGGTCCTGATTGGCCATCGTCGGGTGAAGCATTCGCAGCACCCTCATTTTGGGATTCATCCTTCGCCGCCGACTCACCAGTCACGCCGGGATGTGATAGCTCGGCAGGTCCATCGGACCCTGACGAAACCTCATATTTATCATTATCCACCAACCAGTCCTTGCCCGAGACATCTTTACATGGGAACATATCCATATCCACAGTACCCGATTTTGCAGAGGAACAGGCGGAAGAATGGAACAAAACCAGAGCGGCGAAGCGCGTTTCGCTGGTAAAACTACCATCGACTTTGCATATGTCGGCCATTGCAAGCAAATCGTCTTGTTGTTCCGAAGATAAGAGCATGCCGGAAGAGGAACCAATTGCTGTCGGGGACTGACCGGACTTTAACCAGACATTTTTTATGTATAACTTCACTTCACGCTTAAGCTACATCGCAGTTTGTACATGACACGCTAGCATGAGCAATCACGTGCCTCGATGAACGGTACAGCAGTATTCGATCAAAGCGGGCGTTGAGCAGCATGGTGGAACCCACACTCTTCATTCTACCACCACCATGTCCGCATTCCCTGACTACTATAGCATCCTTGGAATACAGAAATCAGCTTCTTCGGAAGAAATCAAGCAGGCATACAGGAAAGAGTCGTTGAGGTGACAAAAGCCAGCCCGTCGCGTGCCGTCTACTCATATTTATTTCGTAGGACACATCCCGACAGGTTGACAAAGGCAACCAATGCTGAGAAGAAAGCTGCCACGGAGAAATTCCAGGTATCATCTTGTTCTCCTCGATGAATAGAGTCGGAGCCAATTTCTCTATTGTCATTACATTAGGCGGTCGCAGATGCATACTATGTACTCTCCGACCCTATTCGAAGGAAGGAATACGACAATCTCTATTCCTCGAAATCTCAGACGGACAAGAGTGCTGACCCAAAGGCATCATCGAACTTCTTTCGTCAGTTTGCCAGTATGTTTGGCAATGCTTCCACAGACAACACATCCCAGAGCAATGGGAATGAGCAGAGGCCTGATGCTCAGAACGTCTTCGCTGACGTCTTCGACGAGGTAGGCGTTTGGTTTGACGAACATTACCCGTGACCATTGCTGAGTCTGGACAAGCTCCTTCGCCCGGAAGTGGAACGCCATACACCATGGTGGTCTTACCTCGGCACGGCATGTGGTGGAGGTGAGCCAGTTCAATTTAAGATATGAATTACATCTTCACTTTGTCCATAGGGTTAGGTTTTATCGTTGCCAATGTACCAGGTTTTGTGCTTGGTGCTGTTGCCGGTAACCGAATAGGAGCAATACGGGATGCCAAAGGCAAAAGTGTTGCTGCAGTATTCGCAGAGCTTGGAGCAACCCAGAAAGCAGAGGTATGTCTTGATACTTGTCTACGATCTTGGCACGGGACAAAGCATTTGTCTAGATTCTCCGTGCACTGGCCATGAAAGTGTTAGGTTCCGCCCTGTAGCCAGGATGATACTTGTCGGATAGCTTTTCGCATTTACTTAGTGTAGGATACTTTGTTGGATGTGCATGTACATGTAATTTCGCCTATCATTTGTTTGCTGTATGTATACACTTTCACACGTTTTGACTACAAGTTCCAATTGGTGCAACACAACGTTGTGGCAGCATGCCACCGGCGTGTGCTGCTAGTACCAGTGCAGTACGGGGCCAGGCTTATCCTCGCCGTCGTTCAGGTTAGCTAACGATCCTTGGTGCCACTGACTTGAAAACAACCTCCTCCCAGAGCGAAAGACCACAAATCGCGCCGCAAGCGTTCCTGTGGGTCAACGCGAAAACTCGGGACTAGGTAAATCACGATGTTCCGTGATGCTTGTCGTGTTGAAGTTCGTCATTGCAGAGTCTTTACTACGGTCCAAGAAACAAAGTGAGTACATCCATTTGATTTGTGCAGAGACCCTGGACCTCGGTGAACATAGAGCTTTCACTCTTGGATTCCGAGCCTACACCGTCGAGCTTGCCAAGCCTCGTGATTAGTGAAGATGGACGCCGTCACAAAGTTGCCGTAGCTCGCGGACGCAAGCGGGACTCGTCATTCTGTGCTACATCCCAAGCGGATTGCACGGTCGATACCTCAGCCTCGGTGGCGGAGCAAATGGCAGTCACCAATGAAGAGCATCCTCGGAAGAGACGCAAAATATCGTCATCTACTCCTCCTGCACCCAAGTCATCTCAACTCTCCACACAGCTGCAGTCTCGTAGACGTCGATCGAGGTTCGGCTCACCCACAACAGACGTGGAGTACGTTCCCCGATCACGAGTTTCCACCCGACTTTCGCGCAAGATCCAACCTTTCATGATCAATCATAGCTCAGATATTTATACCCATTTAGCAGGTCCGGATGCTGTGGGAAACCTGCTGAACGAACCATCTACCGGCTCTATCGTATCGTCCACTCTAAATGACACGGTCGGCTCACAATCAACCAAGAGGCCCAGGGGTCGCCCGAGAAGGATGACCGACCTTACAGACCGTGATGCAAAAAGGGATTTGATCGAGGAATGGGCTCGAATGCGTCAATCTCAAGGTACTCCTTCGCTTTCGGGTTTAAATCAAAACACTTCCTTCAGCCAGACGCTTTTGCATGAGAACCGGAATGGCGACGGGCCTGCTTCATCCATGCAGCCCGAGACGACTAGCCAGAGAAGCTCTTCCGATACTGACCTCATGAGCCAAACAGCGACCACCATGGGCATTTCACAATCTCAAGGAACAAAACCTGACGTCTCGCTCCCGGGTCCCTCTTTAACTCAAACGGATTTTAAGAATGCCTTGCCCGTGGATACGGATGCAGCAGGGAATAAGCTGGGGCACGACCCAGTAATCCCTTGCGATGGCAAAGCTGAGCACCCCATCGATTCCAACTCAGGCGTCGGAGCCCCGTCAACGGCAGCTCTCGACTCCCACATTGACGAAGACTCCCCCAGTTGCAGACCAGCTGGCGATCTGGAAGTTGCATATCATCCTGAATCGCTGCAACGTCCCGGATTCCCTCCGCCATCACTCTCTGGCTTGCCTTCGCGAGAGGGTTCTATTCACATCGGGCGTGCGAAATCGACAGAGTCGCCCGCAAATGAGCAGGCAGACCCTGATCCCCCAAAGCGGTGCCATCCGGTGGCGCTCTCCCCAACGTACTCTCTTGACACCGGCGATATTTACCTCGATTCTGATGAAGAGTTCTACATGCTCGATATCCCGGAAGTATTCACCTTACCCTGGGAACCCGTGTCATCCCACCTGTATGTGCCGCCAAGTCTTGGGAAACTCGTTTCTGGTAAGTAGTTGCCCTTGGTATCTCAGGATCGACTTCATCTGTTCATGACAAGGGATGAAAGAACAATTGGTGATGGAGGCACGAGCGCGCCGAAAAGCGGAAGAATTGTATCAGACAGAGTTAAGACGGCGCATATCTGCTGAGAAGACTCTAGAAGATTTACGCACAGAGTTGGAGGGGAAACGGATGGACTTGGCTGGCAAACCAACTAGCTGAAGACGACTCGATGGCGACTGAATCGTCAATATTTACCATAACATCGAAAGGTTTCGCTGTCCACGTTACAACATATACGCAGGTTATGATACATACATAGGAATTTCAAAAGACATATCGAAAGTGAAAAATAAAGCATTCTACAAGTGGTTTGTTTGCTTTTCGATCCCAGGTGAGGGAAGGAACCAAAAGTTCATGGTATAGACAAAATGACTTCTGGCTGGGTACAACACAATGCTTGATAATGACGCAGGATGACAAGTTTTCTGGGTCCACGGACAAGCGCCCAATCGACGATTAAGAATAAAAACAAAGAAAGAAGATGCTGACGGAGTACACTTGGCGAAATGCAGTAGAGGAAACGGCAGTGCCAGAGCATTCAATGCCACAGTTCTCCGACCTGTGATTCATCTGCCGACGAAACATTCAATGCTCTGACTGCCTCATAATCTCCGAGGCTGCCAGCTCCATTCGCCATCGCTAATGTGATCGCTGCTATCGCCTTCTCCGCAGTAGAAGCGGAGGGTAAGATAGAACCACCCGATAGAGGATTGGGTGAGGGGGATGAAACCATCGGCGGGGATGAGGGATAGTTGGAATCCTCTCTGTACGAATTTGATGGAGATACGTCTGCCAATGAAGCGAGAGAATCGGATGAGGAACGAGACAAGCCTGGTTTAAATGCATTGGTATGAAGAGCGTTTGTAAAGTCAAAAGATGTACTGAATGAGGTGGACAGTTCCGTTGACTGGCTGGTGGCGTTAGGGTGAACATGCGATGCGTAGTGAGCGGAAGGCAAGGAATGGAAGATGCTAGAAATAGGGGAAAGTCGGCCGGATGCGTCGGTCCCGCCGTGCAACTGGAAGTCACTGTCGTCCATTGCTCCAAGGCTGGACGAACGCTTTTGTCTTGAATAGAAGGATTCACCGGAAGCGCTCGAAAAGATCAAGACGTCATCATCGTCTGACACGGTACTCTTTCCGGTGGTTGCGGTGGTAGGTATGCTGGGGGAATAGCGTTTTCTGCGACGCCTCTCGATCCCTCTTGCGCGAGAGTGCTGGGAAGATTTCGAACGGGAATCTTCGAATTCGCGCATGCGCTTCACGAACCCCTCGCCATTTTCTTGGACGCTTCTCTGAAGCTCCGAAAACGCCGCAGATCTGAGACGAGCGAGTTCTGAATGGGAAGAGTCGCAGATATCACCATTAAGAAGAGAAACGGCGGAAGAGGGGTTGTGGGGATTGCGCGTAGTTAAACCATCTCTGTACAGGGGATGACTGGAAAAGAGAAGGAAATCTGTCGACGAGGCAGGGAACAGAGGCGTCTGCGGGGCAGACGAACCGGAGCTCGTAGTGTGGCTGTCCGCGGAGGCAGGCGTGGAACTCCGAGTTGCTTGAACGGGCTGCAGGGGGGGTAGTGGATGAGCAACGAGACTGAGACACAAGGAGACACGTACGGAAATGTCCCGGCGTGGCCGCTTTCCGGTCCTCCAAATATCAAGGTGATGTCGCTGCGGGTCAGGGAGCGTGGGGGTGTCGCGGTGGGATGAGTGGGCCCGCTTGTGAGCCGGTCGCCACGAAGACGCGGGTGCTGGGGACGGCGACGGGGAGGACGCTGAGTGGGATCGGCGACGACAGCTCAGCGTGAAGGGGGACGACAGCGACATCGACAGCGACGTCGACAAGGGATGGATGGGATCTTTGCTCGGGAGCGAGACTTGAATCACTTGATGCGATGTGACATGGATCGTCACGTCACACCATCTTTACGTACAGCAAGCGAGAGAACCCTTCCCGTCTACAAAACACCAGCTCATACTCTCCATCCTCCCTGACCTCCCCGTCCATCTGCACAACACTAACCCATCAAGAGAATTACATCGACGTGTGTAGACATACCTCCGGCAGTATCCTCCCCACTGTCGACGACAGTCTCCCCCTCAGCAATTCGCCATATCCATTATTCACTGAATTATCATCTTCTCTGCTACACAACGACCGCAAGAGACCGCAAAGTGCTGACATCCTTGTTTTTTCCCAGTCGCATACCCCTAGCAAACATCGTGCAACGGCAACGTTCTTCTCCCTATGAAACAGTGCTTACCAGTATTATCGTCTTTGTGTTCCAGCAAGTGTGCCAGTGCATCGCATATCGTAGGCAAGACGATCAATGCCAAGGGTTCATCCTCGCAGGGGTAGTGCCGTGAACATATCAGTAAGGCTAGATCCAGCAGATACTCTAAACCCTCTAAGCGAGTCAGCGGATCGACACCGACAGGTGCTGAAGTGATGTAGAGCGAAAAGGCAGCTAAGAAACCTTGAATGCAGACCGGCAATCTATCAACAGACACACTTACACGCCAGGAAGAGGTCCACACCACCACTACACATCCCAAGATGCCATATGGCCTCATCGTCGACAGCCACACTGGATTTGCTTAATGGCAAATCAATTCTGGATAAGCGTGCGGTTGCAAGACATGTGAGCAAGGTTTCGCAAAGAAAGCCATTCGGAAGCATTTCAATACGCTCCCCAACTACTTCTATGAAGTCGACGAATGCATCCAGGTCCAATGGTTGAACACTTTTGGACATCATAATCATGAAAAACTGCATCAGTTGTGCCGCGCAAATTTCCCTGGACTTTGGGAGATCATCTCGGGATAATGCCCTGTGTGAGGTCAATTGCACTATCACTATTGCAGAATGATCGTCTCTCTTCGTATACTCACGTCTTCATCTGCATAAAACCTAGGATCGGTGGGTGTCTTTATTAATGAGGAGAAGATAGAGACCTACTTTGACCAAGAACTTCAAGAAAGCAAAAATTATTGTCCTCGGTGGCCGCCTTCCAAGCTTCGCGAGCGCATTGCCCTCCCACAAGCGCCAAGCACTCAATCACTAGTTCGTTCACTTGCTGGCATTTCTATCGCGTGTCGGAAAATCAAGACCAAGTACTCACAAGTAAAATATTGTTCATTCTGGGATAAGCAGCCAAAGAGAATAATCAATGCTTTACAGCATTCCTTTGAACGTCGAATTCCGCACAGGTCGCGATTCATCCACTGTGAGAACGATCGACAGCTTTTGTGGAGTACACTCGTCGTGTCTGCTGACAGCTGCTTAGAATGCGCGCCAGTGGATAGCATCGAATTAAATCGAAAGATAAGATCCTAGAAAATGTCAGTGGCATGACCCAGCTTATAGCTTACCGTCTCACAATCATTACGCTAATTACCGCTGCTTGGTCACTCGGCCTGCTATTAGTAGACATCAAATCTGAGACCTCCAACAGTGATTCGGGGCCGGCGCCGTGGTGTTGAATGTACATCGTGGTCTGAATCCCTAAGACATGCTCGCATCCACAAAGAGAAAGAGCTTACAAGGCACATGATAGTGTCCGCATGCAAGTTGCTATATTCCAGCCAAACGGCCCATGTCCACCGTGGAACAATGCCCCATCGTAGGACGACACTTGTGGAGATGTCGAGATGATCAGGAGGACTCAGAATGTTCGTTTGGGTGATATACCCTCCGCAGTTCAGAGTGGAACGCAGGAGCTGCATAGCGGCTGCCGTTGTTTGGGGACGGAAGGCGGCCGTACGCTCCCGGTCGATGATTGAATCTTGAGCAATATCAGCTGCCTGGGACGACACGTATCTAGAACATTGCTGAATCAAGGTCACGAAATTTGCTCACCGCAAACAGCGAAATTGCCATTGCGTTGGTGAGACGCTCCTGCTGTAGGAGGTACTGCAGGCCAGGTCCCGATGTTGAGCGCAGCTCGTCCACCCGAGCCGCACGTTGTCGAACAAATTCCGCAAACGTGGAAAACAACCGGTGTATGCTGTACAAAGCGTTCTGTTATCACTCTAATCGTAGTTTGTAGGCGACTGACGTATTGTCTATGCCCGCTTGTCCCGACAGCGCGGGACAGATAATATACCTTCCCATCATTAACCTTATGGACAACCGTTTTGCGGCAGCAGACACGCGCTCTGACAGAAGCATGGATGGAAGCATATCCCAGTTATCTACATCGTGTAAGATTCATCTATCTTCGAAAGAACATGTCTTACCTGGTAGCTGTATCGCGGCACGAAGGTTATTCTCTTCTCTCTGAGCCACCAAGGGCTCAGACACTGACTGATCTGAATAATCCCTATCGAGGCCCGCTGCAATAAGTGCGACAACATCGCCGAGCTTCGCCAATACGACATCCACCCAGCATACAACCGCTTGAGGTGCAGAACCAAGTTTGAAATCCCGGGCTGCGATCACCCGGAAGAGTCGACGGTATTGAAAAAGAAGGTCCAAGAACGAGGGTTTAACTGGATCCGTCGGGTGGAGCGAGTGAGTACAGGGGACGAAGAAAAACGCGTGACGTACGTATAATGGCGATGTCTGGGATAAACCCACACGAAGTGTCGGTGGCTGGTCCCTGCTGAAGCAGGGTATTGAACAAGGCAAGTATCGTACTAGCACAGTTTTGAATGAGGCTATGAAGCGCGGTATCCTACATGCAGATGGATTCGTAAAGGTATTGTGTAGGATCACGATCGCATACCTTGCGGACGAGTCGAAAGTCAAGCGTCGCAAGTGTATCCACGGCCTGGCTGACTGTCCACTGGGCCGTTAAAGCCTGGCCGGGATGCGTCGTAGACAAGTGGGCGAATGCTGTCAAGCTGGAGACCGTGTCGGTGGCGAGCACTGGCTCGGGATCCGAGTCGGTGTCACTTGTTGCGGACATGGAGGATACAAAGGGAAAGTCACATTACTACATCACTAGCAAATAATACTGGACATCACAGTCCCTGTATCGATTTCAGATATGAAGTCATCTCCGTTTTACATTCAAGAGCGCCATCGTTTTGTGAGAATATGGACTCGAACACTTGGGTAGCATCTTCCGTCTGTAGAGTGCGTTAGACAGAACAAGGTCACCCAACAATGATGGTATGAGCACCTCTCCATCACAAAACTGGACAGGCTGCCATGGCTCGTCTTCCTCGGCTCTTATGGCGAGCAACATTTCTCGTCGAGCGGTTGACATCCCACCCTGCAAAATTTTGTCGTCTCCTGATCGGCGCGCAGAAACCTGCACCTCTTTTGCCTCAGCTGCTTTCTTCTCTTTCTTCGGAGCAATGACGGTTGGGAGAGCCTCGTCGGGATCTGGCGGCGGTCCATCATCGCTTTCAGAGTCAGACTCCCCTCCCCTTGTATGCCGCGCCTTTCGAGACATGATGTCGAGATAAGTCAAGGTCGGTCGAAACTGGTGCGTTTCACTGACGGGCACGAGGTGTAATCGGCCTTGTGAATTGCTCGATCAGCAGGGGTCACGCAATCCGGACTCCCATGGACCTCTCACCATCCCGCACAACTCCAAGCATATAGGCACCACACTGGGGAATGGGGTCGCTCCGCAACCGGCTGTCTGTCAACCTGGGCTCCTCCACATCCTTTTGCTTACGGTCCTCTTGGTTCTTTTCGCGGTCGTCCTCGCGCTGTGCAACTCCAAGACCCTTGCCCTTCTCGCGATTCCACACTTCGGGGCGTGCATCGGCTGGCACATGGATCTCGATTCTACGAGACACAGGTTTAACGCGAGCGTGGATCCGTTTCCCGCTAGCAGCTGCTGACGGAGGTACTTGAAGAGGCCTGTTCAAAAGCGGGAACTGATGAACGTGCACGTTCGGACTCAAGCCATCCGAGTAGTGGATGGGGAGGACGCTCACGAGCTCGTCGCTTTCGAGCTCCATCACAGAGGTATCGTGGGAAAGTAGTCATTAGAGGTGCTTTACAAATACTAGCAAAATGACTATGCGCAAGATGGTGATACATGAGCCGACAGATCACAAGAGCGTCCTTCGTCTGGGGGTTCAGGCGGAGGTGAGGCACCAAATAAATTCTCATCAAACCATTCCTCGGGAGATTTTTGGGAGCGCAACGGCCTATCTCCCATGCAAATCGTTGAAGAAACACGTGTCCGAGAAAACGACTCGGTCTCTATGGACGGGAACATGTTGGACGTGCCGCTCGTCGACGCTGCTAAGGAATGTAGATCTCCATGCGAAGAGTAGGCCGATCCGGGGAACAAACGGCGTGTCGACAACTCAGATGGTGCCGCACCGCTGTCTACGTCGTGGTGGTGTGCGACAGAACGACGACCACGTGCTCTAGACAACATCCCCGGAGCACGCACCGGTTGTGGTACGTCCCCCAAGAGCTCTGCGGTGGTGCGATCTGTGTGTAGATCGTGATATCTGGCGGATGGGTGGAGGAGTAACGATTCGTTTTCATGGCGTCGAATTGCACGTCCAAAACTATGCGTCACCAACAATGATATGAGGGCCCCTAGTCGAGCGTCGTCAATTATCGTCGGCTCAAATTATGATACACATACAATCAAGGGCAACCCAGGCAGTGGCGTCAATACCGCCTGCACTCTTGACCCCGACAAGGGTCATGGCTGCAGATACAATGGTGAAAGCGGAAGTGATGGCACTATAACACAGCTGTGGGGGCAAGGGCGAATAAGAACATGTCCACAGTGACCTTGTTCAAGATATACCTCATCTCTCATGACTTCCCGAAACAGAGACATTCTGGGAACGTAACGGGTGAATCGACTTATGGGAGAATGTGCCGGGAAAGTTTGTAGTTTAACGGGCGCAGCTACGATCTCGGGAAAGTGGGAACCATCCATTGTAGCCGGTATCCTGGCGGTCCAAGAACGAGGTGCATGACGGTGTGAGTGCATCGTGGAAGGCAATGGGATTGGACATTTCGAGCTCTGAGCTGGTTCCGCATCAATGACGCCTTGAGATCCATCATGAGGGGTGGATGGAATACTGGGCTCTGGTGACGAGGGTGAAGTCTGCGACGAAGTTGGACCATGGTTGGTATGTAGCCTGAGGTCGGACCATCCTCTGCGATTTCGATTTCGAACAGACTCTGCACCTTCCTTTCTAGGTTCGGTAGGTTGACTTTGAGTGGCATCGTTGAATGAGAGACGAACAGAGATGCGACCTCGGACCGCCACAGGCGCGTGTGATTTCTGCACCGCATAGAGGACTGTGGCAGACATCAGCGACGTCCAGAAGGATGACAAAGATCACTAACAGCATGCACCAATGAATAATGACTCGATGAGCAAGAGGATGACAAAAACGGAGGAAAGAACAGTTGATGATGTATAACAACGACCTATTGACAAGTGAGGTACCGAACCGGAGGGGGGGGAGGAATGCTTACCTGAGAGACTACGGAAGGTATGGATCCGAATCACATTGAAGATAAGAACCACACTGCCAGCGATTCGCAGTGTGACCAAAACGGCCGAGACAAGACGATTATTATCCAAGCACCTATATGATTTGACGC
Organism: Boletus reticulatus; assembly: GCA_038093535.1. NCBI lineage: Eukaryota > Fungi > Basidiomycota > Agaricomycetes > Boletales > Boletaceae > Boletus > Boletus reticulatus. Next base: position 788,038 of record JBBPSJ010000001.1, read on the forward strand.
CGAATATGCCGGTAACCTACACAGTTCATAATGATAAGACTAGCAAGCGTCTTGTGGAGAAAATGACGGACCAATAGAGAGAGTGATACGCCGCTGGCCATGAAAAAGATGCGCAAAATGCTGGGCAGACCGTTTAGGTATGAGAGGTGGAGACATGACGTGCCGAGATACTCACACGGCGCAGTTTACGGACGAGTTGAACTGAGCAACGATGATGGGAATGATGGCAATCGGGCCGAGTAGTTGGCTAAGGAATAGGGTGTAAAGAAGACCTTTCTTCTTTATTTTGCCTCTCCAGAGGTAGGTTGCTGTCTTGGAAGCATTGCGAAGGAAGATGGACAAGAGACAGCCGGTGATGATGAGGAGCACGTTGTTGACGGCGAGGTCGTGATGGAAAGGAGGTGCGACGAGAGAGCCATCTGCGAGGGAAGCGTAGGCTGGCTGAAACGAGTTGGGAGAAGTGTGCGGGTAAAACGTGGCAAAGTCGGAGATGGTGATGTGAGTGGAGAGAGTGACGACGACTCGACTGGGGAGATCAGAAGACATGAGAATGAAGGGACTCCATGGAGGAGGAGGTGAAAGACAAGAGAAGAGCGTGTCTTGTAGTTACATAGATGTATAAATTGAATTCCGAGACAAACACCATCATCAACAATGACACCCGCCTACGAGGCCAGCACCCAGTTCAACAACTGGAGATTCTCCACAGAACGCCTCGTCCTCGTCCGCGACGCCCTCAACGCTGCTGCCGTCGCCGCAATCAAGGGCGCCTTTGATGCAGATGAGGTATCTCTTTCTCTCGCTCTCCACACCGCGTCCTGAGTCGTGCAGCCCGGTTCTTCAGTCAACGTGTCCTTCCTGAACGCGCAGGAGGAACATCTCCTCGTCAAATTGTACATCACCAAGATCCCCCAGCTATGTGGCCACTTCCGATTCCCAGAGGAGGTCGAGGCTACCGCGATAACCTACCTCAAACGCTTCTACCTCAGAAACACCGTCATGGACTGGCACCCCAAGAACGTCATGTACGTCCCCCTCCGCAGCCGTCCATCCTCTCTTGAACAGGCGTCCGCATCCAGGCTCACGGCTCTATTTTTGGCGACCAAGACGACGAACAACCCCATCTCTCTCGAGTCGTACACGTCCAACATCCCTCGGACATCTACTTCCGACGTTCTCGACCTCGAGTTCCTCGTGGCTCAAAGCCTCAACTTTGAATTTGCGGTATGGCACTCCCACCGAGCCTTGTGGGGCCTCTGGCTCGACCTTCAGGTGCGACGCCGACCGATCTCCCGTTGTTCCTCTTACATGCCTTCCAGTCATTGTCAGATGTCACCGAGGACCAGCGGTCGCGCGACGTGTACGAGAAAGCGCTCAAGCACGTCCGCGACTCACGTTTCACCGACGCCGAACTCATCTATGTACCGTCCCAAATAGCACTCGCCGCGCTGTCACTCGCTTCTCCCTTTCTCGCACAGAAATGGCTCGACTCCAAATCATCAGGTGTTGACGACTCATGCTCAGAATCACTCCAAAGCATTGTGGCCGCAATAAATGACTTGATCGTACACACAGGACACCCGCCGGACGTCGAAGCTGTCCGGGAAGTCGATCGCAGGCTCAAGTTATGCAAGAATCCGGAAAAGGTGGTTGGAAGTAAGGCGTATCTGGTTAGGAAAGCGGAAGAAGAGCGTAAAGCAGAGGCAAAACGAAATAAAAAGGCTCAAGACATCCGCCGTGCCCAGGAGGGCGACGATCCCTTTGGAAATGCACTCGATGAGGGGCAACCTCAACAACAGATGGAACTCGATGACGACGATGATTGATTAGTATGACATTGCTGCCTCTGTATCCCACTGTCTGTCAAACGATCTTTGGCTTGCCTCATAGACGCAGTACGTTTCACTAGAATACAAACGATGTAGCCCACAGATCGAGTTGAATATACCGTCCCAAACGACGCATTGACGTTCGATGGGGTGGATAAAATGGGCGAGATGATGTTGGCTACATATTGACCTTGCAGATCATGGCCACTAGGGCTGGATCAGCGAGGCTTCGATAGAGCCAAGCACGCCTACCACGCTGGGGGAATCGATGAGCATAGTTGAACGGAATACAATACAACTTGTGAGCTTTCTACTAGAAACCTGTGGGGATGGAAATCATGAGGAGAACGCTGAATACAGACATGGGAGACGGACAGCATTGACAATCAAAGGGACAAAGAGCGGTGTCTGGACAAGACGGACTCAGAAGAGCGCGAGGAGGGTTGGATGAGATGGTCACCTCCGCCTGTGGTAGAGATGCCTAGCTCGTCTTCCTTGTAGATAGCGTAGCCGTCGACCGTCTTGCGACCTGGGGACGATGGGGACGGTGAGCGGCGAAGAGAACAGGGACACGTACGAGGGGCAGATCCCCTCGAGTCTTTGAAGCGGTCGTCGTCCGCTTTTGCGTGCTTTTTTTCCCGCCTACGTTTTTGTGCAGGCTGTTTTTTGGACGGGTCGAGGACGGTCTCTGGCTGAGACTTGGTTGGCGAGGTCGTCTTGATTTTTTTCTTTGGAGGACGCGCAGACGCAGCGAATATCTCGTCGATTTCGGACGTCCGAGTCATCGCTGGCGTGCGCGGGAGTGTTTGTTCGCGTGGGACATCCACAAAGCTCAACGGCGACGACGACGACGACGACAATGCTGTGAGTGTGCCCCTCCTCGTCCCCGTCCCCCGTCTCCTCACCGCACAATACAGGCCCCAGCAGCCACGAAACCAAACCGTGCGGAACGCCAGCGCATCCCCCTTTGCACAGTCCACGTCGCTCACCGACACCTCGTTCAATCTCGACTCCAGTGCCGCCGCAAAGCAGATGGCTGCCCTCAACGTTGTCAACATGCAGCGTCAGCTCACAAACACTTACCCGCGACCGCCTGCCGCGGCGTCTCCGTCCCAGGTCCCGCTGGGCGGAACAACCTCGGGGTCATTTCTCGGCGGAATCTCTCCCCCTTTTAATCAGTCGAACCCCCTCCAGCCTGCCATCATGGACGCTCCTACCGCCATGCAGTTCTCCCCACATTCCAGTCTTCAGCCCACCTTCCCTCCCGTTCACAACCTCCAAGCCAACCCTGCTTCACTCGAACCTTCCATGCCTTCTTCCAACCATCAGCCTCGACATCCCCTGAATCCAACAGTTATCAAACAGAAGCAGCGCGGTTTCTTACTCGGCCTCGCCAACGTCCATATTTCCAGAGGTACTCCTCTCCCCCCGGCTCTGACCGCCGTTCAATACCCCAACTACGATCCCGCATCTTCACAGTGGAAAAACCTGGAATGTTCGAGTGAACCCGGCGCGTTTCGTCTGGCCGGCAAAGATGTTGACTTATTCAAATTATGGGGCATCGTATGCCAGTTCGGTGGCGGCCAAAAGGTATTTTTATCGATATGGTACATCATCCCGTAAGTTGATCATCATCTATAGGTGACGCAACAGAATGCATGGTCACTTCTTCTCCCGCAGTTCGACCTTCCTGAATATCTTCCCGCCCCCATGCCTAATGGTCAGCGTGCCACCTCCGCCATTTTGGCTAGTTATTATCATGCCGTCATCCAGCCTTTCGAAGATGTTTATCGTCGCAACCTCCAGGATACGAATCGCAAGGCGATGATGGCAACGGGTCGCCACCCCGGCGCGCCCGTAGTCCCAAACAACCCTCCCAATATACCTTCCCAGACACAAAGTTCAGCTCTCCCAGGCGCTTCTTCTCAATTGTCTGGTTCGGCTAATAATATGATGGGATTATTGAGCCAGTCCATGTCAGGCACACAGAACGCACCCGTCTTGATCACCGGCAGCCCCACCGCCCCTGCATCACAAACTTTGCCGCAGAGTCCCCGTCCACAGCAGGGTGTGCCTAACACATCTCTATCTGGAACGCATGGCTTCTCGGATTCTTTGGCCGGTCATTCACTGGTGCCCCCATTGAGCAATACAAACGTTGAACCACTTCCTAGCTCTGCAGGCAATGAACACCACGAGCAGGATACTTCAGGGATGAAACGAAGGTTCGAGTCTGAGGAACTCGACGGGAAGCGGACAAAGATGAAGACTGGTGAGGTCATTTTTTCATGCTTGGTATACGTAATTAGTGACATCGAGCGGTCAATAATAAGGCGGGACAGAATTGCCTGACGCTGTCAGTGCCCTCTTTTCTCCTTCCTTACAGTCTCTAACTATATTGGCAGTTACACTCCATGTCAGCTTCAGCAGACCGGACCGCCCCCCAAAATGTAGCGACCTCGGCACTACCTTCCGCCTCGTCCCGTCCACGTTCCCAGTTCACGAAGACCAAGATCGAGTACATCCCGCTAGCGCGCGAGGTGGATACTTACGGGGGGCGTGACCTTAACATGCTGGAAGAGGAGTACTTGCGTTCTCAACGTCGACCTATGCGGGATATCAACGAATGGGGAACCGTAGACATCGAAGCGCTTACGATGTCCATCCGCTGTCGGCTGACAGCCGAACTTTCATATGCTCTGACCACACTCACCCTTCTTTCGACGATGAAAGGTCCTACTCACGGTTCGGGCTTTCCAATCGCCCAGTGTACTGATCTCTTGGAGGAAGTGTTGGATCTTTTGGAGGACGAAGCATTTGATGGTGTTCCTGATACGCCACAGTACTGTCTGGCAAAGGATACCCAGATACCACGCCATCGTGAATTGGTTGCCCTTGCTCTTGAGACTGAATTGCTGCCATTCGCGGGATTGAAGAACGAGCAGCACTTGCAGAAGACGGATCACGGCCCTCGGCATCGATCAAGTCAAATCATTCTTGCTGTCATGAATATCATCCGGAATTTGTCTGTCATTCCAGACAACATGCAGTTTATGGCAAGACACGAACGGACGCTGGAGTTGGTATTGCGTGTTTGCGGGGTTGTTGTCCCACAGGATGGTGGTCCACCGAGACCAGCATCACCTGCCCTCTCTATTCCTAACGTCATCAACATCCGCAAGGATGTCCTCAATATTTTGTCTAACCTGTCTGCCATGCTATCTTTCCCCCAAGCAACACCGCCCTCCGAGTCCACCACCCGCATTTGCACCCGAATATTCCGGCTCGTTGCATCTATTCTCGTCGAACCTGCAGATGCAATACCCCCCACGCAAATGCTAAAGCTCAGTGGTCTACCTTTTCATAACTGCAAACCACCCTCGCTTTCTGATGTGGCTCTCGACGTCTTCACACGCATTGCCCACCTCGATCACAACCGGAAGATATTTTCTGTGGTCATCCCGCAGCAGTGGTTGTGGCGTCTGCTGGAAACACTCGTTCATCGCCTACCAGTGAGCGATCCAGACTTTGCATTTATCTCACGAGAATCGTGGCTTTCATACCTGGAGAAAGTGACAATGGCAATTTACGCCCTCGCCTTTCTATCACCTCCAGAGCTAAAGAAAAAGATCAAGTCGGATCGCTCGCTCCACTTCTCGCAGATTATGCTTCGGGTAGCTCGGAGGTTTGCTACGACCAACGCATCGCCAGAAGCCCGGCAGTGGTTCTTGAGCACTGCACGGAGAGCGATCGAAGCGATGAAGGTTGTCGATGGTGGTGAGGATGTTTTCGACACCTCTCAAACAACGCAGCCGACACTTGCGTTCGGGATGGGCTTTGGGGAGTCGGGAGAGACCAACGTTGAAAGAGGGATGGGGATGCTGGCTGGTCGACGGGATGCGGCATGGGAGCTGCTGATGCAGAGGGATTTGGATCTGACGATGTTCGCCGAGTTGGAGAGTTTGATAAGAGTAGAATGAGGGTTCCGTATGTAATAGTACTGTGCAACGTTGCTGTGCACTACGACCATCCATGTCTGTCGACTCTGGCCCCCCTCCTCGGTACTCTCAGTATGGCCCCCATACTAGCTACTCAGCGGACGTGTCTGGTCTCCAGTTACTTATCGTACCAGCCCTGGACGGCATAAACTTCCAGAAGGGCTATGTTGGCGCCGAAGGGGAACGCGCAGCAATGGAGGGGGAAGTACACCTCAAGGGTGCCCAACCAGGCGCATGGAAGAAACTGTTAGTCCGTCCAATTTCTTCTTGACGACCTGACCGACCCGCGCAAAAGGTCCATGTCGTTGCGCACGACAGAGTCCGCACATGGTCGTGAAATTGAACTCTGCGTTTCTGAGGTGGACGTGGCGTCATTCCCGCCTGACTCTCGCGAAGTTATCCCCACCTCTTTTCCATTCGCCGTGCCCCTCTTGCCAGACGTGCCACAGTGTGTCCATACCCAACACTCTTCGGTGATGCACGTACTGAATGCGACACTGCACCCGATGGATCCAACGTTACCCCCTATGACAAGAGAGTTGTTGGTACACACGAGACGCTACACTTCACATACGCATACCGTTGCGATCTCCCCTGAAAAGCACGTCATACATCATCCAGTGCGCGTCGAGGCAGAAATTCCAAAATCGACCTTCTTTGCGGGAGAATCGATTCCCGTCTACGTCACAGTCCCACCTCCACCTCGCCAGTTAGTCCTGGAAGGAGGCCTCAGACTCCGCAACATAAAGACGGAGCTCCTTCGCGTTGTCAAGGTCAAGTGTTTCGACGATATGGAGAGCGAGTCGCAGAATCCTCCGCAGGAACGACCGGCACATGGAGTTGACGATTCTCCGCTCGGGGGTCCTTCATTCGCAGCGCTTCCTTCAGCTGTGGAGAAGCCAAGTGATTCCTCACCCTTTACGGCCGCATATACATCCATCATGTCCCGTTCCGGGGCATCTTGCAGGTTTCACACCTCCCATCCCATTCGCCTACGTTTCGTTCTGCATCAGACCTCGTCATCTGCTCCTCCGCCCGATCGTCCACGGCCTTCAGCCGAAGGAGACTATGCTTACGTGGAGAATGATCCACATTGTGTCTCCATCACTCAAACAACACTTTTGCACAGTGTATCCTTCTTGTTAAATGTCCACACTTCCTTTGTCGACGTCGCGAGCCGGACAGAGACGCTGTACACGATTTCTATCCCTATCAACATTATCCCGCCCCCTGCTCCACTACCCGAGGTTGAAGAATGGGTAGATACTGCATATCAAAAGAAGCATGATCGTCCACCGCTCAAGACTGTGCGACTAGAAGACACCGAAATTTCTGCTCCCTTGTATCACGAGGGAGGGGCTGGTCCAAGCTACACACAACATGGAGCCCCTCCTCCATTCGAAGACCGAGACGTTCCTCCACCGCCATTTTTTCCATCGGAAGGGTCTACGTCGAATAGGCTGCCCACCTTTCAGGAGTCGGAAAACGAGATATATATTCCTTCCGACACAGAAGCACATTTTGCGACACCAATGGCAGAGCCAGTTATAGCCGGTGAAGGGGTCATATTTGGCTTTTCTTCTTCCCAACAGTTTGATGGGCATACTGACCCGCTACATCGGACATCGACCCCTCCGCCTTCGGTCGATCAGGCGGTACAAGACCCCGAGTTTAGCGAGTTTGTTGATCTTTCTCAACCATGTCGAGCGTTGGGACTGGTTGAAGAAGAGCAACCGCCACCCCCGCCTCCGCCCCTGGATGATCCATCCGACCCACCTCCTTCGATAGATTCTGTGTTTAGATCCCCAACTTCGTCTGGCGCCGTGCAGAGCCATCCTACCACAAACATGCCCCATCATTCGTTCACGCATGACCACCACTCCTTGTCACAAGGTGGTGAAGTTATGGATCAAGGATCGACCCATGTACCGGCCCCTCCACCCTACCTGACACCTAATGACCAAGAGCAGGCTGCAAGGCCACCACCTTATGTGGACTTTATTCCTCCACATGATAGTGATCGTCGGTGAGACGTGGCCATGCGTCTATCAATCCGACTAGCTTGGACATGATAATCAGGTGAAATTAGGGAAGCAATTACAAGAGAAGGGATGGGAGGTGTAATCATATATGTCAAGGGTCCATGTAAGGAATCATGGGATAAACGACAAGATGGTAATTCCCCGGAGTAACAGATGAATGGGTCAACAATTGCAAGCATCTTTAGCCTTTGCAGGGTTTTCCTCCAAGTTAACAGCACCTTCTTGTCGTGAAGCACCCGCGCGATTACCTGCAGCACCGTTTCTGCTAGCACCGCGGTTGGATGCCAAGATGTGTTCGATTGGTATCTTCTTAGCTGCACATGTATTGATTAGTGAGGCACAAGTGGAACGTCAATGAAAACGAGCGGACCGATTTCGGTGAAAATCTCTACGATACCCTCTCCTGTCTTGGCGCTGGTCTCAAAGAAAAGTAAGCCAGCCTCTGTGGCATAGGCCTGAGCTTCCTCGCGGGGAACCTGTCGTAGGGATTCCTCGCCGCCCCCAGTACTGGGAGCCTCTCCTGGGGTTGCGGTGGCATCGTCCGCTTCGTCTTCAGACTCGGATGCAGGTGATGGAGCTGGGAGTGAATCAGAAGGTTGAACCAAGTCAACCTTGTTCCCAGCGAGTGCGATCACGATGTTGGGGTTGGCTTGTCTTTGCAACTCCTTGACCCACGACTTTGCTTTCTCGAGACTGGAAGCTTTCGTGACATCGTAGACGACGACGGCAGCCTGAGCATTTCGATAGTACATGGGCTACGAAATCGTGGAGATGAGGTTAGGGTAGATAGAAGGAGGGCGAGTGGACTGACGGCAAGAGAATGGAAGCGCTCCTGGCCAGCAGTATCCCAAATCTCGTAGCGCAACACGCGGTCCTCTAGACGGCATTTCTGTGTCAAGAATGCAGCACCGATGGTGGGTTCTTTGTTTGGTTGAAATTCGTCGGATACCTGGTATACGGGTGTGTCCGACCGGGTTATGCGACGCTCAGAGGGTCACTTACGAATCGAAGGACTACGGAGGATTTGCCAACGGCAGCCTCGCCTGTTTTGGTGAGCGGTGAGAAGAGAAATGAGTAGTGAGTGTTATACGTACCGAGGAGGACGAGTTTGACCTGAACTGACTTGTCCAGGGAACCTGCTGCAGCATCGGTCATGATTATTGTCTCTGAGGACGTGTGAGCGTTGGCTTGCTGCGTGTGTCCGGGAATTGTTTGCTCTTGTGTTGTCTCCGCCACCACCATGACGCCGGACAGCATTCCCCCCCTCGACGTCTCCTACCTCCAGCATCCTCTCCCCGAGTCTGCGCCCGTAAATCATCACCCCCTCGTGCGTGCCCGTGCGCTTGACCGCATGTCGCCCTCATCCTCCTTTACAGAACCCGATCAGCTTCCTCTTGCGCGCCGCTATCGTATACCCAAACAAGCTTGCCCTAGCCAATCCCGACGCCGAACAGCCGGCTTTCTATTCGTACGGTATCTGGTGATTCACCCGTCCACACGCTCTCGCCCTTGCTCAACTCGCAACAATGCAGGGCTCAACGCGTCCAGAATCTGGCATATGCCCTCATACAAGCTGGCATTCGCCCCGGCGATCGTGTGGCAGTTTTGGCTCCCAACTCGTGAGTCCCCACAACGTCTTCTCGGAGATCTCTTCTAATCCTCTACATTTAAAAGCCCTATGATTGCAGGTCAATGTCTCCGTCATTCCCTAGCGTATGCCCATCGACCCACGTTTACAGATGCCCACTTTGGTGTTCTTGCCGCTCGCGCCATTCTTACCCCAATCAACACGCGTCTATCTCCTCCAGAAATTGCTTACATTCTAGAGCATAGCGAATCCAAACTCATACTTGTCGATCACGAATACTTGCATCTCATCCCTCACACCAATATCACTACCATCGTCTGTCATGATACCAGTAGACCCGGGGATCCATACGAAGATTTCTTGAGTGCAGGCCGAAAGTTCAGTTCCGAGAGAGGCTGGGCTGGGCTCGACGTCGAACCAGACGAACATGCTTCTGCAGTTTTGTGTTACACGTGAGATTCCATTTCCTGTCATTCGATATCCATCCAAATTTAAGCCCAATTCCAGTTCGGGAACGACTGGCAGAGTACGCTTTGGATATCTAACTCCTCGTATGTTCCCCTGATTTTTTTTTTCAGCCTAAAGGGGTCATCACTACTTTGCGAGGTCTGTATCCATGCCTCTCAAACATCGTCTAGCGGCTGAAGCGTGTTTCAGGATCCTATCTTGCAGCTGTGGCGAATGCCTTCGAGGCAAGGTAGGTGTGTATTCATTCGCAGTCAGAAATCAAGTCCATATCTGTGGTTTAGAATTAACCACGAGTCCTGCTATCTATGGTATTGCCTCTCTTCTCCATGAGAAACTTTTGAACAATGGTCCGTTCTATCTAGGGTCCTCCCCATGTTCCATGCTGCTGGATGGACGTTCCCTTGGGCCAATGTCTTTGCGTGTGCAACCCAAGTATGTCTGTGTCGTACGAGTTTCTTCTCTTGCTGACCTCTCCATACAGATCACCATTCGACAGGTCGACTATCCCCAGATTTGGAAACATCTCAATTCTGGTGTCACGCATTATTGCGGTGCACCGACAGTCCAGGTATGCCTCCTTTGACAAGCTATCACTACAGTAGAACATATTCCAGCTAGATTGGAATTGTCAATGATCCGTCCAAGCAACCATTACGGCACCCTGTTTCTGCCATTATCGCTGGGTCCGCACCAACTGCTCAGTTGATCGGACAACTTGAACAAATTGGAATCAAGCCTGTCCATGTATATGGTCTTACGTGAGTCTTGCCTTCTTAACACTGTCTTGCTGCTTGACTGAGTGACATGGTTCAAGTGAGGTGCGCTGCTGGCCCTTTGCAGCGATCATATTTTAACTTGGTCACAGACTTACGGACCATTCACGCGGTGTTACGATCAACCCACCTGGACATCACTGTCTCTGGAAGATCGTGCAAAGCTGATGGCACGCCAAGGACAAAGTTTTGCCACGGCTGAAAATGTCCGAGTTGTGTACCCTCCAAAGCATGAAGACGACCAAGAACTTATCGACGTCCCCAAGGATGGAAGTACGGTGGGTGAAGTCGTGACGCGAGGCAATATTGTCATGAAAGAGGTGAGAGGTACCGTTCATCAAGTCAGAACCTTTACCGATGTCGCACTCTTTATATAACAGTATTTCAACGATCCAGAAGCTACTCGCAAGGCATTCAGAGGAGGGTACTTCAACTCTGGTGACCTTGCAGTGATGCATCCCGATGGTGTCGTACAGATCATGGATAGAAAGAAGGACATCATCATTTCTGGCGGAGAGGCAAGTTTGGTGGCGTTGATTCCGTGAAAGTGATGTAAAGTTGACCCTGCGATAGAACGCATCAAGCCTGGCCATAGAATTGGGTAAGATACTTCTCAGCCATGTTGTTCATTCGACTGATGGTATCAAGAACTTGCAAATCATCCGCATGTCCTTGAAGTGTCGGTCGTTGCAAGGCCTCACCCCAAGTGGGGTGAGCGTCCGATCGCTTTTGTCATCCTCCGACCACAGTATGTTCAGACGTGGGCTGGGAATCACGCAGAATTCGAGGTAGAACTGAAGCATCATGCTCGCACACGTTTACCAGGATTCGCCAGTCCTGAATGGGTTCGAGTGGTAGATAAACTCCCGGTAAACATGCCTATTATGACTATCTTGACATTTGTTTAATACCTAACATTGATAGAAAACATCCACTGGCAAGATCTTGAAAACTGATCTACGGAAGATAGTTGCAAAACTGTGAGATAGTCGGATGTGAATCAGAGATAGGTATAATAGGTATCTACGAGTGTTGCGCGGCGTGATAGGTATATAGTGAAGGACGGTGAACAGTCTAGGAAAAGAGTGAACATGAATACGCGCCTACTCGTCAGGAGAGAGTCTCAGAATCCTAAAGGCGCCACCATTGCGCTCACACAAGTAAATGTCGTCACCAGTCCGTCCGAGAAAAACAATTTCATCAGCAAACTCTTGATCGCAGTCATTGATAGCCGTGAAATCGCCTTTGGACGAAGGTTTTCCTGGGGGATAGCTCCCTTTCCTTCCTAAATAGCCAGTTTTTGCCCTCGCGGACAGGGCAGTACCGCCAGTGGAAGGATCGACAGGTGTACCTATCTTCCATACGAAAGGTTCTCGTCTGTTGATGTTCGAAGGTGAAGGAAGAAAATATGGTAGGACCGTGCGCGAATCGTCTGCTGGTTTGAGCAGCGCGTCGCCAAGGTCCATTGCTTCAAGACCTCCTTGCCGCATGGCAACGATCACAGAACGTTCTTTGACGTCAAAAGCTTCCAGTCTCTTGATATCACCCATTCGCGGGGCGTTTAGTTTCGACTCAATCTCGTCGTCCGCGCTCCATAGAAATCTTCCTCTGAGCACCGAGCGTCCACGAGCGTCCACGATAGACGTGCTATGCCCGCCGCGAGAAGAAAAGAATAACGCTGGTGGACCAAAATGCCGGGGCTGAACAAGAAGGGATAGTGGTGGAAGTAGCGGCTTGGATGCGTCAGATAGTGGTGGCGAAGGTTGTATGGTTGCGAGTGGTGCAGCCGACCGGAATGGGTGAACAGGGTCGACGCATTGTTGTCTAAGGTCTCTGAGTAATATATACTCGTTGTCTTCCTCTTTGCGGACAGGAAGGCCAGGTGGAAGTAACCCGTCCTTGTACCAAGCTTGCATTAAACTCGATTTCCAAGGTCCTGGATCATCATTGTGAATAGAACTTTGCTACGCATCAAAGGGCATAACACACCATGAACAACACCTTTAGGATCGCGGTAGAACCATCTTGATGGAGGTGCTGGTGCAGGCATGGGCAAACCAGGTGGACTGAATTGAATGGACGCAAGGTTTCTACCATCCCCGTACGTGTCTGGCTCGTGCTCGGCACGATAGCCAAGAAAATCAGCATATGTTGGAGGTATGATATATTCGTCAGCGATAGTAGAAAGAGGGATTTTTGGCGCAAATGATAACTGCTGAAACGTAGTGTAAGGTCCAACTTGAGCGGAAGTGAGGGCAACCAGTTCCTCGGCATGCGCGAGAGCAGAATCATGTGGGGTACTACTTCCGGTTGGCGTGTTGAGGGCCTCGGGAAGATGTGCAGCGGAATCGTTGCGCGAAAGTGAATCCTGGCCAGGTGGTACGGTAACACTGAGGCTGAGGCTGAGATTGACATTATTGTCTTCATCTTCCGGAACTTGTGGATCGGTATCAAAAAGGTCAGTCTGCCCGTTACGGATTTCCCTCACCCTCCGCCGAGCGGCCCTTCGTTCGGCGCGCCCGATACGTACTTCCCGCACCCTCACAGTTGCGGGCTCCAACCCGAAAACATTCTGAGAAAACACCAAAAAGACCTCCACGAGATCATCGCCTTGCAGTTGCAGTTCCAGGGACTTGGGAGAATCTGGAAGAATAAAGGTACGGGAAAGGCCAAGAGCTGTTCTATATGTTCCAGCAAACAGCTCCACCTTCTCGCCATTCTCTCCGCAAAGAATGGCCAAGAAACTACAGAAAGATTAGAAAGGAATGGCTTACAGCACATTCACCGTACCTTTTTCTCTGAGTCTCGACCGCTTTGATCAGAAGGGATCCCTTGGTTCCGGGGAGTTTGACGTACTCTAGCTTCGGGGGTGGTGCTTGCGGAGTCGGTGGAGGTTGAACGTTCTTTCTTGGGTTCACATCGGTGTTCCTAAGCGCATGCGTTGGTGGTCGATCATCTGACCTCCGGGAGCTAAATGCAGAGCTGAAAAACCGCGGAAGACGGCGGTTCGATGGTGCTGAACCCAGAGAAGAATGGACGGTGGGGATGGGTGGAACCGGGCTAGCAAGCGGAAGGTGAGAGCCTCCAGAAGACGATGGTCGAGGGACAAGACCGGCCGCAGTCGCTGAGGAGCGTGTGCGAGTAGAGAATGAACGTGCAAGCGGTCTACCTTCATTTTCAAGAATCGGAGGAGGGACTGACACAGATGAACCCAAGGGCATATCGTCATGAGGAGGGGATGTCCTCATATCTTGGGACCCGGAGGGATTAAAAATGTTTCCGAGAACAGACCAACGTCGTCGTCGTCTTTCCGGCCGACTGGATATGCTGCGACTGTGAGAAGAAAGAGCATCTGGGAAGGAAGATGTCGTCGCATGGAAACCATCTTCACCTATCTCCGGAACAGATGAATGAATCAGGATAGCCTCCTGGGGTCGAGTGGTGCCTGCAGGAGGTAACTCGGGGAGTCTGCTCTCAAGCAGAGCCTGGGCAAGCGTAATACGTTCACCAGGAACGATAGCAGTGTCGTCGTCATCTTCATCAGGATCCATATCTGGAGAAAGCTGCTGTGATGATCTCTCATAAGAGGTTTGAATGGCATTACTCTGATTAGGTGAGGTCTGTAAAGCCTGGTAAATGGGTAAGAAGAGCTAGCAACGGAAAAGATCGACTTGACACACGGGACCCACGTTCGTGCGAGAAATATTTAAACCAAAGTTTGGTAGACGGTTCCTTCGGTGGGGTTGAATTGCATGGCTTCGAACTGGAAGCGCAGCGGTAGTGCCACTCATGCTATGATGATGGCCATCGTTCCTCGGAGGGGGAATAGAACTCGTCCTCTCATCCAATGCTTGACTTCCACTTGCACCGGCGGTTAATATGTCAATGGCCTCGTCATCGCTACCTTCAAGCCAGTCAGAGTTCTTTAATACTTCTGGTGCGTTTGGAGCGGTGACAGTGGCCGCATTTGATATCGAAGGGGACAGCGGTGGGACAGAAGGAACGACGACCAAAGATAAGGACGACCGCCTAGAGCGAGCTATGTTCACTGAAACTGAAGACTGCTGGTTTCGTAAAGGAGGGCGGTTATCTGGCACGCTAGTATAAGGAGGGGGCTGGCCTGCAGGGGGAAACGAGGATAGTGGTTGAATTGTAGGCGGTCTTGGCTTTTTTAGTGCAGCAGGCCCGGAAATTGACGATGATCTCAAAGCAAATTTACTGTTTTGTTGCACCTCGGTGATTGGTGGAGTCGACAATGAGATTTTCCCCCGTTTTTCAGACGGATCCCGTTGGTCAATGCTCGAGTTCCCAGAACCCGCTCTCTTAGACTCCTCCCTGCGAGACCGCTCTCGTTCTCTACGAACCTCGACATCTATGCGCCACTCGACTGCTTTCTTGACTTCCTCTAAAGCATACACTCGAACGCCATCCCTGCGGCCGGCTATGGCTACCAACACGCCACGATGCTCCATTACCACAACGCTTTTAAATGCAACCCTACGCACGAGAGCATATGGCTGAGGAGCGGGAGGCGAGATCAGGGGGAGTACATCCAAGCCTTGTGCGTGGCAGAGGAGGAGATAATGGGGTGCCAAGAATGCGCCACTTGCAGGGGGAGAGCTGAAATGGGAAGGAAAAAGGTCGGGGGTGACCGCGATTAATGAGAGGCCGAGTTCATTGAGGGTAGGTGGTGGCAGTGGAGGCGGAGGCGTCAAAGAGCGGACGGGGGTGGGAGAAGGTATCCTCGAGCCTGCTGCGGATTGCACTGCGACAGGTGTGGTTGGCGGTTCCTCATGCACCGGGTGAGGGTTCGGCGACGCGATGGTATCACGACGATGAATGAGATTTGAGAAAAAGCCGGAGAGACGGTTGTTGAAACGTAGTGGCTAGGTCGAAGTTCAACCTTTTGAAAATGAGAAAGCACGAGAAATTACCTCCATGGCCGAACGACGCCTGCTGGAACGATCTCCTGCTGGATCCACTGACACGGTGGACGACTGGGTTTGCAGCTGGGCGGTGTGAGATGCATGGGTGTCAGAAGATGGGGGTGATCGAGCGGTTGAGGGACGTTGAGGAGGAGAATTGAGGGTAGCAACATGGCCAACGGGGAGACTGTGAACGCTGACCGCTTCGGTGTGATCCTCGGTGTGAGTTGTGGTTTCAGGTGGAGGAATTAGATCCTTTGTATCACCAAGTGTGTGATCTGAGGGCCCAGGAGCGTCGTCGGGGCAGGCGTCGACAACAAGCATCACTGACGGTGAGCACGGGAGCGCACACAGAAGAGCGCAAGTCGGGGGGTGAGTGGGAGATGAGTGGACGAACAAAGTGGATGGATGTCATTCCCCCGACTTGAAAGTTCTCACGGTGTGCTATATCACATGATGTGACAATGTGACGCGTTACACCTTGACCATGTTCTCCCTCGTCCGCGGCCAATTGGGCCGTAGATACGCTCATAGTATCCCTTCATTCACCCATCTCAACGCCGTCACACACGATGACCTCGCTCACTTTGCAAAGATGCTCCCTCCCAACGCGATACTTTCCACACTTCCCCCAAACTCGAACTCAGCCGACGACCTCGTTCCTTACAATGTAGACTGGATGGGAAAATACCACGGACAGGCAACTACCGTCCTGCGTCCCCGCACGACACAGCAAGTCAGTGACATCGTCAAGTTCTGTGCTAGTCGCCGCATTGGCATAGTTCCCCAAAGCGGCAACACTGGCCTCGTTGGGGGTAGCATCTCATTGCAAAAAGAAATCGTTCTCAGCTTGGGCGCTATGAACAGCGTTCGCTCTTTTGATCCTGTATCTGGTATTTGCTCAGATCACTCTCCGCAAGTTGCAATTCACCTGCCTTTTCGCTAGGTATCTTGGTTGCAGACGCGGGATGCGTCCTGGAGTCTCTCAGCGACTATGCCGCCGGTTACAACCACATCATGCCACTTGACCTTGGTGCGAAAGGAAGGTCTGTACGCCGTCGCTTCCGTTTTCTCATACTCACACCGTCCAGTTGTCAGATAGGTGGAAACGTCTCCACGAATGCAGGAGGTCTCCGGTTTTTGCGATACGGTTCCCTTCGTGGTACCGTACTCGGTCTCGAAGTCGTCCTTCCAGATGGTACAGTGCTTGACCAGTTGTCCACTCTACGCAAAGACAATACCGGTGCGTCCTCGTCCACGTCCGAAATCGGCCTGGTCATCTCAGTCCTACTGCAGGCTACGACCTCAAGCAACTATTCATTGGTGCAGAGGGAACACTCGGTGTAATCACAGGTGTCTCGATTCTCACCCCACCGGCACCCCGAGCCTCCAACAATATCTTCTTGGCATTGCCACACTTCAAGAATGTCCTTCCGCTTTTCCAGACAGTGAAGCGGCAACTAAGTGAAATTTTGTCCGCTTTCGAGTACATCGACCGTACCGCCTATGACATGGGCCTCGAGTATGGTCTGGGACCCATCCTCAATCCAGACGAAGTTGGTGATGCACAGTGCTTCGTCCTTGCCGAGACAAGCGGTGGGAACCATGAGCACGATTCCGAGGTAATTTTACCAACTATATCGGCTGACCGCTGGCTGAACTTAAGGAACGTGGTTAATAACAGAAACTGAACAACTTACTCGAAAGTTTGATGTCAGCTGACGAGCCCCTCATTTACACTGGAACTCTCTCACAGTCGCCAGGTCAATTCGCGTCGCTCTGGGCGCTGAGGGAAGGCTTGACAGAATGCGTGCAAAAGGAAGGCAAGCCGTACAAATACGACCTCTCTGTCCCACTCGCAGAATTTCAAAACGTGGTGGACGCCGTCCGCGCACATTTAATCTCAAAGGGACTTTATGGCGATCATGGAATCTCGAGAGTAATGGGGTACGGTCACGTTGGTGACGGTGAGCATTCCTAACAGATTGTCGGATTTGTGTTGAGCCCTCTTTGTAGGGAACCTTCACTTGAACGCCATCGCGAAACATGGTTATCGTCCTGAACTGGAAGCAGCTCTCGAGCCATTCATCTATGAGCTTGTTGGTGCGTTCTAGCTTTGTCCTCCTCGGGGGACGGCGTGGCTAAGCACATAAACGTTGCGCAGCTTCGCACAAAGGCTCCGTATCTGCCGAGCATGGTATCGGGTCAATGAAGACGAGCGCGCTCCGATACTCAAAGAATGACCTCAGTATAGAGTGGATGAGGAAAATCAAGCAGGTCTTTGATCCACTTAACATCATGAACCCTGGCAAGGTCTTGCCGTCAGTATGATATTTGATGTCGTACTGTATTCCAATCTTTTCACCGCACATTTACTGGCACTCTCAGTCACGTGCTGTGCCCTCATCGATGAGCGCATGCACCACCGACAATCGTCCATGACGTAGCTCCCAAAAAGCATATATAAGGGCAGGTGTATCCCCCGTCGTCCTCAGCACTTTCTTGACCACATCCTCATACAACATCCTCAATATGTCGAACCCTGGAAACGTAAGTCTGACCTCGGCCATTCCAGCGTCGTCTGACGCATTCTACTTTCCACTCAGGTCGCCGGAGGCCACAGTACGCCCAAACCCATGTCGTGTTCACAAGCTAACCAAGATTTGCAGAGGCTGCGATGGTAAACCCCCGTGTCTCTGAAGAGGCCAAGGAGCACTCGAAGCAAATGCTCGAGGAGATGGAAAGCCGCGGGGAGCTGCCCGAGCAGCAGCGTCGCGGTGACGAGAGTAAAAACGTCGGTAATGTCATTGGCGGTCACAAGGTTTGCGCTCCCCAATTCTCATTTGGACTTGCGTTGACAATGTGTTGACGTGCTCACAGGCCACGTTGAAGAACCCCAACGTTTCGGAGGATACCAAGGAGCATTCCAAACGAGTCTTGGAGGACATGGACGCTTGACTCATAGACGCTTGACTGTGATGTGTGTGAGCAAAGGGAGTATTGTAAGATTGTGTCTGTACAGAAGCGGAGTCGTTCTATTTTCTGAGTAAGATGAATACTGGGTCACCGAGAACGATACCAGCCATATGCCGAAAAGATCCTGTCAGCGACAACAACAAACCTCCGAACGACGCGTATGCGGTCCTGTGCAAAGTCTGAGTGCTCGCCTAACGGACGCAGGAGCTCACCATACACTATCTCCCCTCCCCCATCGAATTTGTACACCTGCCGCTCGTTCATAGTCCTGTCCTCGTTATGATGTGCTCACTCACCTTGCCAAACATCACATAGTCGTACTCTTCCTCTAGTCCTTTCACGCCTTTCCCATCGGGCCTCCAAATGTTTCTGTCCTTGTCTTCTGTTTCCGCAACATCGCCTCCCCCGGACGAGAATAAGGTTGAGGCAAGTGCCATAGCAAAGCTTTGACCCTCGGAAAGAGGGAATAGCTCAACGTTGAAATCCAGGGTCATGTCCATGTCGTGATTTTTTGAACGAGCGTATAGCCGGGACACTGTCAGTCGGATTAGTTTGTGGCTAGCTGCTGCACAAGTCTCTACCTCTGTCAAATTTTTTTCCCTCCTTGTCGATTGCATTGATAGTGAATATGTCATCAAAGACGATGTTGGATGAGGCTGATGACATGGTGGTTGTTTGGATCACGGGTTTAGCTCATCCAAGTACATACTGGCACCCTCCGCCGCATGACTGGCGCTGTTCAGCCGAGAGACGAGGCCCTCGACATCTGGGTAAGGCAACTCGAATGTGTCCCTCGTTACGGACTTATTGACTCGTTTCCTTGACTGAGGTGGGCATCGCCTACATAGGAGCCACTTCTCGAGACCGTCAAGATTCGCCGTCACTCAGGCAAGTAAGGTACGAGTTCGCTTGCCCAGGCATCCATGTATGTCATTGTACCAGGGCTCTCTTGACTGCATGGCATCCTGTCTGGTCTCCTTTCAGAGTTCGACTAACAATCGTAGCAATGGCCACTCCGAACCACATGTCTACGGTGAAAGCTCACAGTCGATTCACTCGGAGCGTACCGGCAGGTTCGATAGAGGTCGAATCAAGGCTGCATCGAACCGTTGTCACATTCGATGCTTGCAGGTAATTAACCAATCACCTGCTCGGAGGTTCTTACAGCGAAATGGCCGCACGATTGAACATAGCCCAACTTCAGATATCTAGATTCTATGCACCAGTTTCAGACGCCCTTGTTCCGGAGTATACCGACGCAATTTACCTTCAGAAAGCCACGTGAGGTACATCCAGACTTGCCACCAAAAGTAAGACGCAGGAATACCTTCTCGTCGCAATCGACCAAACAATGCATGTATCCGCAGATCTGTTGAGTTAATCAAGTGGTGAGTGGGTAGCTCTTAAGAGCAACAGCTACTAGCGTGCGAGTACTAGCAAAGGAAGAACAGATAATTATTCATCACAATCGGCGCAATGTTCAGAGGTGGTGAACGACGCGGTTAACACTCTTTGGTAGTTCACCGCAAACGTTAGCATCCAGAGCTTTGCTGTCAAATAAGTCGTCTTCATCGATATTTGGTCCCTCCACGCTGAGATTGCTGGATACGTTTTGTTCGAATGGATCATGGTCCGTTACCCAGAAAACAATTAGAAGCGGCACAACCGTGACGACTTGACGAGGACCATCACAGGAATCCTGATTTGTGTCGGCGCCTATTCCTGCGAAATTTCTTTTTCATTCTTCGTCGCGATTTCCGACCCCAACAAGGTATGGTGGTCTTTGTGGATTTTGGCCTATAAAGATAAGCTCGAGCTTGATATTTCCATCAATGAAAACAAGAGATATGTTGATCACATCCACCCGCGCATGGACCACTACCGTAATGGTTGCAAAAGTACTAGGATCCACAGATGGAATAATACGTATACAATGAGTCTAGAAAGCACGCAACGGGTGTCAGCTACCGACGATTTGAATGGGAAAAAAGTCTCAACCGCTATGATAATTCTGCCTCTCGAAGCTGCTCTCCCTCTTTTGTGAATCCAGTCACATTCCCAAGATCAGGAAGAACTATTTTCCAAGCACCTCTAGAAGTGAGTACTTTACGGACTTGGTGCTCGATCAGCTCATGCAACTTTGGGACATCTTTTAGCATGGCCCGGCTACCCATAAGGGATGTGGTCTTTAAACTAAGAGTGAACTCTGAGGGAAAAGAGATCGTTAAAGCAGGCTCAGATGAAAAGGGAGACGGGGGGGCAACGGTGACCTAGGACTTCCATGAGTGGGTGAGACGCGGTCGGAAGAACGCGGACTCGCTGATGACTCGAACAGGTCGAGGGATATTGTAAGCGACACGGGGAGCCGTGCAAAGGATGACATGGGATAATTGAATAAATAGGCAGTGGAAAGCGATATTGATATGTTGTCGGTGTAGGACATGTGAAACTTGACGGACTGTAGCGTGTCAATATGAGTGGGGAATGTGATGCAGGTTACTGACGGTTATGGCGTTCGTTTCCCATATACTGTCCACAAGGTGGGCGTTGGACAGTAGTGGGGCTGAATTTCCTAGGTCCACTGCATGGATAGTAATGTGATCCTGAATGAAAACGGTTGTCTCGGGAGGAATGTGACAAAAAGGAAAGTGAAGCGAACCAGGAAACTACGAGGGCGCATTCTGTTAGCGTATTCTTCTATTCGAGCCCGGGCCATTTCGTTCCCACCAGGTCCTTCTAATCCGTTTTGTAATTTTGCCCGGTAGACGTCAGCTACCTGCCCAATGTTGATAAGCCGTGCACACCACACGATGACACGGTAGGTGGACGGACCTGCCGAGCAAGGGAGTTGAACCAATTGGCCGATTCTGCATCCCCTGGGGAAGCATGGGGTTCAGGGGCTGGTGGACGTGTTCGTGATGAAATGTCCGGCTTGGTGAACGGTTGGAAGACTGGGGTTTCTGATCGGTCGGTTTGCGGAAGGAGGAAAAGGTATTTGAGGACGAGGACGAGGACGACAAGGATGGAGAACTGTCCTAGGAGAAGGCCTTGGGTAAAGGTTGGGGTGAGGGAGAAGATGTAGTTGTTACCCATGAAGAGTCGCGACGTAAGAGTAAACAAGATACCACGACCATGAGTTTACCCATATTCGTTGCCTGGCCCGGTGCTCCCCTCACCACTTCCCTCGTCCACACTTCCATCGCTGCTCTTGGCCTTTCGGCTTCCGTTCTCTCCCATCTCCCTTCGCCACCACCACCGAACCTCATACAATGGGCTAGCTACGACTGCATTGACCATGACCTCACCGCTTCTCAACCGAACCATGTCTTGTCGTCATCGTATACAATCAGAAAGGCTCTCATTCGAAAGCACTTCTTGGCCCGATGCATCCAGTCTTATCTCGTCAAACGTCCTGGGTCATGTCTCGCCAAGTCCGTACCCCTCACTTGGGACATCGATATAGCCTACGCAGACGAACTTGATGAAATGTGGAGCGATGAGCTATGGGACCTCGGTAACATGCTTGATGCCAACAGCGGTGACACAAAGCAATGGTTTATCCTCAAGCCGGGCATGGCCGACAGAGGGATGGGCATCAGGCTTTTCGACAGCAAAGCGGCCTTGTACACCATATTTCGAGAGTTTGATTCCGATTCAGACGACGACGAGGCAGACGAATTGACCACATCTGTCATGACCTCCCAACTTAGGCATTTCGTGCTTCAGGTATCAGTAATGTCGATGCAGTGGGTATCCAAACTGAGTCTGCATCTAGGAGTACGTTTCTACTCCTCTACTTGTCGCTCCAAACGAAGTCCAATTGTCCATGTCAACCACGGCCCAGCCGTGCGATCTACGGGGTCACAAAGTCACTTTATTTCTCTTCGTGTGTTCACCTACTCGAATGACACTCCTTTGACAGTTTCATTTGCGAACATATGTTGTTGCTTCCGGCGCTCTGACAGTATTCATGTACGAACGCATCCTCGCACTGTTCTCCGTCGAACCCTACCACCCACCCATGCGCTCCGACCCTGAAATGACTGTTTCCCTCACTCCGCATTTGACCAACACCTCCTTGCAAACTCATTGTGGGGAGGTGTGTGTGCGGCTTTTGGACGAGCTGATCGGGTGTTGTATATTGTCTGGTGGCAAAGAATCGAATACCAATGTGCTGAGCATCATAGACGTCGTGGCAATCAAACAGCAGGTAGCTGATGCACTGTCAGAGGCATTTAAAGCAGCGCTCGAGCAACCAGTACACTTTCAGGCATGGTGGTCCACCAGTTTCGGTCCTTTTGACTCTTACTTTTGTTTACAGCCCTTACCAAATGCCTTTGAGCTCTATGGCGCCGACTTTTTGGTCTCACACGAACCCACTGGTTTCCAGGTGAAGTTGCTGGAAATGAACTCAGAACCTGCCATTGAACTCACGGGGCCACGATTGACCTGGATCCTGGAGGATCTATTCAGAGCCATCGGAGTTGTTTGCATTCGGCCTTTTGTGCAGTGTGACAGAAGTACTGCTTCGCTGAAAGTTGGAGAAACGCAGCACAATTTACGCAAGTGTCTTGACACCAAGGTCCATGCCTCCATGGCATGCTGAATGGTTCAGTATTTACAACGTAATGGAAATTTTCAGTATAGCATAAATATACATGGCAAGTCAGTGATTCCTAAAGGTATGAAATACGTTCACCCTGGATGTCAAATTGCGCGTAGCGGTTCATACCTCTGCTTACTTCCGGCCGAATGAACTTCTCGTTTCCGCTTCCGAACATGACCAGGGCCTGATTACGATGGTGCAGGAACAACAGCATCATCCGACGGATTCCAATGCACACGTGTCTCGGAGCTTTTCAGCGAAAGTTTGGTTAACTGCGACGCATCGAATGACGAAACACTGAAGTTTGATGACCCCTTGCTTATACATATTTTTGATCATCTGTGTCTGGGAGGGAGGCACCAAGTGCGGGAACAGTGTCGTGTATCTTGAAGCATACTTCAATTTCTGCAATTATCTTAGTCCCTGGACAACCCTGTTCCAATATATACACACCTCGTGGTCTAGATGTTTCAAGGTTTCTGACCCAATTACCATCGTATCTGTCACCCGTTCGTACGTGCCCAGGTAACAGGTTCTTTTGCCTGATTTGCCTGATAAACAGCACAAATCCATCCGTTTGCCAACACCGAAATTATCTTCGAATTTAGTCCATACACCGCCGTGAGGTTTGGGGTTATATAGGAAGGTTGGTTTGACAACAAGACCTAGCGCGATCCCAGACGGAGACCAGATTACTTCGTTGATGTTCATAAAGTAAAGTCCTTTACTGATAGGACGTCAAGAGATGAGCATCGTTTCCGTATTCAATGCGTACCAAACGCCTTCGGCATGCTATGATTCGATGCGGTAAGCACCATTGATCTGATCCAACATAACCTTTATACCTTGTGAAGTTTGATGTGAACACAACGAGGGTGTGGTTGGATCGAAGAAAGCTCTGATTGACCTTTCACAGGCTCGTAGGCTAAGTCTTCCAGAATGTTCCTAACATCGATTTCAGCAACCGCTGATTTCCTCGACTGTCGTGATGTTGTTAATAGTTGCTTGTGATTTCGTGTACACAGACTGACCTGCTCCAATTCTTCAGCACAATTAGAGAGTGCGACACGAAGCTCGTTCAACATCTGTGACAGTGTTACACCTTCGGTGGAGATCGTGGTACAGTCACAATTCACGAGCCTGGTTGTATTCCTGGACTTTAGCCTTCGATCGTCTGTACTTCCCCTGGAGACTTGACAATTTTGAGTAATTTCGTGAAATTTCCTCCTATGCGTCAAGGCTCGTAAACCGGTAGATATGGTGCAAAACACACCACCACCTTTTCGCGGATAAGATTTTCGTTTTCAGCAAGCAATTTGGCGAATTCTTCATTCATGTGAGACGTTGGCTGGTGGGAGGCAATATTAATATTAATCGTCTATGATGAACAAGATACTATGAGCGTCACTACCTCTGCATATTGTAAGGAGCAAGGCAAGTTTTCCTCTGACTTTATGGAGGATATTTGCTTCAGCTCAACAAGGAGCATTGCAATCCTTTCCTCAAGGACAGCATTGTCCGATTTGAGGGTGTCGTTCTCAGCAATTAGTGTCTGTGTCTTCTCATGAGCTACCCCGTTCGAAGGGTCACCTAGACACGGAGCAGAAGCTCTCTGGAAGAGGGTAAACAGGTCGAGCTGCAACCCGAGAAATTCGCAGAACCGGCGTACCCTTTCAGCTTCGCAAAGTTGAGCTCGGACCACCTTGAGCTTTTGTGTGAGTAGCTTGACCAGGTCTGAGGTGACCTCTGGGTCCATGAGGTCGTCCATCCGCCACTGGCAGTTGTGACCGTCGGATACAAGTCGGACTGAGCGTTGGATGGCCATTGCACGTGACTGACTGTTACTGTACTACTGTACTACTAGGACAGTACTAGGACACCACCATTCAGCAGTGAATCCCAGTAAAAACTGGGCATGTGGTTGGGTCGTGTCGGAGATGATCTATTGAATGGCGGGCCCGCCTGGGATCAACGTTAACTTTGGGTGAGTCCGTGGAACAAATGACAACGTATACTGCCCACGGTGCACACACTCATTCCCAAAGGCCATTTCCCACCTTTGACCTTTACAAATTACAGGTTCTCCAGATTTATCGCAGCATTTGCCCGCTGCCTGATTCGCTTTCGTGAGTCCAAGGACCACATGCATGTGGTAATTTCGGCGTATCTGCTTCCGCCAGTCAGCGTATATGATGCTTTCTTGCCCATTCAAGTAGACAAGAGCGGCAAGCACATCGAGAGATGCCATATGGTTCAACTGCTAGTCCCTCGTCTATGTCTCGTCCTACTCTCCCTCCCTTCCTTCACTTGACTGTTCCTCAAGAAAGTATTGATTCCTCCAACCGTCCTGGAGGACCCAAGTTCACCATCAAGGGTTTCAGCCGGGCTTTCCGTCGTACCGTCTTTCCAAGGCGGTCTAGTACGCTTAATCTCCCGGAGAGAGTGGCCGAGGTGACATTAGCGGACGAGGATGCGGTTTGCATTACTAGGACTACAGATTCCACGAAATACAGAACCACGGGCCATCGTGCCTCTCAACCCTCGACATCCACTATTTCTCACTCAACTGCTTCGCATAATTCCACGGTGCGCTCATCGAGAGCGTTAATCACCTCTTTTCCTCCGCTGAATGTCTCTGACATACCACTTCGAAGTCCTACAAATAAATCACCATTCTCCGCTATCTTGCTTTCTGGGGGAGATGAGGAGCACGAAGAGGAAGAGGACCCTGAACTTGCACTCTGGCATACAGAACAGTTGCACCGTGCTAGACTTGCAAAGTTGACCAGGCATCTGGGTGAGGAAATCCCTGCAGAGTTGGTGCTAAGCCCTGCTTTCCTATCCCACGGAACACCTGCTTCCGCTATTCACTCGCGTCGTGGCAGCCATTATCGGAAACGCAGAAGCCTTGACCCTTCGTCATTCGTGCACGAGTCATGCGTCACTGGATCCACCGAGGGAACTTTACGCAGAGGCAAATCACTAAGGGAGCAAGGCGACACTCACCGCACAGTAACGTTGTCGATGACTGACTTTGCTCCCGGCATGCCGGGTGTGGTGGACGTTGCCGGTGGTGTTCGCAATGCCAGAACTATGGTGAGATAAGAATTCAAAATAACTGTCAGTGTTGCACGGGGGCCGCTCACCCTCCCCCTTAGACACATATGGAACCTATACCTTACTCAGCACCACCACCAAGTACCACTCATTTCTCCACCTACCCTAATCGCCATGTTCTGCATGAAAGGATATCAGCAGACACATATTCTGATAGTCCTTCAAATTCATCCCGTCTGCCAGTCGAGACTTCCGACGCGGCCTCTGTACCCTCCATCCATCCATCTCGCGCCCCACCAAAGTCCAGGACGCTTTCCCGACCTTCGACTGCAGACGGAAGTCAGCGCATAGAGAAATTGACGAGCTTCTTTGGCGTTGCTCATGACAATTTTTCGGCTGTTACCCTGGCCGGTGGGACCGCGCGAAAACCACAATGTTCATCTGCTGACGCAGCAAATGCGGGAAACCTTGTTTTCAGTGACCATGCGAGGGAGCCACAGTTCGAGGTTGAGGTGAAAGTCAGCAAGCCAGCTCGATTCTCGAACAGTAGGGCGAGGACGAAAAGTATACATCCGGATGATGTGATGGACCAGCTCAGATTGATGAGGGCGTCTTAGCATCTTTCGATCCGGGCATAACACTAGCTAGTTACTGAGACGAGGACCATATATTGGCAAAGTCGAGCCCTCAACGCTCAACTTTCGACACGTCATCTACTTTTTCAATACCATGTCGCCACCATACATCCACTTTCAGTGTTAAAGCTGGAGTGGAGATCATAGTTTGCCATAGTACAACATTAGATAATATACAGTGAAGCCAAATTTCATGGGACGGAAACATAAAGTGACTGCTCAAACGTCTTCCGTAAAACCATTGTAGAGCCTCATGAAAGTGCCAAGATCGTATGCGAATGCCTGGTTCTGAGTGACACGAGAAAGTAGAAAATCATCCGCAACCGTGCGAACCGGTATACCATTCACCGGAACAGTGATGGTGACAGAAGGCCCACACACTTCCTGAATGCATGTGTCTAGCATCTTCCGGTACCGAGCTACACCATGTCAGCGCGTTGCGTAGAGGACGAGATTGAAATCTGCTCACCAGACAATGGCACTTTCTCGCCCATCTTTCCCAGGGCAGTGCTATAGAGGTATAGTCAGACTAGAAGCAATATGTCCACTGAGCGCACCGACCGAATGAATTCAAGCTCAACTTGAAGTGTCTCGATTTGCTGGATACTACTGGCGTCCTGAGCTGCCTTCAGGAATCGTCCAAAAACCCGACCTGCTAGAAACCAACAAAACTGCCACTTGTCAACTGGTGGAATCTGTCGGTAGGAGACAGCTAACTCACAGGACAAAACGGGTCCAAAAGTCCCAGGTCGTAGTTCGTGGACAACACCACGCATACGAGTTCTAAAATTCCCCGCGCAGCGTGTAAAATCCTCATGGCAGAAGTGCAAGTACTGTTCTTTGCGTTCGAATGAGGTTCGTGCAAGAGAATGATTGAACTTGAAAGGATTCAGTCAGGGTGCAATTGGCTGAGGAAACTACGACTCACGCGTGTAGCGCCAGATGGGTGGTGTATAAATGAGAATCTATGCGATTATTGACGACCGGATCCTTGAATTCATGCGATAAAAAGGATCGAAACGAAACAACAATGTGATCCAGTTGACTGAAGGTGATCGTTGAACGGACGTCGGGTTCGTTCCATCGATTCATTCTTGTGCTTTTTGACCCAGGATCTCCAAGATGTTCCAATATTCTAAACCTATGGTTGAAATTCTTGATGCGAGAAATTATCAACATAACCTTGATGTAAAGTGTGAACGAATCCGTGAGTTCGGGTGGATGAATCAGGTATGATTCGCGAAGATGTGACCATTGGCGATGTTCTGCACTAATTGAAATCTAATTGTGCATTAATATAATGTAGGGAAGACATTGGAATACTGACTCCAGCATCTAGTTTTGCTCTAGGAAGGGGTAACAATTGAGCGATGTCATTATCGTCGAGCGACATAGCCCATCCGTTTGATGCACCGTATTGCCGGTCAATCGTGTAGGCTAACCAAAATATATTGCGGCGTGTTTCATCCTCCACGAAAGTGAGAGGTGCCGGTATTATCGACGTTGACTTCGCGGTTGTATTCAGTGCATGAAATGGCGGACACAAGTTCAGACCAAGTGGGACTGCAATGCGTAATGATTGTCCTGTTGAAACAAAAAGCTGAACAGTATATCAACACTTGAGCACTCGCTTATGGATAGGTACTGCACCTCCATCCATCTAGACAGGGCAAGTGTCAAACCCTCGCGTCAGCGCCGTTTACAATCGGTTTCCTCACCTTGCGTGACTCCAATAGTACCACGACAAAATTACAACCGCTGGAGATGAATGAGCATTAAGATTCACTGTCAAGGAATAGTCACACCTTGTAAACATTGCAATAGTCCTTGTCCGCTCATCAGGTGTGTGTCAATTTGACTTTTCGCATACATCACATGTTGCTCTGCAAAATCAGTTGCCCCTGATCGTGGTCTATTCACTGCTGTGTACAGCGAGCCAACAGCACAGATGGCGTGGAGAACAGGCGGTGAAGGGAAATCAGGGTGGTCGGGTGGCAACGAGAGGGAGGTCAAGAAAGTAGACATATTAAGTAGCCGGGTGGCATGAGGGTGAAAAACGAAGAAGGCGTCGACGCTATTAGCTTTGCTGTTCAAATCTAGATTTACGAATGTTAGGGGGCAACCTACATGTGTCGAAGAAGGTCAGGACGAGGGAGGTGCTGCGGCCAATTCGGCCAAAGAACGTCTACAACGATGTCTGGCTTTCATTCGAGCATGAAAGTCCGATTGCTTACCTAGCTCTGCCGGAATACCTCCCATAAAACCTTCGAATACCCCCGTTGCGTTGTCATTCAAAATGGACGGATCAACATAACGAGTAGATCCGGGACTATTGAAACGCTGAGAAGCGGGAACTGATAACGCCAGGGACAGAGTGTGTGGTGTTGCGCGACTTGAGGATGTGGAGGGTTCTGGAAGATTTAACGAGGATCCAGCAGAAGACGCGATGAGATCCTGCTTCTCTTTCAATAAGGCTTCTAGTTCCACTGGTGTCTAAAATCAGTGGACCTTCCCACCTAAAAATGAAGGCAACGCACGAATGCGGTTCTCTAAACACTCATACCGACTTTTCGGGGTCTCGAAGCGTGGGGCAGGAGTGGGATCGGAAACTGACGCGTCTCGATGAGGAGGGGCGTACATAGATGGATGGATAAATTCACCCTCGTCAAATGTACACTCTGGGTTCGGCGGTGGATGAGAACCCTCCTGGGCATGTGCAAGTGCATGCGAATGCGAACGGACACAAGTCGAGCAAGGGCGTTTGGCGTCACTGCATGACAGGAGCGATAAATTAGCGAACAGCGTCGGTCTCTCAGAAGCGATGTCAAGCACCATTTCTTGGATGTCAAAAATGCCCCTGTTATTCAGTACAATCTAGAAGTGGATGCCTACCAATTTTCGTCTTCTGCATTGATGACAAGCCTTCCAAGTTAAATCTTTAGAGCGCAGAAAAATGCAGGTTCCAATAAAAATCACCTGATTTCTCTTTAGAACACCTCCAGCATTGTTCTTGTTCGAACTTGCAATCAGTGATACGCCAAGGTCTTTGGGCATAGTTTCAATCGGGACTCCAGATGAGCACTGATACTCGAAAGATTCACAAGGGCAGTGGTGCCAGTGCTCGAGTCTTCCGCAGACTAGTCATGTTGCCGTCATGCATAGCTATTGGCACGGTAGATCTAGATAGCCGTTCGTTCTTATAAGGCTTCTGGGCGGGAGCAAGATACAGCTTTCCAAGTTGCAAGTACAACCAAACGTTGGGTCACCACTCTTTGAGACGCTCTCTTAGCCCAAAACATTAAGCCAGACAACATATCCTCGTGGGTAGGAGAAAAGAAAAAAAATAGCATACCAGTCGTAAAGTGAGCAAGACATAAATGGGTGTGAAATGCAGAGGAAATCCATCTACGGAAGATGTTGGAAAGTGCCTTCAACCTCTGGTTCAAATATCCTATTACTCATACGATCACACATCCTCGGCCACGCTTCTCTTTCTTCGGTGGAGGGTTCACTAATAGGCAGGACATGAGAGTTGCACGCAAGGAAGGCGCGTATTACTCACGAACGGCACGAATAGCCTCATCAAACACGGTCTTCAATCCCTTCTGTGTCAAAGCGGAGCACTCCAGGTATTTGACAGCACCTATGTCTCGAGCCATGGAAACACCTTGACTGTACTGAATGGGCTGCATACGGCTGATGGTCGTGTCGTCGATAGGTGACAGTGGATAAGCAAGATGTATCAAAGAACTAACCGGTCACGCAATTTCTCGATGGTAGCAGGATCCTCGCGCAAATCCAGTTTTGTACCAACCAAAACCACCGAAGTAGATGGTGCGTGGTGCGAAATCTCTGGCCACCACTAAGGGAATAGAATGGACTCGGTGCAATCCTTGGAATCTGATCCGACTTACCTTGTTCTTGACGTTTTCGTAGCTTGGCGGGCTGACTAGGGAGAAGCAGATCAAAAAGACGTCCGTCTGCGGATAAGAGAGTGGACGAAGACGATCGTAATCTTCCTGTCCAGCCGTATCCCACAACCCAAGAGAAATAGTCTTGCCATCCACCATCACGTTTGCGGAATAATTATCAAAGACTTTTCGCGCGTAAGTAAGGATTGGGTCCACGCGTGAATAATCGAAGTACCTGTTGGTATGTATTCTCCCTGGACCCATACTGTCAGAAGTCCTGCATCGGTAAGCGCGTATCCAGGACTCACCGGGAAGGCATTCGTGGTATAAGATATGAGGAGGCAAGTCTGACAACGGGCGATAAGCGTTACTGCTTGGAAGGTTGCAAAGTTCTCTGCATACCTTTCCGACGGCACCATCGCCCACCACGACACCTTTTGGGTGAACTCATCAGGAAGACACGGAGGAATGTTGGCGTGTGACATACATTTGATGGCTTGCATTATGTTCGTTGGTGTCTTGCGCACGACAAACAGGAGAGTCTGGTTGCACGGTAGTGGTGATCAGGCTACCAATTCCAGAGGTGAGATCGTTCTCGTATGAAGGGCAAGTGCGCACACCTAAGTTCAGCGCTTGGGTAAGAGCAAGCAGGTGATGTAGTGAATGCAAACAGGCTGTACTTGATGCCTGTCTTGATATCCTTGATGAGGACCACACGCGGGAGGAACGCCCACCGAAAATTTCTCACACGACCGAACACAAGCAAGTACTACTCATTTGGTGCGACGAAAAATACACGATTCAAAACATTATACATGTAGGATATGGAACGATCCAATCTAAGAGGCCTGGTTTTCCACATCCATGGCCGTGCGTGAAATAGTAAAACAAAGGCAAGACAGCATAACAACAGATAGCCGCTCACTCCATGCTCGTCCGTCGCCTTTTCAAAGGAGGCGAGCGCAGGTGCTTGCTACTCAATATTTCTGTCGGTGACCCAGGGGAACCGTCAATGAGTACCCTTTCAACTTCCTCTTCGTCTTTCTCTATGGAAGATCCCTCAGTGCCATGGTTTGATTGGGTTCGGCACGTGGACAGCCTGAAGGGAGCCATCAAACCGATTCCAAGTCCCACAAGACCGGCTTCTAGCTCTGGCGCACCCACGTCAGGGTGGCGAGCATTTCTGACCACTGGGCTTTCAGCCTCAGAGGACGATCCGCGAGGCGGTGGAGTTCTTCGGTCTGCATCACGTTCACGTGTTTTTGACCGTAACAGCGGTTTATAGAGCCCACCAAATGGATCTTCATTCGAAGACCGGCTGGGACTCTCCGTTCCAATAGTACTTGAAGATGATAGTGATGCGTCAGAAAGCCAGTCCGCGTGTAGATCGAAAGAAGTATTCATCGTAGAAGGTTTGCGATGATGCATTCGTCGCCTGAGACCACCACCGAGGGGTGAATCATTGATGCGCTTGCGGAGATCAAGTGCATTGAAAGTAGAAAAGGGAGATTGGCCGTCGGAGAAGAGCTGGCGTGGCGAGGCCTGGAATATAACAGGGGAACTACCAAACGCATCATTGAAGGGTTTACTGCGTCCAGCAGCGCTGGACGGAGTACGGATGATACTTGGAGTCCCCAAGCTAGGAGAACTAGAATCATTTGTGGAAGCCTTGATAACTGGACTGATGCCTCCCCGGACCAGCATACCAAGACATAATTCTCTCGCTCTCGAGTGTAACGGATGACTCGGGCTTGGAAATCGCCATGGCTGATCGGAGGGGAGACGCGGTGGAGAATGACGAAACGAGGGCGTTAATGTTGGATCGTATGGGGACATAGGAAACGTGATTGGCACAGCGACTGGGGATGAAGTCATTCGGTCAGACATGGGATTACTCGAGGGAATTGCTTCGGGAACGTCGGTTCCCGGAACAGCGTCAATCGATGAGCTATTGCTCGACGAAGAAGCTAGTTGAGGAGAATCTGGGCGTTCGATACATTGTGCTGACGCTATGGCAACGCTCTCTTCTTGGCTATCTTGAACTTTGTTCTCGGTGGCGCTGTCTGATGGGACAAGAAAAGGTCTTGATTTGGACTTGATATTGTTAAGTTGATCTGTGGATGTCTTGCTAACTCGGTATAGATCTCCCGATAAATTTTCCTTGTCAGAAACGGTGTTGCGGCGATGCTCCTCTGTCAAGGCGTCAAAGGCGAACTACGACGGACCGTACTAGTAACCTACTGTTGGATCCGCGTCCACCACGATTACGATCATTTCCGTCGCGACGGTTTGACATCGCAATCTTATGCTTTTCGTACACATGACGTCGCCACATACTCTTTGCATTAACGCCTGCATATGTTCTTCTACAAAAGGTGCAACGTAATCGCGGTTCTTCTCCTTCAGGCCAACCGTCAGGACCCAATGCTCTCAGATCCTTTTTCTTGGCGGGGCACCAGCCTCTAGGAGGCTCAAGCTGAGGAGGATATGGGATAGCGTCAGGATTTGTCGATACAGAGGAGATAAAATCGTTCGGATCCAAGAACCACTCAGGATTGGCGGCCATGAGAGAATAGGAGAGGCCTTCAGGATAGAGGTGAGCGCTGGGAAATGCGACAAATGGCGGGTGAATGAAGACGACATTGAGATCTGATGGGGAGGGGTCCATGAGTGGCATGTGATGGGGTAGGGAGACGTGATTTCGAGCTGGAGGGAGCTCGGGTGAATTTTGGACCTGTGACTGGGAGACTGGGTTTGGCGCATAGGGTTTTGGATTGAAGGAGTCGGCAGCTGGGGCGAAGAAAGCAAGATCAGCGGAAGGGGAGAGACGGCGCTTGAGAGGGCGTGAAGAAGAGTCAGGGAACGCGAGGGGGGTCGGACGGGTGAGCGACATGGGCGAGGAGGTCAAGATTAGAGTGGGCGTCACTCGGGACACGAGAAAAGGCTGCGCTTAATTCACCCAAATTTAAAGCGGAGTTGACACGCTCATCGAAACAACGCGTTCATCACGTGATTTATATTGACCTACAACTTACAACGCCAAGCTCAGATAACTGTCGCGCAATGAGACTCGTTCACATTCAGATGATCCTCGCTTACCCGGCCATCATAATAAGTCCCCCTAGTGGCGTTATAGGACCAAAAAACCTGTATCTTTACAAATGTCAGTCGTCCACCCGATAGTTGCACAGTATCCGCACCGCTGCAGAACGAGCACCATGATGCTTCCCGAAAACATCACACCACCCGTAAGTATCGCTGGTCCGGCAAAGCGATGTGTGGAGAATCTGTTGTGCATAGACACAAGCATCAATCCAAGCCCATTGACGATCTTGCCTTTCATCGTCAGTTCCCAGACCATCCCGTAGATAGGTCACAAACCGCATAGGTCGACGCTGTCTCCCACGCGTGAAGGTCGGCAGCAGTGATCCCCGCTCGGTGTTTGAGTCCATGTGTGCCTAATGCTCCAGTGAGCATTCCAGCAAAAGCTATCGTGCGATCGCCTCGTGAGTTGACACCCACAGCAGGAATACGGAGACCGACCCAGGATGGTACCTGACCTCCACAGAAACGGAGAGGTATTCCCGCCACTCAGCGCGGGGGCCAACAACGGCGACGAGATAGTACTCATTGGGTGAATTATTTGAACCGGAAGGAGAAGTACTTGAACAGGTGCCCAAATAGGCGTAATCAATCCTCCAGCTGCGAAACTCTGTCCGCCATGGGCAAGGCCAAAAAGAAAACTGGCAAAGGTCGTCTTGACAAATATTATAAACTAGCCAAGTACGTGTGGCCATCCATATCGCACGTCTCCATGACCGATATTCCAAAGAGAGCAGGGTTACCGCGCTCGCTCAGCCTTCAAGCTCATCCAACTCAACAAGAAATATGATTTTCTCGAGTCTGCGCGCTGCTGTATTGATCTTTGTGCGGCCCCCGGTGGCTGGCTTCAGGTTGCAAGCAAGTACATGCCAGCCAACAGTGTGATCGTCGGTGCGCCTCCCCCTCCTGTCAAATCCATCCTATATCAATCGATCATTTATTATCCAGGCGTCGATTTAGTACCAATTAAACCAATACCAAGAGTCGTGACGTTCGTTGCAGATATTACTACTGTTCACTGTCGCAATCTCCTCCGGGGTGAACTCAAAGACTGGAAAGCAGACATAGTGCTCCACGATGGTGCACCCAATGTCGGTACTGCGTGGGTTCAGGATGCTTATGCACAGTCTGAACTCGTCCTTATGAGTTTGAAATTGGCGGTTGGATTCCTCGCCAAAGGAGGGACATTTATCACCAAAGTCTTCCGAAGTGCCGATTACAACAACCTGATTTGGGTGTTCGGCCAATTGTTTGCAAAAGTAGAAGCCACCAAACCACCTTCGTCGAGGTTAGCTCTTATGTGGTCATTCGGTCTGGGCAGTTAACACATTTGGCAGGGATGTTTCTGCTGAGATCTTCGTCATGTGCCGGGAGTTCCTTGCTCCAAAACACATTGACCCTAAATTTCTTGATCCTAAGCACGTGTTCAAGGATCTGGGTTCCACGCTTTCTGGTCACGATAAAGGTTCATCGGCCAACAACGCGCTGGCTAATGTTTTTCAGCCAGAGAAAAAACGCAGAAGGCGAGACGGGTACGACGATGGCGATTATACACTTTTCACCAAAACCTCTGCAAGCGAGTTCGTCCACAGCTCTGAACCAGCAAGTGTGCTCGGTCTCGCCAACAAAATCACATTTGAAACGGAGGAAGAAAAACGGTATGAAATCTTTATTTTTATTTCAAAATGACTGAGCTAGTTGTACAGGTGGCTGGAACTTAGCACTACCACCCCCGACATTAAAATCAATTTCGAAGATCTCAAGGTATTAGGCAAAGGTGATTTCAAGGCCTTGTTAAAATGGCGGACGACCATTCGAGAGGAGGTGATCCTTCTCTGACTGTCGACTTACTTTTGCTGATTAGTCCTCCAAAAGCTTGGCTTGGAAGCGAGGACCAAGCCCACTGCTGAATTTACGGAGGCAGTTGAAATATCAGAAGTAGTTGATGAAGAGCAACAGATACAAGAAGAAGTTGGGTTTTCGTCGTGCGGTTGTTTCCCTGATTGATTGTCCACCGCAGCTTGAGAGACGGAATGCAGAGGCGGCAGCGAAAGCAAAGCGTTCTCGGAGAAGGGCGAATGAAATCAAAGCTAAAACGATCCAACGATTGCAGTTACAGATGGCAGCTCCTCTGGACATCGGTCTTGAACAGAACGACGCCTCACTCAGCATGGGTCAAGATGATGATGTCTTCGACCTTGTTGATACGCGGAGGGAACTCCGGAAAAGAGGTGGCATCAGCAAGCTTGTTTCAGACGAGGAGATGCCATCCGACGAGGAGGAGGAAGTCGGAGAAATGGATGGAAGTGAGGAAGAAATTGTTGATTCTGAAGAAGAAAGGGAAAGAAGAATATCGGCCCTCGAAGCCGACCTCGATAGCATGTATAATGCTTATCGAGAGAAGGCGAAGGAAAGGAGCGCGAAGTACCGAGTTGAAGTCGCGAGGAAGGAGAAAGGTCAACTCGAGGAATGGGGCGGCCTGAAGGGCGAGGATGACGAGAGTGGTAGTGACAGCAGCGAAGACGGCGGCTGGGAGGTGGTGGCAGCAGCCAAGGGAGCGGGCGAGCCTTCTTCAGATGAGAGCGATTATGACGAACCCGTATCTGGGTGGAAACGAAAACGGGCTAACCCAGCCGACGCTCAGCCACCCTCCCGCGCTACGCAAGTCTGGTTTAGCCAAGACATATTCAAGGAAGTGGGAGAACCAGATGGCAATGACGATGACGAACATGAAGACGTGGATATGGTTTCAAACTCAAGCCTAAGTCTGCAGGACGACCAGGGTGACAAGGTATGTTACTACCGTTCGTCCCACCTCAATACTCACGATGACAAGTCCTCGGCGAGTGATATCGAGATTGTCCCTACTGAATCTCGGGGTGATGCCGACATGTGGGACGTTGAGGACGAGAATGTAGACCAAGCAAAACAGGCTCACATTCAGAGTAC
Source organism: Boletus reticulatus (assembly GCA_038093535.1). NCBI lineage: Eukaryota > Fungi > Basidiomycota > Agaricomycetes > Boletales > Boletaceae > Boletus > Boletus reticulatus. The sequence goes on from JBBPSJ010000001.1 coordinate 824,897, forward strand.
GGCTCTAAATTTCAGGACCATCGTAGAACATGACTAATACCCCCATAGCATATGGCCTAACAACTGCTGAAGCTGTCACTCTCGCTCAGCAATTGGTCAGTCGCAGAACAACTAAAACGCACCTCTTGAATGATGGGTTCAATCGCTATTCGCTTAACGACAAGGACGGCCTCCCTTCCTGGTTCCTCGACGATGAAGCGAAGTATTACAAATCCAATGTCCCTATCACGAAGGAGGCCGTTGCAACCTTGAAAGCGCGTCAGCGTGCACTGGATTCTCGCCCAATCAAAAAGATCGCAGAAGCCAAGGGTCGGAAGAAATTACGAGCCGCACAGCGCATTGAAAGGGCTATCAAGAGAGCTGAAGGCGTGAACGCTACGGCGGACATGTCTGAACGGGAAAAGGCTCAGCAGATCGAGAAGCTCATGCGGAAAGGCATGGCCACGGGCAAGAGAAAAGAGGTTAAAGTGATAGTCGCAAAAGGCGCTCACAAGGGCATTAAAGGACGGCCAGGAGGTGTCAAAGGTCGTTATGCCATGGTAGATGCTCGGATGAAAAAAGAGGTACGGGACTGATCATGGCCGATTCCGAATCTAAACCTACCCATGATCATGGCCGATTCCGAATCTAAACCTACCCATGGCCATACAGGTACGAGCGAAAAAACGGAAGGAAAAGGCGGAAGGAAAAGGCGGCCGACGCAGATAACGGTTAGCTTAGAGTCTAAGCCTCTTTCCATTTCTAATTTTTCACGCCCTCGACGAACTTCCAAGACCTATTGGATCATACGGTGTGTAGACGGTGACAAGAGATACAGACGGAGTAATCGAGCGTGCCTTGGTGGGCTAAATATCATTTCCCCAGATAAACCGTTCGCGGTTTATCCTTACTTTGCGATGGTAAGGACGCTGCGCTAAGTTGATCACATGCTGCAAGGAAGTGTCTCAAATTCGGTCCGTCAGTAGTTCCCCCAATTTTCACCTAAAGTAGTTGAGCCTGGGAACTATGAGTGAACAGAGACCACTGACCTGACAGAGTTCTATCTTCTGCGCACTCTGAATATCTACTATATTCTCACTACAGATTTCCACCGAATTATCCGCATTGCAATTACTTGAAATGGTCGATAAGAAGTTCGAGTTGTTACTTCGCTTCAAGCTCAAGCTATCGTGCAGGTAATATGCCCTTCCTCCGTGGTTAAATGTCGATGGTGGACCGGGTTGCGACAAATGGGTCATATTGGTCAAGCTGTCAACACTCAGTATCGCACCATCATGAGAGGAAGGCAACATACAAATAACGGAATTTCTCGGCGTAATCACGAAGGACTTGTGGCTGCTGCGTCGAACTAACATCATCCCAATCGAAGATACAGAACTGCATGTCCATTCGCCTGCATGGCAGATTGTCAGGGAATGAATTAGCCATGGATGGCACACCCACCGGTCTGGCAACAGTAAGTTAACATATGTTTCCCTACCCACTTGGCAACTTGAGTCCCACTCGTTACTCTGTGCCTCGGTTAGACTACCCGACTGGGAGACACTTCCCTGAGACGAGATAGGGCCTGTACTCGAATTTGACTCGTCAGACGGTAGCATGTTATCGAGGTCAGCCGCGTTTTCCATATCTTGCGTCGCCGGGGTGCTAGCTGACGAAGGAACAAAAATCTCCATTTCGAACTTCAAGACGTGTTGGGGTTGATTTGAAACATGGCCAGCTATCTGCGGCAATGTCTTGTAAACCAGCCGGTGTAAAGCTCTTCGTTGGCCAAGAGCGACCGTCATCATAGCAGGCGGAATACTGCATGAATAAAGATGTTAGCGACTCAGAGGAAATCCAGGCGACACGAACCTCGGAACAAATGTCAACAGCGTGCCGGAAGTTTCAATCCATTTGAGGATGTCCGGAAGAGACAAGGTGCCACTTAGCGGAGGAAATATCGTAGCTCGTAGTGAATTATCACCTGATGACATTAGGATATGGCCAAGCCTGAACATTCCTTAGTACCCATCCAAGGTATAATGAACATGCGTACGAAGCTGTAATAACCCTCTGACGATAAGAGGTGCTTTCAGACGTCGTTGGACAGATGAGTTGGCTAAGCACCTCTCCACTGCTACTAGAGTTCAATTAGCTGCATTCAATAGCTTAGCTGCAACGGACTTACTGATCAAGGTTGAACAAACGGTGTGGGTTATCAGCCAAGCCACCAGTAGATGTGATATCTTCGTAAGTATCGATACCCAACCAGTCTGCGACTCGGCGTAGTCGGAATGCACAACCAGGATGCATCGTCCATGGGAGAGAGGAAGGAATGACGAAAGGATATATAGAATACCTATGCGGTTCAGAGATCGCGACAGGGGAGTCCCTTATCTTATTGGGTGCATCAAAACAGACAGTGCGCGCTTGGGTTCCGACCTACAAGCCAGAGGCATCCCAAACCCATATCGACATTGTTTTTAAAAAAGCACTGACCTCTAGTGAAGCGCGAAGCGTCAACTGTTTGGCAGTGGTAATGTCGTTGGGATGCTTGGCACATATGCGGACCTGTGTAACGATGAGTAAGGATTCATAAGCTTTAGGTTGAGAATGCCCACCTTGCCTCTGTGGCCATGATTCTCAACGTACGCGCCGGCTAACCGGGATATGCGTTGTAACAAATCTTGCCTAACCGGACGACCAGTCGGTAGTTCAAAGATCTCATCAATTATACCCTAGGAAACGGTCTGAAGGTACCGATATCTAAGAGCAATGCCTGTACCTTCTTCAAGGAACTGATATAATCAGTCAGTCCCTTCAATGAGCCTCGTAAACCTTCAACACGGAGAGCGAGAGGGTTGGACGCCAAGGAGATATGCACGTTGTACTGCGTTGACAACTGCAAGAGATCGGCTCCATCTTTTCAAGTGAAGTGAATATGCTACCGCAGGAAATTCGTTTCTCATACCTCTTCCCATGATTAAAAACAACTGGCTGGGTGTGACAGCGAATGCTGCAATACTGTTTATTTAGGGAGATCTCGTGTGTGACGCATTCACTGACCCTTTACAAGTATTTCAGTCGTATCCAGCCGCTTTCTCTCTATTTCTTTCAAAGATGGCCAACCCCATGCCTTCTCTATTATTGACTCTGCATATTCAGTCTTCCGACGTGATGAACGGGTCCATATTGGATCGAGCTTGTACAGCTCTGTGAAATGGCGAAGTTGCTCCTTACTGAAAGACCGACAAAGCGTCTCTAGCAAGCTTGTGTACTCTGCAGCATACCGTGGCGAGTCTGGCCGAGAAAAGCTCTCCGGTTTGCATCTCTGGATGTCATCCAAGGTCGGCTCCAAGTCAGCTGCTTTAATAGATGTGAGGTAGTGATCTAGCCGGGTTGGGCCTAGTGGATTTCTGGTATTCGCGACTGCGCAGTGAGAATTGTTCCAGGCTGCGGTTAACGCTCTTGTACTTGGAGTGGCAGAAATGGCAGCCTCGGGATCCTGGATACGACCAGCAGCGGACTGCGAGTAGTAAGCACTGGTGCAACGAGACAGCAGGCACGAACTACACAGTGAGCGACGCGCTGCACTACACCAAAGAACCTGGGCAGCCATTCAGAGGGTTTGGGTTTGCATGCAACTTTGCATGACACGAAAACAAATGAAAACTGCAACTGCAGCCAAGTTTGCACGTGACCCAAACTGTATACATAGATATTAGATCTTCTCCTCATCGTCCGCAACGATCAATCCCTTATCATCATCTTCTCCAATCTCACCCTCCCATCCATTCTCCGTAAGGTATTTCAAAAACTTGGCATCCTCATCCGCAAGATCGACTCCCGTCATATCAGGAACGAAAAAGTATGTCACAAGTATTCCGGTGACACCGCAGATAGCAGCGATGATGAAAGTCCAGCTTCACCAATTGCATTAGCTGGGACCGAGCAGGAAAGATATACACTACTCGTACCGTTTCCCGAGGTTATTCTGGATGGGTGTGAACGCTTGGGTACCGACTGCAGCCCCCGTCTTCCCGATAGCGGCAGAGAGGCCGTAGCATGTCCCACTAATGACCAATTAATAACCCCACCAGCTAAACATGCATGTAGAGACATACCGTACCGGAGTCGCGTACGACCTGCGCGAAGATCGTTGAATTTGAAACGAAATGGATCAGTGGACTCACTCAGAGCTCGTCAAACCCAACATGTCACCCGGTCCCTGTACTCGCATGAGCACGCGAAGAGGAATCTGGATGTCACGTACCATGTTGCCGAACGACTGCATCAACCCATAGCTACAGATAATCTCGTTCAGCGAGCCTTCGTAAGCTGAGCCTACCACTCACAAAACCACAAAAAGAGGTATAATGGTCGTAATTTTATTGTACGAAAGGCCGATAGTGAGACCCTAAGAGACGACTTCTTTTCAACATGTAGCAAGCTGGGAAGTAGGGGACTTACAAAGACTAAGTAGCCGGAAAATCCCAGCATCATCTAGAGACGCTAAGTGATCAAAGAGAACTTGCGCTCTAACACCTACAGTATTCCTCCTCCCTATCCGGTTGCACAGCCAAGCACCAACAAAGACGCCAGGCAAAGCTATTATTCCAAGTAAAAGTTGCCATTCAGCAGTCTTCTTGATATCACCATCGTGGATTACACTGGAAATAATTGTCCCAGAGAACACACCGTTCGGGAAAGTAACCTAAAGGTACACGCCGTTGAAGACCTCCAAAGGTTAAAGAACCGACACTTACAAAGTCATAAAGGAACCTGTTAGCAAGTCAGATGTTGCCTACTAGTCATTCAAATCAGAAGCCGTACCATGCTCCGCAGGTACCAATAAGAGCACGCCAATAACGTTTCAGGACCAACCAATAGGGGACACGACCTGGCAGAAGATCAGTGGTGTTCTCGTTCGAGATCGAAATGTTTATTACGCTTGATGGCACCCTTCCGATAAAGTTTGGAGCTTAACATCCGCAAGCGGAAGACGAGCACGCTTAATGGTAATAGGATACCAAAACCATAGCAAACACGCCACACGGTCTGAAGATGATGTTCCCCAGCTGCGGATAGCACGATCAAGAACACGGAAACGGCCAATGGACCACCGAACTGATTCGGGGGTGTGTTATTAATGAGTAAAGTCTCGATGAAAGGAACACAGCATTACCGAAAGAACGAAATTGGTGACCATAATAAAGACTGCACAAAGATGTCAAAATGGGAAGCTGGGGAACAAATGGGTAGTACTTGGTCCGCGATTCTGGATAGATTTCTCATTCGCTGCTTCACTCGCGCTTGTTGACGAGGCGGGGTATTCACCACCGACACCCTGCATGGATCAACGACAGGAAGAGCGTGTAAGAGGGAGTGTCTTACTACACCGGTGATTCCTCGCGCAATAGTCAGGAACCAAAAGAGACCAAGAGGATTAGCACCATGAGCAGCAGTTCCAAGAGTGGCGCCGAGAACGATGAGTAAGGTGGTGCCCACTAGGGCAACCTTTCGGCCCATCCTGTCACAAACTAGACCAACAAGGACTTGCCCGATGATAGCACCTAAGCCAGACCCAGTTAAATCGTTCGAGTACGGCACTCGTTCACATATACTGACCGACAAGGAGAGCATTTGACACCCGAGTAGCGACGACCGATGTATAATCTTTAGGGTAGAGTTGCTTGAATACAACCTGAAAGGGACATTCCAGAACTGGCGACAAGTGGACGAGATGGTCCTGCATACGTTTGCCATTGTCATTACGTTGTTTTGGTCTGGAACACGATAATTCGAGCCATATAGTTCGTATAAGCATGGAGTGTAAACTTACAACCGTCGCTGATCAAACCAAAACCAGATGCAAGGATGGTGAACCAAACGCTAAGTGACTCCTTTTCATTGAGTTTATGCGCAGTTGCTTTGAGATCCGTTTCATAAGCGTTGACAGTGATGTTCCGAGGGCCACTGGTGTAGTCCCTATCATCTTTCTCGTTCGACATGGGTATAGTATGGGAAGGCCGAACTTGCAACAATCAGAGCAAGAGACCAGGGGTGGTGTTTTATACAACAACCCACGTGGGTTAAGTCCGGGAATGATGGGAATTAGAGTGGCATGGATCCGTATGATAGCTGTCACGGTCATCTGGACTCTAGAGGCACACACATTGGGACCATGGCAGCCAATGTGTGCCGTCACGTTGCTCCGCCAGAAGCCGAGGACTTGGCCGTGTTTCGCGGGGGACATGACTCAACTACATGTGGCTCCAGGGCAGAGTCTGCTAAACTAGTGGAGAGGTACCATCATGGGGTCAGATGATCACGCGCCAGTGAAGCACGTTCGTTGTATAAACCCTAACCCCAGGTGTCAACCCCGGAAAATAATTCGCATACGAACTTTGACTCGACACTAACATGACTGTCCCAAACGGAACACCCCATCTCAATCTCGACGACGAGCTCGATTTCTCGGACATCGAAGAAAAGTAGGGACTCTCGTTTATGCGTATATTGCAATGTTCATTGTCACTCCCAGATACCACGTCGCCCTTGATGATAGTCTGGACAATGTCATCGTCGTAGACGGTGTACCGGTGATCGACAAGTCAAAACTCGACAAACTTCTTACAAAAATTTCTAAAGAGTTCACCAAGAAGGGTGCAGCTCTGAAACCTGAACATATCTTCGTCCCATGGGACAACGGTTCAGGGAAAAGCAAAGGGTATGCCGGTATCCATCCAATCGGTAGCCTCTCCAGTTGATCACTCTCCAGTTACATATTCGTCGATGCAGGCAGCGCAGATGCAGCGACATATGCGATCAACGCCATGCATGGTCATCCTTTCGACTTAAAGCATACTTTCCTTGTCAATCGATTTTCCGATATCGAACAATATGCGAACATGGACGAAACCTATGTTGAGCCGAAGATTGAGGAATTTCATCCAAAGGTTTGAGACTGGAATCGCTCTATGATTCCGTACTGATACCTTGCATAGGAGCACCTTCGGGCTTGGCTTGCCGATCCACACGGGCGCGATCAGTACGTCACCTACCGTGGTGATGATGTAGAGATACACTGGCACGGGAAACCATCTCAGTGTGAAGTTGCATATTCGAAAAAGGTTTGCTTCGTAGTTGTAACACTCGACGTCCCTTGACGTGTCTCACAGAATTGGACCGAGCTCTATGCCTCATGGTCTCCTCTCGGCACGTACTTTGCGACTCTCTTCCGCCAGGGTGTCCGCCTATGGGGCGGTCCTTCTTGGGAGCCACGGCAGCGATTCGCTCACCCTCTTGTCAAGTTGATCGACTTCTCCCCCTGCGAAAACTATCTCGTTACTTGGTCGCATGATCCCATTACAGTGTCTCCAACGCTCCCTCAAGGTCCCGAGTATTTTTCGCCCGAGGACGAAGGCAATAACATTGCCGTCTGGGATGTCAAATCGGGACAACTACTTCGGACCTTCCCTACATCCCTTTTTGAAAGCGAGGATCCTTCGGTTAAAAAACAGATGCAGTGGCCTGCACTCAAATGGAGCGCCGACGACAAGTATGTCGCCCGAGTGACACCTGGTCAGCAAATTAGCGTGTACGAGCTCCCTAGTATGGGTCTTCACGACAAGAAAAGCTTGAAGATCGAGGGTGTTTTTGACTTTGAATGGTGTCCCCACGGTGACAAGGATAGGGACGATAGTGACAAAGTAGCCAAAGCAGACAAACCGAAGAAAGCTCGGGAAAATATGCTTGCATACTGGACCCCTGAAGTAGCCAATCAGCCTGCGAGGGTCACCCTTCTGGAGTTTCCTAGCAGACGAATCCTGCGCCAAAAGAATCTTTTTAACGTCACAGAGGTTGGTCTCTTGACACATTGGAGCTGCTCTTTAACGGACGTTTGTCAGTGTAAACTTCACTGGCAGAATCATGGCGACTTCTTGTGCGTCAAAGTCGATCGTCACACAAAAACGAAGAAATCAATCTTTTGCAACCTCGAAATCTTTCGAGTTCGTGAAAAGGACTTTCCGGTGGAAGTAGTAGAGCTCAAAGGTTGACTCACTTCTCTTGACAATTGGCTTGTACTGACTAGATATCTAGATACTGTAACGGACTTTTCATGGGAACCCAAAGGCGAGCGATTTGCGATCGTTTCAAGTAGCGATCCGAATCTCGGTAACCCGGCTCCGGGCATCACCATCAAGACTGACATCAGTTTCTATCAACTCGATCGAACCAAGAACGATTTCAGGCTTCTGCGTACGCTTCACGGCGGGGTGTGGTCTTTAGCATCGCTAATGCAATTTATTAGGCACGCTCGCATCTCGTACGAGCAACACTATTCGGTGGTCACCGCGAGGACGACATGTGGTTCTCGCCACTGTGGGCTCATCTACCAAGTCTGAGCTCGAGTTCTGGGACCTTGATTTTAACAGCGAAGAACGCAGAGAAGGCCAGACGGCGGAATGGGGAACTGGTATCCAGCACCTCGGCTCAGCGGACCACTACGGAGTTACAGATGTAGAGTGGGATCCGAGCGGGAGGTACCTGGCAACAAGTGCGAGTGCATGGAGACACACGGTAAGACATATGGTGAACAAGCGCAGATAATTATTAATTTGAGATTAGCTTGAGAACGGATACGCGATTTGGGACTTCCGCGCGCAAGAGCTGGAAAAGCATGTCCTGGATCGGTTCAAGCAATTTATATGGAGACCTCGCCCACGCACGTTGCTGACGAAGGATCAACAACGACAGATCCGTAGAAACCTGAAGGAGTACAGTCGCACATTTGATGAAGAAGACGCGGCGGAGGAAAGCAATGTCAGTGCCGAGCTGATTGCGCACCGCAAACGGTTGGTCGACGAATGGAATGCGTGGCGGGTACGATGCAGGCGTGATATCGCGGACGAGAAGCAAGGCAAGAGACCCGAGCACGTTGTGGGGGAGGAGGCAAAAGAAGTGATCGAGGAATGGATTGACGAGGTGATTGAACAGATCGAGGAGGTTGTGGAATAAATAGGGCGTGGCTGTGCTATGTGTCTTTTGAGTCTATCGGAGTTGTATCTAATCGGCCTACCGTCATGTCCTTGGTCGAGCTGTCCCCCGCCTCAGATACTGCCTCCTCCTCCTCCCCCCTATGGGCACAACGTATGCATGTCTTTTCTTCGTCGCACAACCGTGCTCGTCCAATTAACTCCTCTTACCACCATAGCCTCGAAGGAATGGGTCATTCCCGCCAAGCCAAGGCCCGGCCGGAAGCCAAAGAAGGAGCTCAACGCTGGTCCAACCGATCCCAAGGATGATCCCGTCCGTGCCCCGTGTTCGGTGCTCGTTCATGCGCTGATTCTTACTACAGGATGAAGAATCATCTGCCAGCAGGCGTGTGCAAAACAGGCAAGACACTCCTAGCATCCCATGGTCCCAATCGGAGCTAACTTGCCTCGTACAGAGCCGCCCAGCGTGCCTTTCGTGAACGCAAGCAAACCCAACTCGCCGAGCTTCAGGCTCGTTTACATTTGTATGAACAGGGGGAAATCGAGCGCAACGTAGCTCTGCAGAACATCGCCAAGAAGATGAAGGAGGAGAATGAGGAACTCCGCAAAGAGAACCAGACACTCCGGGACAAAATTGCTGAAATAGAGCAGGAACGCGATGCATTGCTCGACAAGGACAAGAAGCGAGCATACGACGACATGTCTACATCTTCCCCCGGTTTCCTTCCGGCCGACAACTCCGCCAAAAAGCGGGCCAGAGTTGACGAAGACAAGAAAGAGGCACTCCATCCTACTATTCTTTCCCCGTTTCCGTCGTCATCCTCCTCTCTGGTGTCTTCTCCAGACGTCACTTCTCCGATTGGTGCCTTTTCTCCTGGAGGACACGGCTCTCGTCATTCATTTTTTCCCACACCTCCGCCTATCAACGATTTCTTCTCACTCTCGGCGACAACTGAGACAACTAAGCATCTGGACGGCCGGGATTCTGTCGACTCGTTTACGTGCCCCTTGTGCAGTCCAGATGCCCCTTGTTTGTGCAGAGAAGTCACTGTCCAGCAGGCAACCGGTGTCAGCAATAATAATTCACACCCTCAGCATGCTCTCCAAAGCGATGGTCACAACCAGCAGCAGTCAATCGTATCATTGAACCAAACCGTGCACGTGGACACTTCCCCGACTTCAGGCATAAGCATACTGGACAATCTCCCAGCCTTCCAGGCGCCCGTCCCTATCCGTCGCAGAACGGGCACTTCGAGGGCGACTCCTGTATTTCTGGTCACCCCCATCGCTACAACCTCCAAGTGTTCAGGTGACCCTGACAATTGCATGGCATGTGCCGATGACAACTTTGGCAAGGCATTCTGCCAAGCTATCGGTCACACAGTGAACTCTACCTTGCCTTGCATCGATTGCCCCCAAAGAACCAATCAAACAGATAAAATATTGGTCGGTGGGTGCTGCGGCGACATTAGTAAATGCGGTTCGTGTGGAATCGCGCCAATCATCTCCTCCACAACTCCATCACGCGGGCCTGAAACCATACCAACGGACGATGCATGGCGTCAGCTCAAGTCACACCCTAATGTGGCTTTTGCGGATCTGACGTTGTTGGCGGAAGTAGTTGCGCGCAGATCAAAGTGCACTGGGTCCCGCGTCGTCATATCGCCCGCCCCAGGGTCTGTCACCCCAGATTACAATGCACGGCCCGTCCATCACGAGCCAACTTCTGCGAGTGCAGACCAGTCTGTGCTGCTTACAGACCCCCACGATTACTTCCGTCAAAAGCAAAGACAGCGAGATTCGGCGCCACAGCTGGTTCCCCAACACGTGCTCATTGAATGTGGACGACGGAGGGTGAAAGAGGTTAATACCGACGGTGTTAGGGAAGCCTTACGGCTGTTGGACCAGAAGTTTGCACACATGCGATAGGATACTTGTATCAGTATGGACTTTGGCATGGACCTCGTTCTCTTTCTCGTGGAATCGTATCTATTATCACAAGGCTACTACTTAGTGACGAAGATCGGGGGGTCACCAATCGCTAAACAGGAGATGATGAAAGTGGCTTCCACTCGCGCAGGACCTGACGAAGCTTCCGGTTGAAGGATCGTTGCTCCTGCAGGGTCAGCGACTGGCTCCCAGTCGCACCTGGGACCCCCGACTGGCGAAATGCACGCGCCAGCTGCTTGAGAGGTGCATCTTTGAGTTCGCTCGGGAACGGCTTTACTCGAGGCCACAACTCGAGCAAGATCTTTCTGGCTACTGAATACGCCCCAACAGCAAAGTATGCATGGGCGAGAGCGTCGATGGCTGGAACGTCTGGCGGAATGCCAGCAGCAACCATCGTCCGGAAAGCTCTCATGGCCAACCCAGGTTCTCCCTTGCGCGCGTAACCTGACACAAGCACCGTCCACATCACGACATTTGGTTCAAAACCAGCTGCCTTGGAAGAACGCATGACCCGCTCAGCAGCCTGCATGTCTCCCACCCGCGTGAAACCATCCATAAGAGAGGTAAAGTGATAGCGATTTGGATGCATGCCCTTTTCGACCATATGGTGAAATATGGACTTGGCGGTCCCGAGAGTAGGATCGGTGATGCCTTCATGCATGAGCCACATCGCAAAGGTAGCTCGGTCATTCTTGACTCCTTTGCGGGATAGAGCGAGAACGGGAGGCCGAACACACGAGTTACGGTGCGGATGAGGGCGACCACCGCTGGGATCAAAGTCGTCGGAGGTGAGGACGTGGCGATTCCCTGAAAACTCATACATATTCCGCCTTGTCGGCGAAAACCTTGCAGCAGTTGCATCCCATCCAGTACCGTAAACCTTATGCTTCTCTCGGCGCAATGCATTTCGAAGGATGAGATTGAGATGGCGAATGGTCAGACCATGAGGTGTTCGTGAGATGCTCCGCAAGATCTGGACGAGGCGGCTTGTGTCGATGTGTTCCATGCGATCAAGGTAATTGAGAAACACTTGGACGGTGGCTGCATTCGACTGAATACCGTTGGACCGCATGATACGAAGGACGAGTCTTGCGCCACCGAGTCCGCGGATCTCCATTACTCGGGGTAGGACAGCATTCAAGACATGAACGGACAAATCGATGCCCTTTACGTCGATAGGGAATTGGGGTATGCCTTTTACGTGGAGAAGAGCGAGTACATCCCGGGCATCCGCGTCTGACTCGAGCATCGCCGCCAACAAGCCCATGGCCATGTCGTCATGACCGGTGAGACAGTAGGTACGAATCAGAGCAGCTACCAGGCCGGCATCGGGTTTGACACCGATTTCGACCATGCGGTTCACTACCTTGTGGACTCGATGAAAGTGTCGCTGGCCGTTGAGGTAATTGATCAGAATTGTGAATGTGGCCGCGTCCGGGTGGATCACGGGTGCTCCTCTGGATGAGGGGGACATGGCGCCGTCGACCCCTGTGGTAGTACCTTCTGGTCGACATGCAGATCCAGTGTTGGAAGAGAATGGGACAAGCATTCGGTTGATGTGTTCCGCGGCACTGGATTCGTCGCCAACGTCGAGGAAATGTTGGATGATGCTGTTGAGCACTCGAGTGGACGTGCGAGCATCGACGTGAAGCAAGGCGTCGAGGGCGCGTGCGTGGACCTGAGGGTGGGAGCCCAAGGAACGGTATGCGGTAACGATGAGAGCGTGAGTAGATGCATCGACGGGAAAACCAGCATTCTGCATTAATTGGAGATATTTCTTGGCAGAATCCAAGTCCTGATTGCGAAGGTGACCAGAAACAAGAAGGTGAAACGTTCTTCGAGTTGGAAGAACGTTGTGCCGGGCGAATTCTCCGATTATGTGATCCAAGCGACCAAATTGGTGGCACTCTATGAATGCTCTTGTTTTCCAATTGAGTAGACGAGCGGTTGTTTTGCCGCATTGAACTGTTGCGAGGGACACCAAAGGGGGAATCAAAGACCAGTGCCCCTTGAGGGAGAGTTGATGAAGGACAGACTCGAAATGGTTTGGTTTGAAACGACAGCCCAGTGTATGCGCGAGAATCATTACAGCGCGAGCCCGCGACGGCCGGGAGGTGGATGCCAGGAACTGTGCGAGACACCTTGCAGACTCCCTGTGTCGAAAGTAGCGCCGTAATTCGAAGGACGCGTTGATCTGGGCGACGAGGGACGTGACTTGTGCATTGGTCGCACAAGACAGGGCGTCGATGATGTCTATGATGCCGGAAGGGAATTGGCCGCGATAGCCGGGTGGACTGTATGGAAGGGGAGTGGAGGGGAGTGGAGGCCGTGTTTCCGGAGAGGGGACATGGAAAAGGTGGTGTTTTGCGAGGGCGTGTGCACATGACGAATGAAGGGGTACGAGCAGGGCTTGCTTGGCGTGACGGCCAACTGCCCTTAGCATGGGCAGCCAGAACGGGTGAGGCTGTCACGTCCACGGATGAACCTGGAAAGAATGAGACATCGCCGAGCCCGGTGAGTGGTTAAAATACCTGCTCGTCGTCGTCGTAGCGAACCAACACTGAGTCGGGGACAGCCGGTCATTTTCCACGGTGGACTTGGACAGCCGCGATGGTGATGACGGTCGCAAAAACGTTCCGTGCGGTGTACAGTCCCTCGAACATCGGGTACTCGGCCAAGGACCGGTGGGGACTGCTGTTCATTTTGCAGGAATGGCGCCTTCACTGCCCGCTAGAGCGGTGCTTTCACTTCCGTTATTCGGTGAGACGCCACTCTGAGTCATTTTCTCTAATCTCGTTCGTCCGATCCAGCACCCGTTTACGGTCCCTTGCCGTCACAGATCTAAACTTTGCAGCAACCAACTGCAGTGCCTGCGACATGTTTCAACGCCTGGCCCTATCACCGCGACGGTGGCTATTCGTCCTTGACGATGCCCTGCACATATTGGTCACTAACTCCGTATCGGAGCGCTAGGATTCGGCGCTTGCGTCCGCGAACAGCATGCATATAAAGGCACAACACATACCTCGTACCTCCTGTGCCCTCACTTTCCCCTCTCATGCAGTCGTCCCATCTCACCGTCCTCGAGCAGAGTTCCATCCTCTACCCGTCCGCTCCGGCCTTCAGGATCCCTCGATCAGATCCTACCACCGGTCATTGGCTTTCCATATCGTACCAACAGTTCAAGGAGGATGTCGAGCACACCGCACGCTATTACCGTGCCTTGCTCACCTCCGTCGGCATCTCACACAACTCGGTCGTCGGTCTTTGGTCAGTCCCATTCACCCTCCCCTACATCCATCTTCTCACCTCTATCTAGGCTAGGTGGCATGTCATACCAGGATGTTTTACATATATATGGCATCTCCAGAGCCGGATATATCCCTCAGCTCTTCAGCGTACGCCTTCCGAGTCCCGACGTCGTACTCGAACTCCTCCGCAAACAGGATGCCCGTGCTCTCATTTACGCCCCTGAGTTCGCAGACGTGACATCAACCTTTCCTTTGCCAGTTTTTCTCGCAGTCGGAAAGGACGAAATGGTGCCGAGTCTAGAAGAATTGCCCCCACTGTCCCCTATGAGTGGGGATCAGACCGTCTTCGTCTTCCACACTAGCGGGTCTACATCAGGCAGTCCGAAGCTCGTGCCTTGCAGCCAACGATGGTTGAGCACAATGGTGACCAAGGCCAGACTTATCTGTGCTCCTCACGATCCGCAGCGCCAGGACGTCACCACTTGGATGTCAGTCCTGCAGATCATTCGTCTTCGCTCATACTGATCCTCTTCTCACAGGGGCAGCATGTGCCACATCGCCCAAAACTTCAGTGAGTACGAGTCCTACCCATTTCCTCTCATCATTCTGACGTTCTTTTCCAAGTGCTCGTCGGTGCCCTCCAACACGGAAGCTGTACTGTGCAACCGACAAAGATCGCGTTTTCCTCTGAGGAACTGGTCGACATGATTCACCGATGTCATCTTAACCGTCTAAATCTATTTTCCACATTCCTCTCCTCCCATCTTCGTAATGCCCGTTTGCATCCGAAGCTTCTCGGCCAATTGCAGACTCTCGACGAGATCATCTACAGTGGTTTACCACTCCGCCGTGAAGACGAGGAATTCGCTTACCACAATGGGCTCAAGATCAAGGTTTGCTACGCCTTTGGGATACATGGAGAGATCGTACTGAATGTAATGTCGCACAGAATTTGTTCGGAAACACGGAATGTGGCGCTATGCTGCTCTCTGTTGGTGGCAGTGGGCCAGACGCTGCACTGCTTCGTGCTACGCCGAACACATCGTACGGCTTCGTTCCGATCGATGGCACCTCTGGACATCAATCATCCACCCAATTACTGGAACTGGTGATTTTGGCCGACTCTGGGGACTGTCCGGACGTCTCGCTGAGGGGCACGGACGGCCACTTCCACACTGGAGATTTGTTCCAGGAGATGAGCGCAGGATTGTATAGCTTTTGCGGTCGCAACGATGACTGGATAAAGAGCGAGAACAGCCTGCGTTGTGACACCAGGTACGTGATTACAAGTATTTCGATTTGAGGCCATTGATTGACGAAGGTTGTTAGAGCCATCGAAGATAACGTTCGCGCGACGTGCGGTGAATTGATTGAGGATTGCATCGTTGTCGGCACAGGCAGGCCGTCACCAGCACTTTTCATTGAACCCGCGGCCGGGATATCAGATCATAATAGACTGAAGAGGGAGATCATTCGTAAAACTCGGACTTTCCACAGCAGACGGTATCTCCACGAGCGGATCACTTCTCCCGAGTTGATCATCATCGTGGCATCCAAGTCACTTCCTAGGACGGCGACGAAAGGGAATATTAGACGGCGAGCGGTTGAAGAAGCTTACCAGCTGCAATTGGACAGCATCTTCGCTTCTTTGCGATGAAGAACGATCGATCGATTGGGAACTAAATTACTCGTCTAGTTATTTTACACGCTACTTAATCTCTGCGCAGTCGTCGTTAATTACTTACTACTACAGTACTCATAATTCTCGAGGACGTCTAGTCACAAACAGTTCTGAAGACCAAAGACCAATGTGTTTATAGTCATGCACTCAAAATGGGATATCGTGTTACAGTATAGGTTCGATCGGATGGACAAGGATATCGTCGTCTGTGATCTCAAGGCTGAAGCGTACCATGTCCCGAGTCCCCGACGACCTTGTCAAACACTGCACCTGTCCGTTGTCAACGATCCCCTGTCTATGACGTGGGTCGCGGAGCAGAGCAATGTCGAATGGCGAAGCAGCGAATTGGTCGGATGTCGGAGATGACAAGGAGATATGGTGGGCAAGGCGGAACGGAGATGAGGAAGAATGATCGGTATTATTGGATGCCTTGGCGCCAAGGTCCGCGATGCCATCCTCGATGACAGGAAATAGATGCAGATGCTGTTTGTACAACGATGCAGACTGAGACGGTGCGCTGTTGAGGGCCCAGTTCGTCAGGATGGTGAGCGGACGGTGGGAGTGCCGCACGCTTTGGACGGCATCCAAGACGTGGTGGAGCGGTGACAGCGCCATGGGAACGTTCTTGTCCTTTGCTGAGGTACCATCGCGCAACTGCTCGGCAGAAAAACGGTCAGCCCAGTAAAAAGGATTGATCGAGTCTATGGCAAGAACGGCTATTTCTTGGTTTGTCATGTGGGATGAGTGATATGCCGGGAGATTCGCGATCGATGCGGCGAGCTGGACGAGGGTCGTCGGACGAAATAAGTGCAAGCGGGTGAGAGCCCGCCGGACGCATTCCTGCGTGTCGAGCGTGTCGAATGGGTGACGAGATATACGTGAGAGGAGAAGACGGCGGAAACGCTGAATGTCAAAGGCGGCGTCTGTGTCGTAAACGACCACGGCGATCTCTGCATGCGGTGGAGAGACGGGGACGAGAAAGGACAAGAGGATATGGTAGAGCAGATGAGTCTTGCCTGACGACGCTGGGCCTTGGATCTCGATCACGTCGCCGCGATGGAGCGCAGGGAGGACGGGTATCGGGGTGAGCGGGGACGCTGTAGACGAGATTCGTCAGATCGGGTTCACCACCGAACTGGGCGCGTACTGTGCTGTTTGAGTGATGCGATGAGCTGTGGACAACGGTGAGCTCGACGACGAGGAGCGAAACGGAGGGACGTGCGGTTTCAAGGGATTCGACGTGGACGTCCATGACATGTCTCGGGTAAACATACACTCTCCATATACCCTACATGTCCCGCGCTACTCCCCCGCCCTCCCGCAGGTCGTCCAACGGCAACCCCACCTCGCCACCGCCGACGACCACGACAAGATCAGCAACCTCCGCACGTCCTACACGCGCCCCCGCCCCCGCCGCCGTCTCCCGCCGCACTTCCATAAAGGGCACCACATCCAGCTCGCTCGGCTCAACCCCCGAGTCGCGCGAGGTCCTCTCTGCATCCCTCAGGCATGAGACAGAACAAAAAGAGCAGGTATGTGCTTGCATTGATACGTCTTCCCCGTCCTTACCTCCCGCCCCTCCAGCTCCTGGTCCAGCTGCAAGACAAAGACCAGACAGTCGCCTCCCTCACCAGCGAAAACGACAACTTGATCTCCTCCTTGTCTGTAGCCGAAGCAAGGCTCAATGACCTCTATGCTGATCAGGCCCGCATGGAGGAAGAAATGGCTGCTCGCATCGAAGTCGCCGAGAAACTAAGAGCCCAAGTGCGCGAACTGGAGAAGGAGAAAAGAGATGTCCAAAGACGCTACAATGAACAGGTACACCATCACCTTCTCGCTCGATAGATAGCTCATTCAATCATTACGTCCCCCAGACATCAACCTTCGAAGCCGAGCGTCAAGCCTTCTATGACAACGAGCAGCATCTCAAGTCCCGCATTCAGTCTCTCACCCAGGCCCGCAAGCAGGCGGACCAAATTCGTCCTCCTGAATCCGAGCCCGAGTGCGCTCCAGAGCAACCTCATTCCCCAACCGAGCCGCCCGCAGTAGCCCCACCCCCTGTGCAACCCTTTGACGACCCAGACAGCGAACCAGCTGAGATGACGGCTCTTCGTCTCGAGCTGTCCACACTTTCCACTTCGTATTCGTCGCTGCAGAGCACCCTCATACTTTTGCAGACACAACTTGTCGACTTGAAGAGGGTGAATAACCAGTTGCAGGAGGACAACGAAAGCTACATGATTTTGCTTAGAGAAAAGACACTCAGCGGACAATTCGACCTCATGAAACAAGTAGGTGGTGCTCCCAGTTCGATGTCAGGCGTGGAAGAAGACGTGGACGACATGACCGACGACAACGACATGAGCTCCTTGAGGAGCAACGCCAAAAGCACCCTGGATAGAGTGGAAGAAGAGGAAGGAGAAGATATGCTCGATCACTCGCCTGATCGCCATCCTTCTGACTCACCGCGTCGCCACCACGGACGACATGCTCGGCGATCTGTGACCCGTTCTCCTACCCGTCCCCCCAGAGGCGAATCCCTAGCCGACCTCCCCATCACAGGACCTGGCCTCGACCTTGCGGCAGAATTAGGTCGTGCGGAGAACAGAGATAACCTTTTGGAAGAGTCGATCGATGATCGCGCCGTTCTCAACGCCAGGGGCCGAAGGAAAAAGAGCTCCACGGACGCGAAGAAGGTTGCCACCTCGGAATCGCACGACCAGCTTTCGTCCACAAATGATATAGAGGCGCTGCGCGTGGAAGTCAAATCATTGAGGGATGCAAACAAAGCACTGTCTCTGTACGCATCAAAGATCATCGACCGGATCATTGCAGAAGAAGGTTTCGAGCACGTCCTTGCTGTGGACTACGAGAAGCAGCCAAAGACGACCCCCGTGACGCGTGATCTCGGAGCGGCGACCACGTCTACCAAGCAACCGCAATCGGCGATTTTCGGACGCGTACTTTCTAACCCTACACCTACCACACCTACCGAACCACCTGCGACTGCAACGCCGCCTCTCGACTCTTCCAATACAATGAATACCAAAACACAGCGTCGTTCAATGTCCTTTGATTGGAAGAGCTTCAACGTGTTCGGCGGAACCGAGAAGAAGACGGACAGTCTACGCCCCCTGACACTAAAGCCTGGCGTCGCATCCGTCACGGGTGCTCGCAAACTAGAAACATTCGAAGACGAAGAAGATAAACGAGAACGAGAGCGCCTCCACGCGACCATGAAACTGATGGGTATCGACATGCCTGCATACTCACCCGCCAGTTCAGTGGGCTCTCCTGCTGCCGTTCCACTACAAAAAAGTTATTCTTCTCCTGCCAGTCCGCCTGCGCCAGAGACCGCTGGGCCAGGTCACCGCTTCTCTATCTTCCGATCGCGTTCGACCACGGGTTCGGAGACTCCCTCGGCGAACTCGGGAATCTCCGGTTATGGACTTGGAATATCTGGACATGGCACAGAACTCACAAAGCAAGCATTGGAACAAGTGGAAGCTGAGAATACTATTACCACGTTGGATGCCCATGAACGTCACCTTAGCGACGAAATCGCCAGAGGGGGCTCAGGTGGTTTCACAGAGCTTGCACCTAGGAAAAGTCTGGGAGAGGAATGGAGGAGCAAGAGGAGCAAGAGGAGTGCCGGTGGGAGTGGCAGTACTGTTTGGAGCGCGGGGATGAGCAAGGCCGGGGACGAACCAGAGGCATAGGTGGACCCGTCATTCCCCCCCCCCCCCCCCAAGGTAATGGATGATGTTGTACTTATGCAAACATGGATTTTTTGTACGATACGATACATATGATACCCAGATGCTGTGACATCCCATGTAACCGCTCGTTAATATGTTTCCGGTTAATAGGTCTGCTTTGTGATTCTCCCCCAGCGTACAGACGCAGAGCCGAGATATTATTTATTGTATGCAAACAGTACCGTGACGTTTTTCCAACGTGTTTTGCGCGTGCGTACGGATGGTCTGGAAAGGGTTGGCAGCATATTGGGAATCTGTTAGGATAAGTGGATGTCGGAGCCTTTCCATCTCTCTAGTAGGGGAATTGAATTTAAGTAGGACGATGCATCACCGTCGAAGACGCACAAAGCACGTTTCCTCTGAGCCTTGGAAAGAGTACTACCTTTACCCTCTCCTATAATCCCAGGCCCAGGCCTTGCTTTCACTTGCGGTCGTTGCTGTAGAGTAACAGCGTCTGGCTGAGCCTCTGCTGGTGGCGATATCTTTCCCTGTTCCAATGCGGATATGACCGCTTCGATGGAGCCAAGGCCACCACCCAATTGTTCGCGCTGCTTCCTATTGAAGCGACGCTTTTGTGTCTTGGAATAAGGAGCGCTAGATGTCTTGATGCCTGGAGACAGATCAAAAGCAGCTCGTCAGATCGTGTCAGGTTTCATACGTACGATCGATAAAGGCCTCGTGCTTCAGTCGTTGCTTCCCCTTCTTGCGCACGATGGCAGGGACTGCGCTCAACGACTCGAGAATGTCGTTTCCCTGGCGCGTCACGAAGCGTGCACCAGCATTGAGATGGACATGTAGGTGTAGCGGCGGGAGGATGTACTCACCGATACCTCTGCACTATGAGAAGCAGCACAGATTTCCACTGCTTCCACTGCTTCTTCTTGGACTGCAAACTGACGTTTGGACAGTTTTGCAGAGGGCTGGTGGGCTCCTATACGGGCCCTGCGTTCCCTAGGCTAGAACAAACATAAGTGTCCGAGCGAGTCATGAGGTGATGATTGTACCATGGTTTTGCGGAATTGTTGAAAAGGCTCCGAATTTAGTCTGCAGATGCTTGCAACTAAGATTGATATCAGCCCGTAATAAATTGATCTCAAGAAAAAAGGTCTCTGTGTTGGCACGTATCGAAATTGTGGTATATTATCACAAGAACTAGGCGTCGAACGCATCTGGCTGTGACTCTCCCAACAGAACAGCTTCATCCAGACGGTGTTGAGATCGTTGTTCTATTCCCTCGCCAACTAGACTCTGAGCTAGCAACCCATCACCCTCTTTCGACTTTGAATTCTCTACCCCAACCACGACGAATGCGCCGGTGACAAGCACGGCACCTACCAATACTTGGAAAGTAGCAGGCTTGCCGAGGAAATAGTCCCCAATCACTGCCAAGGGTATAGTGAGGCTAAGACCGACGGTAACGACAAGTGGTGTAGTCTTGAGCATCGCAATGACATACATGTAGTCACTCAACAGCGTGATCAACATCTATCGACCACATTCCCCACGAATGCATCAGTAAGTGTAAAATCGGAAGCGTAACGTCGAAATGCTTACGTTGACGAGAATGCCCATGACAGCTTCCTTAGTACTAGGCCACTCCAAAGTCTCCACTCCAAACCAGTGCAAAAGAAGTGCCACTGGCCAGAGTAGCGAAACATTGAAAACGCCGACATAACCGAAGAAAAGCTGCATATCTATCCGTGACTCCTCCTTGATTTGCACCTTCAAGAATATCATATATAAAGCATAAAACAAAGCTGAAAGCAAGGCAAGAATGTCTCCCGAGATCGCAACGAGATTGGTGGACTGGGCATTGAGAGTAGGCGCTGGACTAGCTGATGAATCGGATAATGAGACAAGGACAACACCTCCGAAACTTGTTCGAGTGAGTTTTTGAGCTGGACTTGGAGTATGCATCCACATGCCTTGTCAAAACTGCGGCAACCTTTATCATGGTCAATGTCTCTACGCGAAATATGCGGCCAACTGCCAAGGTAAAAATGCCTGCATGCCTGTTAAACGCTGCCAGACTAGCACAATGAAACCTTTACCGCTCATGCCCGATAAGATGGTTGCACTCGCCACGCTCGTGTATGCAAGTGCGACATTCAGCGTCCAGTTAGCGACGAACCAAAGGAAACAGAAATAGACAGCAAGTTTTGCTGTCCCCTCTGGCGTGAATCGATCCTGAACCTCGTGCAACGAGCGAGAGGCCTGTCAATGCTCAAATGGGCAGATCACGCACTAATCAAAGTAGACGCACCAGAGAGTCATGTTCGCCAGGAAGATCTTGGGATAAAGGCTGGTAGCTGATGACCCGTCAAGAACGTGTGGTATGACGGACGATGCCGAATGCTCACTTGGTATTCCTCCGCCGAGATAAAGTGCCTCCAAACGATTTGCGCAAACAAGAGGGTAATAGATACAGGGTGAAGGCAGCCGTGCTCAGATACGTTATCCTGTCGTTCTGTCAACGCCCACTAGCGTTCGGGGGAAACCAGAGCGCACATAAAGGGCTTCTTGTATCCACCAGTAACCATATACTGGAGAGCCGTCAGTGGTGCCCAGCCGGTCAGCTGGGGGGTCTACCTGAGTCACGAAATTGGATGAGGTCCAAAGGAACACGACGACAAGGAGAAGACATATGCCAATCGCGTAGTCGCTGGTTGTCAACTTTGAAGGTAACGATGCTGACCTGCGTTGTTCATCGTCTCCGGGTACCGTGCTCATCTGGCGGACGTTGGATGTATGCTAGTAGGCTGCGCGTGCGAAAGTGCGGTATTCGGTTCAGTTACAACTACAGAAGCGTGTACAAGTAATACAGTTGTCTAGTCATCCCCGCCTTCCGAGTCTAGTACCTGCATGATACTTGACCTTTTCGAATATTCTGAACAGACTGATGACGAGGTTGGTGCAGTACATGATAAGACCAACCATGACGAGACAGATCAACGCGAGCTGACTGTCACAGATGGTATCTCCAATTTTTTCTATGCCTGGTGATTCCAGCGGTGGTCGACTCAACTGACTGTACCAAGAGATGCTGCTGGCAGGTGCGCATGGTATGGGAGAGGTAAAGTAGTTATCAAAGCAGAGCGACAAGGCTGCGGACCAGGCGCAGATGAAGCATACTTCCAGTAAGGTATGGGCAAGCTTCCCAGAAGTACGCCATAGTCCCAGAGGTCGACTGAAATATTCTACCTAAGGGACTGTAAGAGACGAAGACGGGAGCGTGCTGAAGATGTCTCACATAGATGGCAACCATGACATGAACAAGGGTCAATGGCGCAAAGATGATCACAAGCGTTCTATAAAGCAGTCGAGTAAGATTCAGATGAAGCACGGTTTTCCAAACAGTCACTCACGGTGAGCTTCCGACCGCCCCCATCACGTTAAACTCTGTTTCCCATTGTCTGATACGGATCGCTACGGCCAAAGCAGAGGTTGTGAACGTGATGTTGATGAACCTGAAAAGCTACGGGGCTGTCATCTCAAGGTCAAAACCAGAAAAGAGAAGATCAAAGCGCACCAGAGGAACATATATATTGGACAGAATGAAAGTCCTGAAGCGATTCTTCCTCGATCGAGCCAGTGTGGATTTTTCACCAGACTCGGTGTCCTGCCTGTCCGCCATATGAGCATACTGGACCCGGTTCTCGTCCTGTAATTCATATCCGCCTCTCCGAGAGGAGTCCCGTCCCAACGTCTTGTTCCTAGCGGGGCCGAAAGGAGCTGGAGAAGGGATGGTCGAACGAAGTGCGGGTGATTCGTCGGATCGTCTCTCACGTAAACTGGCGAGGTACTGTGATTGTCGCTCATCTGTCGGTGGCTGGTCGCGCTCTATCATGTCGATTCCCCGCCAATCGTGTTTTACGGATCCTTGGCGGGGACGCACAAAAGTCCACCATCGTGAACGGTTATCGCGCTGGCGAGCGAGTCCGTCGAGAGAAGACCTCGAACTTGATGCCAAGTCTGATGGCCGGGTGGTGGCGACACTTCTGTGACCGAGCCTGTCAATCTCATCAGACTGGTCAGTGGGGGACGGTGGCTCGTCCTGAGCCCAAGCTGCGAGAATGAGTACGAGACGCAAGGTGATCGATTTTTGGTACGCACGGGGTTCTGTCACGACGGCTCTGGCGTTGGAGGGTGTGGTGAATACATGAGCGCGAACGCTGTGAGAATGAGCGACGTTGGAGGAAGACAAGGACGGAGGCTGGCTGATAGTCGGCATGGTAGTACATAGTACAACCGGCTAAGAGCGTCTCCTTTGCTTTCCGACCCCGACAAAGAACTCATGGAGGAAGGCCTCCCGACAGTCGCTGTCACCGGTGTCGCGTCCAGATTCGTGTCTCAGACCGATATCGAGACAGCCCGGGCCCGGAGAGAAGAACAATGGAAGGCTGCGTACGCTAGGTCCGTCTGCACCATCCACACCACGCTGGCTCGTGTTCGTTCATCTGTTTTCAGACTAGGACAAGTGCCTCCTCCTCAACCCACTGAGGATGCCTTTGATGGCCGAAGCTTAGCTGAGGTGAGTTGCCTTCCCTCATGGCCCACCGTCGTGCTGACTCTGAACACCACAGAAACTGGCTGCGAACAGGGTAAGATCCTCGCCAACACACAATGGTGGCTGATGGATACCTGGCAGGCAGCCAAGCAAGAAGAATGGGAAGAGAAGACAAAGCTAGGTAATCTTGTTATAGTCCCGCCTGACCTGCTCTGATGCCCTCGTGCAGCCAACCAGTTCCGGGCGTTGGAAGAGGACGAAATCATGTTCCTCGATTCAATACGAGAGAAGCAGGCCGAGGAAGAACGGCTACGCAAGCTTCAGGATGGGGAAGAAGTCTCGGATTTTAGAAAGTAAAGATCTTGCAAGTCATGATTGCGTTTTCACGTCAACTCTCCTCACAGGGCTGTTGCTGCAAGAGAGAGTGCCATCAACAACCCACCTCCGGTAGTCTCAAAACCTCCCGCCCCTTCTAAACCCGGCGGTGACGACCAGACCAAAGTGACCATGCCCCCTCCCAAGAAGGAAGTATCCGTCAAGCAAGCGCTCAAGGGCGTTATAGTGAAGAGGAAGTCTAAGGCCACCGGTCCCGGTCAACCACCACTGGCACCATCAACCTCTGCCGCCAAGGATAGTGGTGATGCACCTCCAGAGGCAAAGCGTCGGAAATTCACCAGCGTCTAGATTGTAACTCTGTATTGTATTCATATCGACACACAGCAGCACTGTAGCCTTGCATACGTCAATGTTCGATGACGATCGCAGACAGCGGTAATGGTAAAACTAATTCATGTGTCACCGGTCACCCCTTGCGTGTAACCGGTGTTGGTGTCCATCGCATGTAGTTTAGATCCTTCTCCTTGGAGTTCCCATTGCCTCCCCAACCAGCCATCCTTCCCATAGCTTCAGCCCGACGTGCCGCAGCCGTGCCCAACGTGGTCCTATCCAACAATCGCTTCGCAGCAGGTGTGAGGTTGCCTGGTGCGTCCGCTCTTCGTGGGGTTTGACTAGGCGGTGCCATTGAGCCCCTTGCAGGTGTACGAGAAGGGGTACGCCCAAGCAGGGGGGTTGAACCGTTGAGCAGACCAGCCTTGGCGCGAAGACTCTTTGCTGCGCTTGCCGAGAGCTTGTGGGATAATGCTTCACGGCTCGATGGTGCCGAGATTTGGAATGTAGTTGATGGCGGAATTTCTTCTGACACATCGTCAGATTGTGATATAATTCGAGGTGTAGCATTCAAAGTCCCCCATGTCATGAGTTGCTTGACTGCTTTTGGACCCATCTGTTCCGCAGTGGGCGAGGGAACATTAGGGACAAGCGAAAATGTTGGTGACTTTGGGCGATCTGGGATGACTGAGTTGAGAGATAAGAGCGTCGCGTGAACAGACTCACAGGGTGTCCCCTCGATAGCAGCATCTATCCGACTCTGAGTCGGACTTGGAGGAACAGAGAGGCCCTGCGATTTACTTGCAGTGTCTTGTTCAGGTAGCCGTGTATTGCTATGTTTGACCACTCCCGGCGCTGCGTCACCTTTGACGGAGACGACGGACGTCGACGGATCATAGGGGGATACATCGGCGTCGGGCGGGAACATGAGTGAATTTCGGGTCTATGGGAGATGTCTTGGGAGATGAAAGTAGGGATTACAGAACACTTGCCTTGAACTTCCAAGCATCTACTCCAGCGGGTCGGGTGTCCCTCGTTGGGGCCATCACATCTACCGCTTTCTCGGACGTGTCTTTCTCAACGACAGTCAATTCCATTCCCTTGGAGCCGTTCTCGCTGCGGGTGACTGTATCGGAGTGTGTCGGGCGTTCTTCACCTGCCGTGATCAGCCCGGCGACCGTCGGTGCTTCGATCACGAATTTCTCGCGTACTCCGGGACCGGCAGGCTGCTCTATCAACATTCTCTCTCTCGCTTCCAACATCTTGGCCCTTTGCTCTTCCACCCTGCTCTGTGCTTCCCAAGCCCAAGCCCATCTCTCCCGCCGTTGTCTGTTTTCCTCGTGCATGATCTGCGTGAAACTCGCATTGTCCTCTGAGGTATAGTGCGCCTGGAAAGAGTCCAGGCTCATGTCTGTGTCGTACCGTTGTCGCTTTGCTGTTGGTTCTCTAGCATCGCGAGGGGTGCGGAACGGTGTGTCAAAGGGTCCAGTACCATAGGGTGTCTCGGAAGAAAACTTTGAATCTCTTCTGGAAGGATAGGCGGGTGTTGCGTCGAGCTCTTGTAGACGCCGTACAGAGGCATGTATGAGGCTGGGGTCGTTTGAGCGGAGCGCATCGAGGTAGTTGTTGGTGGCATCGATATGGACGAGAGAGGGAAAGAAATCGCGAGCGATGATATGAGAGAGCACAGCGGTGTATTCGTCTTCCTCGAGGATGTTTTGTCGGTTCAAGGACCTCTTTGCAGGTGTTGAAGACGGCTCGGTGGACATGATGGCTTGTTGTGGGACAGACTCATCGCCACCTAGTAGTACTCTATTTTGAACGACCACCATCGTATCCCTGCGAGGACGGAGACACAGAAGGCACAACGGTCTGACAGCGTCACGACGGAACAGGGGATAACTTGGAGAAGCGGCGAACAGCGTTATTGTCTGCACCCGGCCGTCAGATGACGATCCAGCTTTGATACAGGGCGTTCACCATCCGACAATGCCGGTCAGCCAGATTCAATGGGATCGCGGTTGTTGCAGCGGTGCAGCCAAACCCTCCAAGCCGGGCCACGACTCTGTAATTTCGCTGACGCACATGCTAAGGTGGGCACCATTGGTCTGTAGCCTACGGCCGGACACGACGACCTTCAAGTTTCTCTGCGTCCTTATCGGGGAAAGGACTCAGCCTTTGGCCTGTTAGCCGGTTCGTCGAGCATCACCGGTCACCCCTGGATACGGTCGAGTTTCTCTGCACCGGGCTGCCTGCAATTGGTTTTGCCACTCGAAAGGTGTCTCAGTTCACGGTGTAGCTCAGCTCAGTACGACTTAGCGGGAAGGACACGGCAGAGTCCTCCATGAAGCAGTGTCTATCATGTAGTAAGCAGACCTCCGACTCGCCACGGGCCAAGGTGGGGACCTGAGGTTGTCTGCACTCGTGAGTGATTCTACAACAACTACAACGGGCCTCTGTGATGCATCGAGCTCACCACATCATCGTCAATGCTTAGGGCCGTCAAGTCCCACTGAACTGCCAATGGACACGCCTACCAACTTGAAGTGCTTGCGACATGTTTCAATACTGGCGCTCTCATAGTCACCGCGGCCAATTTCCCTTGACCATGGCCTGACAACTTCCTTCGATCATGCTGGCGTGTAAATACCTCCGTATCGAGCTCGAGATTTAGGTACGTTGACACCACGGATATAAATGCACCATACCTCGTACCTCCTTTACCCTCACTTTCCCCCTCTCATGCAGTCGTCCCATCTCACCATCCTCGAGCAGAGTTTCACCCTCTACCCGTCCGCTCCGGCCTTCAGGATCCCTCGATCAGATCCTACCACCGGTCATTGGCTTTCCATATCGTACCAACAGTTCAAGGAGGATGTCGAGCACACCGCACGCTATTACCGTGCCTTGCTCACCTCCGTCGGCATCTCACACAACTCGGTCGTCGGTCTTTGGTCAGTCCCATTCACCCTCCCCTACATTCATCTTCTCACCTCTATCTAGGCTAGGTGGCATGTCATACCAGGATGTTTTACATATATATGGCATCTCCAGAGCCGGATATATCCCTCAGCTCTTCAGCGTACGCCTTCCGAGTCCCGACGTCGTACTCGAACTCCTCCGTAAACAGGATGCCCATGCTCTGATTTACGCCCCTGAGTTCGCAGACGTGACATCAACCTTTCCTTTGCCAGTTTTTCTCGCAGTCGGAAAGGACGAAATGGTGCCGAGTCTAGAAGAATTGCCCCCACTGTCCCCTATGAGTGGGGATCAGACCGTCTTCGTCTTCCACACTAGTGGGTCTACATCAGGCAGTCCGAAGCTCGTGCCTTGCAGCCAACGATGGTTGAGCACAATGGTGACCAAGGCCAGACTTGTCTGTGCTCCTCACGATCCGCAGCGCCAGGACGTCACCACTTGGATGTCAGTCCTGCAGATCATTCGTCTTCGCTCATACTGATCCTCTTCTCACAGGGGCAGCATGTGCCACATCGCCCAAAACTTCAGTGAGTACGAGTTTTACCCATTTCCTCTCATCATTCTGACGTTCTTTTCCAAGTGCTCGTCGGTGCCCTCCAACACGGAAGCTGTACTGTGCAACCGACAAAGATCGCGTTTTCCTCTGAGGAACTGGTCGACATGATTCACCGATGTCATCTTAGCCGTTTAAATCAATTTTCCACATTCCTCTCCTCCCATCTTCGTAATGCCCGTTTGCATCCAAAGCTTCTTGGCCAATTGCAGACTCTCGACGAGATCATCTACAGTGGTTTACCACTCCGCCGTGAAGACGAGGAATTCGCTTACCACAATGGGCTCAAGATCAAGGTTTGCTACGCCTTTGGGATACATGGAGAGATCGTACTGAATGTAATGTCGCACAGAATCTGTTCGGAAACACGGAATGTGGCGCTATGCTGCTCTCTGTTGGTGGCAGTGGGCCAGACGCTGCACTGCTTCGTGCTACGCCGAACACATCGTACGGCTTCGTTCCGATTGATGGCGCCTCTGGACATCAATCATCCACCCAATTACTGGAACTGGTGATTTTGGCCGACTCTGGGGACTGTCCGGACGTCTCGCTGAGGGGCACGGACGGCCACTTCCATACTGGAGATTTGTTCCAGGAGATGGGCGCAGGGTTGTATAGCTTTTGCGGTCGCAACGATGACTGGATAAAGAGCGAGAACAGCCTGCGTTGTGACACCAGGTACGTGATTACAAGTATTTCGATTTGAGGCCATTGATTGACGAAGGTTGTTAGAGCCATCGAGGATAACGTTCGCGCGACGTGCGGTGAATTGATTGAGGATTGCATCGTTGTCGGCACAGGCAGGCCGTCACCAGCACTTTTCGTCGAACCCGCGGCCGGGATATCAGATCACAATAGACTGAAGAGGGAGATCATTCGTAAAACTCGGACTTTCCACAGCAGACGGTATCTCCACGAGCGGATCACTTCTCCCGAGTTGATCATCATCGTGGCATCCAAGTCACTTCCTAGGACGGCGACGAAAGGGAATATTAGACGGCGAGCGGTTGAAGAAGCCTACCAGCTGCAATTGGACAGCATTTTCGCTTCTTCGTGATGAACGGACGATCGATAGAGACATTTCGCTGCAATGGTCCAAGAATCCACTGTATTTTGTAATCTCTTTGTTTCGGGGAATATCCTAGATTTTGCATCTCTGGCTCGCGTCGAGCGTACAGGCAGTGTCACATTGACTACTAGTTACCAAGTTACCAAGGCGTGGTCCAGTGGTCCTGCATGTACCGTAGAACGACTTGGAATCGCTGGCTCGAATGCACTGTGACACGAGACATACCACATAGTACTTATTATGTTACAAAATAACTGAGCTATTGCAGAATACCATAGTCTTGCCGGAAACAATGAAGAAGAAAGCAACTAGGCACAAAAAATTGGTAATGGACAATTCCGTTTACCAGTGCTAACATCGATCATAATCAGTCGTGGAAGGCATAACAATGGGGTACTTGGGTGCAGAGAAGCGCGACTATCCGGAAAAGTTAGCAAAGATCGCATTGAAATAGGCCCTCGAGACCACATGCAATGACAAAGAGAAACCAGCGTGGTATCGACTGCAATACGATTATGCTGCTCGCGGGAGCAATGTAAGTAGTGAACGTAGCGAAACCGAATAAGATAGAAATGATTCATGACTCGCATACTCGGGTTTTAGCGTCCAAGGCTAAACGTTGTACTCCCTGACCGTCCCCTATTATTCTTGTCGGTCGATTCTAAAAATCCACTGCTATCTTCAATAGGAGGGTCCAGGCCAACGCTTCGACGTCCACTTGTTATGCCTGCTGGCCGACCGATCCTGCTTTGTGTCAATATCGATGGAGAAGCCGTGGACGAAGGTATTCTTGAAGAAGCGCGGTTTGTCACATTTGCATTCGGAGGTGAAAACTGGGGAACAGCTTTGATGGTATGACGATCCATCTTGCTGTTGTACGATGCAGGGCGTTCACGGGCACGAGTTTCGCTTTCAGACGATGTCGGAGAACCAGCACTACTGGATCCAAGTGAACCACGTTTTGGCTGGTATTTGGAAACTACACTCGGTCCAGTCAAACGCTTCAAACCGATCCCAGGGGTGATTCCACTGGCATACATACTGGACGTGGGTACCGGTAGGAACGTGGGTGTGGCAGGGCGAGAAGATGGCGTCGGGATTGTGCTAATGGTGGCCGTAGTGCTTTGGCTATCACCAGAGAGGCGAGATTGTGGTCTGCGACTGCTCATCATGCTTTGAGGAAGGGTACTTGGTCTAGAAAAAGTAGGGGAGGACGCTGACGTAGGAATTCCACTACGGAAGGAGCCTGGGACGGAGGGGCTAGACACCCGTCTCCGTTCCTTCTCTGTGTCCTTTGCAGGGGATGGAGTGTCATCCATGATAAGAACCCACCCTGACGCATTGGGGTCAGGGGTTGTTGCACCGCTCTTCGGTGGCGAGACGTCTGCACTATGGCGTTGGAAGTTTGGTCTGGCAAGTTTACCATCAATGGTGGCCGTTCGTTGAGCACTGGCCCTGGATACGATTGAGGGAGTCGTACTGCTCGACGGTGTAATTGTGGATATTGTCAAGGAATTTGTACCTTGCCTGCCTGCATTGCTACCCATGCGTAGCCGAGGAACACGGGTGTGAATCTTCTGCTCTAGATTCTTCACACGTGCACGCATCTCAGATACCATTTGGACCCCTCTGCTCTTTGATGCGGCAATGGGGATGGCGGAAGTTGTGGTCGAAGTGGACGTGGCAAAATCGGTCCGAGGTAGGGGTGTCCGTGGAGTTAGGTTACGTGATGCAGAGAACGTGGGCAAGGTGCTGGAGCGAGTTACAGCGACAGGAGGTGTGGAAGTGGAGACAGGGAATTTGTTTGACTGGAAGCCGGCTCGCTGGAGTAGGGTAGAGTGGCCGGAAGTCGAACTGAAAGAAGCGGATGGAGGACGGAAAGGTGTGGACACCATCGACTTGTCGAGTGAGAGCTCGGACAGATTGAAGTCGGGTGGCGGAGGGGTATTCAGGAGACTTTCCTCGGTTGATGGAGGGGATGAGAGTGGGAAAGAGGATGAGAGCGCTGAGGAAGAGGATGGTTCTGAATGGGTGCTTGGGGGGTTGGAGCGAGCAGCTGAGAGTTGATCCTTGAGGATGGACATTTCGACTCCGGCATCTTTACCAAGCGTGAGCGACTGGTGTAGGGAAAGCCTAGCAGACGCACCACGTAGCTCATCCTTTAACCGTTGGCATTCCTCTTCTAGACTAGCCTTGTCGAGGAGCTCGTGCTCGAGAAGGATTTTCTCTTCAAGTACACGGGAATATTTGGCTTCGACATCGGCTAAAGTGGAGGTGACTGCGCGCTCGTTCCGTTCGAGGTCGTCGTTGCCCATTTCGAGGTCACGGAGTTGGACCTTGAGTTTCTGGGACTCTTGCCTCATTGTATCCAATTCGCGCTGCAACGAGGTAGTTGTTGTGTTGTGGGTGGTCTGAAGGGACATGAACTTGGACTGGGGTGTAGCAGTTCGGGGTGAGTTGTTAGGTAGTAAGAGGGTAGACAAACCTTCCATTCGTCCCTCTCTGACTCGATGCGAGAGACCTTGACCTTGAGATCTTGCTGTGTTTTCTCGTAGCGTTCGATTTCCTTGATGAGTTCCTCCTCGAGTTCCTTGCTGGAGGTGTGAAATTCGTCAAGCTCGGCTCGAGTTTCCGCAAGCATATCTGCCGCCTCAGAGTACTTCGCCCTCCAATCTGTTGAGGAAGAATAGCTCATGGAAGGGTGAATTGGAGAAGTGGTGGCAAGAGAGTGAGTGACACACTTGATGTGGTTGTCGTCAAGGGTGGACATTGTTGTATCTCTGCGTAGAGCATCTACCGCGGACAGGACTGCGGTCATAGACCTTGTGGACTAGAATACAGACTAGAAAACAAGTACGGGTGGGAGAAGGCCAAGGTGATGGTCAACGTTGCAATGTAACTCGAACCACGATCCCTGAGTGATTATGTAACAACGATTTACAGATTCTCTGGTTTTGCACATTTGCGCTTTTCTACCCTCCCCGTTATCGGACACCGCATCTCCTGCCACGACACCGGCTCCATCGTTGCACCTGTGCAGGCGCGTGAGCAGCTGCGGGCGTGGCGGAGGAATATACGCACCGGCCTCGCTGGTGGCAAAGATGACACCAAGGTCGTTGCGTGCGGTAGTGATGTAGTAGCTGCGCGCGTCTCCGAGAGAGATCTGCATTCGGTGTAGTCAGACGAGGGGCAGAGTGTAAGTGTGCGACTGACGACGAGACCCTTGACGACATCGCCGCCCCGAAAGCAGTCGATGGTTTTGACCTTGTCTTTTTCGGTCGCCCTGATGTCCTGGGTGCGAATCACGCCCATGAACTCTTCGCCGGGTGGAAGGGGGATGCCATCGACGACGGATATGGCGACGACAGCGTGGAGAGGCGAGAGGCGCGTGACGGTGCCGAGGATGAGTGAATTGGGAGCGGGTGGGTGTGGTCGTTGGCGGTGTATGGCGACCGTCTCGTTCGGGCCGTCTGTGAGAGTGCCTGCGAGGCTGGCGCGCAGCTGGCCGTGCTTGAGATACACGCCTGGTCCGTGTCCTGCGCGCGCTGGCACTGGCACTGGCTGTCCTGGGAGGAGGAACGTCATAAATATTTATATATCAAGTAAATAAATAAATAATATCACCTCGGATGGTCACGGAATTTACGGCCATTTACATTTTTGTTTTCTCCCTCGACGTCGTCTGCAACCATGTCCCCCTCCCTCGCCCGCTTCCTCGCACGTCGTACGTCCTCCTTCTCCCCCGCCGTGTCGTCCGCTCATCCCCTCCAACAGGCATACACACCTCCGCCCGCAGACATGCTCTCTCCAGGTTCGCAATGCCTGCCATGAGTCCCACAATGACCGAGGGTGGTATTGCTTCCTGGAAAAAGAGCGAGGGCGAGACCTTCTCCGTCGGCGACGTTCTTCTCGAGATCGTACGCGTCTTCCGTCCCCTCCCGCACGCGTCCCTTCTCACACCCTTCTCAGGAGACTGACAAGGCATCCATTGACGTCGAAGCTCAGGACGATGGTATCCTTGCTAAAATCATCGTAGGCCGTCACCACTCACCACCCCCCGTGTCCACTATTCATCCCCCCTTCAGGCTCCGGGTGGCTCCAAGAATGTTGCTGTCGGCACCCCAATAGCCATCCTCGCGGAGGAAGGTGACGATCTCTCCGCCGCCGCCCAAATGGCCGCCGAGGCTGCCTCTTCTCCCCCTCCACTGGCCCAGCAGCAGCCTCCCGAGCCTGCACCTCCCGCACAGTCGCCGCCGCCTCCACCTTTGGCCCCCCAGTCCCAGGATACCAAGCCCGCCATTCCAACTGGTGACCGAATATTTGCTTCCCCAATTGCCAAGAAGATTGCGCTCGAGAAGGGCATCCCACTGGCAAAGATCAAGGGTACGGGTCCCGATGGCCGCATTATCCGTGACGACGTCGAACGGTACCAGCACCCCGCGCCAACCCCTTCCGCTCTGCCCGACGCTACCCCAGCTTCGTCAGACTACATAGACACACCGGTCTCCAATATGCGCAAGGTTATTGGCATGCGGCTAACGCAGTCCAAGCAAGAGCTCCCTCATTACTACTTGACGGTCGAGATCAACATGGACAAGGTGCTGAAACTTCGCCAAGTGTTCAACAAGACATTGGGTGACAAGGACAACGCTGCGAAACTTAGCGTCAATGACTTCATTCTGAAAGCCGTTGCCTGTGCCCTCAAGGATGTTCCCGAAGCCAACTCTGCATGGTTGGGTGACGTCATTAGGCAGTATGTATCAACATTTGGCATTTTCTGCCCGACTTACCTCCCGTAGATACAAGAATGCAGATATCTCAGTCGCTGTCGCAACTCCTACTGGTTTAATCACGCCCATCGTCAAGGACGTTGGTTCCAAGGGTTTGACAGCAATCTCTGCCGAAGCGAAAGCGCTTGCGAAGAAGGCGCGTGACGGTAAACTTGCACCCCAGGAGTATCAGGTCAGCATATTACTCCTCTTGTCCACTCGCTTCCTCACCCACCTTCCAGGGCGGAACTTTTACTGTGTCCAACCTTGGCATGTTCGATATTGACCACTTCACTGCTATCATCAACCCCCCACAATCCTGCATTCTCGCTGTTGGTACCACCAAACCTGCACTCGTACCCGCACCCGAGGAAGAGCGTGGTTTCAAGACGGTTAATGTGATGAAAGTTACGCTCAGCTCTGACCACAGGACTGTTGATGGCGCAGTGGGAGCACGATGGCTGTCTGCATTCAAGAGCTATCTTGAGAACCCCTTGACGTTTATGCTCTAAAAGTATATCTGGTGCTCTCGTTTACGATCGGGGCATGGTTTTTGTTCCCTTTACCATAGACCACTCCTTTGGATGCATGCTTTCTGCCTCTGGCATCGACCTACGCAATTATATTACGGTGTTGACTTGACATTACGCGAGCTGGCGGGATATGACGAACGAGATATTGATACCTGGACGGGCGAAGAAAGTCAAGTTTGGGATCAATGTCACACCTTGTCTCTTAAGGCACATCTCAATTATCTTTCACCATCATGGGTTTTGGATTCGGAGGACCTAGTCCACTCAAGGACCCAGGTTGAGATCATCAATCTCAGATCCATCCTTACTACTCCTGACCCGCAGCAGACAGACCCTATCTAGCGCTCGGTCTCGAGGGATCGGCCAACAAGCTAGGCGCAGGGATCATCAAACACAGAGTGGATGGTTCCACCAAGA
Source organism: Boletus reticulatus (assembly GCA_038093535.1). NCBI lineage: Eukaryota > Fungi > Basidiomycota > Agaricomycetes > Boletales > Boletaceae > Boletus > Boletus reticulatus. Next base: position 860,011 of record JBBPSJ010000001.1, read on the forward strand.
TACTCGCTAACATACGACATACATATATAACACCGCCAGGCGAAGGATTCCTTCCTCGAGACACCGCGCAGCATCATCGAGAGTGGGTCCTCAACGTGATCAAGGATGCAATCGAGAAGGCCGATACCAACATGGAAGATTTGGATTGCATATGTTACACCAAAGGTATGGCCCTCCGTGTCCTCCGCCATAGTCACCCCAGTCATTTTGGCATGATTTCAAGGCCCTGGCATGGGTGCTCCTTTACAGTCCGTTGCACTGGTTGCTAGAACGCTTTCACTCCTCTTCAACAAACCTCTCGTGGCAGTTAATCACTGTATCGGACGTGAGCCCTCGTACCTCCTGTCAGAACACGCTTTTAGATCTCCGTGCAGACATCGAGATGGGTCGTGCGATCACCCGAGCTCAGGATCCTGTCGTGCTTTACGTCTCGGGTGGCAACACTCAGGTGATAGCATACTCTCAGCAACGCTACAGGATCTTCGGCGAAACACTAGATATCGCTGTGGGCAACTGCCTAGACCGGTTTGCGAGAATTATTAATCTGAGCAACGATCCAAACCCGGGCTACAATATCGAGCAGGAAGCGAAGAAGTATGTGTCTATCAACATGGATTCTAATCTTTGACCTCATTTGCCTAGGGGAAAACGACTTGTGCCTCTTCCGTACACCACCAAGGGCATGGATATCAGTCTCTCAGGTATATTAACTTCAATTGAAACGTACGCTGTGGACAAGCGTTTCCGTCCCTCTGGAACGATCAACCAGACGGAGGAGGACGTTATAACGCCTGCCGACCTATGTTTTTCTCTCCAAGAGACCGTCTTTGCAATGCTGGTAGAAATTACGGAGCGAGCTATGGCTCATGTTGCAAGTAACGAAGTCCTCATTGTAGGCGGTGTAGGATGTAAGTTTTTGGCAGGATATCTTCTCTGGCGTGTTTACGGATTTCGCAGGCAATCGCCGATTGCAGCAAATGATGCGAATCATGGCAAAGGAACGTGATGCTCGGGTGTTTGCCACAGACGAACGGTATGAACTGTCTTGTGTGTTTATCGGTTCTTGATAATTATTGCACCAGTTCCTGCATCGACAATGGTATCATGATTGCTCAAGCCGGCCTTTTGAGTTATCGTATGGGATATCAGACACCTCTTTCAGAAAGCACTTGCACACAAAGGTACTTGATCGTCTCCCATTCCCTTGTGAGCGTTACTAAGCAGTGACCGATAAGATTTCGGACCGATGAAGTCCTTGTCTCGTGGAGGTCGTGATGCAGAAGTGTCTAGCGCAATCTCTGCATGTGGTAACGCTTGGGTCATTGCGGACGAATCGAGTGAAAATGTGCATTATATAGACGAGTATCAACATTATACTTGCGCCACGTTTGCCATGATTACGTTCCAGTCTTCGCTATTGCTCTTTCGCATCTCTGCTCCCAATAACTCTAGCCTATCCCACCACCACCGGTGTGTCTTGTCATATTCCCCCCCTCCTTCTTTCGACACCCTAGCATGCCACGGCTTGTCTGACAATATGTAATGAAGACACCTTATTTCCTCATCCCGCCAGAGTGGTTTATGGATTAGCATCAACGTCTTGAGTGCATTGTAGCACCAAGGCAATGGCTTCCATTTTCCCTTGAAACAGTCGGCGAGGAGATCCTGATCGGGAAATGACCAGGCTGGAACGAGCGGTGACGTATAAAGATGGTCATAGACCGCCTGAGCGAGCTCAGTGGACGGGTTTAGCACGACAAGCCCAGAATTGAGCAGAGAGTGGGGTCGTGGGCTGCCACCGGTTATCGGCGTCGGGGTCATTAGACCGGTAGGATGAGACAGGGGCGTGTAAGCACAATTTTCCGGCACCCTTGCTTCGGTTGAGTGGGTAGATCAAATTCATGGAGAGTGTTATTTACCAATCGATAGGGTAGTGTTTCAGCTTTCGAGGGTTGCACGCGCAGGCATGGGCGGCCGCGATTTCATCTCGTTCGAGCGGGAGATGGATCAACTCGTCCATCCTCTGCATTACAATCATGTCGGCGTCGAGAAGGACGATGCGCTACGAAAAAGGGTCATGTGGGAATGGTATTCGGTAGTCGTATATTCTGCTTACATCGTAACCTGTCAACTCAAAGGCCCTGGCTCATTGTTGAGAGGTTGAAGGTGCTGTGCATTCAACAGCCTCACCTCAGCTTCGACCAGGTATCCGTGAATCTGGCATCGTGAAGGGAGAGCGCGTGTAGACCTGCGGGGGGATGAAGGGGCTGGACGTCTATCACCCTGATCCCTCTTCGTGCAAGGATGCCACGAGCTTGTGGTGGTAAAGCCGGAGTAGCCATTACAACCAATGAATACTTGGAACCCACGGACCGAAGGGTGTACTCTAGTACCAGCACACCTGGCAGGTAGCTGGTGTTCGTCAGCAAGGTCGCATAGGCTGCCTTGACCATATCAATGGAGGTGAATTGTTGGGTAGCAACAGGTGGGGGGAGGGTTGTGTGCGAAGTCCTCCTAGCCAACCGGTATATTATCTGAAAAATTGCGATAGGCCAAGTCGTGTCTCGGCCGACGGGCCTCCATCAATGATAAATAACCCTGAGTCCTGCGACCACCTTATCGGGGAAATGTTTGAGAATGTGGTGAGAGCACAATTGTACCGAGGCACTGCCAGCTGGCAACGCAGGTTGTCAATAATGGACAAGGCAAACCTCAGACGGCCAGTGCTCTCTCACAAATTTGACGCAAAATGTGCAGAAAAACTGTTCGACCCCATGAAACATGATTGGACACCTTCACACACAACCAACCTTCCAGCGGTTACAATAAATTCTGACGTACCATGTCACTAGGAAGTTAAAACGTTAATCTTTCCAGTACATGCGCCGACACATCTGATCCATTATCATTATCTGAGGAATTACCAGGTATCGCACAGGACAAGGGCCGAGCATGAAGTGAGTAATGAATTCATATTGGATCCTGTTGGGGGGTGGTTGCTTCATCTACAATTAGTTTCTCCGTCCGCTTCTCCGTCGCTTTACCCTTCAAGACATTCTCGATGAAATATTCGCCAGCCTATACCAGGTCAAGCATTAATCAACACCAAGTACCACTGGTCGGCCTACCTTATAGCTGCTTCGAACCAAGGGACCACTAGCCACGTACAAAAAGCCCATGTTTTCGGCAACCCGCTTCCACTTGTCGAATTCAACGGGCTCGACATACCGATCAACTTTCATGTGGCGTTTTGTTGGGCGCATATATTGACCAAAGGTCACGACGTCAACATCAATCTTCCGCAGTTCTAGTGAAACAGATATCGTTACGAGATATTGCACCGCTGACAACAAAATCTGACCTCGGAGCGCATCCGTGATTTGGTCCTCATTCTCACCGACACCAAGCATGATACTGGTTTTCGTTATCCGTACTCCTTCCTTCTTGGCATGTTGTAACACCTTTAAACTCTGGCGGAAACTGGCCCTACGATCCCTCACGTAAGGGGTGAGCGCCTCAACGGTTTCGATGTTATGTGCATAAACGTCTAGGCCCGACTTGGCGACAATAGAGACGTGGTCTAGCGAACCAGTAAAATCACCAGTCAAGGCTTCAACAAGGATACTCGGTGCCCTGTAACAATTTTATTGATTATAACCTCAGGAAAAGGGAAAGGGACAAAAAGCACTTGCTTCTGCTTGATCTTTCGAATGGTTTCCGCAAAATGGCGAGCTCCGCCATCTACAAGGTCTAGGGAGAATATAAACAAGACGCTCTTGGTGAACACGTTCAAACACACCATCTCTATCCACGCTTGTTAGTACGATATACCCGAGCCCCCATCTAGAGATGGCTTCGGCTGTGTTCTCTGGTTCATGGGGATCTAATGGAGGTGGTGTTCTTGAAGTCTTGACAGAGCAGAACCGACAACCACGGGTGCAGGTGTCGCCCATTAGCTGATACCCGAGTCAGCAAGCAGGTGCAGAGGGACTATAGTACTCCTGACCATGATCGTTGCAGTGGCGGCTCTCCGGCCTTCCTCGTCCGACGCGCCTTCCTTGCCACCCCAACAATCTCCGATATTTGGGCAGCGAGCCTCCTCACACACAGTGTGAAGATTAAGGCCCCTTAAATCATTCTTAATTTTGTGGAAAGAATCTCCGGATGGTATTTTCGTTTTCAGAAAACCCGGAAGACGAGGGCTGCAAAATATTAGGTTACATTGTCAATACGGATCATGAAACGCATTCAGAGCTTGCCCTTTCGTGATCCCCAATACCACTTGCTGTGTGGGCTCGCTCGATATGAAGTCGTTGAGTGTAGGCCCATTTTCTAGTACATGACTGAAATTGGACTTTGTCTTGGGGGGCGAGATAGAGGAAGGCGTTGCCAAACACCGAACTTGGGTACGGTAGAGGGTGGAATGGCGAACGAAGAGTTTGAGAGGCGAGGTCACCATCTGAGCAAGGAGCAGGTTCTGGTTAATTCTTAAGTAATCGTGTCAAGTCTCCATAATCCACCAAAGCTTGCTTTGTACTATGAATGCCCTCTCTCGAAGGGAGGAAGAAACCCTCCTAAAGACCACAAAAGCACGAGCCTTGAAAGAGTGTGATCCAGTAGTCAAAGGTATATATACTCGTCATGTAATCTAGCTTCTACTTATTGACTTTCTCAGAATTTGCAGAGTGTGCCCAAGGGCGGACGCTCTCGGTCGCTTGGGCTTGCAGAGACAAGTACAAGTCGTTGCAAGAGTGCATGCTTCAATAGTATGTATCCCACAGCGTCATATCGCATCTATGTCACGTTTTCATCCATCGCAGTACCGGTCCAGAGGCCATGGAAATAGTTCGCAAGGAATACCTTCGTCTACGAGATTGCAGCGTGGTCCCACATTGTTAGAGACCAGTTCCAACACCGAGGAAGTGCCAATATCAATAAATAGCGACCAAGTTACGTCGAGAATACACAATTATTATGTAGGTCTGTCGAATAATACTTGGGCCGATCCTTACTTGGGACCGTTTACTGTCACCCACTGGGTATACGTTCCCATGATGGAGGAGGTGAGCCTTGTGGAGGGTAACCGAGGGTTACCTCAGAACGACAGACGAATAGTAATGCACATTACTCACCCTGCGAGGCCAACGATGCCATCATTGACGTTCACAAGGCCAAGGTTGGATGCTGGTATCCAGATGTCCAAGATGTCGATGACGAACTGGTAGCGCGTATCCGAACGCATTCTGCACAACGATCAGTCTGAGAACGGAATCAAAGCTAACTGCGTACTTTTCAAGAGCAAGCTGTCTCGCCTCGCGCTGCGCAACATCGCTGAGATCTTTCTCGCCCCAGGATGCGGAGGCACGTAGTTTCTTAGCCTCTTGGGCAAGCCGACCGGCCTGAAGCTGGGTGATGAGAGAAAATGCTGACATGCATCGGAGGTATCTCTGACCTTTAGTAGACCGTGTGTAATGCTCAGTAAAATCCCGGACAGCCAGAACCGATTTGAGATGGTAGCGACTCTGGAAGTGGTGGAGGGTCTGAGATTGATAACTTTTACTGCATTTGCCTGCAAGATGAAAGCATGTTGAAACAAGTCCATTTTGTATATCAAAATAAGCTCACCCAAACGACGGCATCATAAGTGAGGTACCCGAAGTATGCAAGTTGCCGACCGATGGTCGCAAGCTGTTCGCCTAATTCAGAGGGAGATTGGGCTGCACGGAGGGCAGCCTGAAGGTGTTCGATAGGCTTTCCGAGGCGCATGACTGCGGGTGATTAGGAACGCATTGGAGAGGTATGTTGGCACTCACGCTTTCGACCGAGGGCGAGATGGTTTTTGAGAGCATTCCAACGGGCGGCCTCTATCTTGTCGCCGCGAGAGAAAGATAGCCAAGCGAGAATTCGAGAAAGGTACTGTATGGTGCGGTAAAGCTAGAGACGGAATATGTTTCAGTAGAGGAGCTGGATGATTGGACAAATATACCTTGTCTCTGCCAAGATTAGTTGCGCCGTATTTGAGGGACTGGGAAACATAAGGGTGAAGAACGAGCTGGGATGCAAAGGACGACATGTAGGACAGTGCGGCGATAAGAGAGACCCTGCTGGGAGGTGAGCGTTGGAGAACAAGAACATATATTAAGGATTGAGGACACACCCCGCAAGAATCACGTGGATACGCCGCATCCGCCTCCGTGCCGGTGTCCGCTTTGCTCGCCGCCGCGTCCGGCGACGTGCAGCGGGCGTGAGTGCGAGTGCAATGTCGTGGGGAATGACGAGAGGCGATGGCGGTACGCGCGCCGCCAAGTATTACTTGAGCGGGGAATTTCGGAAGGGACGGGTAACCTTCGTTCTCTTTCCTCCTCTGCCATGCTCCCCGTCGTCGTCCGACGTGGCGTCGCCGCCACGGTATGTTCCCTGCACACGTGATCCCATGGCATCCAGCTCAAGTATAATTCTAGAGACACTTGACCTCCTCTGCCCGTGTCATGGCAAGTATCCGTTCCCTTCTTCGCCTCGCATGCTCACCATCTCCCAGTCGTACAGACGGGAGCGCGACACCTTTGGCGACCTCCATGTTCCCGCAGATCGTTACTGGGGCGCCCAGACGCAACGGCATGTACCTTCCCCCTTTCTCCTTCATGTCTCTCAATCAATTCACAGTTCGCTCCAGAACTTCGACATTGGTGGTCCCGCAGAAAGACTCCCGCCCCCGCTAATCAAAGCTTTTGGTGTGCTCAAGAAAGCGGCCTCCGTTGTCAATGTCGGTTATGGCATGGATCCCAAGATTGGTGACGCCATACAGAAGGCGGCAGATGAAGCACGTCACCCTTCCCCAGTCGAACCCACCTCCGAACTCATCTTTTCTCCAGGTCATTTCCGGAAAGCTCATCGACCACTTTCCCCTCGTGGTGTTCCAGACCGGAAGTGGTACTCAAAGCAACATGAACGTAAACGAGGTTGGCCATATATTCCTTTTTCGAATTCTGCATCACCATTACCACAATAGGTTATTTCGAATCGTGCAATCGAGTTGCTCGGCGGTGAACTGGGTTCCAAGAATCCAGTCCACCCCAATGACCATGTCAACAGGAGTCAGAGCAGTAATGACACGCAAGTTGTCTCCCCCCTTCCTGATTTTTGTTCCCGCTCACCCGATGGATATAGCTTCCCGACGGCTATGCATATTGCAGCTGTGACAGAGATCCACCACTCTCTACTCCCCGCTCTCACGGAACTTCGAGATGCTCTCCAAGCCAAGGCTGATGTATTCAAGGAGATCATCAAAATTGGACGAACACACCTGCAGGTACGCATGCTTTATCATCGAATCTCGTCAAGACACGACTTTTCGCCCCCCCCAGGATGCGACTCCCCTGACTCTTGGACAAGAATTTAGTGGCTACGTTCAACAGGTCGATAACGGAATTGAGCGCGTCAAGACAGTCATTCCTCGCCTGAGCCTTCTTGCGCAGGGGGGAACCGCAGTAGGGACGGTGAGTGAGGTACCGTTGTCGTACCCTGTTCTATCAAATGACATGTCCGATAGGGCCTGAACACCAAAAAGGGCTTCGATGTCAAAATTGCCGCAGAAATTTCAAAGATTACCGGTCTGGAATTCAAGACTGCACCAAACAAGGCAGGTAACCTTGCCGGTCCCTGGGTCAATCAGTTGACGTCGCTGTAGTTCGAGGCCCTTGCATGCCACGATGCCCTCGTCGAGGCTCACGGTGCTCTCAACGTCATCGCTTGCTCCTTGATGAAGATTGCTAACGATATCCGTTTCCTCGCGTCCGGTCCTCGCTGCGGGTTCGGCGAGTTGAGTCTGCCAGAAAACGAGCCAGGGAGCAGCATCATGCCCGGTAAAGTCAACCCCACACAGTGCGAAGCCGTCACGATGGTTGCCGCCCAGGTTATGGGTAACCAGACTGCTGTGAGCGTAGCAGGCGCCAACGGTCAATTTGAGGTACGCTGTCTTTGCATCGGTTCAGGTGATTTGGGTGGTGACATGTGTGATGTAGTTGAACGTATTCAAGCCTGTCATGATCAAGAATGTGCTTCAGAGTATCCGGCTCCTCTCTGATGGTGCGTGAAGGGTCTGTCTTGTGGTGAACTCGCGGTGATGTGTGTCCAGCATCGCGTTCTTTCACCAAGAACTGTGTGGTCGGAATCCAGGCGAACAGCACGCGCATCAACCATCTGCTAAATGAGAGTCTGATGTTGGCTACTATCCTGAACAGCCACCTTGGCTATGACAGCGAGTGTTTTATCCGTGTAGTGCCACATTCCGTGATGCTGACGGACGAGTTTCAGACGTCGCAAAGTGTGCCAAGAAAGCACACAAGGAAGGGACGACGTTGAAGGCTGCGACGGTTGCGCTGGGGTACTTGACGCCAGAGGAGTTTGACGAGAAAGTGCGGCCAGAGCTGATGCTTTATCCCGAAGAGCCCTAGATCGTGATGTCCATACTTAGACCTCGTCCGAGGACGGGATTGACCGAGTTGCCAAAAAAGGGAGTGTGTACCGATGCGAGCGAAATCCAACAAAACGAAATACTTGCGCGTTTCCCGCCATCGCCTTGACCGCCACCACACCAACCGTGCCCTCCTTTCTCTCCCCCCTCCATGTCCCTCAGCAGAATCCTCAACGACCCTCCCCCTCCCCCGCGTGCACCCGCACCCGCACCCTCCAAGCCCACCGCACCCGACACTCCCCTCCCCGACATGTCTCCCGCCTCTCATCCCTGTCAGAGTCCCCTTGCCGACCATCCCTCGCCTCGTCGATTTTCTTACCAACCCGTCCCTTATCAAGGCGCAGGCGGGTGGGACCCTTATTCAGGAAACTATGTCCAGGGCGACATCTTTCCGCTCGGTCCCGGCGGAAACTACTACCCCCAACGCGACGCGGGTGCAGCCTCTTCCACTCCCTCAGAGCCACTCGACACTCCGGCAGGCGCTTACTACAAGGAGGGCGAAAGCGAACATGCCTCAAAGAAACGGAGAAAGACAGCGGACGATGACCCGGATTATCAGCCTCCTGGCTCGAGACGCGTACGTCCTCTTTCCTCGATTGCGTATTGATACCAAAATGAGCACCCGGTCAGCCTGGACTCCGGAGAAACCCCCCTCGTTCCAAGGCTGCTCGTCAAGAGAATTCACCTTCAGATAGCCTTGACCCATTTCCGCCGGGTACTGAGCATCATCAGACCGACGAAGATCGTCGTCTCGTCTCTTCGGACCTGTCAGATTGCGAGGAGATGTGGATCGGGGAGCTCAGTGATTATATTCTCGAGACGCATAAACGCCAGCGCCAGGTCGAGTCATGGTTTGAAGCAAGCGTCCTGGTGAATACTTTACAACATTTCTCGTTTCTGAAATGCTTTCTCACGTTTTGTTCAGGAACGAAATTCTACGACGGCGGTCACACTCTCGAGGCATTACATATCACGTATTGCACGGATACCTCCCCCTCCGTCTCCTCCACCAATGCTATCTGTTTCTGTCGACGAGGATCTCCTTTCCACCCTCCACCCTTCACCTCCGCCGGATTCTGCCCTCTTTGATTATACAGGTGATCCAAACGAATATGATCGTCCCTCATTGCGTAGGTCGTTCAATGTTGGTGCAGAGGCGGTGGCTCGAGAATTGGAAGAATCAGTTCTGGGGTCTCGTTCGAGGACGAAGCGAAGGGATCCGTCCAAGCGTACTGCGAACGGCATGTTGTCAGATGCAAGCAGCGATCTTGATGTGCCAACTTCCGCCGTCAGGAAAGAGAAACCGGCGAACAAGAAGAGGAGGCTGGATCGTGATGCATTGGCCATCGCGGACGAGTTCGAGAGAGCGGTAAACGAGCCATCATTGTCTCCTGCAAAGGGCATCAAATCAAAAGGCAAAGGAAAGGTGTCACAACTTAGGGGACAGAGCGTTGAAAGTACCGCGACGTCATCACTTACCAGAGGTCGCAGGAAGGCTGCATCTAGGAAGAAGCAAGATAGTCTTTATCCTGATAGCGTTGGACAGTCGGGTCTGGGTTCTGCCGCCGGTTCGGTTGCTGGTGATGCTACACCATCTGCATCTCGGCCAGCATCGCCAGCACTGACAGTCACTTCGACCGTTGTGTATGAACTGGATGAGGTGGTACCACCTCTCAAACGAGCCAAAAAGGTTGACGATGGTGCGATGGCTAAGCGCCTCAAATCTCTAGAGGAGGCGCAGAGAAAAGTCTGGACGAACATCGCAAGAAGGGACGTTGCCAAGGTATCTTATAAGTACCCCGTATGAATGACAGCTCTGACGTATTAGCAGGTGTACAAGTACGCTGCCATGGGTTACCAGGCCAGGCAAAGTCAGGTCAAACGACTTGCTATGCTATCTTCCATGCAGGCTCGCCGACCGTTTACTCGCACCGCAAAAGCTAACAAGGATGTACAAGCGAAAGCGAAGCGTCTGATGCGTGAAATGCTGGTTTTCTGGAGAAAGAACGAACGGGAAGAGAGAGATGTGCGGAAACGAGAGCAAAAGGAGGCCATTGACCGAGCGAAGATTGAGGAAGAGAGGCGCGAGGCAGCGCGTCAGGCGCGAAAACTCGAATTTTTAATCAGCCAGACCGAGCTTTATAGCCATTTCGTGGGCAATAAGCTGAAAAGTACGTCGCCGCGGGCATTCGAGGATGATTCAAATGCTCATCCTCTCGCAACTTTAGCAGCCGAAGTTCAGGGAGATACCCTGGAATCATCGGTTGCTCCTCCCGGCGCTGACCTCGCAGACATTGATCCGAGCTCGCTCAGAGAAATCGACTTTGACGACGGTTAGTACCTTTGTTTTTCATACAGTGATCCGGTTGGACCGACTAACCTATTTCAGAGGACCAAACTAATCTTCATCGTCACGCCCGTCATAATGCTCAGGAGGCAATTGTACTTGCCAAGCAACGTGCACAACAGTTTGACACCCAGGCCGCTCTTGAACGCAAAACGAATGAGGCACTCCAGTTGGCGAAGGCCCAAGCGCATATTCTGGATAACGAGGATGAAGCAGGACGTCTTGCCGCCCCCCTTATGGACCGTAAGCCACCGTTTATTTTTGCGTGTGTCGTCCGCTTAATCCCGCGGTAGTCGACTCCGACGAGCTTAACTTCCAAAACCCAACTTCGCTGACTGGCCCGTTAACCATCAAGCAACCGAGGATGCTCATGGCTCAGCTGAAGGAATACCAATTGAAAGGTCTTAATTGGCTCGCGACATTATACGAGCAAGGGATCAACGGCATTCTTGCGGATGAAATGGGTCTTGGGAAGGTAGCTTTTCCCGTTCTTTTCGATGTGTGTGGTACTGAAGTACAATTGTGATCCAGACGGTGCAGTCAATCTCTCTGCTTGCCTATCTTGCTGAGGTACATGACATATGGGGTCCATTTCTTGTTGTCGCTCCTGCGTCTACTTTGCATAACTGGCAACAAGAAATCACCCGGTTTGTTCCAAGTCTCAAGGCACTACCATACTGGGGGAATGTCAAAGATCGCGCAACTCTACGAAAGTTCTGGAGCAAAAAGGAAATCAGCTACAACAAGGATGCCCCATTCCATGTCCTTATTACAAGTTATCAGCTGGTGAATTGATGAGAACGGATATCCTACATCGTTTGCATTACTTATGCGTTTCCAGGTCACCCAGGACCAACAATACTTTCAGCGCGTCAAATGGCAATACATGGTCCTGGACGAAGCCCAAAACATAAAAAATGCATCGAGCGTTCGCTGGAAGACGCTTCTAGGGTTTCAATGTAGAAACCGATTACTCCTAACCGGCACTCCGATTCAAAACTCCATGCAAGGTCAGCTTTTAGCAAATCGTTTACTCCTTGCGTGTTAAAAACAATATCACAATGACAGAGCTTTGGGCACTCCTGCATTTCATCATGCCAAGCCTGTTCGACTCACACGACGAATTCAACGAATGGTTCTCGAAAGACATCGAAAATGCTGCTGAAAACAAGGGCAGCAAATTGAACGAGTATCAATTACGGCGATTGCACATGATCTTGAAGCCGTTCATGCTTCGTCGTGTAAAACGACATGTTCAAAATGAGCTAAGCGAGAAGGCATGTCTCCCAGATTGTATCGAATTGATGCCACTAACATTACCATCGACAAGATTGAGATAGACATCTATGTAGATCTTAGCTCACGACAACGGGCACTGTACCGTGCGCTGCTTGCGAATGTCTCTGTTGCCGACCTCCTCGAAAAGGCGGCGAACATTGGTGACGCTGATTCGGCCCGTTCATTGATGAACTTGGTGATGCAATTCCGCAAGGTCAGCAACTTCAAATTTCCTAGGCTACCATGGGCTCAAAAGACATAGGTTTGCAACCACCCCGAGCTCTTTGAACGCGCAGATGTCATCGCTCCTTTCTCGTTTGCCCGCTTTGGCCGATCAGGACCACTCGGTCGTGAAGGCGACCTGATTTTCGTGCCTTACTCGACTCGAAATCCAATCGAACATCAGGTCCCTGAACTACTATATCTGGATGGGGGGCTTGTTGATATTCCATCTGTAAAACCTGGTCCCCGTTCACGCAACCTTTTCAATATATGGTCCACGGACCGGATATATCAGTCGATGTACGATGAAATTGAAGGTATTGTCACTGCAGTGCTCTTGGCGCAGACTGCACACTCACTACTATTTCCAGAGTCCCCTGCCTTTGCATTTCTGCGTCTCTTAAACAAAGCTCCAGCAGAGGTTCATGGCCTTCAAACGTCACCCTTCTTGCGCAATCGATTAGTAGAATTGCAGCAAGAAAACATGATCATCGAACAGTCCACTGTTTCGAGGTAAGCACGTTTGTTTGAAGGGGAAGAAAAGCTGATATTTTGTGTAGGGGCACTAGTCTCAGTGCATCCGATATCAAGACCCCATCTCTCCCATTTCTATCGCATCAGCTTTATTACTCCGATCTCAAAGGAATATCCTCCTCTGCCTGGCAAGAGTCTTGTCTATCTCGACCTGGCCTGAGGTGGTATGTCCCTGCTGTGGTCGCCCCACCGATATCCATGACATGCTCCAATCGCTCTTTCATCGAGTACCAAAATCGAGTTCTGGAAGCACCAGTGGAGTCAATGGCCATGTACGGCATCTCGCGTGAACTTCAGGAGTCTCCCGCCGCGTGTAGCATTTATAATGACCTCGTCCCAATGATTCCCGCTGCAGGACTGATTTGCAGTGCTCCTTCCGACCAGTTGCCGCAGTCTAGCATGCAAATCCCAGAGGCAAAACGACTCGTTTATGACTCTGCTAAGCTCGCACGTTTGGATACGCTGCTACAGGAACTCAAGGCAGGGGATCATAGAGTCTTGATCTATTTCCAGATGACTCGCATGATGGACTTGATGGAAGAGTATCTGATATTTCGGCAATACAAGTATCTACGACTAGATGGATCTTCGAAACTCGAGGACCGAAGGGATATGGTGATGGATTGGCAGACAAGGTCCGTGTTTTATGCATTGGTTGTTCAGCAAGCTTAATTTTGTGTCTAGACCCGACATATTCATATTCTTGCTCAGTACTCGTGCTGGGGGTCTGGGTATCAACCTTACTGCTGCAGATACTGTGATATTCTACGACCATGACTGGAACCCGTCCAATGATGCCCAGGCCATGGACCGTGCACATCGCTTGGGTCAGACTCGCCAAGTGACCGTCTACCGCCTTATTACCAAGGGCACGATCGACGAACGCATCATTCAGCTTGCACGCGTGAAGAAGGATGTGAGTAATTACTTCCTTTGACCTGGTGTCATTTTTATCTTTTTGCTAGGTTCAAGACATTGTTGTCGGGAACAAAAGCTTCACTGATGTGGCGAAGCCTAGCGAGATTGTTCAATTGTTGTTGAATGATGAGCAGCTGGCCAACATTGACAACACGAATAGGTCGGGACACCCTTCCAAGAAATCTGGAAAGCGGGGTACCGGCACTGCGCCTGCAAGTGGCAGCAACGATGCAGTTCGAGACCTGTGGAATGATGAGGGTGATGATTTCTTTGGCCACCTTGCCAACCAGGCAAATGTACCCGTAGATAAGGGGGAAGAAGATGGTATTGTGAAAGCATCAAGCCGGGGCAAGAAACGCAAAGGTGGAGGCTCCTCCGGGGTGCCGCGACCTCGCAAAACGGGAGGGAAGGCCGCTGGGAAGAGGAAAGCGGAAGGTGCCAACGACGTTGGGTCTGGGATGGATGTTCAAGCTGAATGATGTGTGTTTACCTCGATTTGTTGTTCGATTTCTGCAGACTCAAGTACTCACTTGTAGAGTAGTAGTAGTTCATGCATTTTGTAAGCCTCAAGGTGTACTGTACATGTCTCTAATACTTTACTTATTCTCACGGACGTTGTAATGAGTCACCGTGACGCGCGATATCCATCATAGCATGAATCTCTTGTCATTCACCATCTTTTTTCCCAATGCCCAAGAAAAAGAAGACGCAGTTGAAGCCCGTCGCCCGTGGTTTCGCAACCACATCCATACCCAAGAAAGCCGTCCAGGTGGAGGAGATTTCACCACCGGCTGATGAAGACCCCCCTGCCAGTGATGGTTTGGTGACCGAAGTTGCTGAGACTTCACCAGATCACGCTACTGTCGCTCTACGAGACTCGGCAAACTTTGATGCCGAACGGGATGAACAGTTTTTGCAGACCCTGGTCGATAAATACCAGGAGAAAACAGAGAAGGAGTTATCGAGGGCCATCAAGGCGTGTTCTCCTAGTAATCCCGTTTTTGTCCACTTGACGGTAACTCTCCAATTAAGACGATCGAGGTGGATTGGCGCACCTCCAGAAGGCTCAACACTGTAGAAGTGGATTCCATGTTGGTTGAAGAGATCGTACGTCTTCATCTTGAAGAAGAACGATACAGAGGTCATCCATTTTCTTTTCCGTTCTTTTCATTTGACTTAATCACCGCATGATTTTTAGCGCGAACTTACATCAACCACACTAAGGAGAAAGCCGTGACTCGTCTCGCAGTGACGTATGGTATCTTGCGCAGACTTGGCTTTTCCGAAGATTGGGTGGAGCAGTGTCTCCGTACCATACCCGGCATTGAACTCGACGAGGCCTTAGACTGGGTCAGTCTCAATATCACGGCAGTCACATTGTCTCGCTCATATGTCATTAGCTTATTGTCCATTGCCCGGACAACGAACTCGCATTAAGTATGTTTCTCAATGACAGGACCTCGAAGACCTTGAATCCATTCATCACGCAGAGCATGATTCCGATGATACCCCCAAGTCAACCAACATACCAGATCCCGGAATACCAGTTCGTTCCCAGGAATCGGCAGTAGAGTTACCTGAACCAGAGTCTCTGGACTCTGCGAAAATTGGTACGAATGCATCTCCCCTCTCGAATCCTTAGAACGGAAACCAACCACTGCCACTCGAAGTGGCGTTGCCGACTAGTGTCACCCGGTCGCCCTCATCAGAGCGCACCTCTCCAGAACTTGATGATCCTAACTTGGAATATGCTCGAATAAAGATGCAACTTACCAGCATCAAATCAGGCAACGCATCTACATCTCAACGACGCAGATCGAATATTGCAATTCTTTTAGAGGAGAAGTTGCGGGCCGTGAAGTCACACTACTTCTTCGATGAGAGGGACGCTGAACGACTGTATTGTTCTGAATTGGAGAAGGCGAACGCTCAACTTCTTCAGGCAACGCTTCGCGGATCTCTGGAACCCCCCATGCGGAAAAACCTCAAAGGCACCAATGCACCAATGACCATCGTTACACCTCCTATCCCAGAGCCTCAGTCTGATCTGTTTGACCACGAGGACGACACATCTTCTGGAGGGCTACTTGAAATTCTGGATACCATATCCGAAGTTGAAGGTCCTCGAGGAACCATTATTTCCGTCAAAGACATGTCATTCCAGAAGCAGGGTGGAGGGAAGCTACCACAGGTCGTACTTTTGGACTACGTATCCAAGGTTGACCGATATGCTACGGTTACATTCCGCTGTCTATCTGGGCATAGCCGTGCAAAGCGCTCTGGAATTCGGGTGTTGTGGAGGGACCACAAAATAAACGAGTGGAATATGGAAGACATTGCTTGTCATGAAGAGTCGCAGGCAGAACATTACATCGCCACTGTCGCACTCCACGCGCTTTCGTTCCCTCCTACGGAAGGCTTTGCTGCAGGATCAATGACTAGCCCTGTCGGTAACACTTTTTTTAGACTGTTCCCTCCGGTTTTCAGGGACTTGTGGGACGAGCTAGAAGCGGATAGGAAGCTCCGGGAGGGTCGTATAAACCGAGAGGCATGGGGTAAGTTATGGAATATCGTTGGCCAAAAGAGCGATACAAATCGAGATGTGAGTGGCTTTTTCGTTCTAGCACTCGTAATTTAACTTGGTTTAGACAAGGGAGGCAGCACCTGGACCAGTCCTTACGACCAAGGATGCCTCCCAGATGTCGACTCTTCCGCGAAACCTGGAAACAAATTATGATCGACTCATATCAGATCTCAGATCGCGCCAGTCAAGACCAGCTTATCAGGAGATGTTGGTCAGGACTCTCTCTTGTCTTGTGAAAGGTTATCATAAAAATTATGCTAGATCCATCGGAATTCCTTGCCCATAGCAAAGTATCGTGAAAACATTATTTCAACGTTGGAAAATGCTCAGGTCGTTGTTCTCTGTGGTGAGACAGGATGGTAAGTACGAATCATGCAGCTTTAAGTCGTCGTTTCTGACGTACACTCTAGTGGTAAGTCTACTCAAGTACCTGCCTTCATCCTCGAAGACCAGCTCTCGCGGGGACAACCTTGCAGGATATACTGCACAGAGCCCCGTCGAATTTCGGCTGTTTCCCTCGCTCAACGTGTTTCACGCGAACTGGGAGACCTCCCAGGGACAGTTGGTACTCTGAGCTCTCTTGTTGGATACGCCATTCGCTTGGAAAGCAACACGACGAAAAATACACGATTGACCTACGTTACCACCGGGATCGCGCTCAGAATGTTAGAATGCAGCCCTGGGTGTGGCGGTCAAAGTACCGCGTTTGACGAGATAACGGTGAGTGTAATTTGTCATTTCGATATGGCAGATCAGTGTAATGATTCAATCCAGCACATAATTATCGATGAAGTTCACGAACGCACCATTGAGTCAGATTTTCTCCTTGTTGTACTCAAGTCCCTGTTACTGCAACGTCCCGATTTAAGGTGCCAGGGTTATGCTTTTTGCACTGCTCCATTGCTCAGGATCTTAATAGGGTAATCCTGATGTCTGCAACCGCAGACTCAGACAAGATATCAAGTTATTTCGGAGGCTGTCCAATAATCCATGTTCCTGGCCGGACATTCCCTGTGGACGTCTTATATCTCGAAGATGCCATTGAATGTACTGGTTGGTCGATACCCGAAGATTCCCCTTATGCTAAACGAAGTGAGTTTCTTATACAACTACCCACAACAGGATAGGGAACCCGGTTACCTTTCTCCAGGACATAGCAAATTTTACCAGCGCAAGGGCCAAACAGATTGGGATGAGTCCACAGTGATCGATGAAGACGACATGACATTAGTCGAAGGCGAATCTAATGTGAAAATATCAATATCAGCTTCAGTGGGAAAACACTATTCTCCCCTGACGGAACGAACTGTTGAACTCCTTGACGAGCGTGCAATCCCTTATGATCTCATCGTTCAGCTGCTGGAGCATTTGTGCTTCAAAAACAAGTTATCCCCTTCGTTCTCATCCGCTATTCTGATTTTTATGCCTGGCCTCGTGGAAATTCGTCGGATGATCAACCTTCTATCTGATCACCCCTCTTTTGGACAGGAATCACTATTCCGTGTCTATCCACTACATTCTACTCTTTCAAGCGAGAATCAAAATGCTGTATTTGACGTGCCTCCGGTCGGAACGAGGAAAATAGTCGTTGGTTTGTCTGGCGCATTGTTGTGTTGATGGTATCATGTAACCATCTCTTAGCGACAAACATTGCAGAGACAGGCATCACTATTCCTGATATCACATGCGTTATTGACAGTGGAAAGCAACGAGAGATCATGTATGTGTGTTTTATTCTGCATGATCGTGGGACTGACAATTGCTCAGGTTCGACGAAAAGCGCCAACTGAGCCGCTTAGTGGAAACATTTGTCGCCAAGAGTAACGCTACCCAGCGAAGAGGGAGAGCGGGCCGGGTCCAAAATGGAATATGTTTCCATCTCTTCACCAAACAGCGTCACGATACTCTGGTGAGCATCACTCAGTACCTCGGCAAGACATGGTTTGACAATAGTGTGTTAGCTTGCCGAACAGCCTCTTCCGGAAATGACGAGACTCAGTCTATCGGATCTCGCGTTGCGCATTAAGACTATGAGAGTAAAAGTCGGAGCATCGATTGAAGATGTGCTTTGCCATGCTCTGGACCCTCCTGCGTCAATAAATGTTCAGAGAGCTGTCGCAGCCCTGGTTGAGGTATGAAACTTCTTACAAACACTGTTCGGAAAGCTAAGTAGTAAGTCCAGGTGCGAGCATTGACACCTACAGAAGACATTACCCCTATGGGTCGACTACTTAGCAAACTGCCTACGGATGTTCACCTTGGAAAATTCCTCTTAATAGCTGTGATATTTCGTTGTCTCGATCCCGCGTTGACTATCGCAGCAGCACTAAGCTCAAAATCGCCATTTGTAACGCCTCCCGGGATGGAGGAGCAGGCTGATGGTGCCAAGAATTCATTCTGTATTAGTGGGTGATGCGTTCATTGATTCCCGGATTGAGTCTTATGTAGGATTACAGACAGTTCGGATTTCTTGACAATTCATGCTGCATTTGCAGCTTGGCGGAGGTCTGCTAACCAAAGTTTTGCCCACAAGTTCTGTCGGAAGAATTTCCTCAGCCATGAAAACCTCTTGCAGATTGAAGAACTGCGTCAGCAATTTCTTGGGTTGGTCACCTGTGTCTGACGGACTCTTCATGTTTCTGACACTTCGAATCCAGGTATCTGGTTGACTCTTCCTTCGTTTGCGTAGATGCGGAATTTGTGAAAGAGCTGAGTCGGTACGTCACGAGAGTGCCTTTCTCTTCAAAGTGGAATCATCTTTGGGCCAGTGCTCGGTTTGGACGCAACAGATATCGATTTGTCACGATCCCCCCCGAGTTAGACAGCAACAGCAACAATCTCGCCATCATCAATGCTGCTCTACTGTCCGGGCTGTACCCAAAGCTCATTCATGTTGACGTCCCGAATGGGCTCCAAATGCGCACACTCTCGAACAATCAAACCGTATTTTTCCATCCTTCATCTGTCAACTTTCGGAGAAAACCAAAAGATACAATTGCCAAATACTTGGTTTACTTCACTCTAATGTATGTCGTGGTGTGGGATTACATGGGTGAATATGCTCACCAAAAGCCCAGGCAATCAAAGAAGTTATATGCCTGGGAGACTGCACCCGTTGATGATCTAGCCATACTATTGTTGTGTGGCGAGTGCGACTTCAAGGTCCGTTTTTGTTTATCGGGTCATATGCCGTGTCACAGGTTTTTTGATGGGATGTCGCATAGCCCATATCAGACACGGCGGTCGTGGATCGAAAGATCAAGTACCGCCTCCCGCCCAGAGCCAACGTTGCCATGAAGATTCTGCGAACTCAGCTGAACTATATATTGACTCAGCAAATCCGAGGAAGACCTTTGACGGAGTCACAAATCCGGTGGCATAGACTCGCAATGGCTGCGTTAGGTAGGACAAAGCTGGAAACCGAGATCGAGCAGTCTACAAGCGCGAAGATGGTAGTCAGATGACTTGTACGGTCACTCCGATCGATGGACAATAATGCGTTGAGATGTATTAAACCTATGTCACATCGTCCATGGGACATGGTAGAAAATACATGGTCATAACCGAGCACAAGATCACTCCTCGTCTTCGTCATCACCATCCCGGCTGCGGAATCATGACCGTGAGTAGAGAATAGACGGTATGAGGAAGTTGATACATACGCAATGTTGTAGAATCGGAGTTGATACACGTCTTTCGAAGAAGCGACGACTCGAATCCAATCGCGCAAAGTGTTTTTCTTCAAGAACTTTTTTGTCAAGTACTTGAGGTATCGTTTCGAGAAAGGAATACTGGACGTGACAGTGATTTTGTTGCTTGCTGTGGAGGAGATCAATACATATTCATGGTCTGTCACGAAATACTCCACCATCGCGCGTTATTTTGACATTATCGCCGAGCTGCCCAGTCTTGCCCTCGACTTTGATGCGGTCGTGGAGGAACTTTTCAAAGTCGGCGCCATCAAAGACACCATCAGCGGCTGGACGGGAGTAATCAATGATGAATTTGTATCTCGTAGAGGGGATTTTTGCGGCGGCAGGCTAAAATTATCAAGGCGTAAGCCTACTGAGAAGGCAACTCAGCAAAGCATCGCCTAGACTGACCATCTTGACGAGCGGCGAGGTGCTTCAAGGAATATTGTTAACTCAACCACCGAAGATGACGACGAGGGCGGTGTGGCTTTCGAACTGTACAGTTGAGTTCCCACGATTAATTGGTTTACATAATCACCAGAAAAGGAGGAATACTCTCACAGTGTATCTGATTCAGCGCTTTCTCCCAAGACACATATCAAAAACATTACGATGGCCTCATCGCTAACCCGTGAACAGGTCGCCTCCGCGCAAAGGGAAGGGGACTATGCCATCAAGTCGGAATCCTCTCAACCTAAGCTGGACACTTCACAATGGCCCTTGCTCTTGAAAAACTACGACAAGTTGCTCATCCGTTCGAGCCATTTCACTCCCATCCCATCAGGGAGCAGTCCTCTCAAACGCGATATCTCTAGCTATATCAAGTATGTTATCTGCTCTAGTCTTTGTCTAAATCTCATCCCCCCCCCTTAGGTCTGGCGTCATTAACCTTGACAAGCCATCAAATCCGTCTTCGCATGAGGTTGTCGCCTGGCTCAGGCGGATATTGCGAGTAGAAAAAACTGGTCACAGTGGTACTCTGGATCCCAAGGTGACCGGCTGTCTGATTGTCTGTATTGACCGAGCGACGCGTTTGGTCAAATCCCAACAGGGGGCAGGTCCGCGCGTGTCCTTGACCGTCTGCTACGTCACTGACTGCTGTTTAGGAAAAGAGTATGTTTGTGTTCTGCGGTTACACTCTAGCCTCCCCAATCCCACTGCCCTCCCACGTGCCCTTCAAACCTTGAGTGGTGCTCTTTTCCAACGACCTCCCCTCATTTCCGCCGTGAAGCGTCAATTACGCATACGTACCATATATGAATCCAAGCTTTTGGAATTTGACGAGAAGCGTAACCTCGCCGTGTTCTGGGTGTCATGTGAGGCCGGCACCTACATTCGAACACTATGCGTCCACCTTGGTCTCTTACTTGGCGTCGGCGGCCACATGCAAGAGCTAAGGCGAGTCCGAAGTGGTGCCATGTCAGAAAATGATGATATCGTGACTATGCACGATGTATTGGATGCGCAGTGGATGTATGATAATACCCGCGACGGTAGGCATAAATCATTCTTCTGTGCGTCAACGCTGACACTTCACAGAGTCGTACCTTCGGCGAGTCATCCGACCTCTCGAGAGTTTATTGGTGGGTTACAAGCGTATTGTGGTAAAAGATAGTGCAGTGAATGCAGTGTGCTACGGAGCGAAACTCATGATCCCTGGTCTCCTTCGGTATGAAGCAGATATTTCTGTCAATGAAGATGTCGTCCTCATGACGACGAAAGGTAGCGTTCACCCGCTTGATAGTTAACATCTATTGACGTTTAAACAGGGGAAGCCATTGCTCTAGCGATCGCCCAAATGTCCACGGTCGAACTCGCAACCTGTGATCACGGTGTCGTCGCGAAAGTTAAGCGGTGCATCATGGAGCGTGATACTTACCCCCGCCGTTGGGGCCTTGGTCCTGTGGCACTACAAAAGAAGAAGATGGTCAAGGAAAGAAAACTTGGAAGACATGGAGAGAAGATTGATGGCGTTACTCCTGCTGAATGGAGTCGTGACTACGTCGACTACAACCGAGATGTGAGTTCGCCACTGCTGTCTTCCCTTTGAGCTGCGTGGGACAAATGTTGAAAAATTGTTCAGCAACCCTCTATCACCGCCGGTGTTGTTGCAGAAGCAGCCACTGTTTCAGAGCCACCAGCTCCAGAAACGGCGGGCGAATCATCCGGTTCCCCGCAAAAAGAGAAAGAGAAGAAACGCAAGCGTAAGTCCGAAGTCGCAGAGGGGAATGGCAACGTTTCCGTGAACGTGGATGGTGCTGGAGGTGCTGGTGTTGATCGCGCCGAAAAGAAACAGAGGAAGGAAAAGAAGGAAGCGGAACGTGGCGAGGACGAGGAAGCACGGAAAGAGAGGAAGCGCTTGAAGAAGGAGAAGAAAGCGAAGGAAGCTGCAGAAAATGCGTAAGTCTTAGTATGTATCACTGTTGACCACTCCGAGCTTGTAGTTTAGCGCCGACTTGCATTGCCACGACCTGTAATCTTGGTTCTGGTTCCTATCTTTGATCCTCGGGGCGATGCAACACTCTCGTCAACCACATCTAACACCGCCCGCCTATGGCTGCGCGTCAAGATTCCATCAACCTAATAAAATCACTGGTTTATAACTTCCTCGATCCACAGTTCGCCATCTACACCTTCCATTCCCCGTTGAACCTTTTATTTGTCCGTCCACATAATCCATTGCAATAGCCATTATGCCACCAGCTGAAAGGTCGAAGAGCCAGAAACCAACACCCAAGTTCGAGACCGGTGAGTACCTCCCCCAGTATGCCAATGGACCACTTATAACCTGGTTGTTCAATACAGGTCCCGATTATGAGATCTTGTATGCACTCGGCGAAGGTGCCTACGGAACAGTGGTGGCAGCTCTCCATAAGCCCTCAGGAAGATCAGTGGCAATCAAGAAGATCCTCCCATTTGAGCATACCTTGTTCTGTCTGCGAACGCTACGAGAACTCAAGTTGCTCAAGTTCTTTTCTGAGAGATGCGTGAACGAAAACGCAAGTGCACCTCGTCACCTACATATACTGACTTTACCAACGATCAAAGACCAACCCAGATCATCTCAATATTGGATATCGTCAAGCCTGCATGCCTGGATGACTTCAAGGAAGTTTATTGTAAGACTGTTTACGCTTGACGTTTGATATTCACTGAACTTTAGTTAGTTGTTCAAGAACTAATGCAAACCGATCTGCATCGTGTCATTCGCACCCAGTCACTTTCTGACGATCACTGTCAAGTGCCTATTCTCTTCTTTTAGTCAATACCTTCGCCAACCTCGCTTCTCCTAGTACTTCATCTACCAGCTCCTCCGCGCCCTCAAGTCCATTCATGGTGCAGGCATCGTTCACCGAGATCTCAAACCTGCAAACTTGCTGTTGAATGCGAACTGTGACTTAAAAGTTTGCGACTTCGGTCTAGCCCGGTGCATCAACTCGACCGCCCCGGGAGCGAAGGAGGCAGGATTGATGACTGAGTACGTTGCAACACGGTGGTATCGAGCACCCGAAATCATGCTTTCGTTCAAGATGTACACCAAGGTACGCCAGGTGATATCGCACTATCAAACCAGGATACTCAATATTGTTAGGCTGTTGATTTATGGGCGGTCGGTTGTATCTTAGCAGAGTTGCTCAACCGAAAACCGCTCTTTCCAGGCCGGGATTATGGACATCAGCTCGACCTTATCTTGGATGTAATAGGTCAGTCAGCTTGTGTGACAGTTGGCATTGCGATGCGTAACCTCGGCTACGTGGTCGGACAGGTACACCAACGCTGGACGAGTTTTATGCCATCACTTCAAGGCGGTCAAGAGACTACATCCGAGCGCTCCCCATCCGCAGGCGAAAATCTTTCACGCAAATGTTTCCCAAGGCTTCCGCGGATGCTATTGATTTCTTGCAGAAAACATTGGTCAAAACATTGCTTTCTTGGCTGGGGACGTTGACGACTGACCACTAATGTAGACTTTCGACCCGAAAAAACGCATGACTGTTGATGAAGCCCTGGAACACCCATACGTCTCGGCATATGTATGTTTAGTCGCGCCAATCGGCGAGTCCAGTTCTGACGTATGCCTATCATAGCACGATCCTGATGACACACCAAGTGTCACATCGTTGGACTCTGACTATTTTGATTTTGATCGTGAGTGGGACCAGCGCGATGTCAAACCTCCTAGCTCTATGCTTACATCCCTGGCAGAGTACAAGGACGATCTCACCAAAGCAGAGCTTAAAGGTACCCGATGCATTGTGCACTCCATAGCGTCATATCTGATTGTACCTCCAGAACTCCTGTTCGAGGAAATCCAATCATTTGTTCCCTGTATCTGACCAAGTACTAAAAAAGTCCCATGAAACCGAAGTTTTATTTTTATTGTCTCATTTTTATATTGTTATGGATCGTATTGCTAAGGGCGTGTGCTCACAATATTGTACATGTCAAAATCATAATCGTACAGTATGAATGATTGTGAGACCTGAAGAACAAAGAAACTAGTGCGGTATCGCTGATCCAGATCACTAACTATTAGTTGGAATGACAACAAACAAATCCAGGAATCAGATAGATTATATTTTCCATGTCGTTGCGATCTCAAAACTCAAAACCTACCACCGGCCCAAAACCCTGACGCTACACCTTCGACACCGAAATCTCCGAATCTCGTGTCACCATCTAGTTCCGTCCCATACATCGTACGTTTCGCGGGAGGGGCAGGGGTACCTTGTTCAGTAGCCGACGTTTTGATGGCTGTCAAACCAATGCCCGACGCAACTTCATTACTTGAAGGGGCTCTCTGGAGTCCACTCGGCCCGCTAGCTTCCCCACGTGCCAAGGAACCCCCGCGCCCACTTGCCCTCGAACTCGATCGTGGAACGCCATATGCCCCAAACCGGTCGGAGTGCCGACTACCCGGGCGATCGGGGTTTGCAGCTGGTGAGGGGGATGTAGGTGGTTCAGGATGGGGAAAGGTCCCCATCGTGAGAGGATATCCAACCTGGGCGGGTGTCGAGGCGATTGGCACGAAACTAAAACTGAAGGGATTCTGATTCTCGACGTTGTTCGCGGAACTGGTTGCAGGTGCACTCATAAGAGGAGGAGATGTGGGACCATAAAAGTTTGGGAGGCGCTCAACCGGAGGCGGCGGGTCTTCTTCCCGTCCGGAGAAGATGGAAAAACTAGGGCCACCATGCCGCCTGGAGGATTCAGAGGGGTCAGAAGGCTCAACTTGCAGGAGTTCCGATGATGGTGGGGCCTCTCCGCTGCTACCTTCTGGTTCATGAAGCTTTGCCCGCTTGTGGGCTGGTCGGCCAACACGACTCTCTTGTTCCATCTCCATGCCCTCTTGTACCATCTCGAAGACCCCAGAAGTGCTACTTGTCATAGAATCTCGAGGACGTTTGCCCAACGTTGAGTGTGGAAATCCAGGTAGTAGACCCGTTTGCTTGGATTGTTCCACATCGCCGATAGTTGGCAAGTCAGGTGGGACGAGCAGATCGGGATTAGAGGGATCACTTGAAAGTTCGGAAGGTCCAGAATTCTCAGTGGCTGGGAGACTATAACGTACTTAGGTTGGAGAACAAAAGATGTGGCATGCAAACATACGCAAAAGAAGGACGATAGGGCGTTCGAACGCGCTTCGGTGTTGAAGGCGGCTCCGGTATTCGAACTGAATGTTCCTGAACTGCTGCCACTGAGGTATCAAGGGAAGGTGAGCTTTTTGCTCGAGCACAGAGATCTTGTATCTCTGAGGTGAGATTCCGAATCTTGGTCTCAAATGACTCGATCAGAGAAGAAACTTTCTCTTTTAAATCAGTGAGTTGTGCTTTGTGAGAGTCTAACTCCTGCTGTACAGGAGCAAGCTTCTCGAAAAATGAGTATCAATACACGTTCTCTAAGGTATGACTCACTGCTTCGGCGATTACAGATTCTAAGGGTGTGCTCGAGGGCTTGGTTACTGAATGCGTCTTTAGCTGCGGGTGGTTATTTGCATGCTCCGAGTTTTGATTGCTATCTATTGCACAGTAAAGAATGGAGATGAGCTCGAAAGGTCTAAAATGCTTACACGGTGGAGCCTCTAAAGAACCATCAAATTCTGGTTCTGGAAAGGTCTCAGCATTGGAAAATGTCAAAAACTTTGCCTCTAACCTTCTGTGATTGTCGCTTCTGATGGCTTGATTGACCTGCTATTCCGTGTTCTCTTTGGTGACCGGGAGACGCTCACGGACTTGGTGGCGGCACGAGCGCCAGATCCACCTGCTATTACCGGACGTCCCGCACCGAGCCTGTATTGTGTTTGTTTCGCTTTCCTTGTGCGCTGGGGGATCGATTGCTCGTGAGGTGTAGCTCTATGGTGGCATTGAAAGGTGGGTTCTCCCTCATCCTCGGAACCGTGAATGATGACAGAACCGGAGGATTGTTGCCTCGGTCTGGCACTTGCGAGGCTTGGTATTCTGGTTGAAGGTGGTCGCTGTTGCGATTGTGGAGGGTTACGCCGGGGTGGTAGTGGTCTTGGCTGGAATTAGGGGAGATCACAGAGCAAGGAGGTAGCTCGGGCTTACTGTGAAGCATCCAGCAAAAGATCAATGAGTGCCTCGGTCTTGAGATTTGCCTTTACGCCGTAGTCCTATGCAGCACATTGTATGAGATCCGCGACGATTTACGGGGGAATTACGACTCTACTTTGCACAATTTCTGTATTTCCGCACGTTTCATAGCCTGGAGGGCTTCTCTTGCTAGTGCTGGACTCATCTTGGGGAAGGGGTGGTTGTGGTGCAGGTCGTGGTTTGAGTGCAACACACACAATAAAGCGAACCAAACAACGCGACGTCACATGATCGGCGTGCACTATATTTGTTACAGCAACTCTAATATAAACTTGTAAGGGTCGCACCATGGACACATTCACCCATGCCTACCTACACCCTCACACAGGTCGCTCAGCACAACACCGTGACGTGCGTATCCTCCCCCTCCGCTCCTGTCGCTCACCGACCTTTCGCACAGTTCTTGCTGGGTCATCATAAGAAACAAGGTGTATGATGTTACCGACTTTCTATTCGTATGTCTCCACCTTTTGTGTCACTTCTTATTCTTTTACTCCTCACAGGACCACCCGGGAGGTCCCCAAGTGATCATGGGATTCGCAGGACGGGATGCTACCGCAGCTTATGTACCGATCCATCCTTTCGACGCACTCGATAAGCATATCGCACCCGAAAAGCATCTGGGCGATCTCGACCAAGCGTCAATCCTTGAACTGAGGCAGGCAAAGAAAACTCAAACCAAGACAAAAGATGAGCTGCGAGTGGAGGAGGCTCTCAAAAATAGACCCCCGCTCAGCCGAATAATCAACGTCCAGGACATGGAGGTATATAGATGCATTCCCACCACACTTTGGGCCTTCTTGACACTGGCATTTCCGGCAGGAAACAGCCAAGAAACTTCTTCCTTACAAGGCTATGGCGTACTACGCGTCTGCTGCAGATGACTCCATATGTATGTCCCAGTCTTGGCGTGGTTATCCAGGTCACTCAAGCGATACGAAAAGCGCACATTGAAAACGCTCGTGCATTTAGTCGGTTTTTCTTCCACCCTAGAGTCATGAAGAGCGTATCTGGTTGCGATACCTCGTCAACAATTCTTGGCCACAAGACGTCCATACCCGTGTATATCAGTGGTGCTGCATTAGCTCGACTTGGGCATCCTCTCGGCGAAGTCAATCTTACGCGTGGCGCATACAAGGCTGGCATCATTCAGATGGTTTCCACTAACGCCTCACTGTCGTATAGCCAGATTGCCGCTGCTCGATGCTCCCCCGATCAACCGCTCTTCTTCCAGACGTACAAGCACAGGAATGATACAACCGCCGCCAAACGCATTCAAGAAGTAGAGGCGCTGGGCTACAAAGCGATCTTCCTTACTGTCGATGCACTCGTCCCGGCAAATCGAGAGTTGGACACCCGCGCTCCTCATTATCTGGAGGATTTCGAAAATCAAGGAACCAAACGTAAATCAGATTCCAAGGACGATCAAGAGGAAGTTGGTATATTAGGCACCGCCGGCGGACTCATTATCAATAACGATACTGATATGACTTGGGAGAGGGTGGGTTTTTATAATGTGATTGCATTCAACCCACATCACATTCAGTCTTCAGACCATACCGTGGATACGAAGCGTCACGAGGCTTCCCATAATCATTAAAGGTACGACTTTCTGCGTGTCTTCAGCACGCGCTGACAGCCAACGTAGGGGTTCAATGTGTTGCTGTGAGATTGTTTCGGTTTCATCGTCGCTAAGATCTGACTGCAGGAAGGATGCCGTTCTTGCTGCGGAAGCTGGTTGCGAAGGCATCGTGTTGTCGAATCACGGTGGTGAGCTTAACCTTGCAGACTGCGAACGTGATTCATTTTACTACTTCAGGTCGTCAACTTGAATAGTGAGCCACAGATCTGGTTAACAAGCATCCCAAATACGTATCGTAAAATGTAGCTCGCTTCCACCTTTGGAAGTACTCTATAAACTCCAGAAGGACCATCCTGAGGTGTTTAAGAAGACTGAAGGTACGTAGTACGCCATGTCTTCTTTCGATCTGCCTGAAGAAACGATTTCAGTCTATATTGATGGCGGCATCCGTCGCGGTACTGGTTGGTGAACAAATTATTGGGTTCATCACCTTTACATTCACGGTGTTCCTTAGATGTACTCAAAGCTCTTTGTCTCGGTGCAAAGGCTGTTGGACTTGGCCGAGCCTTCCTCTACGCGCAGAGTGTGAGTATGGCTCTTGTGTCGAATATGTTCGATTGATAGTTTCCCAGGCTTACGGCGAAACTGGCGTCGTTCACTTGGTGCGAATCCTGCAACGTGAGATCAGATTCGGGATGCAGAGTCTCGGTGTCCGGTCAATCGACCAACTTTCCCCCGAATTGGTGAGTGCGAAGGGCTAGTGTTAAGCAATATTTACATTGAGGCTGTCAATTGAGGTCGAGCGCGTGGATTGGCAACCTGCCCTACCTGCCAAGCTATGAGAGTCGAAGAGTGCATGTACATACGAGTCTCTTTGTTTATATGCCAACTCAATCTACCTCCGCTTTTTACTTAAATGACACGTGATCGCGCCTCCACTTTGCAAAAGTTGTTCGGCCTCGTGTTGTGAACGCTTCACCCAACCGTTTCTCCAACACCTCCGCTCGTACTTTTCGTATAGACTCAGCGTCTGGCGATCTCATGGGATTCTGCCGTAGATGTGGTGACATCGTCACTGGAACGCGTTGCAAATGTGGTGGCACCGCAGTTGGTTTGTCTGTCCACTGATTGGTGTTGCGATATCGTAGCTGATGTACTGTAGCACCTGTCTTACAATGGACATCCTCCAAATTCCAGGCAGTTGACAAGTGGTCGCAGACTTACATTTCGAATGACAAGTCCCCAACACGCTCACCCGTTCAGATCGATGGCACTTCTTCTATGCTGCACCCCGCACCGACTGGACCAAGGGCTGAACCAGATCAGTCCATGCCATACTCCACTAGTGGTCGCTTTCCTCGCTCAAGTTCATCTCGCCTTTCTCCTCTCATCCCAAGCCACATCAACTCACATGGGAACTCCGCTGCCCACTCCCCGTCTCCACCAAAGCGACCCTTCGACATGGATGAACGTAGTCCACCTTCTTCGCCGACCACCCTTGCAGCCGAAGCTGGTATTCTGCAAGCACCGAACGCGCCGGAACTTTCCAAAGTGTACGGTTCGGTCCTGCAGCCCAAGCAATCTCTTGCAACATACTCCTGCGCAATTTGCCTGACCGAGTTTCAACCAGACGCGACAATCTTTCCAGATCCTTCTGCACCTGAGCTATCTGATCGGTTTTTGTGTCGGCCATGTTTTATCATCAATGGCGGATCAAAGGGTGATTGTCCGGTCTGCCGTCGACCTATCCTCACGTTGAAGAGTGAAGGTGGCTTCGTTGAAACCTCGGGTCGCGTTTGGCACAAGAAATGCTTTAGATGTGAAGAGTGTCAGAAAAACATTGGTGATACCCCCATGGTTGACTTGCTAGGGAAACCTTCCTGCGTTGATTGCTTTGACAGCTGTTTGAAGCGAAACAGCACGCCAAGGAAGCCTCGTCCATCACTCAGCGCGGAGAGGGCTGACAATCGTACGCCGGTTGCTCTTTTCAAGGATTCCAAGAGCCGGGAGGGTAGTCCCACCATCGATGAACTCGAACAGAGACTTGGCATCATGAGGAGCCGGGAGGGTAGCCCTGTGCTTGAAGAACTCACGCAGCGACTCAATGCGGTCCTTAATCGTCCGTCGCGTGATTCCTTTTCATCACCTTCTTTCTCCACCTCGCAATCGAATAAGGATGACCGGGAGAGCAGCCCACTTGTTCAGCGCATCTTGGAGAAGAGGAAGTCGGCCACTTTCACCCCTTCCCATCATGGAATCGATCCCGTTGATATTTTGACCGATCCAGATTCCATTGGCGAAATGAAGACAACTACCCCCTTCCAGGCAACTCCTACAGACAAACCGAGCAGAGACTGTGCCCCTCCGTCAACACGGCCATCATTTGACGCGATAGAAGAGATGAAAAATCGGTTCATGAATCAAGCTACTTCATCACCTGTTACCACAGATGCAACATCCTCCCTTGATTTGCTTTCGAACTCCATGAATGCATCTGTGTCCACCCCGTCGCGGATCCCTCGTATGTCCAGGCTTAGTGGTTCTCCTGGACTACGACACGCTGTGAGCACCTCGAGCATGCGGTCATCACGGATATCCTGGACGCCTTCTACCCCTGATCTGATCCCAGACATCTCAGACACTCTAACGCAATCATCAGGACCTTCCTCCCCTCCAACTTGCAGCCCTCAGGCCCATCCACATGACAATTTTAGCAGCAATCTGAGAGAGCATTCTCCAGCGAAGGCTGTAGCCCTTGAACGTCCCGCCTCGGGCACGGTAACCCCAAAGCCTCGGGATCCTCTCAACAAATCCTCGATACCAATTGCCACACTCTCTTCTGGTTCTCTCTGCGCCAAATGTGGCGGGTCATTATTTGCCACCGGGGGAAGTGGTCGCTTCGTCACGGTTCCCGAACTGAACGCTAATGGACCCCCGAAGACCTATCACACAGAATGCTTCCGATGCGTCTTGTGTGACGGACCTTTCAAAGAGACGGCCAATGGACAAGCAGTCTTTGTGCGGGGAGAAGGAGGTGCTTGTCACATAGAGGTCAGTTGAACAATATTAGACTCGAATCCACCAACTCTCAAATCCGAAATGAATGAATTAGTGTGCGCCACCGGAGAAGACGACAATCAAGCCCGCATCCATGGACTCAACTTTCAGTTCGCCTCTTGTACCTCTTACCAACACTATTCTAACTACACCAAAGCTTGGTGCAGGGATGAGCCATGGCCAACATTCATCTTCTCGATACGAAAGGCCGCCTCCATCGACGCCGTCGCTTTCGTCATCATCCCGGTTCGGTAGTTCGGCTGCTTGCCCTGGATGCCAGAAAGCAGTCTCTCCGATGGAGATGGGTGTCGTCCCTGGTCCTCAAGGGTCACGGTGGCATGCCACCTGTTTGCTCTGTGGAGGCAAAGGTACAGGGAAGGGCAGGCGGGACAAATCACAGCCAGGATGTGGTAAGAGGCTAGACTCTGCTGCAAAGCGAGATATAGAAGGCGGAGTGTGGTGCAGAGAATGTCTCGTGAGTACCGAACATTGTACGTCCACCGCAATGGAAATTCACGCCAGTTTGATGAAGCTCCTACTTCCATTGCATATGAGGAACTCTCAAGTAGAAACGCCGCTCATACCGCTCACACCGTCGTATACGGGTCGCAGCGCAAAGGGTGGGCCTTTTATTGCGCCTCAAGTGACAGGCACCACCACCATTGCTCGTCAGTTCACTGGACGGAGTGGGGGAGATTCGGGTATTCTGCTTCAACTCACAGGGGGGGGACTGAGTCCGACGAGACAGCTCGCTGGGAGTCCGACGAAGCAGTTGGGACTTGCAACACCTCGTCCTCGACCAAAGAGTGTGATTGGGATGAGAAGTAGCAAATCGATTGACGAGGGCAGGGGAATGTACCTGGTGCGACAAATGACGGGAGGTGGAGGCTCGTTTGCCGTGTAGAATTTGGAAGGTGGTCGTGTGGTCATGTCTGAGGTTGTCATGTATCCACAGGACCCGTTGTCTAGCCCGCCGTGAGCAATGGAGATCCGGTTTTAGATAATAATAACATCTTAGCGTTGACGACGATCACCACGGTGAGTGTCCGTCCCTCCGACATGTCCGCATGACGACGGCACCGAAGGTTGTGCCTCAAGTTTTGTACCTATCCTGAACCATCCTCCTCACTCCCTGCCGGCATTCCTGCTTTCGCGGTCGGCTGTACCTCGCAGGGCTAGTTTCGACCTTGCGAGTTGCCTTGTTTCTCTCAGTCTCCTCGTCGCAAGTTGTTCATTAAATTCCCTGCCAGAGGGAATAAGTACTACTTCCTTTCCTTTCCCCCACTCTCCTTGATGGCATCCAATCCTTTAATCATTTGTAATCCCGCAACTAGTTGGTATGACTTCACTTACTCTCTCTCGTGGAGTAACGAATGCGAGGTTAGTATATCGCTGCGCCGCGTGACTGGGACTGACAGCAATAGGTTGCGGAAGTGCTCTCTGACATCCCTTTCATATGTGTGGGGATCCTCGTGTTCGGTGTATCAGCATTGTTTCTTGTCATGAAAAGAGTATCTGTGTGAGCATTGTGGTGTCACATCTCTTCTTACTATGCTTACTCCTGCCCCCCACCTGTAGATCAGCAGTCTGGCTATTTTTTTCCACCTTGCTAGCCTTCGTCGCTGCGCTCCTTGACTTGGGTCACACCCTTGCCGGCGGAGTGGCTACGAATATAACCTTCGCAACCAACATACCCGTTATTAGGACGAGGGAGGTCTTGTTTGCGTTTTCCACCGGTCTTCGTTTTATGTTCTATTGGTCATGCGTCGCCGAGGCCCCGAGAAAGGATCTATCTGCAGTATCCACCCAATCTATCCAGAGATTCAAATTTCTCTCCCTTGATCGTACCCGTGAACCTCACAGCGGAAGTTGGATGCGTTGGGGGTTACCGGGAAAACTGCTTGGTGCTGGCTTGTTGGTAGCCATCATAAACATCACAGCCCTGCAAATTGTCTGGCGTGTGGTCCCTCAATTCCATCAGTATGGCAATGTCTATGGCACAGATGTTGCGTTGGAGTTACTTGCGTCTTTTTTGCTTCTCCTGAAGCTGTTGTCGAACACCTTCACTCTCAACTCCCAGGCGAATTTGTCGGTGCATACATTCAGGGAGTGTCTCGCGCCAATTTTCGGGCTCCTTGTTAACATCGCCATTGGGGTAGGGAGTCTTCTTTGTTGTGAGTAAACCGCACCCTCTCTCATTCACGGTGACTTACCTGTTCCGCAGTTGCTTTCACAGAATCAACAGCCGGTCGCCTACTTCAAGCTTTTGAGCTCTATGTTATTGTGGTGTTCGTCGCAGTCACCGCCTTCCTCAGGCATCGCGATATCATGCTTTCCACTGTCTCATCGCAAGGTAGAAAACGCAGTGATGTTGTGTTCACACTTCCCGAACCCGCTCGCGAATCCACGTTCAGAATCACCCTCCCTTTTGTCGAGACGCCACGCATGTCCACGGTTCTTGGCAACGTAATACAAAGCAAGGAATCAAGTCGAGAGGCGCTCCGCTTTTCAGCACGTCACTCTCTGAACCACGTATCTTCGTGGGTATCCTCTAGGCTCTCGAGAAACCGTGCACGTCACGAAGATGAAGAAATTAGGCTCTGGAATTCCGGGAAGGTCAAAGTGGACCTGCCGTACACTGGAAATACGGATCAGGTTCGCAACTCCGTGTCGTTGACGCAAGAGTCCAAAGAATTGGCAAGACTACGCGATGCCTCCGTCAATCGCATGTCGATCACTTCTGCCTTGGATGCCCAATCTGCGCTTGCACGGTCTACAGAAAATTCCATTTGTGGTGCCCAAATCTTACATTCTCAAACGGATGTTCTGCCACATACGATTCCTCTTCAAGTCCGATCTAGTTCTATTTCTGTTTCGTCACTTCCTTCGCCAATTTCTTCCGGAGTACATCGCCGGGGAAGCATAGCAGAAACACCGAAAGCTTCTCCTGTCTATGGTCTTACTGGTATTCAATCGTTCGCAAGTCCCTCCGGATCATCAACGTCGCTAGACGAGCTTTTGAGACAGCAGAGCCAGCTAGACCAGAGCATAGAGGCACTCAGGCTGTTCTCCGCAGGGACGTCTGCCAACTCGTCACATTCAAATTCTGTCACAAACCACAAGAATGTGGAACTGACACGTTCACCTTCCACTGGCCAAAGAACTGTTTCTTCTGAGGTCTCCTTGAGCAACTTCCCTGTTCCTCCTTGGCTAACGGTCCCAGTTCCACCACATCCTTCACCCGGGTCATCGTCCATAAAGCGTATCCGAGGGAATAGACGTGCTCGTCTTGCTGCTGCTGCTGCTGCTCAGTCAACTCCCGCTTATACTTCAGCCTCCCCTACGGTCTCATCGTCTTCGGTGGACATTCCAAGCTCCCCACGCTTCAATGGCGTTCCGCACTCTCCCGTCGGGGATGAGAACGAGTCTATTTCTGTAGAGGCGAGAAATTCTTCTCGTTCTGATTCTGGGGGAACACGATACAATGTGACTTCATTTATTGGCGGTGAGCGATTTGACGATACTGGTCATAGCTGTTCTAACGTTCTTCAAAGGTCTAGCGACTCCTAATGAACACAGACAAGGGAACCGAGAGAAGGCTTCGTGGCCGAAAAAGAGTGAGCCCAGCGCAGAGCCTATCCAAACTAGCTCAGGCGTGAAGCAACCTCCACATATGCTACCCGTGCCACGGCGGCCCGAGGGACTGCCGGCCGCCCCCGCTGTAGCCAACCTTTCGCCTCTCGCTCGTTCCTCAAGATTTTCTCGAGGGGAGGTCGTCAATGGTCTCGCGGGCGTCGTGGACCGTGCAGATAAAGACGTGACGAAACCACTATCGCCGAAAGGAACTGATCGATTCATCCGACCGAGACCTCCCCCACTCACTATACATTCATATACGGCCCAGAACCCTAGCATAACGCGAGTACAGGTACTAGCGGATGACTAGGCCAGCCTTTTCTTCTACGTCTTCTACCCTTTCATCGCAGTGCGGCTTCTTCTTCAACTTGGTAGTACTGGACAGTGTAGACGGATTGTTTGTGTTACAGACCGCCGGCATGGTCAAAGTCGGTATTAAATGGACTGTAATCGTACAACGGAATTTGAAATATTTTCACGGTTACTATGTCGATCTCTAGCAGTGCAGAAAAGCCGCAATTGGCTTTCCTTGGTCCACTTGGGACCTATTCCCACCAGGTGACCGTTCTCCTTCAATTATTCTATAATTCGCCAACAATCTATCTGTGCAGGCAGCACTCGAGTGCTTTGGTGATTCTGTCGAATACCTTGCTCGGCCAACAATCGCAGGTGAGCAAAGGCAGCATGTCCATCAAGAAGGGTGCTGATCTTCGTCAGATGTCCAGCGAACATTGTCGGCTGTCGTGCCGTTCGGGATAATTCCTCAGGAAAACAGCCTCAATGGGTCGGTCGTTGAAACTTATAACATATTGCGCATTCCCGAAGTTGGCCAAGGAATTTTCGTCAGAGGTGTCACCGTTTTTGCAGTGAAGCACTCTCTGGTAGCCCGGCGGGGGGTGACATTGGAGAACATCGAGAAAGTTTTGAGTCACGAACAGGTACGTTCTTGTATCGATATCATTTGTATCGCTGGAGTCCATTTCACAATCGGCGCTTAGGCTTTGGGACAATGCCAAGGGTGGTTGGCCGAACACCTCCCTCGAGCATCTCTAGTGCGTACGGATTCTACCGCAAACGCAGCGAAAAGATTGCTCTCGGCTGAAAACGGACTGGATCCAATGAAATGCGCAGCGATATGCTCATCGGTGGTTGTCACTATGTATGAAGGATTAGATGTTTTGGAACAGAATATCCAAGATGGAGCAGGTAAGTGGTTCGTTCTCGGCGTCATGGCCGCTGCCGATATCGCTTGTAGAAAACTTCACTCGCTTCTATATCCTTTCGCAAGGTCTCAACGTAGGTCTTCCCGAGGGATACCCTCAATCAATAGAGTGCATGGCTCTGCTACGACTCCAGGCTCCTCCTGGTGATCCAGTGGAGCCAACGTTGAATATTCCCAGAGCAATCAGCACACTCGATTTGATCGTAGAGCGAATTGATAGGCGCCCATCCATCCACGGTAGACCATTCGAAGATATTTATTTTCTCGAAGTTGGCGCTATCCCGGGGCAAAACAGTCCCGAACTATCGTGGAGAAAACAGTTACAGCAGGCAGTAGACAGGGTGGAATGCATGGGTGCGGAGGTATCAGCATTAGGATACTGGTAAACCTTCAAGCTTCAAATCGTTCTCACGGACATGAAAGAAGACGAACAACCATTCCATGTGGGCCAAGAATTGGAGCTATTCTACATTGGCAATGACGTCAAAGGCTCATAAGTAGGAAATGAATGATATTTCATATGGAACGTAGTGGTGAAATCGTAACGAACTCCCAGACATATTGCCTTACTCTAACTCCTGAGCCGGAATATGTTCGGTTTCGCTCAGGTTAAAGCCAGTCTGTTTGATAAGATCCATGGCCCTTTCATTCCTAGGCACAAAACGACACTGGAAAGGTTTCGGGTGGCTGGGTACACCTCTCAGAATTGTCAATAGCCTTGATAGGTGTAAAGATGACAGACCTCAGGAGACTGGATGTATATTCGACCGAGGGGCTGGTTTCCACGCCGTCCTCCGAGAGTGGCTTCTCAATGGTGTAGACTGCGAGGATTGACGCAATAGCTATCCAAACCGAATCCATCGCGAGCCATCGTCCGGGGCACAAGCTATGGATTTACAATTTAGACCCTGCTGCATAAGAACATGACGTTGTTACCGTCTCCCAAATCCAAAAGCGGCTTGTGGAAATTTGTTAATACCCAATTTGATGTTTCTTTCGTGGTCAACGAAACGATCTGGGTCAAAGTCCATCGGGTTTGGGTAACAAGTCTCATCGTGAAGCATTGCCCTAAACCCCATCAGCAACTTGTAAGGAGAGCCCGGGAATAAACCATGCTAACCAAACATTCGGTAGAATGGATGTTCCCTTCGGAATGGAATACCCTCTGTAGTCGTCATCCTCCGAAACAAGGTGGATGAGTCCCAGTGGTAGTACAGGATTCCATCTCAGACACTCCCAAACAACACAATCGATAATTGGAAGCTTCGTGCGATCGTCAAAAGTCGGGAGTCGCTGCATTCCCAAGGTATCATCCAGCTGTCGTTGGATCTTACGTTGCACGTTGGGGTAGACTACCATCGCAAGGATGAAGGAGAGTAAAACAGAGACAGTCTAAATGTAGGCTCAGTCGGAAGTCGATAGTTGAATAAGGGGAGCACGAACGGTGTCTGCGCCAGCTGTTCGATTTGAGCGCAGTCATTCGAACACCAAAGAAGCTTTGCAACTCTACCTGCATATGAAATGCCAGCGACGTTTTTGATTAGTGTCTCGTACTCTGGGTCACGTTTGGATGACCGCATCCACATTTCAAGCTCCTTCTGTGCAAAACAAGGAGATGCAACGCCATTTTCTATGCGTTCCTTTACCATTTGAAATGGTTTTTCAATCATTTCACTGGCTATTGCTCTCCACACGCGAGCCTGCCGCTTGAACCCAGCGCCAGGCATAGATTCTGGGACATACTTGACTGATGAAGACGACGGCATCAAATCTAAATTCGCCTGCAAAGACCAAACTTACGGAATGGAAGGTAGTCGACGAGATAACTCCCAAATATGCCGGCTTTACCGAGGCCTTTCATTGCTTCATCTGCGATGGTTACGTAGATATCACCTCTGTCGGAAACGCTGTGTCCATATGATATTTTCATGACTATTGCAGCCGCCGTCCTGACGCAGCTGAATCAAAGCAAGAACTGAAAGCCGTGTCGTGACATACCTTCGGATATGATGAGCGTACAGCTCAGGAGAATCGAGTAAATTCCTCAAAGTGGTATGCGTCTCTTTGAGTGCAACGGAGTGATAGTTTGAAGTCAAATGACGGCGAAAGTGACGGTGGAATAGAAAGCGATGATCTCTCCAGCGGGGGCCATATGGCATGGAGGAAAACAGCCAGTCCCAACCCATTCTGTCCCCCGCATGAGTTGATGACAAAAATGGCTTGCTCGGTGGTACGTACAGCTCGACAACCATCGTTCTCACGGGCCTGGGATGACATTAAGGAGACTGTTACACTAACGCCACGGATGAGTCACGCAGGGAGAAGACAGACCGAGAGGAATATTTTTTGCTCCGTCTTTCCAAGAGCTCTTCGGCGACTGCTTGGGAGTTTATCACCATGATTGGGTTTCCGAAGATGCGAAGATAGATCATATCGCCTATCAACAACGAAAGGTTATAGCTGACAAGAAGAACGGGTTCACAAATACCGTAGATATGGCGCCACTTGGCATAGGTGAGCCACTGATATGCGTGAGGGAGCTTAACACTTGGAAACAAACCAAGGCGGGGTCCCGGGGGGAGGGGTCTTGAACGGGTTGTGAGGCCAACATAGAGAACGAGGGCAGCGAGGGCGTATATGAGCAAGGAGGGAAGCGAGTTGAATTGGACGTGGGGGAGGAAGAAGAGGGAGGACATGACTGGTGGGCATTTTTGGGCGAGTACTGATTACCTTTATATATGAGTGCCTTGCTTGCAACGTGTGTCGTAGATCCTTTACATGCTGAGTTGCCTTTCTGGGTAAATCTCGCGTAAGCTACAACTAGCTTGGGGCCGCTCTAGTTGCTCGTTAACATCCAGCGACCATGTCTGGTCCACTCGCGGGGCCATCCACCCTCAGAGACATCGTCCATCCCCAGTTCCATCAAAACAACTTCCCAGAGGAACTTTACATCAAGACAGACCTCGGTATAAAACTCGACAAAGGTCAGCAGCATCAGTACTTTTGAAAGACATGCCTTTCCAACGCATCCCAGATGACCAGATCTGTCGTCTCTCGCTAACACCCGCAGGCTGCCCTCTCGGCCCGTTACACTGTCCCTTGAGACACACGACCCCATCTTCCCAAAATTTTCAGCCTCCCAAACAGTTACCCACACATCCCCGAGACCGTGAACGCTTGGCCACAGTCTGCAAACACTGGCTCCGTGGTTTGTGCAAGAAAGGCGACGCATGCGAGTTTCTCCATGAATACAATCTCCGACGCATGCCCGAGTGTTGGTGGTTTGCAAAATATGGCTATTGCTCTGCTGGAGACGAGTGTCTCTACGCTCACCCCAAGGAGCGTCGCGTAGAGTGCCCAGATTACAAACGCGGGTTCTGTAAACTTGGTGAGCTAATTCTTTTGCATCGTCACTCGGGTCTGCCTTATAGGATAGGCCCTCTTTGTCCCCGAAAGCATGTTCGACGTGTAGCGTGTCAGTTATACTTATCGGGTCTCTGTCCCTTGGGCCCAGAGTGTCCCCGTGGACAGTGGGTGATCAGTTCTTCTCTACTTCCCCTCAATAATGTTTTTTTTAGTCCGAAACCCGACCTACCCTCACCAAAGGACTATGAACCACCCTCTCCCCCTTCGAACCGTGACCTTGGCCCACCTCCGCCCGGCTACGGTCGGTATGCCGACTACGACCGAGGGACTTTGGGTGGATCCACCATTAGTCAAGGGAACGCCACAATCGGCTCAAATGGGCCCCGTCGAAATTTAGATGACGTGCTCTGCTTCAAGGTATGCTTCTTACATCCACCAAATTAACG
Organism: Boletus reticulatus; assembly: GCA_038093535.1. Taxonomy (NCBI): domain Eukaryota; kingdom Fungi; phylum Basidiomycota; class Agaricomycetes; order Boletales; family Boletaceae; genus Boletus; species Boletus reticulatus. Next base: position 899,979 of record JBBPSJ010000001.1, read on the forward strand.
TTCTCAACACTTCCACAGTGTGGCGAGAAGGGCCATTACGCTAATCACTGTCGAAATCGCAATGTTCCAGGCAACCGTGGTGGACTAGATCGCTCGAAGCGGTATGGGGGAACAGATGATTAATCGTAGTGACTACCGAATAGTGCATTGTGTATCACAACTCCCACGCCTGCCAGTCACGGACACGGTGCTCCCCGTAATCTCACTGATCATTAATTCGAGTCTCAGATCTCAAGATCGACAATATGGGATGGCAGAAAACATTCAGCCTTCCGAAACGATCCAAGGGTTGTCATCTCATAACAGATCACGTTCTGGCCCAGATATCAGAAGGCATAAAAGATGTCGAGGTAAAGGGCAACATACTTCTCGATCCTTGGTCGGATAGTACATTCCTGACTTTCTTCTAGGTTGGAATGTTATTTCTCTTCATGTGGGTGGAGATCGCCTAGAGTAAGACCCTGACTGACTCAAGCTGCTGCCACTGCAGTCAACACACGTCTGCAGCGTTGTCTATCAATGAAAATTTTGATCCAGGCAAGCACCCAAACAACTAATTTATCCTTGGTGGATCTGAGCCTGCATACAGATGTCCGCAAAGGTGGTTTTCAGTCTCCTCCAGGCGCAGGTTCAATGTGACTAATACATGAGTTTCTACACCCTAGATATGGACATGGCGCTGGACACTGTCGTTCCAGAGACTTTACAATGGAGACACACTGACGAAGGTCCAGAGTATGTCGCCACTGGATTCCGTGCACTTTTGTACAATTGATCGGATGTCATCGCCTCCGTACAGTGATTCGTAAGTTCAGATCTTTCTTTGCGAGGTTTCAGGATGGCCTGACAGAGACAGCGTTTCACACACTAAGGCGACCCTTGTCGGCTCCACGATATCAGTACCAATCACGAATGGCACTCTGAACCTTGGGACATGGCAAGGCATGTTTGGATGGTCTGTATTGGCCGGCCTACTGACATAGGACACAGGGATATACCTCACTGAGTTCAGGCATGCCCTACATACCAGATATGTTGTGGCCACTGTTTTGTGAGGAGACTCGAGCGTTTTGTAGAGATCCCGACGACCGCATGAGATCACTTGATATTTCTACGTGGTGCCAGGGCGGACAACTTGAAGGCATATTCATTGGCCTTCGCGAGTCACAGTGTGGTGTTCTATAATAGATTGTCAATTGTAAAAATCCACGATGTAAAAAGACCGATCTCTGGTTTGCTGCGAGTGTGGCTGGACATATTGCCGATCGTGGCGTGGACCACCAGGTGATGGGTGTGCAATGTGATCCCGCACCCGGCGTCTACGTACGAGGCCTCGATTTGGGACTCTATTTTCGAGGTCCGTGAGATGCGGTGCGCAAATTTTAAGCACCATGATGGCAAGAGTTCGACGACAGCGTCTTCTGACTCAGTGACCGTCGCTTGCGTGATCATTCCTCTCTCTCACTGTCAGTAAATCATATCCAGTTGTTCGTACAACTCAGTGGAGAGTTTCAGAGTTGAACTTCACTCCACTGGCAAGCGCCACTACTAGACAGGAGACTCGGACATCAAGCCTTGGCGCCGTATATCCATTAGGCCGCCTGGTACGCGAAACAGATGCCAAAGGTCACATCTAGTGCTAGCATTCCAGGTCGTCCTGCTCTCCGTAGAAATCAGGTTGGCGCCATCATCTTATAGATGTGGGCATCTTTACCAAGAGAGCGTTTCCCCTAGGCTTGTCGTTCATGCCGCAAGCGAAAGCTTGTATGTTTGAAGTCATGTTAAATCCATCTCTCCGAATGCTGAGCAATCCGCAAATAGAAATGCGATGCCGCCCGTCCTCACTGTGGTACTTGCGTCAAGTCAGTGGTCCTGTCATTCACATCAAGTACCCTTTTCATCCTTTTACAGACAATGGCAATCCTTGATCAGTGTCCCCGCACCTCCCGGATATGCGTAAGCGTACTAGCTAGGTGGTGATGCATGGCACCAACAAAGCTGTTTAGACACCCAGCAGAACCACAGTGCGTTTACGACCCGGTCGACGGGTTAGCACTCGCTCCAGAAACAGACCCAATTGAAAAAATACGGATGCTGGAGGAGGAAGTCTGTACGCCCGTGTCCTTTTTGCAGAGCTGACCACGAAAGCCCTTATACGAGTCCAGCGAAACTCAAGATCCAACTGCAAGAGCAGAGCAGCATCGTATCACCCCCGCACCATAACCAAGCTTATTACAGACCGGCTTCAGCTTCATCCACTTCTGCTTCCAATGGTCAAACATCTGCATCTGCCACAGGGAACAAACCTTTACTTGACAGTATCAAGGATGTCTCAGCGTTGGCACTTCGACAGGACAGTTCAAGTCCCGATCAACACGTGACAGATCGAAGTTCCGCAGAAGCTGTTCTGGAACTAATGTATTCAGGATGGAACCCTGACCTTCCAGAGCCCTATATACTCAATCACTAGTTTGTGGCAATATTGTCTCGCCTTCCAATGAAGCAGCACTGATTTTGCAACGCAGTATTGAGGTATTCTTTAAATGTGATCCTTGCGGCCCGCGGATACTTCATCGTCCTTCTTTTCTGTCTGCAATGCGTCTTCATCCTCGAGACCCCGGCTTCCCACATTCTGCCATTCTCCATGCCATCGTAAAACTCTTTTCTTGTACCATTTTATTCCACTAACCCAGAGTTTAGTGTGCGTCGGCTTCTCGCTGGTCATCACGCAACGTAGCTGTGCTTCCCGATGGGTCTCGCAGGGATGAGTTCGCTGAATATCACGCAAGCAAAACTCGTCAATACATTGACAAAACAATGGCTACTGGAGAAGACATATTTCACGTTGTTCAAGCCTGCATCCTCCTTTCCTGGTATTTCTATCAAGAGGGCCGGTGGGTTGAAATCTGGATCTTTGCTGGATTCCAGACTCGCGTCGCAGTGCCGTTGCGTCTGAATTATCCAGGAACATTTTCTATCCATGGCAGTGGCTCTCCAGGAGGATACTTACCACCTCCAAGGGACTTCCGTGACCTCGAAACCCGACGGCGTACTTGGTGGATGTCGGTGGTTTTTGATAGGATCGTCTCCATCGGCGGTTGGATCCATGCAATTGATGAGCAGGATATTGGCACCGAGCTTCCTTTGAGGGGGGAAGACTTTGATAGCGAAGTACAAGCAGTTTGATTTGGAAAATATCCACTGCTGACTCGGAATTAGCAACTAATTCCGAACAATCCTCAGGATATGTGCTCGGAAGACATATTCACAACACATCTTCCTAGATACACTGACTCATTTCTGCTTCTTATCAAGGCTGTTATGATGTTTGGTCGCGTCACGGATTTCAATGTGCGGGGCAATCTACGAGCTCCAACAGCACCAAGCAAGCACCAAGACCCCTTTGCATTGCCGGGGTTTAGCGGGTTGGATAGTCTCGTCCATCACGATTTCCTTGAGAACCTCCCGCACATATATAGATTCAACATTGGCGTCACGGATGTTTCAGGAAACGCACAATGTGTTGACACTGACTTGTATATGGTTCACATGATACCTCATGCGTAAGCTTGAATACCTGTTCGGTCAACTCAGGCTAAACGATACTTACAGAGCCACAATCACACTTCACAATCCTTACATGGATCTCAATGACCTACAACGTGTCTCAACTAACCGTTGTATCAAAGCTGCGCAAGCAATACTGTCAGCTTATTTTATGCTTTCAGCAACCTCTCTTGACGTCACCCGACTACATCCATTTGTAACTGTATGGGTTCTCTTCTTGCTGACCTTCAATGTCTGATGTTTATAGATATGCTGGTATCTCGCTGCCGTCGTCCAAGTCCAGGTTTGTAGACATTTTATAGAGACGGGTGATTATGCCAGAGAGGCTCAGGTTTGGGGGGAAATCAATGTACTCCGGTGTGTTAATCACTAGTTACGGCATTCATGCTGCCTGACACCCGAGTAGCGAGGCTATGTTGAATTATGGGACAAGGTCTCCCATCGGGAGTAAGTCTTCGTCAAATAGTATGCCCTCGCTCTTACAGATGTCGCGTAGTCCGGCAAGAAAAGTTACTTCAAGATCTCATGAAAGAAATTGTCAGACTCACGACTCAGAGGAAACCTCTTGAGGTTGGACTCCCCCTTTATCCATTCTCACATACCACTTTATTTGCTTCGCCGGTTGTACTTCCCGAGGACGCACCTATGGCACCTCTTCCTAACCCAAGCACATCGAGCCAATCCTACAATAGTGCATTGGAGATGTACTCGGGATCAGTCGTGTTTTCCACCGTCCCCTCACCCTTGTACTGTAATGCATCATCCGTTTCGGACGACGTGCACACCGGAATTGGACAGAGTAACGTAGCTTGGAATTGCTCGGAATGACTTGATACATTTCCCCCCGACTTCATTGATCTGTATCATATTACATGTAGCGATGGCAGAATAAGGTGCCCTTTAACCCAGAGTTGTATGCGGACGACCAGTTGCATCGCGCGGCGCAAGAACAGATTGCTAGTACGATGGTGACTATGCTCGGTCACCGTGTGACTGATCTCTGCGTCTCTCAGCCTCCACCAAAGCATCGAACTTGGCTTGCGCAGCCGCGCGGTCGTCTACTTCTGTGGTGGGGGAACTATTGGTGGGGGATTCGCCGGGATTAGGGAGCCTGTTGCGTTCGTGGCGCTGTCGAATAGTATCCCAGGACGACTGGCCAGTACTGCGTGCGTTGGCAGCTCTGATCTCGTCCCACCTGGTTCTGAGTCGGGTTGGATCTGATCTGGATGCGTCACCATCTACTAGAAGTGAATGTTCGCTTGCCACGCGACTGAAGAATAAGCTCACCAATGTTGTCGTGGTCCCGAACCCACTCCTCGTGAACAGTGACAACGTCTTGCGGATGTCTTGTGTGGACAGGGTCAGGCTTAATCTCAGGCTTCTTTGCGAGCATCTCTTTAAATGCAAAGCCTATCTGTCCGCTTCCCCCGAGTCTCTCGTCGACATGGTTTAATGCTAAAATGAAACCCTGTGGATTATCTAGGGAGTTGGCGAATCGGTAGTGAAGCACAAATTGCCGAAAAGTGCCATATGTCGATCCGACGAGAAAGGCTGCAACGGACCCGAGACGGAGCCTCCACGTGTTCCACTTTGGTCGGGCGAGGTAAGAACCATAGCCATACACTGCGGCTGACGTTCCTGCACCATACACGAGCTTTGTTGAAGAGTGTTGTTATGAGTATGATAATACTTTGTAAGTGACACTTACATGCCAGTCGATTCGGGGTCCAGGCAGAAACCTGGTTGCCAACTCGTAGTCGTGTGGGGATAGAATATGTTCGTCTAGTTCAGGCCGTAAAAGTTCCGCCGTTCGTTGGCGAGTAGTAAAAGTTTTGTGAAGCCATGTGATGGTGCTCAGGTAGGACATTGATGGGGCAGCGTTCCAACCAAGGTAGCAACACGTTTGTAAAGGTACCATTCACATCAGCGCAGCGCACACAACAATGGGCACAAAATACCTAGGCGAGTCCAGCGAGGTGATTCCGGGGCCACCGCCGCCCCCACCACCGAAAGACAAGCACGCAAATGGCACTGCGCTGCCAATCATGTCATCCGCGAGCTTAGGTATCCATACAAATAGCCTCTGCTTCATGGCCACCGCCGCTGATTCCTATCTTAGGCCTCGAGATTCCCCTGTCTCCAGTTTCACCATCCCTTTCCTCCCCGGTCGACAAGACCAGGAAATATAGCCCACTGACCGATCTCATCGAGAGCGAGAAAGCATATGTCGAGCTCCTCACCGGCATTATTCGTGTACGTCTCTCATCACCTACTCGCTCTGTCCTCATCCATTCGTCGTACCTCAGAATGTAGCCGCTGCCTGGTCACGATCAAACCTTCCTCCACCCCAACTCGACCTCATGTTCCGCAGTGTGGAAGGTGTATACAAGACGAATCGCACGCTCTTGACAGTGAGACTTCCGTGCCAACCCGACTGCCGCGATTATTTCTGATTTCTTGTAGAGGCTCAAGGAGATTGGCGAAAATCCATCCTCTCCCAAGGCTCTCGGTGACCTGTTGATGCGTTGGGTAGGCACACACTTTGGTTCGAAAAACTTGTTCTCACAGTGTGCAAGATCGACGAATTAGAACAACCGTACATGACATATGCCGACCGATACTGTACTGGCTTCGATGACTGGGAACCCGTCAAGTCAAACCCGAAGCTTCCTACTATCTTACAGGCCTTCTCAGCATCCAATCCACCCCCGTCTGTGTTGCCGCAACCCGCGCACTTACTGAATCGTTCTCTTTGGACTCTTGATGCACTCTTTTTGCTACCAAAGGGACGCCTGCAGTATTACCGGAAACTGTACAACAGATTGCTCAAGAGTACGACCCCCGGGAGAAGTGATCACCGGTTGCTAACGGGGGCCCTGGTGAAGTTAGATGGTCTTTTGGCAACTCTCGACGAAAGAGCCAACACTAATGTTGCCATCTCCCACCCACCGCAAATGCTTGCCTCTCTCCATGTAAACACGGAGGGGAGCTCGAACGTTGCGGTATCTATGGTACCATCGACGAACGGATCGATGGAAGGCAGCGCTCTGCTCTCAGGACATTTTGGCACAGATTCTGCAAGTGCTGCACCGTCTACTCGGGGTAGCCTCTCTTCTAGAGAGTAGGTCTCGTTCTCGTCGGTGTCTCGATTTCTCACTCATGTTCTCAGTGAGCGCCTTTCGCAAGAGACAGCATTGACTTCACTCAGTCGGGAGTCCTTCCAACACTTGTCGTCACCCGTCTTGGATCTCGAGAGACGCTTAGCTACTGAAAACACACTCGACATATTTACAATGCAACCAAAGGTTTGTGGTGTGGCATTGCACACGTTGTCAACTTAGCATATCTGCAGCAAATTCGATTACAAATAGCTCCGCCAACCCTTACGCACGCACGCGAGTTTCGGTTGTCAGCAAAGGTGGTTGTACGATTGACCCCCAAGGCGACAGGAGTAGAGGTTGTCCATCACCATGGACATCTTTTCATCTTGTCCGATCTATTTCTTTTATGTGAAGAAATGGAGAGTGTCGCTAGAAGCGATGATGGGAAAGATATGCGCTTGTGCTATCCTCCACTTTCCGGAAAAGTTCTTAACGTCATTGAGGTACCTGGGCAAGGTTGGTTAGCTTACTCTTGCGAGCACACGTTCCTGATTGCATTCGTAGGGAATGCCTTGCAAGTCTCTATCATGCGTAAAGAGACACTGATCATGGAAGCCGGTTCCAGATTCATGCGAGACCGAATTCTCAATGAATTTCAAGAGTGTATATCGTTTGCAAAAACGAGTAAGGCTCGCTACGTGCTCTGGAGGTCAACATTTCTTACCCGTTACCCTAGTATCGAGAGCCACGCAAGAGCCTGTACCACCCATGCCTCTTATTAGTAATCCTCCTCAATCACCAGTCATGCACCTCGCAAAGTCCGACAGTTCTTCGAGGAAAAGACCCGAACGACCTCTCAATCCTCGGTTGGTTCCGCAATCCCAACCAGTCAATCTAGAGTTGGGCCGGTCCGATAGCGCTAATTCCACAATCAACAGGACCATAGCTGCCTCTTCGCCAACGTCAAACTACGGTTTGCCAGTGACGTCCCTCTCGCAAACTCACCCGGAGCAGCAAAATGTGGTCCCTACCCTGCCTGAGACGATTCAAGGTCCCCGACGCGATGAAGTTGATAGCCCCCTAAGTAGTCCTGCTTCACCGGGAAATGGCACACAGGCACCTACGCTGCACAATCCAGGTCGGGTACACCCGCCACGTAGATCTTCGGCAGGACATGCCAGCAATAGCCCACCTTCCTCATTTGTTCCAGGACAAGTCGTTCCATCCGTATGGAGCGCGCATACTCAATCGCAATCACCGCCTTCCGTGATCGCTATGTCAGACCTTGCTGGAGAACCAAAGAGTGCGTATCCACTACCAGCTGTGCAGAACCCCATTGCGCGAGACTCGACTCTGAGACACCACGCTTCTATGCACTCGCTTCGCCAGCAACCACTGCAACACCAGCCTCCTTTGCAACCTCTTCCACATAGACCGAGTCATCAAGAAATTGCCCCCGCTCCTCATCCGAAACCTATGTCCCACTTCTCCAACGGACAGACATTCCCTACACATCCATCCAGCCCTCCAATGACATCTCATCCGGTTGAACAACCATCACACAGGCTTCAGAAAACCCCATCATCGCGGTCGCTTCATGCACAGTATCAGTACAACAAACCTTCGTTGCCTCCCGTACCCTCACTACCGGATGGTTTACCCACACCACAGCGCCTGTACAGTCAACGCAAGGAGTCGATGGGGTCCTTGAACATGCCAACTTCGAGAACCATCCTCCCATCCATGCAAATGGGATCCAGGACTAATTCGGTTGCGGAACCCTCGATTTTAGATCCGAGCCCTCCCTCGTCTCCGGTTGAAAAACACACACCGCTTGGGGCCGTACGGTCTGTAATCACGGCACAAATGAAGTGCAAGGTATTCCAACAACAACAACATGCACAATGGAAGTCCTTGGGCTCCGCCAACTTGACTCTCTATCGCCAGGAACCCACAAATGTCAAACAGCTTGTCGTGGAGACAGGTAGCAAGAAATCGGTTCTCATCTCAACCATTGTCTTGACAGATGGAGTAGAGAGGGTGGGCAAAACCGGTGTGGCAATTGAGCTAAGTGGTGCTGGGGGTGCGCGGACCGGTGTCATTTACATGATTCAGCTGCGGAATGAAGACTCTGCGAGTGGGCTTTTCAAGACTTTACTGGCGGGCTCCGACAGGGTGGCGTAAATAAGAGGTTGACGACCCCTACCTGGCAAGTCCAGGGAGTGGTTTATGATTCACTGGGGTCACTGTGCAGGTCCTCTGCCTCCCGTACTTTCGATGGAAGATCGGTCGTATAATTTGTGTATTTTCAGATACCCTGTTAGACTGCGGACATACTTACTACGAACATTGTAGCGTGGTAGATAACGTCACGAGCTGAGCGCACAGTGAAAAATGATCACTTCCAGATATCCCAGTTTGAGGCAAGCCCTGCTCAACATCTTTTGTGCGATGAGGTTGAAGGTAACCCGTCACGTGCGTTCTACTTCCAGGGGGGTCTAGAATGAAGATATAATCTCGTACTTCGTAAGCTACAGTAGCTCTCGATTATTCTCTGCTGGGCAATTACCTAGGGTCGTCTTCCAACAGTGCGTGAAGCTGGTCCACATCGGCTCACAGGCGCCAGCTTTCTCCGCCGACAGGTGTTTTCTAGAACCATATGTCGCGACAGCGTTTCCCGCTAGGAGTGATGACCGTTGTCCCTCGTCGTATGCACTCCGAAATCGGTGCCCCATAAGAGCAGACAGCTCAGTGTCTGACAACAATCCGTCGGAGGGCCTGGAATCCCTCGAGTTGCGAATGACTTTGTCAGGATCAGCTTCTTCCGCAGCACCCCCTTCGTCCACCTCTTTCTTGATGGATGTGGGAACGGTCGGGTCTATGGAGATGTGCACCACACGCGAGACTTGGAGTTGTTCTTGTTGTTTAAGGGACAATGGTTCACCAAACAACAAGGAGTACGCGGGGTCATCCGGAGGGAAATTGAAGTCTGATCAAACGTTTGAGTTCAGAGGAGTACGCAAGGGTTCTCGAACGATCGCTCTTACCTCCCGCTATAATACAGGGCCAATCACACAGTTGCCAGAGTTCTTGAAAGGCGGTGACCTCACGAACTAAAAGACCTGCTTGCCTATAACCAATTCTAGATTCTGGATGTGGGGACGAGGAGAAGGAGAAGTCAAATTACCTCGCTCTCTCGTAGGTATACCTGAGGAGAAATTCGCGTTAGCAGTTGTTGGGAAAGGTAGTTGTGCACGAACGCGGGATGCCAGAACAGGTGGGTCGTTGCGATGATGTAACCCCGGACCTCTGATTCTGGGTCTATGCTTTGAAGCGCTACGATGTTTGCGATGTTCCTGGTTCGATGGCTCGACCCGACGCGTGCCTGCATACTTAGTTCTGGATCACTTTTGACTTCCAATGTATCATAGTCTATTATGGCTTGATGGATGCACCGGAATATGGCATTCTTGTATGCAATGAGACATCCGTGAGGTTTGTCTGTGCCGCTAGCATAAGAATAAGCGTATCCGGCGAGATCGAGCACAGGAAGGAGCTTGTCCAGCATGTCGACTTCCTGGAAATTTTTCAGGCAAGGTACGAGGTTAGTGTTTTTGGACCCGACAGACCTGCATACACAGGATATCAGCGTCATGAGAAAGTATCTCAGCATGAAGCATTGGTATCCTTCCGCTCGCTTTCCGGGCTTTGCCACTGGTTGGGAAAAGCTCTGAGCCTGTGTATCATTGGGACCAGATTGTAAAGATGCATGTTGACTCGACGCACGAACAAGACACTGAGCGAGCAGCTACGAGGGGATGCTATGAGCAAATGCTACGAGATCATAGATGGTGCCACTACGGACATTCCAAGTCATGACCGTGACTGTCCGAGAGTGATGGTGATCCCGGGCCTGAGGCTGGAGTGGTACCCATGGTCTGGGTAGGAAAAGAGGGATTGCAGGCTCGTCTCTGGGTTTTGGCTGCTTTTTCTTTTCGAGACGTCTGAGGCGTTTCTGCTCTGCCTGGACGATTTGTTCTGGTGTGAGTTCATAGCCCATGACTTACATACTACAAGAGTGAAACTTGGTCGGAGTCTACACGTCGGTGACTCGGACATGTCAAAGTTGTTCCCAACAACTGCCCGCCTTTTGACAACGACCGTTCTTCGTCGTACAAACGGGCCATCTCTTCGCATTGGCGCCAACTACCATCGTCGACCACCCGCTAGATCAAGGTCTCTCGCTTCCATGGCTCCGTTCCAGGATCGCTCGATCATCTCAGACGGCTCTTCCACGTCGTTCGATAATTTTGACCTTGTCCAGCATTTCCAACTAGACTATACTGACGTGGTCGTCTCAAAATGGCGGAGCCGTGTCAGTGGCTTAACCCTTGTTCATCTGGATTATGAGGGTATGTACCTCGTCTGACCATTCCCTACACTTCTGAACTTGTCTTAAGCTCCACTCGTAAATGGATACTTTGTTGTTGCGACCGAAAGTAAGTGATTTCGCTCTTAATGCAATTATCCCCCCTGCTTACTCTCTCTCAGTCTTCGATGACAGCGGATGTCCCCATACTCTGGAACAGTGAGTTGTCTCGTATATTCTGTGTCCCTGTCCCTGTTTCTGAGCAAACTGCTAGCCTGGTCTTCATGGGTTCGGAGAAGTACCCGTATAAAGGCATCATAGACCATCTCGCTAACCGTGGCTTTTCTGATGGCACCAATGCTTGGACGGATAATGACCATACAGGCAAGCAATGGCATACTCCCCTCCCGCCTTTTCTCATTTCTACCTCCACGCAGCCTATACTGCTTCAACGGCTGGAGAACAGGGATTCTTGCAGCTCTTACCGATATACCTCGATCATATACTCTATCCGACAATGTCTAAAGCTGCTTTCGTGACGGAGGTACGACCGACTCGTTCAACTTGCCGACGATTCATTTCACCGATCTCATAGGTTCACCATATCAATGCGAAAGGTGAGGACGCTGGCGTAGTATACAGCGAAATGCAAGGGCGCGAAAATACATCTGGCGATCTAATGGCTCTCCGGTCAGTTGCAGACCTTTCGACGGTCTAGTCCGTGCTTATATCGCCCTTAGGTCCCAACGTATCTTGTATCCTTCTGGCAGTGCCTACCGCAGTGAAACTGGGGGCCTGATGGAAGCGCTGCGTGTGCTCAACGTAGAACAAAGTATATCATCTCATTGGCATGCTCACGTTAGACTTACTCTCATCCACTTTTCAGTCCGACAATACCACAACACTTACTACGTCCCTCATAATTTGTCATTAATAGTCACTGGAAAACTTTCAAGTGGAACCAAATCTCTTCTGTCTGTCCTCCAAGAAAAGGTGGAGCCCAGGATCATGGCACATGGACAAAATCAGGGACCGCGTCCAAAGGGCTGGAAACGACCATTTGTGGAGACGGCCAGTGCCAACCGCGAGCGTATTAAGGAAACCATCAAAGAAGTCGTGCAGTTCCCAGAGAAAGACGAGAGACAGGGTGAATTGGTTATCACGTTCAATGGCCCACCTCCAACAGCATTCCTAGAACGCAAGGTTTGCTTAACATTTTAGGAGTATTTATGATTTACTCACTACGTTTCTAGGCTTTGGACATCCTGTCCACTTATCTCACATCCTCACCTGTGGCTCCTCTGAACAGAGAATATTGTGAAATTGAATCTCCCCTTTGGTAAGATTCTCTCTTTGCACCAGTGTCTTACTCACGCCCTTGAAGTTCTTATATCTACTTCAGCGAAGACGTTCGCGCCACAATGGTAGATTTACCCGTTTACATTGGTTCTGTGCCTGCCGAATACTTGGACACCTTTGACGCGAAGCTCCTTGCGAGCTTCCGTCGCATCGTTACGGAGGGAATTGACATGTCTCGCATGTCAATGGTCATTAATCGGGATGAGCGTCAAGTGGGAACCTTTCCCAACTTTAACATGTTCGCTGCATTGCTGATCTGAACTCCTTAGTTGCGGAGTAAACTGGAATCTGCCAAAGGAGATACTTTCTCTGGCACGATCATAACAGATTTCTTGTACGGAGCGACAGATGGCTCGGATCTGCGTGGGGCCTTGGATGAGATCAAGTATTACAATATCCTTAGGACTTGGGACAGCTTACTATGGACGGAGCTTTTGAAGAAGTGAGTCATATATTTCTTTCATTGTATGATGCTTAGGCGTGCTACAAGATACTTCATTGACCAGCATTACACTGTGGTCATTGGAAGACCCTCAGCAAACCTTGCAGAGAAACTTGAAGCAATTGAAAAGGCCCGCCTCGCCGAGCAAGTTGAAAAGCTTGGACCTGAGGGTCTTATCAAAGCAGGACAAGAACTTGAGGCTGCGAAAGCGGAGAACGCACTGCCCATCCCGAAAGAGGTTCTGACTGAATTCCCCGTCCCAGACGTGAAGAGTATATCGTGGATTCCTGTGAAGAGCATGCAAGAATTAGACAGCGGCCGGACTACTACATCCAGACCTCCAGACCTCGAAAAACACATCGAGAGCGACGGGGAACCATTGTCGATGTTTGTGCAATATGATCATGTCCAAGTAAGCTCATTCTCGAGTTCCACTTAAGTTCGGACTGACACTCTTTGTAGTCCGATTTTGTAGGGATTCATGTGTTCTTCTCGCTTGCAAATGTGCCCGACGAGCTTCGCCCGTTCGTAATTTCGGTTCTGCTGTACCAATATTTTCCTCTGAAACTTCCTAGATACCTCTCCACTTACGCCGCTGCTTTCTTCTCTTTACCTGTGAAGCTGGAAAATGGCGAAGTATTGAGTCATGAAGAGGTTGTCAACCAACTCGATGATCTGACTGTTTCGTACGAAGCGGGGCTCGGATTATCAGATCAATTTACCGAATTGGCACGCATAAGCTTGAAGGTTGAGACAGCACATTATGAGTCAGCTGTCACTTGGCTTCGCGATCTTATCTGGGGCGCTGTGTTCGACAAAGAAAGGTGAGTAGGTGTTTCGCACTTTGTATAACGCTAATCCACGGAAAGACTCCTCGTTTCTGCCGCTAAACTTGCTCAATCTCTTCCCGAGCTGAAGCGTGATGGCAACAATGTCTTGTCATCTGTGTGGGCTGAAACGTTATTCGACAAGAATTCGACCTCGCTCGCTGGCGCAATCTTGACCCAAGCGGACTTCGTCCCGAAGTTGATCAAAGACCTCCAGGAGTCCCCAGAGCAAGTGATCGCTACCTTCGAGCAGCTGCGAAAGTATTGTGCGTGCCATTTTCCCGCATGCCGGGATGCATCTCACCGAATTTCAATACTTGTAGTGACTGATCCTTCAGGAATCCGGATATCCGTTACTGGAAATGTGTTGGGTCTCGAAAAGCCTCGCAGTCCATGGAGAGAGAAGCTTGGCCACCTTTGTGTAAGCAGTTTCTCATACCACCAGGTTCTGTGTCCCAAAAATTTCCATCTTTTAGCAGCCGTCGACATTGGCACCGGTAAAGTTGACTTGCGAGACGCTCAACGAATTGGGCAAGAACCCTGTTATGAAGGTAGGAACAAACAGTTGCTCGCCGGACATTCGTTGATTTCTTTCTAGGCGGTCGTTGTTAGCTTGCCCACGATCGAAAGCTCCTTTGTCGATCATACTACCAAGGGTATCCAAGGATTCGATCATCCAGAATTCCCGGCATTGAGGGTTGCGCTTGAAGTTCTCAACGCGGCGGAGAGTTTTCTATGGGTACTGTAAAAACCTGTTCAAACGGTGTCAAGTTGTACTGATTCCATCCTTTGTAGAGGACAGTACGCGGAGCTGGCCTCGCTTACGGCGCGTACATAACTACCGATAGAGAAGCTGGACTGATTACCTTCTCCCTGTACCGAGTAGGTTCGGTTTTCATGCAAGCAGCTGCTCTTTCTGACCTGCGCACAGAGTTCCAACAGCATGGAAGCTTTTAAGGAGGTGAAAAATGTTGTTTCAGGATTGGTTGACGGCTCCGTAGGTTTCCTTTATTTTGTTTCCATTATTTCAGCTGGATAACTCCATTAGATCGAGCTTTCCGAAACAACACTGGATGCTGCCAAGAGCAGCATCGTCTATGCTGTTACGAAAAATGTTGCAACGGCAGGCAGAGCAGTAAGTCATCCGAACATTCGAATATTCGATCTGTTCTGACCTTTGCAGGCAATCAATTCGTTTACCAACCAAGCGCTCAAGGGTCTCAGTCAAGATCACAACCTCCAGCTTTTGAATCAATATCAAACTGTCACGAAGGATGACGTTTTAGCATCTCTCAAGAAATATATCCTGCCAATTTTCAGCCCGTCTACCTCTACCGTTGTTGTCGTCACGGCACCATCCAAAGTTGACCAGATCTCAGAAGGGTTAACAAGTTATGGATTTGAGGTAGAGAAACGGACACTAGAAGTCGAAGAGGACGAAGACAGGTCGTTGGGAACCACCAGCATCTCCGGAGATAGTTCTGAGGATGATCGATAACCTAACGGGTATTAGTTGATGCAAATACTGTATCCCCTTAATCTCGATATTTTTAACAAGCTCTGACCTACGCCCTGTGTGGTGGGTGTTCACCTTGAGGTGCGGGGAGCTGGGCCGAACGTGGATTCTCGCTACTTCCAAGGACCTCAATCATCTGCTCTTGTGCTTCGCCTGGCCGTGATTCAACGCCACGAAGAAAATCGTTTTCAACGAGAAAGTGTATTGCCTGCGAGAGATTGGATACTGTGACCCGAATTTCAGGTAAGAGCAGCTTAATAATAAGATCGTTAGAGCGATAAGGGAAAATAAATAACAAGTCCCCAGTACGTTACGAAGAAGTGTCGACCGCGACACGAACGGATTTCGTGGTGGTTTCTTTGGCTGAGAAATCCTTCTGGGACATTCCTGAGGGTATCCGTGTGACGTTTGTGCTTGCTTATCATGCCCAGGATCAATTTTCGGCATGCAAATTGATGTGATAGGAACTTTGGATGACACAACTTCTGGTGCTTCGTCACCATCTGCGACTGAGGTAGAATTCGGGCTTGCTTCGCGAATGCATTTGGTTGTCGCATCGACTAGTAGGCCCGTCGAGTCGCCGACATTTTCTGTCCGTGGCTTTTCGCGCTGGACTAAACCTCCCGGTTTCCGACCTCTACCTCTTTGGTACCCTTTCCCTCGAACCCCCTTACTTCCACCCTCTGCCACTGTCGTGTGCTGCCTATATTTCTTTCTGGAACCTGCAATATCTTCCGGGGTCAGCTGTCCTCGCGCGACTGCCTCCTCCAGTTTCCGTTTCTTATCCTGAATCTTTTCGTTTGTCGGGAATCGCCTTTTCCGCTCTGCTATCCAGGCATCGATAGCTTCTGGCGTGTCTAGTACGAGTGATGTCCCTTGAATCGCAACGGATTTTCTACATCCGCATCAGTCATGGGTCAACGTGATATGGCACGACTACGCACCCTCTTAAACTCAGATCAGCATCCCAATCGTCCCTTTTCTCCCACCCAGGTGGAAATATAAAGTGTCGATCCATCATATGGATCTCGACGGATTTGCGGGAACCAGTGAATGGACAACCCTGACGAGTACATCGACAATTTCCGGGCTGGTACCAGCTCCCATAAGTAAGGTGGCTCAGGATAGGTTTCGCGGTCGTTTGTGACTTCGCTTGCACGGACGGCCGGTTGATTGTCGCTGCTTTCCTCGTCTGATTTGTCGTGCCCGGGACGTAGGTGGACGAAAGGGTGTACCCATCGGCGGTTGTGCGAGGTTGGTTTGAATAAGCTTGTACATATGCCTGATAGTAATGTGGTGCCATATGTTGTGCATATGGGTTGGCCAACGCCGATGTCAGTGCGGTGGTGTCATACAATGGAACAGAGTAGTAAGAGGATGTAACATTTCGAGAGGGATGTTGACCGTTCATCGCAAGGACAAGTCAGACAGAACGCACATCAATTAACGCCCGCAGCACGTGATATGTAATCTGGTTTGTTTTTGCAAACATTGGATGGCAACATCAGACGAGAAAAAGGGTTGGAGCGAGTCATGGACGTATGTTAAATCGTCGGTGAAGCGGCTAAAACAATGCATTGTAGTATGTCAGACATGTCGCAATATGTATCTTGGTAAGAGCTATCGTCGAGAGGCTGGGAGGCGATGAAGCAAATCGGGAGTCAAGAACAACGAAGCGAAGAGGGGCTTTGTGCAAATTTTCGGTGTTGGGAGGGAGAAATGTACCGGTTGAAAGACCAATAACAGATGCGGCTCTTCGGAGCGCACGGCGACGAAGCGAACGGCACATCCGAGGGAGCAATGTATGGAAAGCGGGGAGGACAAGAAAGCTGGGAGGAAGAGGCATACGGGTGGGGATAAGGAGTGTCATGTCGGTCGTGTAAGAGGAATGTGAGGTAGGGCGGTGGGCACGTTGGTTTATTCTTGGGAGTCCTGCTGCTGCTGTTGTTCCCTGCCAATTCTCCTCTCCTTCTCACTCTCCAACTGGTTATAGAGTAAGAACAATGCTTTCTCGTTGGCTGCAGGAGTTCCGATGATAGTGAACATTCGTTCACCAGAATTATCGTGTGGAGCCTTTGCAATAGATATCTTGGATCCAGAGAGCCGGCGAATCTCCGTAATTTTGCTCCCGTTACGGCCGATGATGCATCCGACCATATCAGCGGGAATTAGGATGTTTTGCGTACGAAGATTGGCCGGTGATTGTGTCATCGAGGGTGAGTGTGGCGAGGGGGGAGACGAAGCACGGCGAGGAACATCACCAGTGGATCTGCGCGTGTTCAGGCCACCAGAATAGCCATTGGTTGATCGTCTTGAGCCAAGACGTTCTTCACCAACGCCTGGTTGGAATTGAACTGTCCCGGCGCCCCTTTCCCAGTCCTCGAGCAAGCACTTTGCAATCTCTTCAATTGCACGACTGATGGCTTCTGGAGAACCCTGAACCTCGACGATGCGTTCTGTTGACTGTGGGAGCATCTCTTTTGACGCTACCATGCGAGCTCCCGAAACATCCTGGATAGCTTTAATTTTGAGGCCATTGCGACCGATTACCGTGCCCATCAGATTATGTGAGATGAGGAGGCGGATGGAAGTATGTGGTGAAGACGACGAGAGGGAAACGGGAGGAGGGCTTGATGAGACGAGCTGGGTGATAATGAGGTTGTATGCCTGGAGGCGTAAAGGAAATGAGTACAGCTGGGGGGAGATAATAGCGGACACGCACCTTTGCGATTGCATCGACTGATCCACCGACTGTGAGGACCCGTTCGTGTACGCCAGGCATGACCTTGCTGACACCCGCTCTCACCCCAGTCTGCTCCCTGAGATCTGCCACATTTTTTCCACCCTTTCCAATAATTACGCCTGCCTCCTTTGTCGTTACAAGGGCGCGCAAGGTGAGGATGTCGTGGGCGGAGGTTGGGGATGGAGAGCGGGATGCTGCGGGAGATGCTTTAGTACTGGTGAGTGATTGGGCTGCCCCTAGGAAAAAGAAATAGCCGACCTGTGGATTGGTGTAGTTGGCGTTCTGCGGACATGGCGTGGGGGCTATCGGGGACGAGGAGGCGGAGGGAGGGGAGGATGGCGGCGGGGACGGTGGAAAAGGTGACTGGGTGACTCTTACAGAAACGCGCGTGCGTCGCGTTCCCCGCCACCCACAGCACAGCCACTTAGATCAAATAGAGCATGATAAAAAAAAACGAGTCTCCGGAGAGTTGCATAGTTACATGCATGGTCTTATCGGTAAGTACTGGACATCACATACTCTGCGACTTGACACACAGTCGCGGTCACCCTCCTAGAATCCATACTCTGCCAGCTTCTCAAAGGAAGGTGATGCGTCCACGATCGCTTTTTGGCGCAGCTTCAGCGCTGCAATCTACAGCTCACAGTCAACTTGCGGTCCTGGTACGACAGCCCAACTTCGCTCTACGCACCTTGCGTTCACGGAATGCCTGCGCTTTGATCTTCCTCTTCTCCTCGAGGCGGTCAACGACGTCCTTGTAGCCCCATCCAACCTCATGCGACAGACGCTACAGATTCAAGGTATCATCAATGCACCGCCAACATCACATCACATCCATCCATCCATACCTTGACGGTGCAGTATTTCCGACCAGGTTTCAACCGCAGCACCCGGAGGGCCTCAGGAACGACCATCCGCTTCTTGCGGTCATATGGCGGGGGCACACCCTCGAACAGCTTCAAACGCTCGAGCGCGGCAGTACCCCTGGCAGTTTTATGGGGTACCATACCACGGATGGCGCGGAAAAGAATTTTGGAAGGAGCGCGGTGGTGGAAGGGGCCGGACTTCTTGGGGTTGACAATATGACGTTTATGGAGGAAGTTGTGGTAGCGGAGCTGCATGGCGCGATATGTATCTCGTCTGGACTTGGTTCAGGGATAGTTGTATTATCATACCTTGTTGCGGAAGAAACTGCCGGAGATATTAATCTCCTCGCATCGCACGACGACAATCTTTTGGCCAGACAGGATTTGCTTGGAGATGATAGAAGCCAATCGACCAAGGAGGTGACCCTTGCCATCAATGACGATGGGTGTCGAGGAGAAAGTGGCCATCACGAAGTCTATGTGAGATTGGAGGCGCTGCGATGAGTTCTGGGTGTACAAGAAACGAATCCGAGTGTACTCGCCTGTGAAATGAGTCAGGTGTGGAACGTTCACTGTCTAAGACGTTGAGACCGCTTACCTTGAGGATCTTGAGGTCGTTGGGGAATGTGGGAATGTGGGATGGAGACAGCCACCGTGACAAAACTGTACAGTTCTCGGCAATTACCGCCCCAAGTCTGAATCGTCGACTCGGAATCAGCCAGGGATCATTGTGGTGCCTTTCTTGAAGATGCTTCCCTGAGAAGTCGTGCTACTGTGTGCGCTATGTACCACGTACCAAAGGTTCAAGAACACTGCTGGCAACGCAGAACATGGATAACCCTAACAGGAGCTCTCAAAGAAATGTAGTACTGCAACTGTTTGATTCGTATCAAGCGGTGCCGAGCGAACCAAAACTCTCCCATCTACCACTACGTCTGTGCTCTATTCCCGTGGAACACATTGACCCAGTTATCCTCCGAAAGGGTAGCGCCATCGACCACCTTTGTAACGACCCGACAGATCCACCATGAAGAGGTGGCCAGAATCAGGATATTTCTCCTGCAGGCTATTGTCTCCCCCAACGGCACCACAGTGGGCAGTGGTTACGTACAACTGGTCTTCGTTGAGACCTATAGAACAAAAATCGCTATGATTCTCCACCAGTCAAGGTAATTGCACACCTCCAAAGCAACACGCAGTCACATTGAGGGCAGTAGGGAAATATATCTCGGTGTCAATATTTCCCTGGGGTGAGAACCGGACGATTCGGGAACCGCCCCACCTGCCAGCAGTCGTCCGATTAACATGTTCTAGGATCAATCGATCAACCGCGACGAACCTTGCGCTCCATATGTAACCCTCGTCGTCAATACATAGTCCGTCACAGAAGGTATTTTTCGGTAACCCTTGCGCAATCGCATCAACGACAATTCTCCGGTTCGATAACTTCCCGTCATCGAAATCATAGGCATAGATGAGATTGGTAAGTGAATCCGTAAAGTACCTGTAATTATTCTTGAGCCACAGTCAGACAGCAGAACGGATGCCATGCTTGCATGGTTTTTTCGTCCGGACTCCAGCCGAGTCCGTTTGAATCCTATGCACTCTGAGCGAGTGCTACGACGAGATTGGATCATAACTGACCGTAAAAGGCCCTTCATCGACAACTTTGCATTCCCCCGTGTGTGGGTCATACATCCACAGTTGGCCCGGGATACCCTGTTCTTTGGAGTGAATAGACCCGGCAAAAAATCGACCATGGCTGTCGCACGCCCCGTCGTTGAATCTTACGTAGGGGGTGTGATGTTCAGGTAACGGTTTACGAAGATGGTGCAACGTTGATCCCTCGCCCAACACAGCAAAACCACTGGCCGTCGTACAGGCAAGCTAGAGAATAATATTACTGAGACTCGAGATAGAGAATGATCGTGAAGCCCGCTCACCCCGTCTCCATTGTTCCTCAGGGCAAGACATGTAATCGGTTCATCAAACGTCTCTACGCTTAATGCCAGAGTCCTGGTGTCCAAATGGAAAATCTTTTTGAAGGAACTTCGACAAGTCTGTACCTCGACGGACAATATATGCCATCTTACCTTGTTCTCACAAATATCCACAAAATGCAAGATTTGCGTTTTGGGATCGTAAAGAGGGGCTATTGACGATTCATCAAACGGCAGGACTACGTAGTTGGCAAGCTCAAACCTTCACCGAGGGTACAGCCCACTTTAATAAGTGGCTCATTGACAGTCAAGGTTTTGAGAGGTAACATGTGGCAAATGGATAAGATTGCTCAGCTTTCTACATTGCATATATATGCGATCCTTTTCCGGCTCCCAAGCGGGTTTTTCTCGTCAAACCTTGAGCAAGTTACCCACAGCCCAAAATAAGACAAGGCATTGAACAACATCCCATCAGAAGCACTCGGCTCAGGCGGAAATAGGTGTTAAATTGGTGCCGATTACAAAATGACAAGTGGATAAAGAGTGTCATGTGTTCCCTCAGTGAGCTAATGGAGAGTGAGTGATGTAAAATGCGGAAGGTGACGCCAACAAACCTTCGGGTGTTTTTGCAATGTAGTCAATAGCTATTGAAGGCAAATACATTAGTGTTAGCAGGTCAAAACGGCGGATAAAGGAGGCGTACCCTGCTGAACAGTCTTTATTTCGTCAGCTTCGGCATCTGGAATCTCGATCGCAAACTCCTGTGGAACACAGATAAAATAAAGGACTACGTTGGTGGAGAGGAGACAATCCGAACCTCTTCTATTGCCATGACCACTTCAACCTCATCCAAGCTGTCCAGAGAGAGGTCCTTCGCAAACGAGGCCGAAGTCGAAATCTGGAAAATATGTCAATATTCTGAGGGGAAAAAATAGAGACATGCGCAGGAAATGTCACCTTGGAGTGGTCGACTCTCTCGAGACCCTTGAGCACGTTATAGACTCTAGTTTGAATGTCTTCCTTGGAAAGTCCTGCGGCTGCGGAGAAGTTCGCGCGGTGCAATCGATAGGCAGATTGCTTGGAAACGGAAAAAGTCGGTCGGGCACGAGAGAGACTACGCAAAGTTATACGAGCGAACGACATTTTGGTGTGAACGCGTCTGACAGAGGCGTTTTTGCTCGTGGCGTCCGGATTTCACCGGAGCCGCTACGAGTCACGTGAGAAAAACCATTACTTGTGTCTTTCACGTACCACCAATGAAGCATGGTGTCGCATTCCGAAAATTCTCGAGGACATCCTCCCATCGCAACTTGATGCTTCGGTGCGCAGTTTAGATGCTCCGTTCTGATCCAATATTCATAATGTGCACCCAGAAACCTTGTCACATCGTTGTTCGAGCATGAGCAGATTCGAACCACGCTTCCAAAGGCCAAGGATGCCGCGAGACTGGCAGAAAAGGCATGATATCTGAATTCCGTTGCGTCATCGTCTAACCCCAAAGGTAGATCATTACACTCGGGAAAAAAGGGAATGAAACTTCCTATCGACGTGCTCAAGGCTTCCTTCTCAAGCCCGCGGTCTTGCCAAAACTTTTCAGTACATTCGCGCAGAGGTACAAGGAACGTCCTGGCGGTTATACACGCGTTGTCCAAATTGATCACCGAAAGGGCGACAACGCACCCATGGCGCTTCTGGAATTGGTCGACAATCCAAGGGACTTCAAATTGGAGATGACAGCGCGGGCTGTCGGTCGGGAGCTGCTCACGGACAAGTTGCGGTGGAACACGCCAAGGGGTGTGCTCAATAATAGTGTCACTGATGCCCATTCTGCTGTGTCCGACGAACTCCGGTTAAAGGTATCTGATAAAGGGCAATTGCGTTCCGTGACACGGGGGAACCTTCAAAAGGTTCTAAGGTATCGGGGGCACGAGGCCCTCGCGGATATTAGCCAAAAAGCGACTGCGCACATTGTGAGTGCCTCGAATCACACAAGTGGTTACGATATTCAACCTGTTTCAGGAGTCGCTTCTTGCCAAACCAATGCTACAACACAGGACACAGGTAGCTGAGAACTCGAGAGCAGAGAATGCCAAGGCACCGTATGGCGTAGCATTTCCCAAGACATCCCTGCACGCAGGGTTTGCAGTTCCTGGGGAAGTTCTGCCTGCTGGACAACTCGCCAAGGGTGCACTCACACGGACGGGCTGGATCCCCAGGAGTCGGTTACGTTCTGCGAATAAACGTCCACCCCGACCTACAGCTTATACTGCACAGACTTTGCGACCTTTGTGAACTGCTACGATGTCTTGCCTGTACCGGTTCACTTGCCGCTGCACGAATGTCATTAAATAGATTCAGTGTGTGTTTTGCTCGGACCACGAACAACAATACTTATATGAGAGTTCTGCGAGGGACTCCATGACAATAACCACAGGAAGAGATACAAGAGGGACGCATGGTTGTGAAGTCGACACATCACAGACCGCCGCGGATATGATACCAAGCTAGTGATGATGTTACATGTCCAAGAGTGTTGTGCGCGTTTCACCCCGCCTGGGATGGTTTGACACCACGACAGGCGAGAGTGGATAAGAAGTAAGATTAGGTTACGTATTATGTCGAGTGAGACTTTATCTGCCAGCAGAAAGGCCCATTGAGGATAGTAGGGTATGACGACGTGCGTCCAGGGTATAACGATGTGCACGGGTTCACTGCGAGGATCGGTGAGGTGCGTGCATGTCTGGTACGCAAGGAGACGTACGGAGTCATTCCAGACGTTGAAGCGATAATCGCGCCAAACGCGGTCGACTGTGACCCCATTGCATTGTGGTGATGTGCGCTGGGTTGTACGAGGGGGAGCCCCGACGGAAAAGAGATGGGATATGTCGCATCGTATGTCTCTCCAGCTTCTGGCACTGGGAAAGTGCAGGATAGGTCAAGGGAATGCTTGTTGGCTGGGATGCAACGGGGCGCACCTCACGTTGGCGACTTTTGTGCGCGATTTGAGAGCGTACTTGTAGAGGGAGCCGGCGTCAAGAACGAGGGTGACTGTGTCGCCGGGATGGAGGAGGATGATCGCGCTGGTGGATCGACCGTAGTCGTGAAGGAGCTGTATGGTCGCACAGTCGTGTGTGTCGTTTGTGAAGTCGAGGCAGACCTCGTAGGCGAGCTGGGTTGGTGCGGGCATGGAGGGCGCTGCGTCTCAGACGCTAGGACGAGTGGGTTGGATGGAGATGGGATCAAGCTGGGATCCTGCTCCGTTTTTGTTGGCCTTGGACCAAGTTTCAGACAAGCCACGTTGACGACGGTCTGCAATTGTTGCGCTCCTAACGCGGTCACGCCGGTTCAGCGAGGCTTCCCCATCATGTTCCTCCTCCTACCGTGCGATATCCGCTTCATCGTATACGACCTCGTCCTCGCAGACACGACCACCGTTCGACATTCGGTCCAGCCTCACAACACTCACTTTCGTCTCTTCCACTCCTGCAGGCAAGTCTACTACGAGGCTCGTCTCTCCTTCCACAGATATGTCTCCCTGAGAAACGAGTTTCAAATCAAGCATTTCCACAATCATATCTTCTCCTCTCCTGAAACAGCCCTCTCCGTCCGCTGGGCAGATGTCGTCAACGATGGTCGCATCGTGGAAACCCTCCACACTGGCCGTGTTTGTACTCCTCTACCTCCCCTGCACCCAGCACCTCATCCTGCCTAGTCCACCCCCGCCTCCCAACTATATCTCGTCCTCGCCAAGCTACCTCGTCTGGAAAAGCTGCGCGTCTTCGATCTTCGCCACTATCACCCCTTTACCATGAACGGTATGTGCTCTCTCACCACTCCCTCCATCCCCTAACCGTCCTTGCAGTCCCGCAACTACGGTACCATCTTGACTTTGAGGGCGCCATGTATCCTCACGGGGTCGACCTCCCCCGCCTCACCTCGTACGAGCTTTACCTCGATCCTTCCACTCGTGTTACCACTTTCGATCGCCTACCCGATGATCGTGTTTGCTCATTGCGTTTGTCCGGAGAGTGCCGCCTCAGCTCCAAGGCGTCCTTCCCGGCGCTTCGTCACCTCACGATTCGCAGCGTCACAAGCAATGCCTTTGACAGGCTCGAATTCAACGCTGTCTTTGCCAGCTCTCAGCTCGAGTCGTTCGTTCATTCACAGGGGGATCGTCTGGGATTTGAGGTTAGGAACATTCATCTCCAGTCTCTCATCGATGGTCCGGGACGTTGCCTTCGCAAGCTGGTCCTCCTAGGATGCACCCGTCTTAGCTCTTCGGTCATTGCGTCTTGCTTACGCAGTCTCCCGACGCTCGAATACTTTGCACTTTCCATCGTGACAGTAAATGAGCTCAGGGAAAACTTTATTCTTGCGCTGGGACCTTGCCTTCGAACGCTCAAGCTACAGGTTACCCATGCTTGGTATGCAGTCCCATTGTTCGATGAAGAACGTGTCATTTGTAACAGTCTGGAGGAGCGGGTTCTGTCCCCAAACTCACTATTAGCAACAATTTATGTTTCCTTTCACAGTCATCTCATGATAGAGGACAGGAGGGAGGAGAGATGGAGACGTATCGCACATGCACGACATCTCACGCTAAAGATAGGACCATGGGAGGACAGTGAAGAAACCTGATTCAAGATTGCTCAATTGTCACAGCTGGACAGGCATATCAAAACGGGTTATATCGTTTGTCCATAAAGCGCCAAGATATTAATTGTATCGGCGGAACAGAGGTAGTGAAAGTAACGATACACAAGGCTCCAAAGAGTCCACGGAGTGATCCAACTATATGTGCTAGATTACCGTAGGCGAGCGGGCTTGAACCAAGCAATTACCAACCCGCGGGGTATCAATGTGAATACTCATCAGGATGAGGTCTGCCAGTAATCTGGTTCTCGTGGTACCTGGGTTCCGTACCCTGTGACGAGTACATATCGTACCCGTCATAACCCTCTTTCTGTGGTGCTGGGGCAGCGATTGTAGACGTGAGGCTATCTTGCTTCGTGTGTCCGTGGCCACGACCCTCATCGAGCTCGTAGGATGCTCTAGAATCCCAGGGACCACCCCGGTCAGCCATTGGGATATCATCCGTCAGTGGTCTGGTTGGGTCATTGAGTACATCATACTTCTCGTGATCCTCTCGTTGAGAGACGCCATACGATGACACAACGAAGAGGAAATAAGCCTGGGATTGTGATGAGCGTCTGGATTACATTGGCAGTCAGCTTGTCACTCACTTGGACGAGCGCGAAAAAGGCCCAAGCGCCAGCCATTACACCAACGTCGACCCATGCAAATATATCACAGAGCGTTTGGCCCTCTGATGAGGTGCTGCCATTGGAGCTGCTGGCTGGAAAGAAGGTAGCTTCGCAATGTGATTGGGCGGTAGAGTGACGAGTGGCAGAGATGATGATCCAGGCAGCAGCGACGGCAAATACCGCGATAGAAGCACCTGTGTGGAGAGTGACATATCTGCGATACATGATTGGTTTTTCCTGCGCTTGTGAGACAAAGTGAGCGTCAATGAGCGAGGGCAATCACTTACTTTTGCGACACCCCAAAAGCCCAGAATCTGGATTGCGGCTGCTACATAACACAACGCAGCCAAGAGTGCAGGGGCGAATGATGGAGTTGCAGCACCGACGACTTGAGAGGTAGGGGTGAGACTGCGGAGACTATTCATAGAAAGGGGTACTAACTGAAGGGAGTAGCGATGGAGAGTGTTCCGACAACGATGGCGACGATGAAATGTTCAGCGAGCGTAGCATATATGCCTGCATTGACGACGGGGATCGCACAACAACAGTACTCTCGTGGCTTCATGACGGGACGGAGGGAGGAGGAGGTTCCGCAGCCAAACAGGATACAACGTTCCCCGTATAATTCCCACGCCCTGGGCGCATTAGTGACCATTCCCGGCCACTTCTTCCTCTCTGCCAGCTCAACATGGTCCGCCTTTTACCACTGTCCTTGCTCACCGTCTTCGCTAGCGCCGCCCTCGCAGGTTCCAGCGCAGAACAGCAGGTCATTCGCCTTGCCGAGAAATGGTCCTACGAGGTTTGCGGTGCGGTATCCTCTTCGTGAGACTCGGACAAACGGCTGACGAGTAGACAGGCTCTCCCTCTGATCCTGTCCAGATAAACTCGATAAAAATTTCTCCCGATCCACCTGAGCCGGGTCGTGATCTAACTGTCACGGTGTCCGCTACCGCCGTCGGCACCATCGAGGTTTGCTTTCTCACCACCCGTGTTCAACTCTCGCTGATTGCACTGGCACCCTCAGGAAGGTGCATATGCAGACGTTTCTGTCAAGCTTGGTCGCATCAAACTGTTGACGAAAACCTTTGATGTCTGTGAGGAGGCGTAAGTCTACCGTCCCACATGGCGGTCATTCGTCCTTCTCACACTCTCTAGTCGTTCTGCCAACGCCACCATCCAATGTCCTGTTAAGGAGGGTAACTACGAAGTCTCGCACACAGTCCCGTTACCCGGAGAAATCCCGCGAGGTTTGTCTCCCAAGCACCCCGGTTGTTTCTCACTCACGCGTCCTTCTAGCCAAGTTCAATATCAACGTCAGGGGATACACAGTCGATGATGACGACTTGGTCTGCCTGGATCTGATGGTGAACTTTGGACCATTTCCATTTTTCTAGTGTTTGATTATCGGAACTTCTTGAATTATATCCTTGGTCTTTGTACTTGGATGTATATAACTCTATGATAAGATCCCTCGTGTTGGAGGTCAACCACAATAGGAAACGGTCGAGGTTTGCGCTAGTGCAGTTTACTAGTGATCGTCGATGCCAAAGAGCTCCAGAAAGAAAAAAGAGAAAGTCGCAGACTTCTCGGTGAGAGTGTTCAACACAGGCTCTCTTCGTCGTCTGAATCCTTGTCGTAGAGAGCCAAGCTGAAGCTTGGCAAGGGCAAAAAGTTACCTACCAACGTTGTTGACACTTCCTTCAAGGCTCGCAGTGGGTGAATGCGCCCTTTCGCTTCGTCTCATTCACTGAACAGCCCAAGGTATTGCCCTCCCAACCCAGAGCATCGCCGTTGAAAAAGATAGTGCCGTACCCACTAATAGGCGACGACAGACCTTCAGCGACATACTTTCCCTCCTCAAACACTACAATGCTGGAACACGAAAAGATGCCATCTTCAGTGCTCGAGAATTATTCCAGGACCACCCCAGATTGCTAGAACGTTCGATTGCCCCTCTACTCAATGCTTGTGCGCGCCTCGTCGGTGATGAGGTATGTCTCCGGCCGCGTCCAAGCTGCATGCTTGATACAGCAACCATCGACAGGATGCCAGTGTTCGTAAAACGTTGCTTTCATTCCTCGACTGGATCTTGTCCCGTCTTGAAAAAGTGAATAAATATCTGTATCATTGCCAATTCATGATGTTGACGTTTTCTCGTAGATAGATCTCATTCCACACGTGCCGTTGCTGCTGCTGTTCGCTGCATCTGCCCAGACACACATATTCCCCGAAATCCGAATAGATGCAGTACGCTTTCTGGACCTTCTCCTTGACGCTGTCCCAGAGAGTGTGGTCTGTGGATGGAACGAATCTGGGCTTGGCCACGGAATGCGCATACTGGAGGGCTATCTTGGAATCCTCAGTGCAGGAGTAAAGTTTGGTGGAGCCGAAGGTTTGTCAATGCGATTCGATAATGCCCGCATATATCTCATCCCGTCCAGGATCAGCGCAAGCGACGTCCACTGCGTTTGTGGTACTTTCGCCCCAGGTAGCTGCGTTTGTCCGTTCTTTCTACCTCGTTCAATCTCAGAATTTGTTAGTCAAAACTGGTAGTCTTGCAATCCCTTTCTTCTTTTCTCAGTCATGCAATAGACCCCCAGCCTTTTGCAAATGGCGAATCGCACAAACAAGCGACACCAGTACCGACCTGGTTTGTACGACCTTCTTTCGTGAATACTCGGCTATACGAAGAACACGCCAAGGCGCTCCAGCCCTCGCTCCACGGTGTAAATGGCAAACATCTAACCTGGAGCGCGGATCCCGACTTTGAGTCTTTTGATGAAGACTTTGTCTACGATCCGCAACTCCTGTGTGGAGAACCAGAAACCATCCGGGATCTGAGCAATCTGTCAGATCTTTCCCCCGAAATGGCCGATTCACGTTCGTTGGGGGGCATCCCCTTGATCATGGTAAGTGGTCTTCTCGTGGATGATCCAGTGGTCGAACGTGAATCGTGCAGAGATTGTCTCGAACACTTTACCCGACGTTGACAGCCACGTTTCTCGATGGCGCACCCGTCGTCTTCTCGCCGAGTACGAATCCGACTGAAACGGAAGTCCAGATGCTCATGGCAGCATTCAAGATCACTCGGACCCTATACGGTGCTATCCTCCAGAGTGTTGATCCAGTACGTGGGCATCTGTACGAAAGCTGACATTTCTTAAGTCTACTCATCAGGGAGCAGACCTCCTTGCACCTTGCGAAGAGCTCAAGACGTTACTTGGTTACCTGACTGGGTACTTTCCATTTACTCCAGCGCATCGAGAAGCAAAGGCAAGCGCTTGGTGGATACGCAGTCCAGATGAGCTCATCAGGAACGCAGGTGGAGCAAGCTTTCCAGGATCTCAGTGTGATCTACTGCGAGCTGTTATCGTTGCTCGTTCTTGTCTCGCACGCATCGGCGACTAGGGATGTGCATCGAAGAAACCGTTTCAGAGCTCCACGTCACAAGCTCTTGTCGCCGCTGAAAAGCCATTTTTCACTCAGTTCGCAGGTTGATCTCGTCAAATCCTACGTCATTCGGCTTCTCCAAGGAGACGGCGGATCAGGTGCGCAGCTATCAAGGCCTATTTCGGTTCCAATATATATTGCGCTTCTCCCGACAATCTGGGCACTGTTGAACCAGAGGAGTGGGGACCAGCCAGCGCAGGAACCGTCGTCGGTATTAACGGCGACTCTTGATCACGCTATTAGGGCTAGCTCGGTTTCTGCGGTGAAACGACTGACAGTGGAGTTTGTCGGCCGACTGTTGCTGGTGAGCCGTTGCTTGTGCCGGACTGAACTCGTCGATAATCCGAGACGTAGCTCGAGAAAGGAGTGGGTTATATCGGGAACTTTAATCCTCGTGATGCAGGCGCAGGACACAAGTTTCAGGAATGGCTTTTGCACCTCCCTAAAGCCCTTTGGCAGGCAGGAACGGACAACTTCGCCACAACTCAAGTGAGAGCAACGGGATTGAGCTGTCACGCTGTTGATCCGATCGATTTGTAGGCGATACTGGGGGTGCTGTTACGTCTCACCCAACGTGGGTCACACGTCGTGGAACGCGAGGTTTGTGCCAGCGCATCAACGTGTCGAGAGAATCAAGGATTGATGTCCCTGACCTGCAGCAAATCTCTTCGTTGAGCTCACGTCTCACGCCGTTCTTCATGATCGTACACCCTATACGTGGGCAAGTTCTTGGACCGTTTACCAAGATTCCGAGCGCCGAGGTGCATATTCGGTACCTGGCGTTGGACTTGTGTGCGTCACTGGTGACGGATCAAGCCATGGAAGACGGGGGTCTGTGTCACGCGGTGTCCGAGGCTGTCAAGGGTACAAGAGAGGAGCTATACTGGGATAGGGTGAGAGCAGCGATGGTCATATGATGTCCCCCGGAAATTCAGGACGATGGCGTGCGTGCCACGAAGTCGTCTTGAAACATTCGGTGACCGCGTTGCCTCTTCGCGGGTTCCTGCCCTTTTTCTTGATGGCGCAAAGTACGTTTACCTTTTGCTGCGGTTGTCATTTCCGCAATGCACGGTGTCGGTTGTAAGCACACCGTTTCCATCTCATCAAAATTTCGCTTGTTCGGAGAGATGAAATGTAGAGCCAAATACATATACATGATTAGCGGAAATGAGGACCCCTCGCTGTCAACGGGGGCAAGTTCAGCCGAGACACAAGGGGGATTAATCCTGATGGTGCTATTCCATAGCAACAATGACAAAAGACAAAGTATCTATAGCCTTATGGGCTAAAAATGCACTTGACCAGAGCAAGGCGAGACAACATACGAGACAATACAAACACAAAACCCATCAACTACGGTAACTATGTCGTAGCACGCTTCATGTGTGTGGGTATAGCAGATACGCGGGACTCGCCCGGGCGCTCCTACAAGGAGAGCCAACGACCAGCGCGAGAGGTATTTAACATGTCTAGTGAATGAATAAAGAATAAATGATACTTAAGCCCAGACCCAGGTTATGTCGATGCGGCCGACGTTGGGATTATCGAGGTCGTCAAAGGCAGACGGAGAGAAATCGAGGTCGGTCAGCGCACAGCCAACACACCTGTCAGTGATCGTAACAGTCACGGTCTTGCCGTTGTCTAGAGAAGAGAAGCTGAGTCAAAGACGACAGTGTGGTAGATGAATACTTACGACTGGCAATCACTTGCTTGTTGCATACAGGGTTGGTGTTGGGGTTGACACCGTCGTAGCCACTGTGACAGAGTGAGAAAGTGGAACGGTGCAGTAGAGGAAGCAGACGAACGGGAAACTGTCAAAGAGGAGGTGGGAAACGGCGGCAATGTGATCACTGTCATGGTTGGTGATACCACATGCACCAAGACCGGTTTCGTAGAAGGTGCCTGGAAGGAACGGATCAAGAAGACGGACGATGAGAGAGTGAAGAGCGGGTACCTTGACCTGACTGTGTGCCACTCAAGTAGCTCGGCTCGCCACTGCTACCCGAGGGGCTGGACTGCTGGGCAGGAGGTGCGGAGGAAGTAGAGGATGGTGTCGGAGTGGGGGTGGGAGTGGGGGTAGGTGTGGGAGTAGGAGTAGGAGTGGGGGTAGGAGTGGGAGTGTCTACAGGGGAAGAGGAAGGGGAAGGGGAAGGGGTAACGGGCACAGGAGCGACATTGAGGGGGGCGGTGGAGGAGGCAGGTGGGGTGTAGGCGGGAAGGGGCGAGGAAGTGGAGTTGGATGGACGGGGGATGCAACGCTTGTTGATGGAACGTCTACGCCTTGCGAGAGGGACGGATGGCGAGTCTACACGGACGTCGATGGGGTGGTGCACGGCGCGGTGAGCATGGCGGGAGATGTGGGGGGAGGCGAGGATGGCGGTGGAGCAAGCGAGGGCGATGAGCAAGTGAATGAGGGGAGCCATGTCGAGGGGGTAATAGAAACGAGTGAATTATATACTCGACCAGGAGAGAAAAGAAGAGACAGACAAAGAAATTGAATTTTTTTTTTCGCGCTTAAATCGTACATGTTGCATCTAAAAATAGACACCACCTCCCCTGGCGCCGTACATGTTGACGAGTGCTATCCCCGCAAGGCTTTCCATGCTCTTCGCATACGCATCCACCTGTCCGAGCAACAGCATATTCTCAAGCCGACTCGGCTCACCAGGTATCTTGAACAGCCGGCTCACGTCCTCCTCCGGTAGCGGACTCAGCCCTTGTGCAACCCGTTGCACGTTCTCCTCCTTCCGCTTCGCAACGTACGTCTCCGCCCGCAGCTTCTCCCTCGTGATCTGCCTCGTCAGATATGCCACGTTCCCGTCTTCCGTCCTGTAACTGTCAATCGCCTCTGACACCAACTCCAGGCTCCGCGAAACTCCCGACTGTCCGAGATCCAGCACTGAAAACGACCCTCCGAGCCCTGGCGTTTCACCCTCGGCCAGTTGTCTACTCGTGTATGCCCCCACTCCCGGTGCCGCTAGTCGCTCCAAGAACGCGCTCGTCAACGCGTTCGTTCGAACCCTCACAGGTATCTCCTCCAGGATCGACGAAAACGTCAGTCGACGCGCCATCAAGCTATAAATCATAAACCCATATTCCACACCCACAAGGCATGCACAACCCACCTGGAAGAGCTGAAATTCCCCTTCTTGTATGCGTCCATAAACGAACTCGTCAGTCTGAATGCCCGGAACGACGCATTTCCCCTTGCGGTTTGTGATACATCTGTCCGCACCATCAATCTCCATCACTTGTCCACAAGGGAAATCAAATCACCGTGCACAACCACCACACCCCCGTGCCTCAGCCTCTCCTGATGTATCGCCTGCGTATCTACCAGCGTCCGATCAAAAAAGGCACCCAGCGTGGTAGCTTGATAGAATCCAACGACGTTGTCATCCCCCTGCACTTCTTTGAGTGATCGTAACATCGACGCCTGATATCGTGCTAACGCCCACATCTCGGTTCCACGGTCGATCATATCAAACATGTGAGGAACCCACCAATAGACTTTGGCGATTTGTCATCTTCCTCACTTGTCTGACTCGGTAATGGAAAACTGTTGGATACCTCAAGGATCCCATCAAGGTCAAGTCCGAGCAAGAGGCCGTGCGCAGAAGCGGACGGAGCCTCGCGACCATGCTGTACAATTTTCGTAACAACCTGCGACACCGTCGTTAGTGGATCGTTGGGCGGATATGAATCAGGCGCACCATGGCATCCAACTGTACGCAAGTGAGCGGTATCTCCGCTTCGATGTCGATGGCGGTAGACATGGACGGTGGGATCGCCTCATATGTTGGCGCAGCCGGTGCTGGCGCGGAGGCGGGTGTTGGCAGTGATGCAGCGAGGGCTGCCGCCATCGATGGTGCCGCCATTTTTTTTCAATGTTTGTGGTGGTGAGAAGAGACCGTAGAAGACGCTGACTAAGCGCTGAAAGAGTAGACCGACTTTGTCTTTCTCCTAGCATCATGGCCTTGTCTCGTTCAGCTCGGATAACGCTCCTCCTCGTCATAGACATCCTCTTCTTTTTCATAGAACTCATCGTCGGTGTGTGGTAGCCTCCCCTTTACCATCCCCCTTCTCATTTCCCTAGGTTATGCCGTTGGCTCGCTCGCCCTCGTCGCCGACAGCTTTCATATGCTCAAGTATGTGCAAATCTTCCAAACCGACACTGGCTCACCCTTTCGCAGCGACGTCATGAGCTTGATCGTGGCTCTTTATGCCATCAGGGTTCGTCATACACTTGTGGCACTCATCCCAACTCGTCTCACGACACCCCACACCAGCTCTCCAGTCAAAATGCATCCGATTCCCGCTACTCCTACGGCTGGCATAGAGCCGAGATCCTTGCCGCGCTCATCAATGGCGTTTTCCTGGTGGCACTCTGCTTCTCGATCACTATGGAAGCTCTGGAACGTTTCTTCAGCACCCCTGGTGTGCACCGTTTCCTTGTGCCCCCAAAGTCTACCACTCAACCCTTGCAGACATATCAAACCCTCGCCTCATAGTCGTAGTCGGATCTTTCGGCTTGGCATCAAATATCGTCGGACTGTTCCTTTTCCACGGTACTGTCGCTTTGTCCTGTCCCCACCACCGACTTAACACCATCATCCATCAGAGCATGGCCATACACATGAACACAAGGGCAGTGCCCCATCATCTCGTCCCGCCAGCATACACGTCGTTCAAAGTAGCAACGGTGACCTCGTTACCTCCCGAAACCGCTCCACGTCCTACTCGTCCATGTATGGCCATCCTGTCGCTACACGTGCTTCGCTCGTGCAAACTGCTCAAGACATTGCGTCCTCTGCCCTCCCTCATGACGTCCCTACTCGGTCGAGCGAAGAGACCCCTCTCCTCGGACCCACCGAGGATCTTTCCGGACCATCTCGGACATCTGCCGAACATGTTGCTCATCATCATTCCCACGGTTCCATGAACATGCAGGCGCTGGTACTACACGTCTTGGGCGATGCCCTGGGCAACGTTGGTGTAATTGCCACTGGCCTTGTTATCTGGCTGACGACATGGGAATACAAATTTTATTTCGATCCAATGATCAGTCTCGTGATCACTGCAATCATCTTTTCCTCTGCCTTGCCATTGGGTGCGTTTACCCGTCATTCTGTGTTAAGACGTGGAATCTCATCATTGCATTGCCTCAAGTTCGAAGCGCGTCCTTCATTCTGTTGCAAGGTGTCCCGCCGACAATCTCCCTCGATGAAGTGCGGGTGTCGATTTTAAAAGTCAATGGCGTGCTTTCGGTCCATGAGCTGCACATTTGGCAGCTCTCTGAATCCAAAATAGTCGCATCAGTCCATGTAATGGCATCCCGTGATCACGACTTCATGCCAGTCGCTGTAGAGATCCGCAAAGTCCTTCACCACCATGGAATCCATTCCAGTACCATTCAACCCGAATACCATCCACCTACCCCTCACGTGATACCCGACGATCAATTGAAGGTTCGTAAACCTGTGGCAGAGAGAATGAACAGTGATTCATTGATTGCTCTGCTAGATGTCTACGGACTCGTCTTGCCTCATTCTTTGCCCTGCAGACCAGTGTTGCGATCCCTCGGAGAACGCGTGTTGTCGTAGGTGTTTATCAAAGCTTTTGTTAGCTCTGTCTGACAAAGCCACGGACAGCTCCACCACAGCCCACGGTATAAAATCAGTCGCGCACTGCCGCCCAAAACCACAATAACCTTAGCATGTCATGTAGATAAGTACTCGACGCATGTATCATGTCATAAATACAGGAAAGTTTGCAGCAAATGGAGATGATGTACTCAAACGTTCGAGAATTGTCCTGCTCGTGCGCGAAGTTGTTTTCCGCGCGCGGAGGTCTGCAGCTAGTTTTCTTGCCAGCACAGCACTTGGCTGTCCCGACACCGTGGTGTGCTCGTTGCAAATGGTCTGTAGTGCCCGTTCGAGGTGAAGGGCGCCGGAGAGGGCGCCGGCTATGATCGTCGCCAAAAGTTCCGTGTTGACACTCGTGTCACCTCCTTGCTGGTCAACTGCTGCAATCAACTGCGGGAGAACATTGTACATGAAGAGGGGAAGGAGTGGGGGTACCCCAGCACGTGGCACGATGAGCACGAATGTCATGATGCGGCAGCACGTCTCCGTTTCTCCGAGACTCGCGGCAACACACAGTTCAGTCCAAAGTAGCAGGAGGAACTTTGTAGGTGAGGTGATGGTGAGGCAGCGGCCCACGTCGATACGGGGCGCTTTGTGTTGCCGTGCCAACGTAAAAGCTTCGCGGATCTCCCGCCTGGGGAAATCCAAGAACGCCTCTGGCGGTGCGGCCGCAGAGTCTTCCATTGGTTGGCCATTTGCTAACACCAAGGTGGTGGTCACCGTCAAGGAGCTACAAGAGGCCAAGTATCCTCACCATCCTTTTTCACAGCCAAGGTCCGGAATGCAATGGACCTGATGGCCCCAATGTCATAATGGAGACTGGAAATGGCAATTTGTGTACGCTTTCCAGAGATCATTTTCAGAATGTTCGGACTACAGAGGCGCAGGACTACATGGGGGCAAGTCGATCCCAGTAAAAGACTTTGCAGAACTTCGAGTTGAACAGGAGCACCAAACCTACAACACTCGCTTCGCAACAATCGAGAAAAATGTGATGCGAAAACTCACCCCCGTTGCTGGACTTCAAAGAGCATCCCATGAACAACGCCCACGAGTGTCCAGTTGAGAAGGGGACCTAGGAAATATGAGATACCGCTGTGGAGGTCGTCGTTATCTATACGACCATCCTGTCGTGCGAGGCAAGCTTGAGAGAAGAGCGTCGGTGACATCTGGAGTAGAGTTTTGGGTTTGGTCGACCTAAATGACGGGTTTAAGATGATGGCAAGAGAAGGAATACTTGAAGTTACCGAAGAATAGTATCATCAATACCTTCGCTGCTCTTGTCGAATATAGCTTTAAACCATACAGGAAACACCAATTTTACATCGGGAGGGAGGTCCTCCGGATGATAGGCCCGTGAGGAACGTAAAATATCTGTGCGAAACACTTTACTACCTCTCCTCAGGGAGGGTGCCGAAATCTGCAAGACATCGATCTGGACAAATCGTCCAACACGTGTGGATGCACTGACCTGAAATTTGGTCAACACCATCTGGATGAATAGTACGACGTCCCCAAGATGGCTAACAGCCGTTTGCGGATCACCTTTGTGTCACATAATAAGTACTCGCAAGTCGTTCAGATGTACACATACCAATGGTTTCGCAATCATACTCGTGGAGTAATCCCAGTGCCTCGAAAACAAGGTCCGTGATCTTTAGGTGGAGAGACAGAATATCGAGTGCAAAATCATGTGCATAGAGCAACTTGGTAAGATGACTCAAAACCTCTAGATCCCCAGACTTTGAGTGGGACGTGAAACGCTGTGGATATTCGTTTCCCACCGTTCAGGGATCAATAGCTTGGTTACTCACTCTATGGACTACTTGAGCGAAGAAGTAATGACTTCCCGGATCCAGGCGAATGCGATGCAGTAATGTTCGTGTGTCTTCCTCACTAAGTTCCATCGTGAGTCTTGATTCAAGGTAGCTCTGCAAAATGGATGTCGGCTGATAGTCTGCATGCAGGGTGACCTTTTCACCTCAAGTGTACAGTTGTGTTCAAACGCTTCGGCTTGAAGGCGGGTCCTTGAATCGTTCGCAAGAGTCGGATCTGCATTCACTGCGAATGCCTGGTCTATGAGCCCAATAGCGTAGAGTTGTTGTATAAAATCTCTGATAAATGAGCCTGGGCTGAAACCTGCATAAGTTAATGACTACGCGTCGGAGGAAGATCCAAACCTAGTAGTTTCTTCTTCACTTGACTCCCTGGTCCTTGATTGCGCTTGGACATGGTCACACCGCGACAGCAAATCGGAGCGCTGAAGCACCGCTGAGACTGCGGCATGCATTGCAGCCCGCTGCAACATGATGATGTGATGGTAACCTATGAAAGTGGTAACGACATACCCAGTCTGCCTCAACTGTTCCATGGCCTTCCAACTCTTTCTCAAAGGAGTGCAGGAGGCGAGGCAGCTGTGAGTTTGAGCTTAGCATACCGGGGGGTTAAGCACAGAACAAGACGCCTCACGCGGCCAAGGACAAATGTTCTCCACATGAAAAAAGATCCGTCGTGGATCCCTTTCGGCGAGCTTTGTGCAACACAGGTCAAGGATGCCAGTAGCATTTGAGTGTAGAAGACATTGGGAGCCAAGGATGTCCATCGCAACAAACTTGTTAGCAGTACCACGGCCTCTAAATCACTACCGGCGCCGTAGTCGCTAGCTCTGGATGCAATCTTGCGAGTTCTTAGTGCGATAACGGCGAAACAGGGGAATGGCTCACAAGAGACTGTAGCAACATGCCGCAGGAGATAGAATCAGCCTCCAGGTTGGAACCCAACATGTCGCTCTTCCCGAGAGCAAGTTGGGTGTGTATTATCTGTGCCTCGCGAGAGACCTTGGCATCATCCCCAATCAAGAGACTCAAGGAGAATACGAATGTCTCTAACACCTGACGGACTGCTGGAGAAAGTCGGACAGAATGGAGCAAATCATTGGCGTCTCCAAAACATATCACGGCTTGGGTTGTCGACATTTGCAAAACATCTGGAACGCAGGGCAGGATCAATGTGACGAGCTCTGAAGCAGATGTCGAGAGTGTGTGGAAACCGGAAGGTGGGAGGGAGTAGGCATGACGAAGGAACGCTAGCGCATCGTTTGCTATGGCCAGTATGACAGTTTGGGAACTTGTAGAGGGCAGAAGGGAGCCGAGCGGTGCCACTCCAGAGGTATAGTAAGCGTCCAACACTGTGCGACAAAGCACATCCAATGTTGAACCATTTTGAAGCTGTGACGACCGTGCGGCGCGAAGAAACGTAGCAAGAAAATCTGAAGTTGATACAAGCCCGTTACTTAGAGCATGCCCGAGATAGCCCAGGAGAACAGAATTAGCATCATAGATGCTACAAAGTGCTATGATGGCGTCTGTCGGATTACAACGTGTGCTTCACGGGTTAGTTCTCTGGCACCAAACGTATATTTGCACACCACTAATTGCGGGCCCAACAGCGAGTGCTAGTGAACCTTGGCCCGGTGTTTCTTTCTCCACCCATAGTTTGCAAAGCTGAAGCCACTTCAAGTGCGAGCTGACGAATTAAAATGGATGTCAAAGCTTCTGGTTGCACCTTACCTGAACCGGAGAGATGCCACTCTGATATGAATTCCTTGTCAAGGTCTCCAAAGACATGAAATAGTACTCGGTAAAAGTGGTTGTGTAAGGGAAGAAGCCAAGTGTGATACTGTACGTACTCGGCACATTGCTACTTTACCGGCGGGTCGAGTCAAAACACAGGGGTATGAACATGATGCTCAACACTCTTTCAGACTAGACCATACGCAAAAAAGTGTCGTCTAAGATAATGGTTTCAGTCCCGTCATACTTTAGACATGAGCCGTCGTGTCTCCTGAGGAGTGAAGCGCAGAATTGTCGATAAGACTCGTACGAGATTTGGCTAGAGAGGCTGGTCACCTGCATGCCGGACGAATTGGTCTGGCACACTTACCCTCATCTCCTTGTGTTCTAGGAATTGAAGAATGACATTCCGCAGGTACTCATAATTAATTTCCTCTTCATTCTTGGCCAAAGGGAGCGAAGGGGACGAAGGCGCGTCCGGGATGGACGAGATGGAAGTCCGTGAGTCCGTGACCTCCGACCGGGACGACCAATATCCAGCACCCGGATTGCGCTGTCTTTCCAGAATGGCGACCGAGTTTTGGACCTTCCGGAGTTCATCCCGAAGGGTCTATCTCTTGTTGAGCGAGGCGATCCCAGAAAATCACAAATCATACTTTATTCTGCAAGCGTAGCTGAGCTTCTCGGGATTTACTCTCCTCGAGTTGTTTCCCGCTGTCATCAGTACGGGCCGCAAGCTCAGAGAGACGTCGATGTAGAGTCGACTGTACCAAGACAATCAATAGATGAGACAATAGTCTGGAACATATTCAAACCCACCTCGGCACCCTTGAAGGCGTCAATATGACTTTGGAGTTCATGTAACCGGCCATGCTGTGACTGAGCCTCGGCTTGGAGTTTCTCGATCTCTGCTTTCAAGCCCGCGGTCACATCTTCATCCCGTTCGCGTAATTGAACAGAGGACTGAAGCATGCGTTTCAGGTCTTCTGTCTCCTTGGTCTTTTCTGTGAGTTTGCGACTCCAGTTTGCTTCGGCTTCGGTGCGCTCTTTCTCGGTGATCGTCAGCGTTTTCTTGAGTTCAGAGAGCTTCGCCTCGTATTTGACTTCTATCGAGGAGGCTAGCTGGGAAGTCTCCTCTGTAGAAGCGCCTGGGGCTTGCGACCGCATTTCACGTTCACCTTGAAGCTCACCGACCTCATCATTGAGTAGCGTGATTCGTTCTCGCAGTTCTTTCAGCTGGAACTGGAATTCAGTGTTTTGGGCCTGGAGTGATTCGGCGTGGGACTGAGAGGACTCCAGCTCAGCCTGTCGTAGCTCCAGTTGCTCGAAAAAAGATCTATTTTCGGTGGTGAGATTGGCCAATGTGTTTTCAAGGGTGCTGATACGCGTTTTTCTGGCGGAAATTTCCCCAGAGTGTAAAGTCTAGAGGGCTATGAGCGGCAACGATCGAACATGTTACAAATCGCGTTACCTTTAATGTGTTCATTTCTGTATCGAATTGCTTTTTTGTGGTCTGAGTATCCCTGTCCGCACGGTCCTTTGTGGCAGCGATGTCCTTGTCGAATTGTGCCCGTAACGCAAAGACCGCTTTCTCTCGATCCGCATTGACCGCATTGACCTCCCTTTCCAAGTTGGCTCGCTCAGCACGATCCTTTTCTTTCTCCTCCAAGTTCCTGTCTCTCGTCTCATTCAACTCTCGCAATGCATCGTCTCTCTCCTTCTCCGCCTTTACCAACTTCTGTCTCACAGTTTTGAGTAAACTTATGGCTTTTACTCTTTTCTCCTCCTCCTCTTTGGCGATTGTGTTTGCCTTGGAAACTTCGGCACGCAGGTGTTCGATATCGGAGTCCCGCTTTGCATTCTCCTCTTCCGTTTGTGACGCTGTCGATTGCGATGCAGTGAGGAGAACTTCAGCTTCCCTCAACTGTTGTCGCAATTGTTCGATCTGATCGGCTTGAGAAGCAGTCTCCAGTCGATGAGTCTCCCGCGATTCTTCTAGCCGTTCTTCCTGTCCTGTAAATGTCATGTTTTGAGGATTAACGAGGAAACAAGAGGTAATGTGCGCACGCGTGAGCTTTCCGTTCAGTCGCTGTATCTCATCTTGACCGAGCTGGGGGGGATTATGACCAGATCCACTATGGTCGGAGTCCTGCTTACCTCGGCTTTCATATTGGCATTGACAAGATACTCGCGCAAGGCTGCGACGTCCTTTGAACCTTCTAATGGCGTCAACTCACTGATAACATTGTCTATGTCCCGCCTTTCAACCTGAAGTTTCTTGAACGAAGTGGACACGTCTAGTATACACAAATGTTCATGTTGGCCCAAGTGTGAAAGATATCCGACTCTACCTGCAAATCTTTGCTCCACTAGCTTGAGCCGCTCTTGAAGCGCCTCGATCTCCGAATCCTTTGACTCATCGATTATCGTAGGTTTAGGATCTACATCGAGACTCCCCTCCCCAGAAAGATCTACGTCTACCGTCAGCGCATCGACGACCTCGGGGGGTTCTTGCATGCTATGAAGTTGGGGGGAGTCCGTGTGCATCGCTTCTGGTTCCGCTTGCGTTGGTGTTACACCAGCACAAGGATCGGCAGTCGAGTCTATGTGTGTACTGTCGGACGCGTCCGTCGAGCGCCCAGTTAAACTAGCAGGAACCTGGAGGTCGACAGGTAGTGTTTCACTTTGTACAACATCCTTGGGCTCTTGTGATGGGAGAACCAAAGCAACATTTGGGCTTTCTTCGGGCTGTATAGAGCCTCCAGCGGGAGGTTCGATAGGGTCAGCGATTCCTGTTGCAAGGGTTGGGGAGTCTGGAACTGGGGTCAACGTGGGTGAAAGCGGATGTTGGGTAACAGGGACCATATGAGAGGGGGGCGACGTGCTTGTCGATCGGTTCGGGGACGTGCTACCTGCTGAAGTTTCGGACGCAGCAATGGATGCACGCAAGCGCTCCTCCAGGGTCGTCTTGCGCACGCTCTTCGTGGTCGACGAAGGGCTGGGGCTTGCAGGTCGTGACCTGGGGTTTGGGACCGAAGTCTGTTGAGCAGGGCTCGTGGTTCGTTGAGCGGCGATTGACTTGCGAAGGTTCACGAGGGCACTTTCGGCCAGCTGTGATGAAGACTGGCGCTGAGAGTCTGGTGACTGGGTCCTAACAGC
This sequence comes from Boletus reticulatus, assembly GCA_038093535.1. Taxonomy (NCBI): domain Eukaryota; kingdom Fungi; phylum Basidiomycota; class Agaricomycetes; order Boletales; family Boletaceae; genus Boletus; species Boletus reticulatus. The sequence continues at coordinate 941,799 of JBBPSJ010000001.1, forward strand.
TGGAGGGGGGGCATCGTCTTGAGACTGGCGAGGGAGGGGCTGAGCGAGATTCTCTACTGCTTGGCGGAACTGGGAAAACATTCGGGGTTGGAATGCGGGTCTGAGCTGACACGTCGTTATTAAGGTCGTTTAATTGAAGCCATGTACAGCATCTCTCAACGACAACGACAAAGATGTATATTACGAGCGTTCGTCGGGAGATAACGCTACTTCCTTCCCCTTATCATATGAACGAGTTGGAGGACTGCCACCCGCGGCCACTGAGGACTCTACTTCCTTCCCTTTACCGTTTGGATGAGTTAGAAGACTAGCCCCCGCGGCCTCGGACAAGGCTAGTGCAGAGGGGGTATTCGCGAGTTGCCAGGACGGAATGGATGGTCTACCGGTCATTGCTGGTATTGGTGTTGAGGGGGAACTCGTCAGGGCATTTGGACCGCGGCTAAGCAACAGTGCTTTGAGTGACTTGAGCTCTTGCTGAAGCTCTGCAAGAGACTGTTTCTGCGTTTCCTTGTTCTTTTCGATCATCTTGAAAGTGACGAATGTTCAGACGATGACACAGGGGGAAGAACATGGACTACCTTGGGTAGCATTTCTCGGATATTCTCGATCTCGTCGCGAATTTCGCGCATCTCATCCCTTGTTTTCGTTTCACCTTGGCGCATCTCGGTGACTACTGCCTGGACGTCTCTAGAAGCCTTGTCGACATGTTCCCTCTGCTCGTCGACTGCTGCTCGCACAGAAGCCGTCTCTGCTTGGATTTCTTTGAGGAGTGCTTCTGCAGCATCGAACTGGGCGGTGAGGGCGTCGCGGTCCTGTTCGTACGCGGTGGCGGTCGGTGGTTTCAGGTGGGGGAACAAGTATTTCTTGAGGAGGGAGATGGCGCCATAAGCAACCGTGCCTGACACCACGGCAGTGATCTGAGGGTGCTAAGGTGAGCGAAGGGTGCGGGATGCGAGAATACGCACAAAATAATCGCGCCAGTCCCATTGGTTGCTGTGCGGAGCTGGTCGGTAAATTTCGGTGGACTGGTTTGCAACGAGTCTAAGCGCATGGTCGATCTCTGGCGGGGATAAGCCCTTGGCTTCGAGGAACTGGATGCGCTGAGAGAGGGGGGCGTTCTGTGTCTGGCAGGGGTTGAGTTGGAGGATGCAAGAGAGAGAAAAGACTTGCTTTTGGGTCCGACAAGAATGCGACCGCGCTTTTGAAGACGTCTGGTCTGTCCATGGCTCGCGTCGATTCGCACTCCGCCACCGGCTACATTTTTCTACTCGTCCAACGCTTGCATTCCGTCGACCATGTTTCGTTTGGCAGCACAGAGAGCAGTCGCACAAAAACTCGCTGGCTCGTCCAGGACAGCCTTGAGACATGCTCGTTGCCGGACGACAACGGGCTTGCCCTCTCCGTCGCCATCCATCCCGGCCTTTTCCTTCGGCGAGTCCTTTCTCCTTGTACACTAATCCCAGCCTTACCTCCAACAGCGGGTCGACGACGCTATGCCGACGTCGCGACCAAGTTCACCCGCACCAAGCCGCACATGAACATCGGAACCATCGGTAATCTTCCCTCTCCCTTTCTCCGACGCGTCTTGACGTGTTCGCAGGTCACGTCGACCACGGAAAGACAACTCTCACCGCCGCTATCACCAAAGTTCTCGCGGACAATGGCTCAGCCAAGTTCACCGACTACTCTCAGATAGACAAGGCTCCCGAGGAAAAGGCGCGTGGTATCACCATCAATTCTGCCCATGTGGAATACGAGTCCGATGCTCGTCACTACGCCCACGTCGACTGTCCTGGTCACGCTGATTGTGGGTTTCCCATGTACCTTACTCCACTGTCACTCATACATCTTACCAGACATCAAGAACATGATTACCGGTGCTGCACAGATGGACGGTGGTATCATCGTCGTCTCAGCCACCGACGGCCAGATGCCTCAAACCCGCGAGCACCTTCTTCTTGCTCGCCAAGTCGGCATCAAAAAACTCGTCGTCTTCATCAACAAGGTCGACATGGTTCCCGACGAAGAAATGCTTGCACTTGTGGATATGGAGATGCGCGATCTACTTTCCACATACAACTTCGATGGTGAAAAAACTCCAATCGTTATGGGCTCAGCCTTGGCTGCCCTCGAGGGTCGAGACGATGACATTGGCAAGAACAAAATCTTTGAACTTGTAAAAGCCTGCGACGATTGGCTTGATGTCCCCCCTCGTATGTCTTCCCTATCTCGTATAGGTCATAGAATAATCCCGCAAAGGTGACCTCGAGAAGCCTTTCCTCATGCCTGTCGAGGATGTCTTCTCCATTCCTGGTCGTGGTACTGTCGCTACTGGTCGCGTGAGTAAAGTCCACTCGCAATGCGTACTTTGTCCATTCACGCTACTTGCTAGGCGGAACGTGGTGTAATCACAAAGGGTCAGGAAGTCGAAGTTCTTGGCCTTGGTTCTCCACTCAAGACTACTCTCACTGGGATTGGTTAGTATGCTGGCATTCCTCTTCTCAACCTACGTGCTAACTTCTGTCCCCCCTACAGAGATGTTCCACAAGGAACTCGAGAGAGTAAGCATTCTCTGTTCCTCGGGGAGGTTTAGTCGCTTATATTTGCTATTGACAGGGCGAAGCCGGGGACAACATGGGCATTTTGCTTCGTGGCGTGAAACGAGAACAACTCAAACGGGGTCAAATTATTGCTGTCCCCGGTTCGATCAAAGCCGTCAAGCAATTCCAAGCGCAGCTTTACGTTCTCACCAAAGACGAAGGTTCGTCATCTGGCCATGTATGATATTGTACCGACATATTTCAGGTGGACGCTACACACCATTCATGTCCAACTACCGCCCGCAGCTCTTCCTCCGGACCGCTGACATTACCACGTCACTAACTTTTCCACCTGACACTCCGGACGCCGAGGACAAAATGGTCTGTTGCGTTGCAATTAGGCAAAGCATTCAATGATTGACTTTACATTAGGTCATGCCCGGTGACAATGTGGAAATGATTTGTTCGCTCCACACGGATGTTGCTGCAGAGGTTGGGTCCCGGTACGTCTTCGAAACATGTTGTTATTCGAGTGCTCAAGCTGCACTGCTTTGACAGATTTACGCTTCGTGAGGGCAACAAAACGGGTAAGTAATGTGCTTGCCATATAGCTAGAACGAAATTGAATGATTTGAACATATTCAGTTGGTACTGGAATCATCACCAAGATCTTAGAGTACGCATAGGAGATGGATATGTGAAACTGATATAATTTACTGCTATCATCTTAGGTAGTCATGCAATGATCACCTCTCAGCATTCCATAGACACTATTTACTCCAATCATTATCATTGGTTCCGCCTGCTCACATCGACATTATATATATAGCCTGCGAGCGGGATTGCATTATACAGAATACAGATTCCTGCCATGGAATGTATTGGTGCAATTTTGCACGACGCCCTTCTAGAGGTAGGTATGTTCCTCTATAATTCTGATTCCAGGTGAGAGTAAACCTATGAAGATGACTCATACTTGTACTTCTCCCCACGAGCCTCCATTCTCTCCTTTGCCTCTTTCAGCGCCCATGTTTGTATGCTGGAGAGGACCGGTGAATGCCCACGTCCGACGGGAAGCGGCGGTACACACCTCGTATCAGGCTTGTAGTAGAGTAATACGGCAGCCAAACCCATCGACCCGAACATGCCAAAGTACCAAATGTTTTCCCAATCCTCTTTCACCCGTTTCTGGCCTGGCGGTAGTGGCTGGTGTGCGGGTTTTGAGTTACGCTAGCGCATTGCATGTGAACCAAAGGCCAATACCTTTTCGCCGAACAACCACCCGGTGGGCTCGTTGTAATGGGGTGCGCCGTGTGATGCGTAGCGCCGACCAAGAGCATGTCTGGGTGCAGACGTGAACGCCCGCAGAGATGGTGGCAGCATGAATAGTGTACTTTAGTTAGATGACTCGTGCTGGCCGTCAAGGTCGTAGACCGGTCGGGTAAACAATTGTAAACACTACGGTAGACATCTAGACAAGATGGAGTAGTCGCATTCATCCCTCGTCTCCCCTTCCGAGCCTTTGGAAAAGTCCGGCGATGACTCGTCTATGGTGAATCTGCATCCCGCATCAGTCCAGTCCATTGCAGGTAAACGTAGTCAACGAGCCCTGTGGACTTGTAGAACGACAGTGCTGCATGGTTTGCTACAAAGGGCGTGAGCGACGTCACAGGCCAAACGTACGTCGAGACAACCTTTGAGAACTGTAAGCATGATCCTTGTCATGCCCCATTGCACGCCGATATCAGAGAGCATTTGGATCAAACACTTGCCAAGACCGGATCGTCTAGCCTGTTTTGATACCTGAAGTTCATAACTCGTTTGTAGTTTCAATTTGACAAACACACAGCGAGTCGGGTCCAACACGCACCAGTAGACGACGTCTTGACGTTCTTCCCTCTCAAACCGAAATATGCAGTAGGCGATCATATCTGCAACGGCGTGTGTCGGGTCGGCGATCTCGCGTGCAATGAGAAATCGACTCAGTGGGTGAAACATTTCCCTCTTCTTCTTCTGTGGGTTCCAGCCAAACGAAGAGGCTTGGTATCTGGAATAGTGTTGGTTGGGCATCGTGCACACGAGCGTTCTCAGGGTAGGACCCACAGTTCATGCATGTTCTCCTCGAATGTTTGCCAGATGTGTGTGTGTTCATCACCGCGTATGTCGGTTGTCGTCTTGACAGAGAATGAAAAGCTAAAACGCTCTGCGAGTCGCGACACGAGCAAAGGACGATGGCTTACTTTTTGTCACATAGAATACCTGTTGGCGGGACAGAAACCGCGAGATCACTTGCAGTAGCCTGTGAATCAGACCATTGGAAACAAGGGTGACATGAAACGGGAGCACCTGTTTGGCTTTGCGGACGGCAGCACTAGACCTTGGCATTGTGCAAGTGTCGAAACACTGCTTACTAATTCAATCCTCGTTCCATCCACACCATGAAGCTCGACGCAACCGATCTGAGGTATATCACCCCGGATGAGTTCCGAGTATTGACCGCGGTAACGATACGCTCAACTCGACCCGTCTCACATGTCTAACCACCCTCCAAGGTCGAAATCGGTTCCAAGAATCACGAGGTCGTGCCGACCCCTCTCATCGTGCGGATCTCCGGTCTGCGTAACGGGGGTGTCAACAAAATCGTGGGATCCCTCGCTAAACGTAACTTGGTCGCCCGCGTTCAGAATTCCAAATGTCAGCACATGCACATTGCATTTCTAACTGACCCTGACAAAAAAAGGGTGTAGACGACGGATATAGGTTGACTTATGGGGGGTATGACTATCTGGCGATGCGTGCGCTTTCGAAGCGGGATTCAATGTACTCAGTTGGAAATCAGATCGGCGTTGGGAAGGAAGCTGGTAAGTTCGGTAGACTGCCTGCCTGGTCTGGCTCCTTTCCGTCTGCCACCCCTCATGCGCCATTCGACAGACGTGTACATTGTGGCTGACGGAGAGGGTAACGAGATGGTGTTGAAGCTTCACCGGTGAGTGCTTTCTTGCGGTGCAGTCATCGGTGACCAGACAGGATCCGATTAGCCTAGGTCGCATATCATTTCGTGCCATCAAGGAAAAGCGAGATTATTTGGGAAAGCGTAAATCTGCATCGTGGATGTACATGTCCCGCCTTGCTGCGGAAAAGGAGTGGTCATTCATGAAAGTCTGTGTGGACGGTCCTGAATTGGTTGACGAGTATTATAACATTGCCAGATACTCCACGAACACCAATTTCCTGTCCCGCGACCTATTGATCATGCCCGCCACTGTATCCTTATGGAGGCAATTGATGCCTATCCACTGTAAGTCAACCAGGCAATTTACGGCACTGTAGTTGATGCAATACGTTGTCCAGGCGGCAGATTTCTGACATTCCGTCACCTGAGAAGTTATATTCAACGTTGATGGACATTATCGTACGTTTTGCTCGTGCGGGGCTAATTCACGGCGATTACAACGAGTTCAATATCCTCATCCGTCGGGAAAGTGGTGAACCGGTGGTTATCGATTTCCCACAGATGGTGAGCACATCACATGAAAATGCGGAATGGTAAGCGCGTGTCTTGGCGATCGTCGCCAGAATGATCAGCGATGGTGTGAACTAGGTATTTCAATCGGGATGTAGAGTGCATTCGAAAGTTCTTCAAGCGACGGTTCAAATACGAGAGTGCATTATACCCTCGGTTCAACGCGGTGAAACCTAATGATGATAAAGAAGACGGGGGTTTCCGATTGGACGTTGTGGTTGCTGCCAGCGGGTTTACGAAAAAGGATCAGAAAGTTCTGGAGGAGGTAGGCTTCTGATCCATTATCCGCTTCGTTCTGCATCGACTGATTACGTTTGGAGTACATGGAAACTGTCACGGGCGAAGAAAACAGAGAAAATGAAGAAGATACAGCTACGGAAGGAGAAGAAGATGGTGATGCGGAGGAAGTGGAAGATGATGCAATGATAAGTGAGGAAGGTGACGGAGATGAGGACGAGGAGGAAGGTGAACCGGGAGAAAGAGAGGAGGACGGACAAGAAAACGAGATGCATGCACGGCCGGCGCAGAGTGACCATGGTGACGACCGTCAAATTCTGCAATTCGAAAACGGGCGATTGACAACGGATGAGGGACGTGGTGCGGGTTCAACAGGCTCTGTTGATCTTGAAAGAGAAAACAGCCCGCCTTCTCGACCGTCTACGTCACTTTCGCAACTGTCCCGTTCCCCGCCGCGTTCGCGTGCACCTTCTCCTGATACACTCGCGAAAATGACGGCGGCACTTAGCCTGCGAGCTGTAGATGTTCGAGAACGGGTTGCCACGGATCTCGCAAAACGTCAACGTCAGCAGAAGAAATACCACACTCGGCGTGGAGCTCAGCGAGTGGGGCGGCCGCAGGGCAGCAAGGCAAAGCAAGATCAACGAGTGAAGTTGGACAGGGGTGGGATATGGGATTGAGAATCGTTACGACAATTCGGAATTGCGACGGAGTAAAAGTCAGCACCGCTTGGACCGGGGGGATTGCCTTCGGGGAGACGTTATGTACTAAGCGTGGCCATACGACTGAATATTCTGGGCGTCACTGGGAATATACTATTATCCTACAATTACGGTACGGTTTTTCGAGACCAGATCCAGAAGCGTGGATTAAGCTGACCGTGAAAATATCCTCGCATAGCGGTCACGAGCGGTGTAAGTGATTGATAGAATTGTGGCCGGCATGAACGCCCATGCCCATGCCGGAGACATCGACAGAGTGTCTCCGAACATCTGCCTCGAGTGCCATTGCAGAGGGCGCAGATGGATGCGAAAGAGATGCTTTAGAAGGGTTGTGTGTGCCGAGGAGCTTTCTGAGATTTGTGTTCTGTTGGCTTGTGAGGAGGCAACTATGCACAGCACGGGGGAGATACGGACCGAGCGTTCAAGTTCCAAGAGCTTCAGCTTTACGTGAGTGGCGTCGTGTTGCAGACCGGCGACCATGCTCTAGAACATAAGATTGGCTACGGAAACGGATAGCGAGAAACGAGGTACCTTTGCCGTCTTTGAGTTGAGGCCACGATAAGGTTCGAGGCGCTCAAATGGGATCGGATAGAGACCGATGCTAAGTAATTGATTATGAAGGCGGTCGATGTGGGCTTCGAGGGAGGCGATGTAGATCGTACGCCTGTGTGGTGCGCCCATGGTGGATCTGAAGGGACGATTAATTTCAAAGTGGGGAAAGGAGAGGATGGATACACGGACAATTCTTGGGGGGAGAAAAGCTGTTTCTCGAGGACATGGTTCCATATTTTTCGGCGCTTTGAACCGTCTTTCTTGGCGTAGAGACGGGCATACGGATGAGCAATGGTGATTCTTGTCGCAGGACGACACGAGTCTCGCGCGGGGTGTTGTACCGAGGTTGGGATTGGTGCGGGTGGAAAGGATATGCCATCGTCGGGGAAGGAAGTGATCAAGTGGGACGAGGAACCTGAGTGGGGAAACAAGGAGGTATCGAAATCAAAGGAGGGGTAGTGCTGTGCCATGGCGGTCGTGGATCGGAGAGGAGAGGAGAGCGCGTGGATTATATACGCGAGGGGACGTGACCAGAAAAGGGCATGGTGAGCGGATCGGCATATGCGCTTCCGAGTGCCGAGTGCAGGAAAGGCGATTTCTATGCTCGAAAGTTGGACCCTCGATGCGGAAGTTGATCGCGTCAGGATCGGAATGAAATTCAACTCCGCGACATATGCGATACATAACCGGGCCATTTGACCCCCTGTTCCCGATTAGGACATACAGATTCCCGCTCGCTCAAGCAGGATCTCGACCTCCTCCTCGGATGCCGTGCACTCGCAAAAGATGGTTTAAATAAACCACCCTGGCACACAACCTCCCCTTATACTCCCCTCATGTTTCCCGCGTACAACTTCTACAATGCCAACTCCGATCTCGTCGATCCGTCTCAGCTCTCGTATCCCTATCTCGAAAACATCTTCAGGCCAGAGCACGACCTCTCACAGCACCAACACCACCTCGTATATCCGACAGCTCGGCGCGTAGCTCCGCCCGACAACACCATGCTCGACTACTACAACGCCACCTTCCCGACACCCTCTGAGCTGCTCTCGAACATCACCCATCGTCCGCGTGACATGTCCGATTCCCGTGCATGTCTGCAGCCCTCCCCTCCCCCTCCCCAGACAAGCAGACAGCGCTCTCCGGACGCGGATACCCCGGCCGCACCGCCCAACACCTCTGTCACCAAAACAGAGAGCCAGCGCAAGGCGAGACAACGCGCAATCGCAGAGGAAATAGGATTCGCCCCTACAGATCCGTGTGTATTCCCTCTACTCTATCCGTTCTCGTCTGATTGATCTTGGCACCAGGGATACCATCTCGTCTCACGAGAAAAAACGCCACTATCTCGAGTGTTTGGAGCAATACGTCCTTTACCTTCACGAGCAGCTCCGGCTCGTGCAGACCGCCCCTCTTGCACTCGAGCGTGTCTCCACATACCGCGGCTTGTCCTCTCGCAGCATACGCACTCTACTCGTGCACATGCAAAACACCAACAAGACCCTGCACGAAGGTACTCTCGTCGAGGAGCAAGTGGTAGGCTCGTGCTTCCTTCCGCTGGAAATCATTCCAATTGACCTTGTCCAAGTTTCTTGATTTATCGGCCCAGGTCATGACTGCACATAACGCTGGTCTTCCCCTCAGGCGTCATTCGGTAGACGTCGCCGGCATATCGCGACATACGGGTGGTTATAATCCCAGTTTGACCCCTTTCGACCAGACATCGTCGTTCCCCCCGGACGATATGACAGCTTCTGCGAGCCCGTCCTCTGCAGACGCAAACGCAGCCAGCCCAGACACTTTGACGGATCTGGCGACACAACGGTTTCTCTTTCCCAGCGTAGGGGATGGGATGTGAATCCCAGCGGGGAGATACAATGTCTCTGAATATTTGATAGTACAAGCATAGATCTTCCTCTTTAGTGGGGCTGGCAACATTTTATCTAATTTGATCGCACTTGCGCGCATGTGTTCCTATCGTCGTTGCCCAGAGAACGAGGTAAGCACGCTCATACAACGCTGTTTGAGGTCTCAGCAAGGCAAACCCTGAATAATGGGGCAGCAGTAAGCATGTGTTGCACTATATATGGGAATAGTGAGATCGTCGGATGATATTCGAAATGCCAGGCCAACCTGTCGTTTCGGGACAATGTTTCGGGCAACTCGCCTGCCGTGTCATCGATGTCATCGCAACGTGCACGTTTGGCTAAATGGCTGGTCAACATTCCATGACTTGTGGACGTAATTGGGCCACCCTCTGGCCGGGGAAAGGCGCCCCGACGACAGCAGCCCGAGCATGCGCCCGCGCAGAACATGACAGTCAGGGACCATCCACTGCCAGTGCTCCCATGTCAGGAATATATGTACAAGTGGCGAAGCCGAAGCCGAGAAGCAGATCGGAGATGGAAGGAACGAAGAAACTGCGAAGCTCTTTCTGAACTCGCCTCGAAAAGGGGGGAACTCGTCCCTCTGATGCTGCTGTCCGGCGTGGGCTCCCAAAATCCATACGTTCATGGTGTCAAGCCAGCGACAAGCTATGTCGGACACCTTGTAGTGTCCGCAACAAGCATGCACGTCACCAACGACCGAGGGCTAAGCTTCTGCCAAAAGCCTTGACGTTGATCCTGGCACCATGTGCACACATTGCCAGAGCAATAAATCGCGGGAAGCCGACGCACATTTTTAGGACAACGTTTCTTACTAATCTGGTTCCATCAAGACACCTCGTCGTCAGTTCTCCAGCCGCTGTTCACATCAGTGGTGACCGGAGAACGCCACGCCTGCGCCGAGTTACGGCCACATACACCGGGGCAGGGTGACTGGGCGAGCGAGTGCAGCAGCTGACCGAATGCTTCCACGAAGCTCATCCCGAGGAACCGTCATGACCGGGAATTGCGTCTCAACTTGGAGCCAATAATATGACCTTGTCGGGTACGGTGATAGGACCTGAATACTCACCTATCACGGCGTCGCAGATGGATTGAAAAGCGTGGACGTTAATCTCTAATGAGCAGACGACGCTGGCTTCGTACGATGCTCCTCGGAGCGCGCGAGCGATGCCATCTGCAAATTCAAGATCGGCCGCGGTGATAGCTGGGCGCTGGCATGGGACAACCAGCACCTTCCATGACAGCACACTAGGATGCTCCTCCTCCTAGACGCCGTCCTTTGTGTGGCCAGTTTAATGAAAAATAGAGATCCACAGACCTTAATACTCGTCGAGATTGACAGACGTTATGGAAGCACAATTGAGATTCCTAGATTCATCGTACCTTTGCAGATCTTCCGCCACTTCGATTTCGATCCCATCTGTCAGTCTCTCGATCGTCTTCAAATAACATTAATCAATATGTATCACCATCCAAGCAACCTTAAAATCGAATTGTCGGGGGGTTAATATATACCTGCGTGGTACAGTTCCAAAGTGACCGCCAACGCCGTATATACACTTGGCGGATCCATCCATCCCAACGCGCCACCGAAGTCGCGGGCTGTACAGACATCCCCGGAAGAAAGTCACTTATGAGGTTGCATACAGAGGAAGAGATAAAGTATCACGTATAGTTTCGTCCTCGCCGGCCTTCAGTGACGTGTGACAGGCAGCGCCCCATTGAGCGGAAGTTGCGAGGCATCAGGCATGGCAGCAGACCTGCTATTCACAAAGATACAGAACCATCAATATGCCATTCAGTACACACAGAGAGGAGCGACGCATAGTTTTCCCCTGCATAGTATACGGGTTAGCAAGCAGACGCGGAAAAAAAAGAAACCCCTCACAGTAATCTCCTCGTTCACTGAGTAGAGTCATCCGTCGGCGCGAATTTATGTTTACCCAAAAGCTTTACTTCCGTCATTCCCTTCCCGCTTCCTGTCACTCCAACTGTGATTCATGCCACGTATGAGTATTTCGAGACAGGCGACACAGACGACACTCACCTTTGCCTAGCGGGTTATCAGGTGTCTTGAATATACTCGTCCCGGCCACCCCGGCAATATGCACGCCCTTCTTCTCCGACTTTTTAGCAAATTTTTGCCATGTCGCTTGCTTGGCGAGCTGTTCCTTGGCTTTGGTCGCTCTTGCCTCCACCTTCTTCTCGTTCTTTTTCTTCTTCCGCTCCCGTTCCTCCTCTTCCACCTTGGTCAGCTTTCGTTTGTTGGACACGGCGGGTGTCTTTTCTTGATGGTTAGTGGGGAGTGGCTTGATCTCTGAGCCCTTGACCAGCTCAGTGGTGTTGTACCCCCGGAACACGATACTGTAAACGGGATTCTCTGCTGAACCACCAACACTAGTTATTCGAGCAGGGTAGAAGCTACCATCTCCCGAATACTTGGCCAGGCATTCGTTCCCAGCGGCCCACGAGAAGGCGGGGGTCGACAAAATTGATTTTCGCGATGGCCCCACACGAGAAGAGGAAGCTGCCTCGGCTTGTGCGATGGCTGCTTGTGCGAGGGAGATGAGTTCCTTGAGTTCTGATTGAAGCGAAGACAGCTCTGCATTGTCAGGATCTGCTTGGAGTGCAAGCTCGACCTGAGAGAGCTGTACTTGATATGTTTCGAGATCCGCCTTGTCCATCGCGGTGATGGCTTTTGGTCACTCGAGCTTCATGTCCACTCCCAGGGTTCCGTAAAAGGCAATCACTCTTTGGTATAATACAACAAGTAGTCAACATCTACTCTGGCACCTCCTTGTAAGGGGGAAGATCTTCTCCATTCTGCCCCGTTGGATTCGCTCCACCAGCAAGCACCCGTTCCATCTCCTCTCTCTCCAAACGCCTCTTCTCTTCCTCCGTAGACCCTGGCACCGAGGAACGTTCGTTGCTGGCTGCCTGAACACGTTCCCTTTCCTCTCGTTCGAGGCGTTGCTTCTCCTCTGCAGCACTCTCGGTCTTGACGGGAGATGTGCTGTACAAGTCCTCCGAGGATGCCTCAGCAGGGCTTTCACTGGTCTCTTGGACTACGACCGAGACAGGCTGCGCCGGAATCGGGGAAGCGCTCTGGTTAGAGTCAGCTGGTGCCTGTGTGGATGCGGGAGGTTCGGGGATAGGTGGAGTCACGGGAAGACCGGGGTGCGAGTCCTGTCCTGCGCTCAACTCTGAGGCGTGGCTCTCGCCAAAGGAACGAGTGTCTGATCGCGAAAGATCTGCTCCGCTTGGTATTTCAAGGCTAGTTTGTCCCGGTTTGTAGTTGTCCAATGCATGCTGAAGAGATGCCCGAGTAGCAGCGGTGACTTCTGCACCCGCGTACGGATTCGCGGTAGTGGGAGGCAGGGTAGGTAAGGCACCGATGATGGGTTTCGCAGCTTGTGTAAGGAGAACCAATTTCTCTCCGTACTATACAATGGTAAGCCACCAGCTACAATGATCCTGCTCAGGCTACGCACCTCCCGGATGGCCTCCCATTTGGTTTGCTCGCTTTCTCGAACGGCTTTCCTCTTCAATAATTCAAGTTCTTTCTCGACTTGCTCATCCTGGCTCTCTGCGCGCGAAAGCTGTTCTTTAAGTTCTGCAAGGCGTCTCTCTGCGCCTTTCTCTTGATTGTGTTCGATGCGCTTAATCTGATTGCGCAACCCGGCACGAATGTTGCGTTTCGGCAAAATGGCGGCCTCGGCATCGCGCAGTGGCTTCCAGGAAGACCTGGCACTGTCCAGTTGGGCGGACAGGGATGCGGACAAGGCACCTTGCAAGAAGTTCAAATATGCAAGTCGATCCGTCACTGCGATGGTTGCCGATTGGTCACGAGCTGCGATGTGGAAAAACATGCTCACCATCAGTCAGATCGGGGTCTTCATGCTGTCCCCATGTATACAATTCCTTGCTCTGCGCTTTATTGTCTCTAGCGACACAATCAAAGTCGAGGGCGACACCCTTCTCGAGGGTTATGATGCGCTGTATGGGAGTGGCTGAACTGTACTGTTGGCCAAGACTGCGAATCTGGTGCTGCAGTGATTCCAGTGCGAGAGAACGACCTCCACTCTGGGATGCAGCGGGATTAATATTGGCAGGGTGACCACCCGACGAGGGGGTGCTGTGGATATGTCCAGCTAGAGGTGTCTGGTTGATGGCATTCTGAGCTTTGTCGGCGATGGACGAAAAGATGTTTGAGATCGACATTGTGAGAGGATAAGGGGAGTGGTGTTGTCAAGGCTTGTCTTTATACGCGAGCGATTGCGAGTGGCTGTGTGAAGCGCTGCTGCGGCCAACTGCGGCTATGACGTCGAGCACATGTTTTTCGTCTGAAACCTGAACGGAATGTCATTAACGAGTCACCAAGCAGTGCCCAAGAACAAGAACAATTGACGGCTCGCATATTTGCCCACTACTTTTCGTATAAAATGAATAAATCGGCCCAGTGCGAAATGTTTCGTCTATGCATCGTAAGAACACAAGCAACCACTCAGACAATGATCTTCTTTGCTGTCTTGCCTTTCTTCTCCGAGTCTTTGTGTGACAAAAACTCCACCTCGGTCGCAAGAGGGCCAGCCAACTTCTGCGATTCCGCATACCCGAGCACGTTAGCTTTAAAGTGCCGCCCGACAGTTTCGATCCGCTCCCGTAACTTGTCGTCATCCCCTGTAGGAGCCAGCCGCGTCCAGATCGACAATCGATAAAACTGCGGCCGAGTCGAGACGATGACACCAGTGATAAGAGATTGCAGATTAGGCTCAGGGGATTCGCCACTCGTGAGGTAAGGGTCGAATGTCTCGCCGATCGCGGCTAGCATCTGGGACGACCTCGGTGGTCAATAGACGATGGGGAACATACAAAGGCCATGTACCGTGTAAAGCCACATTTTGTCAACAATGCCGCGATTTTTTTCCTTGGGCAATTGTATACTCCACTTGCCACCGTTTTTGTTCGCGTCATCTTCCCATGCGGGAATGATGCCCTCCTGTGCAAGATATGGTCATGGTTTCTCGGGCATAAGATATGACAAGACGTGCCTTGAAAAGGTAGTAGTTGGCTTTTTGAGGAAGTTGTGAGGGAGGTACAATATGGTTGTAGAGACTATGGAATGATGAGATTGACAATGAGACTGATCGAGGAAGTCGCTTACCCCCAGAATTCTTCTACACTGTCGAAGCTGATCACGCGCTTGATGTCCTCCATCCAGCCCTGCGCTGCTGCTGCACTGGGGGTCTGAAGCACGGGAGTCTGAGGGAAAGAAGAGACGGGTGTTTGAGGGAGGTTGCGGCCCTTTGTTGCGGGTGAATCGAACCAGAGCGTCCAGGCAGAATAGAGAGGGTGCTGGTATCACGGAGCATGAGTGCGGTGTGTGGCACCAAGAGAAAGAGGTACCTTGACATTGAAATTGGTGGGGTCACTGAAGACGGTGCGAATACCCTCCGCCTGCGCATTCATATCTACTTCTTGGATTTCGCCAGGCTCGGCGTCGGGGTTGTCTGATGGAGGGTTCGTCGTTGCGAGGGGGTTTTCTGTGAGGGCCGCTGTGAGGGCGGCCTTGCTGGCTTGTTGTGAGGAGGCGGAGAGAGTGGAAGACATGCTGGTGAGTGAGTGTGGGGTGTCTTCAAAATTATTACATTGCCACCAACTTTTCCCCGGATTTTGCCGCACCACTTCTCCTTCTTCCCCATGGACCCCTTCCGCGCAAAACTCGTAGCCGCAGCGACGGGGTCGACGATGACCGCACTCACAAGTACGCTCTATCGCCCCTCTGCCATGTCGTGCTCACGCTGACCCACAGTGACCCCGTTCGATGTCGTCAAGACTCGTCTGCAAACACAGCCAAAGGAATCTCTGCTTTCTCGTACAATGTCTACCAGGTGCTGTCAACCACCCAATGTCCCCTGTGTTCGAAACATGTCATCTCTTGTACACACCTTTCCTGCAGAAGAAGTCGTCTGTGTCTACGACCATGGCGTACTGAGGAAGGAGCGTGTCAATGGCTTTTTGGATGCAATCCGACATGTCGTAAGAGCAGAGGGAATAAGAGGGTTATGGAAGGGTGTTGGAACAACTTTGTCAGTCGTTGCCTCTTGGCGATAATCTCTGTGCTCATCTAGCCTCGTAACAGAGTCATCGGCGTTCCCTCATCTACCATGTACATGCTCACGTACGACCATCTCCTACGAGATGTCATGCCTCAATTTATACCATCGCCTACTTTGGCTCCTCTCGTTGCTGGTATCACCGCTCGGACGTTGCTCACTTCCCTTCTTTCGCCACTTGAGCTTGTCCGGACCAATCTTCAATCCACACCCAAGTCGCCTGACCAACCGCATACACTTTCCTCTGTTCTCGGATCAATACGGACGGTTGTTCGTGAACGGGGAATTGGGTTTCTTTGGCGCGGGCTTGGTCCTACTCTTTGGCGCGATGTTCCATTTAGCGGTATTTACTGGGCTGGTTATGAAGCCTGGAAACGGCACTTCGAGTCATACGGCAAGACGGGACCAAATGTTGCATTCGCAAGCGGTGCTATCAGCGGAACGACCGCATCCCTTTTGACATCACCCTTTGATGTCTTGAAGACGAGACAACAAGCGCTACTAATGTCGGGGACACTCCCTTCGAGGGAAACAGCCACAATACCTTTATGTTTACGGATAATGCGTACAGAGGGTGCGGGTGCCTTGTTCGCTGGTGTTCTACCACGGACAGCCAAGATTGCACCTGCATGTGGTATCATGATTGCGTGTTTCGAGGCATGTCTCTTCAACTTTTTTCCCTGCGCATATGCTGACCATGAGTAGGGAGTGGGTAGAAAATTGACGACAAGGGATTGACAGGCATTATGCATTTTTCATTAGACATATGCTACGATAGACGGTATTCTGACGCATTTTAGATATCAGACATTGGCATGACGGATGGGTTTTATGGTATCTGTACAGTCCAATTAAAAGCACTACGGCAAGATAATCAACCAAGCCTATTCAACTGTTTCTTCGCGCTCGAAAGTTTAGCCCCGACAAGGTCCACTTCATTATTTAGATTATCCAATATTTCATTCTGCATGACAAGCTCCCCATTGATTGCTTCACCAAGATGCCGTTGCCGTTGAAGGATTGAGGTCAATTGTGAAAGTTGAGCGTCTTGCCGCTCCAGCTGCGTCTGTTGCAGTCCAAGTAGGCCATGGTCATCCAGTGGACGGGTTACGTCGGTCTCTTGAGGCGTCTTTGATGCCACGCCAAAGACACGAGTGACCGGTTTACTGCCACCAAGAAGTGCAGCACGGTCAGACTCGGGGGCCATTGCAATGTGTGTAAAGTCTGAAGTGGGCGAGGGCGCAGGTGCGCCAACACGAGACACCTGGCGTGCGATCGTGACCATCTTGCCCAGCTTCTCGCAGTCGTCCTGCAAGCGTGCCACCATGTCCGTCCTCCTCTGCAACTCGCCCTCTGCCATGCCCGACATGCCAAGTTCCTGCAACCCCTCCGTCAATGTACGCACGCGAGAGAGAATCTCGGCGAGCCTTTTCTTCGCCTGGACGTTGGCGGTGTGCGACGCGTTGATGTCTCCACGGTCGGAGAGGGTGTCCCGTCTGTTGATGTCCGCACGCACATCGCGAATGCGAGACTGCAGCTCGAGATGTTCGTCGAGCCACGAGGCGGACGAAAAGTTGATATTGCTCCCGCCTTTGAGCGCTGAGCCTTGTTTGCCTACGGGGACGCCGAGGAAATCGCGAAAGGCGTAGCTGTCTCTCCACTTGTCCTCCTTGGCGCTGAGGATGGCCCGCAGGTAGATCTCGAGGCCAGCTCTGCGCTGCTCGATGAGTGCATTTTGGTTTTTAAAAGGTCCTTTGAAGGCAGAGAACGCGTTTTTGGGCGGGAGCGCTGCAGGGGGAGATGAACCGGTGGATTTCGTGAGCTCGGTGTGCAACTCGACGAATTCGGAGTACCGATGCCACATTTGCCATGAGCGGACGTGTGCTTGTATTTCTATCCGGTAGACGACGTGAGGTTTGGGAGTCGGTCGCTGCTCATGGGTGCGGACGTGGATAGCTTGGATAGCGGTCATGCTGGGCGGAACACAGAGTGGATCCGAGTAACGCCAAACGGGTGGTTTACATATTATTTGTCCGCAAGGACTACACAACATGCGAACAGTACGAGTCATTAATCAAACTATTGCTTATCCGTCACAGAGAAATTAGGAAGGAGGTACTTCGAGCATCGATGTCCTGCAATCTGCGGTCGATGGTAGCTCCTCGACTGATTCCATTGCCCCGCCAATTCCGACTTCGCCAATGACGTATCGCACCACGTCGCTGAGGGTGATGATCCCCAGTAAACGTCCCTTCTTGCCACCCTTTCTCTCTTCTTCCTGTAAGAGGTCAACGATCGGGAACGGGAGGGTAGCAGAAAAACGACTCACTTCCCCTTCGACTACCACCAGTCTATGGACACGACGCTTCTTGATAAGCTGGAGCAGTGTGCCAAGGGAGTCGCCTGCTGTACAGATGACAACTCCGGGAAAGTCTGGAGACCGTTGGTTGAGCGCCTCGGATATCGTCAAGTCGAGTGCTTGGTATGCTCCGAGACGAACGAGTGTCTTTTGGAAAAGGTCAGTGTCAGAGATGAGAAATTATGCTGTGACGTACGATGACATCGACGGTCTCGTAGAGATTGACGACCACACCGTCGTCGTCGATGATTGGGACGGCCGAGATGGCACGCTCGGAGAACATATGGACGACGTCGAAAACAGGGGTATTCAGAGTTGCAGTGGCTATCGGCCAATAAGGATTACATGCGTCTGATGCTTCTGGGGGGATACATTTAGAGACGTATGTGCCGATCTTGAGTTTGCGGAGGGAAAGATGTAGCTGTTGTATTTCTCTAGTACACTGTGAAAAGAGGTTAGGACAGGTTGAAAGCAAGAGATGGAAGATTACATTGATAGAGATGAATTTGAGGAGACGGTATTGTGTCAAAACAGACACGATGACCTCTTGGCCGGTTTCAGAATCATAATCGAGGAGCGGGAGGCGGCGGGCGTGGGTCTGGATGAGAACTTTGGCGGCATCGTAGAGAGTGCTGCTGGGAAGATCCTTGAGCATCGGTGGGGTGGCAACCCCGAGACTCTTTTCGATATCTGGCGGGAGAGCAATGACGGGTTGTGATCGGACAGGACCGGGGGTGACGCACCTCGCAACGACTCCAATCGAAAGGTTTCGACGTCTGCGGCTGCTGCCTCGTAATTTAGATTGTCGTAGTAGTACTGGATGAGATGGATGATGTCGAGAACGGTGAGCATGCCAGCGAATTTCGACCTTTCGCTGTTCCATAGGGGGGCAGACACGACGCCTATGGGGTGGTGGATTGGGCGGTGTGTGTGTGGATCTATGGAGGGGCGTACCGTTGAGCAACAGACACTGGAGGGCCTTCTTTACGTTGAGTTTTGTGTCGAGGACGATGAGCCTGAAGCTGACTGGGAATGCGTCGTAGCATGTGCGGCCCTTGAGGAATTTTCGTATGGCATAAAGGGCTGCGTCGTGAGTCTCCAGAGACTGCGAATACGCCCTCGCTCTGCGCGTGGACGGTCTTCTCTTTGGCGTTCTCGGGGAGAGCGTCGCGTTCATCGTCAAAGGAGGTGGGGTGGTGATGCCCATATATGGAAGGACATGGTCGGGCACACGAACGAGACTGCGCCCAGCCCGTCGTCGTTTCAACCGTCATGCCCTTCCCAGACGCACCAGAACAACAGCCAGACGCACTCCTCTTCATCCTCCCCCTCCTCATCGTCCTCTCCACCTTCCTTTTCGTTCTCCTCCTCTTCCTCGTATGCATCATATTCATCCGCAGGCGCCGCGGAATCGTCCTCAGGGACACAGATGGCCCCGTCGACATGAGCCGCGAAGAGCTCATTGAAGCTGACGGCGGTTTCGAGGGCCTCGAATCTCGCTGGCTCGAGAGCGTCCCCGACTCTGTCCGCAGGTCGTACTTCAGAGCCAAAGGTGCGTCCTTGCCCTCCACACAGCCCCATACCCACCGATCCATCCCTCTCTTTGCCTCCAGATTATCAATTACAGTATCCACCAAACTCGGAACCAACTGATATCACCCTATCGCAATTTCTATCTATTCAAGAAAAAGGTGTCTCCGCTTGGTGCTTCGAACCCGACTATGAAACCATCAACTCACTTCTCGTTCACGCTCGTACTGAAATAACCTTCCTCCCCGACCCTGCATCGGCTTCGTGTGTCCAATCGAATCTCCCTCTTCCAAAACTTAACGAGGTTTACTATTGGGAAGTCAAAATGTTCGATCTCCCAGAAGCGACAACCGTTGCAGTCGGCCTGGCTACTAAACCATATCCTCCCTTCCGTTTGCCCGGCGTTAGCCGTCACTCCGTCGCATACCACTCCAATGGTGATAAATGCTACAACTACCCCTTTGCCGCATCCACCTTTGGTCCAGTCCTCAAGGAGGGCGATGTACTCGGCGTCGGCTATCGTCCCCGCACAGGCACCGTCTTCTTCACCCGCAATGGCCGCAAGCTCGAAGATGCCTTCGTTGGCCTCAGCCGCTACAACCTCTTTCCCACGATCGGTACTGATGGCCCGTGCAGCGTACATGTTAATCTCGGACAGGCTGGTTTTGTCTTTATCGAGGCCAACGTCAAGAAGTGGGGTCTCGCTCCCAGCGTAGGAACTCTCGCTCCCCCTCCTGCTTATGGCAGCGAGCGGGGTAGCATTTTACTAGACGTCGGGGGTGGCATCCGACCCGGTAGTGCTCCGTTCACACAGCCTGCCACCCCAGGCGCTTCATCTCCACCTCGCATATCACGCCGTTCCCATCGTCACCGACGGCCAAAGAGTCAGTCATCCACCGTTCCTTCTGCATCGTCGCCTCTTAGGGGAACTCCGTTATCCTCTCAACTCCAAGAGTCCCCGACCCCTCCACCGATTACTCCCATTAGCGAGGAATCGGATGGACACAGCGTCGGGCCATCCAACGATTGCAGATACATGTCACCGACCGATCTTCCATTTCATACACCTCCCAATCACGATCTCCCATTGTCGCCTATGTCAGAGGAAGAGGATGGTCAGGAGGATGGTCAGGAGGATGATGGCGCTTCATCGTCATCGTCATCATCCTCGCGTTCGCAATCCCCCACCAACGAAAGTGCCGCAGGTGCGAGCAGCCTCTTTAGTATCCCTCGCCTACGGCGGGATTCGTTCACTCACTTCCTGGCTGCCGTGCGACATACAGATTCCGAAACCACCATCCAGGTACATCCACCACCCGATTCGCCGCACAGTCCGAATCCCCCCACGCCTAACCAGCGTGATATTCACTTGCAAGCGTTATCCTCATCGCTTCCCATTGAAGCAGTCGACAGCTTGCCGGCTGACCATCCGGCAATCTCCAGGAGAGATCCACCAGCATACTCCCCACTAGACGCGTATGCTTACGCCGAGGGTGTGCATATCGATCTGCCTGCGGATGTCATTGCCGCTGCTTTGGAGGGGGGGTTCTTACCTGCTAGCGCGATTGGCCAAGGGTCAAGCTCGCGTTCCGAAAGGCGCCGGATGAGGAGGGAAAGACGATGAAATAAGTGGATATCGGTATGTCTGGTCAGTCCCACGCCTCGCACTTTTGGCTCTCGACTCATCGTCACGTTGCAGTGTAGAGCCTTGTAACTTTTACCACGGGGACGGCGTTCGTATTTCGCTTTCCATTTATCGCTCTCATCATAAGATATCTGGACGCTTTTGGTCTTGTTTAAACATATAATTTGGAATACGTAGCAACCTGCTCCTGCAATCACTATCCGGTATACTCTGTACAATCTAGGTCGGGTGCCAAGTGATTCACCGTTTGGTACGTACGCAACCATGGGATCGTGGCTTGACTCTTCAAGGCTCGAGTCGCTTGGGATCCCTAGGGAACAAGGATGCTCTCCTGATGTTGTTGAGCTTTAAGAACAACATCAATACACGCTCAAGACCGATCCCTCCCCCTCCATGCGGGGGGCATCCGATTCGGAAGCCATCCACGTATCCCTTCATGCTCTCAGGTTCAACACCCTTTGCACGCATTTGCTGGGACAGGAATTCAGGGTCGTGGATACGCTGTGCGCCGGATAGAATTTCTTCGCCTCGCATAAAGAAGTCGTACGAATTGGAAAGGGACTGTCACCTAGTCAGTAGAGGATGGCCGCTCGATCAGATCACTTACAGGGTCTTCTGGATCTGGCATGGTGTAGAATGGACGGAGGGCGAGGGGGAACTTGTCGATGATGAAGTAGTCCGTGTCGTACTTGGCTTTCACAATCCGGCCAAGTCTCTTTTCGTTTTCCGTGCTTCAAGGCGGTTTTTCTCAGGATGCAAGGTATGCAACATGGCAGTAACTCACTTGATGTCGTCCAAAATGTCACGATCCACTCCGTCCTCGACGAGAAGATCCACAGCCTCTTTGAATGTGAAGATCAACGTTCCTTCTGGGCCATCTCGCCACTTGAATTCTTCTGCTTCAAACTGTCTCCCTACAGCGGCGATCTCCTTGGCATACTGTTCCTTGAGACCACGGAATATCGTTTTGAACATGCCATCGAGCAGATCGCGGACTTCGTGATAATGTTCTTCGATCGCCATCTCAAGATCCAGACCGACGAACTCGGTGAGGTGGCGATGTGTATTGGAGTCCTCGGCGCGAAAGACAGGACCGATTTCATACACACGCTCGAAATCAGCTGCGATGGCCATCTGCTTGGCCAACTGGGGGGACTGTGCCAAGAACGCGCTGCCTGGAATAGACGTGAGCTGACAAGCCAGGACAAGTGATGCAAGCAGACCTTTGAAGTAGTCCACCTTGAAGACAGATGCGCCGGATTCCGTCGCAGCACCCTGCAGCTTGGGACTGTGTATCTCAATAAATCCATTGCTATTCAGGTATGAACGGAATAAGTCTCCAATTGCATGCTGAAGCTTGAAAATGGCATGATTGGTCACTGTCTGTGTGCATGTCAAAATGAAAGGCTATGATACGAGTCATGGAGCACTTGCTCGGAGGTCAAAGACACGATTATTCAATCGAGTGTCGAGTAAAACTCTATTAAACTGTCCTTCGACTTCAGGAGCGGTTTCTGAACGACCAGCATCCTCGAAAGAAAATGGCAATCTGCCCTCTACGCCTGCCAGGAGCCACAACTGATTTTACAAGTGAGCTTTGGTGTCAAAGTCATCACTGTGGATTACAAACCTCGCTGATATGAATTTCGATGTCATCTATTGTCGCGCTCTTGATAAGCTCAGGACTTTTCTTCACCGTACCCTCGACGAGAACGATGCTCTCGACGGGTAGCGAACCTGCCCACTTGACCATTTGCTTGCTGACCTGGCCCTCTGTGATTTGCATTAATGCCTGGACAGTGTTTGTGCGCTGGCGTAGATTAAGAAAGACCATTTTGTTCCCTTGAAGACGCGAGGTCTGGATACGAGCTCTAATGAGCACATGTTCGTCATGATTTTGAGCACTCAAGGTGGATATATCTGTGCGTTTGCGACCCGGTCGCGATTGAGACTGATGCAATGGGAGCTTGCCGTACTTGTCAACCGCATAATCCTTCAGGTGGGATTGAGATCACGTTCGATCAGACGAGAGTAGATAAAACCTCGTCTGCAGCCGCTCGGGCCTGGTCTAATTCCTTGGCTTTTGCTGCTTTCTCTGCTTTCTTTTTTGCCTTTTCAGCTTCTTTGGCGGCCTTTTTGAGGGCACTTTTTGTCGGGCCATCCCCTTCGGGTCTTTGGGAGATTAGGGAGCGATCAGAAGCGATCGATGACTTTACCTCTCCGAGTTGATATCGAGAGTACCTCTGGTAACTTTCTTTCAGCAGACGTGGTCATGGATGGAGAACGACATACCCTTGATTATTGACGTCCATGTTCAAGTCGGATCTTATCTGTACGTCACAGCAATATGTCGGGTGATTCCGGGTTATCCCCGACGGCGAGAAAAAGAGTTGTCTGTGTTCCTCACGTTCCTCTAATTCCTGACACTTCCGATGCTGGCCATTAGCTCTGTCCGTCGCGCTTCCGCCGTCTTCCGTACCGCGGCTCCTTTGTCGACCTGGTCTGCCGTCCCCGCCGGACCACCGGATCCAATTCTTGGTCAGTATGACCCTCCTTCATCTTCTGTATATTCACTTTGCCTGCCAGGTATCACCGAGGCTTTCAAAGCCGACAAGGACCCACGCAAAATCAACTTGGGTGTCGGTGCTTACAGGGACGAAAATGGCAAACCTTATGTCTTGAACGCTGTCAAAAAGGTTGTCTCTCCTCTCCTACCGTCCTTTGGTGTTTTGGTAACCCACTCGGCGTGCCACAGGCAGAAGCCAAAATGGCCCTTGCAAAGCTAGACAAGGAGTACCTTCCCATCACCGGTCTCGCCAACTTTACTCAACATGCTGCCAAACTTGCTTACGGCCCCGACAGTGTACCACTTAACCAAAATGCGGTTCGTTTCTTTTGGACCATGCTATTTTAAAGTTGTACCCACACTGAACGGTTCACAGATCGCAGTGACCCAATCTATTTCCGGGACAGGTGCTCTCAGGATTGGTGGCGCCTTCCTCGCCAGGCATTATCCTGGCAGTAAAACTATTTATCTTCCCACTCCTACCTGGGGAAATCACATTCCTTTGTTCAAGGACTCTGGCCTAGAGGTTCGCTCATATAGATACTTTGACAAGGAGACAGTCGGCCTTGACTTTGAGGGTCTAAAGCAAGACCTGAAGGTTTGTGCAGATTTTACATGTGTCACTCTTCCTCATCCACTCTCCAGAACGCCCCAGAAGGTGCTGTCGTACTCTTACATGCCTGTGCACACAATCCCACTGGGGTGGATCCTACACCGGCGCAATGGAAGGAGATCTCTGACGTCCTTGCGGAAAAGAAGCTCTTCCCATTCTTTGATATGGCATACCAAGGCTTTGCTTCTGGCTCGACGACACGGGACGCCTTTGCCGTTCGCCACTTTGTTTCGCAAGGTCACAATGTGGCCTTGTGTCAGTCATTTGCCAAGAACATGGGGCTCTATGGCGAGCGCGTTGGCGCCTTCTCACTCACCACTTCGAGCGAGGAAGAGAAGAAACGTGTTGAAAGCCAGCTCAAGATCATCGTGCGCCCCATGTACTCGAACCCGCCCCTACATGGTGCTCATATTGCCAGCACGATTCTGTCAGACCCTGAGCTTTACCAAGAATGGGAGAGCGAAGTCAAGGGGATGGCAGATCGCATCATCAACATGAGAGAAAGGTTGTATGAGCTCTTGACTAACGGCTTCCAGACACCAGGAAGTTGGGGGCATATCAAAAGCCAAATCGGCATGTTCAGGTGCGTGGCTTTCCTCGATGTCCGGTCCGAGGTTGCTCACGTGCGATGGTGTAGCTTCACTGGGCTCCAGACCGAACAGTGCAAAGCCCTCGCTGGAAAGGCGCACATTTATATGACAATGGATGGCCGTATCTCGATGGCTGGACTGAATGGCAACAACATTGAATACTTTGCGCAGAGTGTGGATGCAGCAGTTAGAGGGAATCTGTAGCATATCCGCGTGCTCATACCACATAGAAGAGCTAATTGGAAGCTGATTTAGATGACTTGTTTGGGTGCTTCCATACCAATCATGTTTCGTTTGCTCTGGAAACGGTCGTTCTCGATCCGAGTATAAAGGCGAGGTCTGTGGATTCGACCCTCTCTTTGTGGTGCTCATCTCAACCTTTGGATTGCAACTTCGATGCCGTGCATGCCAGAGATGCAATTCCCGGGTGCTTGGCCAGACTCTCCGACCGTATGTCTCTTCACATTCCCTTGTTCGACTATTTAAACCTCGGCCGTAGCTTCAAGCGTCCCCCGCCCCATCTGTGAGCTCGCCGCGACGCTACTTCTCGCAGTTCTTATTTATCATCTCCAGGTCATGGAAATTCGCGGCGACTCACTTGAAGAATTGCCTAGACCCTCCTCCCCCCGTTGCTCTGGCGGCTCTGCAACTCAGCTCGCCAGGAAGCACCCCCCGCTGCGAATCGTCGTCCCCCCAGCAGAATACTGCCCCTTCAGCACCGATCTGACACTTCCAATTACACCACTCTCCCTTCCAACTCCTCTCTCGTCGTCATGCTTCACGTTCAGTGAGGCGCAAGAGCGCGCAAACCAGAGCGTGTCTGTCCCGCCGACGCCAGTCCCCATGCTGCCATCGTGTCCACCAGTGACTGCTGTCGCTGACTTCGCTTCGCCGACCTCAAGCCAGTTCTTGCTGATGCCCCCCACTCCCCGTTTGGAAAATGTGGACAGTGAAAAGGCTATCTGCGTATCACCCCTTGCGACACCCGGTGCCGCGGAGGACCCGATGCGTAGCGGTTCTCGTGGGACCAAGCTCGCGAATCTTCGTCCCTGGGAGCTTTCTTCGTCTACTTGGCTCAGCGACCTCGGGGGTCATACAGAGACGGATCGTATATTTCGGCATAACCTACTTCAGATTACTTCGCTCGACACAGAAAGTAGCCCTGCATCCACTCCAGCATTGAGCCCGAGTGCAGTGACCCCTTCTTCACAAGCTTCCTCTATCTTGGCGTACAACTCTCCGACCCCCTTGGCCAGATCACCGGCACCGTCCCCTCCTGCATTGTCACAATACCCGTGTACCATGTCCACTCAGTCTTCTTCTCCGGCGCGTCTGGTTCTGAAGCCCATGGGTACGGATACCTTTCCGTCAACAGTGGACAGCTTGCAGGCATGGCGTGAGGGTGTAACGCCCGGCCTCCCTCGCTCTGAAGAATCACCCTCGCCACCTTGCGAGGACGCTCATGGTTCCCGATCGGGAGAGGCCATACCAGAAACGCCTATGCATACACCATTCCCCTCTCATCATCTGCATTCTCATCCCTTTCCTCCCCGCGTCTCCCGCGCCTCAAGGTCTCGAACCTTCATAAAGCAAGCCAAGATGTTGGGCGGTCGTGTCAAACGGCTTGTCACACGACAAAGGGACAACAAGCATCGCGGTAGCATGGACCAAGGTGTTGATTTTAGGGTTGTCACGAGTCAAGACAGCGAGAATGGCAGCGTGATCTTGATCACTGCCCCGCCACCGCCGTATGACGTTCGTCCAGTGACCTCTCATAGTCCTACCGTACAGGAGTACGTGCGGTCGCGGACAATCTCTGAATACTCCTCCGCAGTCCAGTCGAGCACGGTCGAGTTTGCCAACACTGACATAACCGAATTGGGTTCCAGACAAGGGGGTAGCAGCAGGAATGCCCTCCGTCGTCTCTCTTTTGCGGCCCTTTCGACCATAAAGAGACTTTAGCCCCCGGTGCCTGCTGATATCAGCTTGCGCTTCCACGAAAACTTTATTTTATGTCTTGAGAAGTTTCGGCTAATGCATATCCAAGAAGCTAGTTATCGAAACAGCATATAGCTTTTTACAAGCTCCTGCAGGTTTCTTACGTACCTATTACGCAGTACATCTTTTCTTGCACGCACCGTTGCACACCATGATTCTCCTCTCGTTTTGTATTGATATCTGTTCACTGATTTCTGTAGCTTGGGCCAAATCCCGCGTTTCATCCGTGGTATACATATCGCATTATGGTAGATTAAACTCGTGATAGATATCAATCATCAACTCGTGTTCTAAATGTTACTGGCTAATCAATTAATTACCATCAACATTGTTCCAAATCGGCATCTGTTGGTGTACTAGCGTCTGTGTCTTTTGGCAGATGAACATTGACACGTTCTCTGTCCACAAATCGGATTGTGGTCAGATTTCCAACTTCAACTTCTGTCTTCTGCAACGCCTCTAACTTGAGATTCCGAAAGACACGACACGCCATCGCGCTCGTGAGTGCCACTGCGGGAACCAAGGGCAATGACTGCAAGACTGGAGACATACTGGGCGATGAAACCCAGGTCAGGGTCGTGATATTGACGCTATTTGTGATCCTGTAAGACGGATTTCAATGCTGGAAGTATGCCCAAGGAAGAAGGAAAACCTACGAGTAATACCGCTGCCCACCCTGTACAACTGCCCGTGAAATATGAGGAAGAGTCTCCTTGATATGGCAAAAAGCCTTCCAGCCGCTTAGTTTTTTAGTCCGATGGGACTTGAGAATCTTGAAGGTGATCGCAAAGTACACAACGGCGTCAAAGAGGACGGGACCGATGAATGCTGCGGACACATAGCTCTTGATCGTGGAGTTCATGCAGTGCTTTGTGTTTGCAATCTCATAGTAGACGTGCAACGGCCCAGGAAGTAGCACTACCGAGGAGGCGCCAACCCCGGCCATCCACAAAACTGTGAAAGCGTGACAGACGAGTCTCTCCTGGAGAAAGACGGCATGGACCCGTCTGAGAAAGAGATACGAAGACGATGCGGATGCGAGGACCCAGAATATGAAGAGAATCAATTCCAATACACCGCAGTTTGGGACGGGACCGGCTAGGGAAAACGGGATGCGTTCGTTAAAGATGGCCGACATAGTGGACGAGAAACTCACTTTTCGCCAATGCCGACATGAGTACCACAGCAAGTGCGCATGTTCTGATGGGCATGATCAGGATAGTGAATGTGATCAGTTGAGATGAATTACCTGGATGAAAAGTAAGCAAATAACACGGGGGAAGGTGTGGTTGTCCGGATGAGTGTCAAATCGTCGGGTAAGCTGGAGAGGATATCCCAGAGTAGAGCCTGTAGAAGCATTGTCAGTCATCATCGATCGGGTGGAGTGAGGGTTTTGTACCCCAAAGGTGACAAAAAAAACGTCTCTTGCTACTTCATACTCGCTTGCATCGGTGGGTTGGAGGTAGTTGAGGTATACGTTTGGGTTAGGGATGGGCTGAGAGTTCATCGTGGTCCGGGCTGCGCACCAGGGTCAACACCATCCGAATAAGTAGCCACACGCCACGTAACGTAGAGTGGATTAGGCTAGTAATCGCCGCCCATAGCGATGCACCTTAGCAAGGGTCAGTCCACAATCTTACCATTCTAGACACGGTGAACCACAGCATGCCAAAACTTACTCTCAGTTGGTTTCCTTGGCACTCACCAGTACAGCAATCATCTGACTGGAACCATTTACGGGTACTAGTTGCACTGCCAGTCAACAGAGTCCGGTTCGTAAGAATGTAAGAACATTCCATCCTAGTTGGCTGCCTAATTAGGGAGTGTCGCAGAAAACTACCATGACAAGCTCCAAGTTGGCAAGCGCCTTGATATTTGATGTGCTCTGTGCCTTGGTGGGTTCGCTGTTCAAGCTGGCCGCGATTCATTTGGTGCAACTGACGCATTCTCAGGCTGTGCACCGTCGGTCCAATCAGCGTGAACCTTCTCTCTCGTGGAACTTGCTACTCGTCCTGATAGTCCCATTACTTCCGACATGGGTCTTGATCAACCATGCACTCTCATTTCCGATTGCCTTTCTGACAGCGTATGGGCTGTTTTTTGTGACGCTCTTTACGTCAATCGTGGTATATCGTCTCTCCCCGTTTCACCCTCTTGCAAAGTATCCCGGCCCCATCATGTGCAAGTTATCTCAGCTGTGGGCGGTAATAGTTTACTCCCGGGGGAAAGGCCACTACTACCGCAAAGTGTTGCACGATCAATATGGTCCCATCGTCCGTATTGGTACGCCTTCGCGTGACTCCAGAGCATGGTGCTGATGGCAGTCAAGGGCCAAATGAACTATCTGTTACTGAAAAAGACATGCTGCCATACATTCTCGGCTCGCAGGGAATGCCGAAGGGACCTCGTGAGATCTTACAAATATGGCCATGGGTGTGCCAGCTTCGGGCTCATATATGATCTCATCAGTATTCGAGGGGAGGCGCATGACTCCAGTCAGCGACAAGGATTCAGAGCATTTCAACCTGATCAGTACGCGCAACCTGCAGCGTCACGCGGTGTTACGGAAAGCTTGGAACAGAGCTTTCGCAGATGCTCCTTTGAGGGATTATGAAGAACTGATGCTTGCACGTGCTCGCCAATTGATCAATACTTTGAAAACTATTTGTGAAAAACAAGGTGGAGTTGCTAGCGTCGACATCGCTTCTTGGATCGGCTACTTCACGTAAGTGTTATTCGAACATGAGCTCCACCAGCTCATGTTAGTAACAGGTTCGATTTCATGGGTGATATGGCGTGAGTCAGGTTCAGTCCTCGGGCTGCTTGAACCATTTTCAACTGAAAAACACGGCCACTTAAAGTTTCGGCGGTGGGTTCGAGCTCATGCGGGACGGCGATAGTGAACGGC
Source organism: Boletus reticulatus (assembly GCA_038093535.1). Classification (NCBI taxonomy): domain Eukaryota; kingdom Fungi; phylum Basidiomycota; class Agaricomycetes; order Boletales; family Boletaceae; genus Boletus; species Boletus reticulatus. Next base: position 971,590 of record JBBPSJ010000001.1, read on the forward strand.
TCTTGCACAACATGGCAAGGTCACTTTAGTCAGTCTACGCCCTCTTTCGTGGTCGTTTTCTCACCCTTGCTACAGCTATGCCTGCCTGTGCCAAGCTGTTCCGTGGTTTTCACCCATATTGCGCAATCTTCCTTACGTTGGAGAACCATTACGTGCTTTCGGATTGTTTGCTTTTCGGCAGGCCAAGATACGATATGATCAAGAGCCAGATAAGAAGGACCTTTTCTATCACATGGTCGATCTCTCTTGCGTCTGTTTTATTCATGTTTCACTGACTGCAGGATTCAGATCGCGGCATACCACGCTGATTCGCAGGAATCACCCTTCACGTTAATCTTATCGAACTCGCTCCTCGCCATTGTAGCAGGTGCAGACACAACTGCCACAGTCTTAAGAAATACTATCTTTTATCTGCTCACGAACCCAGCGTACTATGCACGATTACGTGAAGAGGTAGATGCAGCGTTCCCACCGACGGAGACGAGCGCTCTCGACACGAGAATCTTGCACAGTCTCCCCTTCTTGAATGCTGTCATGTGCGTTACATCTACTTCTGTCAGGGAAACATGCTGATTCTCCCGGTCATGATAGAAATGAAGTTCTCCGTCTCCAGCCTCCGGTTCCAACAACACTCCAGCGTGCACCCGCGAGGGGCACCAAAGGCAAGCTGATCGGCACACAGTATGGTCTTTCCAAACTTTAAAGCTCCTACGTTTTTCTCACATGCCGTCCAGCTACATCAAGGAGGGTACTCATATCCAAGTACCTCCTTACGTTCTGCACCGCGACCCGAGGTACTTCTATCCACGCCCGGATGAATTCTGGCCAGATCGATGGATCGTGGAAGCTTCTGATTTGCAAGAGTTCGTGCTTGACCGCAGTGCCTTCATACCCTTTTCTACGGGGCCAGCAAACTGCGCGGGAAAGTCCCTGGCGATGCTTGAATTGAGAGCAGTTGTGTCTATGTTCATCATGCATTTTGACATGGAATTCGGTGACAACTTCGATCCAACGACCTGGATAGAATCCTTGAAGGACTACTTTGTCTTGGAGAGTGGAAAGCTGATGGTTAAACTGAGGGTAAGAAGACGGAAAGGTTTTGAGTTATGAGCTACATGCACCTCCCTAGTCTAGTTAGGTCACCAATCCGTACAGTCCTACTTTAGCTAGATATCTAGATCTTCGTCAGGATCATCGTCGTCAATGTCGTCAGCCGAATCCGGTTCATAGAATATCGTGCCACCAATGGGAAGAGCTGGAGGCATAATTTCACCTGTCAGACAATATTCAATATCTTGTGTTACACACGAAAGTGAGGTCTGACCTTCGTGAGCGTAAGGTAAAGGGACTTGTGCTCTCGCTTTCTCCTGGGACGGAGTGAGTTTTAGATTAAAGGATACGGCCTGTTTTGTATCAGATGGCTTCTGAAACTTTTGATCAGACAACGATTGACGCCGGAGCGAAACGACAGACCTCTTCGGGAAATTTACTTTGAGACCAAATGCTCTTCAAGCTACCCAGCTTCTCGAGGTGGCCTGGACTGATACCACTCCATGCTTCGATTCCCCGCTCAATTCCTCGCTTACGTCCCTCTGCGGCTGTTCCTCTGACTATCAGCTCCACCACAAACTCTAGTAGATCTGCCCCTCCTCCGGAACATGTACCATTACCCTCAGGTCCGTAGACGAGAGCCTCGCTTTCATTGGCACGTTCGGAAACTGGAATAAAGACAGTCCAAAAATTTTCAGCTGGCCCAGCAGATGGCGGTGGCGCGAGGTACGACGATGCGAGGTGGGTAAGGAGCGCGGGTGGGTGGGCAATGATGTGTGTCAGAGTTGCCGAGAGGTGGGTTTGTGTCAATACTGGCAGTAAAGGACAGGGAAGAAGATGTAGGATCAGCACAGACGGCTCTGCGGCAGATACGGTAAGCAGAGGGCAAGGCGCGTTAGTATGGATACTACCCACGCGAACGGGAGGTAATCAGGTTAAGCAGCGACTTGATAAATTTATACGTCTGAGAGTCTGATGCGAGATCCGTAGCAAGGGTGTCGACAGAGTCTATGATCACATGAAGTGACCCTGGGGGTGCTGTCCGCGATGAGTATCGTGTGTCTACTCCGTTTGAGAGTTTGACTCACCTGAACGAACAGTTGCTAGTATTTCATCGCGTGAATCGTGTGTTTCGTTGTATCCAAGAACTCGTTCAGTATAATCAAACACCTTTAGGGAGCCATTCGACGTGTTTGGCCAATTAGCAACTAGCGACGTTGGAGGGTAAAGGAGACAAAACAACAAGGTTTGTATTGGGTATCCCGCGGGCTGGATGAGGTTGCGGAGTACGGGCAAGCACGTCTGTGAAGCAGAGGACTGAACAAGAATCAAAGGCTGGTGTGGGCGTAAACCACTCGGGTCAGCGACGATGGAAGGAAGAAGGACCATCCGATGATATTGCGAATGGTTGATTTAACACAAACAAGTATGGCAGATAAGCTTTTAGCTGGCGCTGAACAATCAAAACATAAGATCAGACGAATGTTTGTTCTGATCCTTCTCCCATTTGGCTCTTTCCAGGCTCATTGCGTCTACCCTCCAGCCAAGAATGCCAACTTTACCGACCTGTTTCTCCACCGAAAATCCTAATTCACGCAACGAGCTATATGTATAACCAAGGAGGGGAGTAGCGGAAACATTGATGACCTTGACATCCTGTGCCGTCGTAAACACATGGCGGGCAGCGAACGCTAGTATGTCCTGCTGCACGTTGGACTTGCGAAAGCGCTCCTCCACGTAAAAGTGGCGGATGGTCGCAACCGAGGACGTACCACTGGAGTAAAAGTCGTTGATTTTGCCTGCAAGAACGTATCCCTTTTCGGTTTTCTTCGTGAAACTCTGCTCCGATTGTGAATCCTTCGAGGCGTCGACGGCAACGAACCCGACAAAGTTGCTGCCATATTCCAGGATGAAAAGCCCTGAAGAGGGTGAGCGAGTGTAATATTTTTGCAGGTCTGCGAAATCGGGCCTATGCATAAGGTTCGATGCAGCATCTTCAAAGTATGGTCGATTGATCCTAGAAGACGACTTAGCGTCATCTACGGGTGTCAGGGATGGGAATATACCAATCGATCGCAAACAATATTGGAACGCCCCAACAACCGAAAGCTGGCAGCGGTAACAACCATCCCAACCAACGATACTCTGGTTTGGGCCACCAGTTCAGTAACTGAATCATAATACACGATAGCCCGACCCATAAGCTCAAGGTCAATGGATGAAATGCAGCTGCAGGACAATCAATGAGCGGACTTGGGATTGTTTGTGAGCTTACCTCGCCTGTTGGCCACTGCAAGACCTTCCATAGCGGCCAGGCCTAGCGTGAACTTGACCAATTTTTCATCGTCGGGCCTGTACGTGCGTATGATTGCCCTGGGCTCAGCCATCGTTCGCTCCTTACTGCCAGTAACAGAGGAACTGAACAGACATTCACACCAGTGTCACCTGGCGTTTATTTAAATACAGCTTCAAGAGGGCACACGTTCGTCTATACCGCGCGAACCGCGTGAACAACACAGAATCCAGTGCATCCCGCTCAGACACCTTGCATCGCGTGAACATCAATCAGTGGTTGCTAGGCATGACCTTCGTCTTCAGTGTTCGTACAGACAGCGCGTAGTGAAGGGACAAGGTATGCACACCGCGAGAAGCTAAGGAAACAAAGAATAAAAGAAAGCCAGAAAGAAAGAAGATACAGTAAGTTCTACATCTATTTACTTCTTCTTGGCGGCCTTCTCGGCGGACTTGGTAACTGGAGAAAGAGTGAGCAAGCCTATCAACACTAGAGATTGAAAACCTCACCTTTACCACCACTCTTGTCGGTCTTATCCACAGATTTGATGACACCGACGGCAACAGTCTGTCTCATGTCGCGAACGGCAAAGCGACCCAAGGGTGGGTACTCATTGTATGACTCGACACACATGGGCTTGGAAGGAATGAGTTTGACAATGGCGGCGTCACCCGACTTGACAAACTTCGGCGCCTGTTCGATAGACTTGCCACTCCGACGGTCAATCTTTTCAATGAGCTCAGCAAATTTGCAGGCAATGTGGGCGGTGTGACAGTCAAGCACTGGGGCATAACCAGCGCCAATCTGGCCAGGGTGATTGAGGACGATGACCTGAGCATTGAAAGAAGCAGCCTCCTTTGCGGGATCATTCTTGGAGTCAGAAGCGACGTTTCCACGACGGATATCTTTGACAGAGACGTTCCTGCAAACAAGTGGGCAAGGCGATGAGGGCTTCAAGGTAAACGACATACTTGACGTTGAAACCGACATTGTCACCAGGAGCACCCTCAACAAGCTGCTCGTGGTGCATTTCAACGGACTTGACTTCAGTCGTCACGTTTGTAGGTGCAAAAGTAACGACCATGCCAGCCTTAATAATACCGGTTTCAACACGACCGACGGGCACCGTTCCAATACCACCGATCTTGTAGACATCCTGGAGAGGAAGGCGAAGGGGCTTGTCGGAGGGACGAGTAGGAGGTTCGATAGCATCAATGGCATCGAGGAGGGTCTTTCCCTTGACAACACCACCCTTGACCTCCTTGGTCCAGCCCTTGTACCAAGGCATGCTATTGCGATGCTCTGTGAATGCCGGGAGCCAACCTGATAAGACAATGCTTACTTGGGGGATTCCTCCAGCATGTTGTCACCATGCCAGCCGGAGATGGGTACAAAAGCGACAGCCTTGGGGTTGTAGCCAACCTTCTTGATAAATGTCGAGGTTTCCTTGATGATTTCGTTGAAGCGGTCCTCGCTCCACTATTGGCGATGCACATCAAACGCTATCCCTCAAAGGAGATTGTACAACATACCTTGGTCGTGTCCATCTTGTTTACAGCGACAATGAGTTGACGCACACCGAGGGTGAACGCCAGAAGAGCGTGTTCACGGGTTTGACCGTCTTTGGAGATACCAGCCTCGAACTCACCGGTACCAGCGGCAATAATGAGAATGGCGCAATCAGCCTGGGAGGTACCAGTAATCATGTTCTTGATGAAATCACGGTGTCCAGGGGCATCAATAACCTGATCCTCCGCGTGAGAATCCATCTATGTGCTTGAGAAGCAAGGACGTACGGTGACCATGTACTTGGGAGTCTCGAATTTCCAGAGGGCGATATCGATGGTAATACCACGCTCACGCTCGGCCTTGAGCTTGTCGAGAACCCATGCTAGACAAGTCATCAGCGCCGTGCTACGTCAATCGCAGCTGATCAACCACTCACCGTATTTGAAGGAACCCTTTCCCAGCTCAGCGGCTTCCTTCTCGAACTTTTCGATGGTACGCTTGTCAATACCACCGCACTTGTAGATCAAGTGACCAGTAGTGGTCGATTTCCCGGAATCGACGTGACCGATGACTGCGATATCTTGATCAGTTGGGATACCGATGATGGAAGGTGCTACTCACCGACGACGTTAACGTGGATCTTTTCCTTTCCCATTTTGATAAGTTTCTACGCGTAGGAGATGAGTACGAAATCTTGATCGCAAAGATCAGACGAGAACGACGGCGTGGATAAGAATCGCCAATAAGAGGGGAGTGTAGATGATGAGGAGAAGGGTGATGGATAGGGTGATGATACTCACTTATGAGTACAGAAACGAAAGAAAAAAGGTGAGGAGGGAAGAGGAGGTGATGGTACGAAAGAAAGAAGGGTCAGATGTTTGCTGATTGTTATACCCTTCCGCTCCGAAAATTTTTATCGATTCAAAATCGATGTGATTCGATGGCTGATAAACTGACATGCCGTCAACTCCGCTCGGCATTTGCCACGCCAAATTCCAACTCCGCGATGACTCATATGCAGACAAGGTAGCAGTGGCTACAGCCCTTCTATTAAGTTCAAGTCGTTACAGGTATAGATACATATGTTTCTCCCAACGACGACAGTGGTGATGGAAAGAGACAAGGTGAAGCCAAATATATGGCTACATACCAGTCAGGTCCCTCGCGGGGTCTTGCAGAGCCAGACCTTGCCCTCATACTGTCGATCAGGTGATGATGCGTGCAGGAAACGCACTCGGCTGCGGCGTTATCTGTAGTTGATTTCCATATGGCTTCTTCATCCCCCAACCGTCGTGACCACTCAGGAAACGACACCGGAGAACGCTTTCGAACGTCGGCCGTGCGTCGACCTCCACCTGTAAACACGCCCTTACGAGTGCTGCAGCGTCGCCGAGGGCACCCCCTCCATCCCACTCCTCACCCTCATTTGCCTTGTCATCACCACAACGATCGTCTAGAGCGATCGACGCATTCGCGAATGGGGAGTTCAAGCCCTCCTGTGCTTCAGCTGCAGTCAAGAATGGACATTCTCCAACTAGGAGAACGTAGGCCACGACCCCAAATGCCCAAACGTCCTGCTCTTTCCCATAATACCGCTCGCCTCGGAGGATCTCTGGCCCAGCATAGTCCAGCCTTGCCAGAGAATCAGATTCAAGACAGAATGGGGTCAAGAAGCCAAGATACTCACGTTCCGCTGAACGTATCCCAACCAGTATTCTTGATCAGTCCCGAGCTACCGAAATCAATCAGAACGCATAGGCCATCTGGGCCAAGGACTACGTTCTCGTCTTTCACGTCACGATGAACTATGCAGATCTGTCAACGCTCGCTGTATGGGCATTGGCACAGCACTTACCAATCCCGCGGTCGTGCAAGAAACTAAGAGCATCGGCCAACTGGCCGAGATAACTCCGAACGGAGGCGAGGGGAAGGCCCTCTGGATATGCTTCCACCAAATCAAAAAGATCTGTGGGAGGGGAGAGTTCGTTTGAAAGATGTTCAGGAGATGTGGATGGGAGGACGAGGTAGTAGTAATGATTATCTTCGAAAAAGTCCAGTAAAGGGCATATATTTGGGTGACCCTTGACTACCTTGCCCTCCTCCCAACAGATATCACGTTCAAAGGTACATGAAGGCGATGTTGAATGACGATGTCGCCTTGGATCCCATGGACGAGGAGGTGGGAGAGTGTATGACGTGGCAGATATGAGAGACATGACATAAATCTCTATTGGTATCGTTCCATATTCGTGGTGCCGTTTCCAGCAATCGGCAAGAATACGCGACTTGATTATCTGCTTGATAACCAGCGGTGGCTACTACCACGGTGAGGGCTAGTTTCGTGGTGTGGATAAACTAGCTCCTTACCCCAAGTGTGCCGTCCGACCTATACTCGCGAGCTCTTTTGACCAAGCCGTATGCACCCCGACCAATTTCTCGCTCGATAAAAAAATCTGAGATTGTTTTGCCATCTGAAGGGATATGTCCATTGGATGTTGGAGTCGGAGGCCTGGTACTAGCGACAGATGACAGCACATTTGCAGTACTCCCAGATCGACGGAGAATTTGTGGCATGGCTGGGGATGGCGATGGTGGATCAATCGGGGCGATTGAGACACGGCCAGCAATTAGAGAGACGCGCTGCTGGGAAGACCGCCTGCGAGGTCGCGAAAATGTGGGAGAACGCGTTGGCAGTGAACAAGTGGATTCAGGTGTATTCGGCTGAAAAGGGACAAGCGGCTCCGGGGATTCGAGTGGGAAATAAGATTCCAGGCGCAAGGGTGAGCCGGAGATTGGCGAGTCTGTCAGCTGCGACGAGGGATGGGTGTCGGGCTCCAAGACAAGGGTCTGTGGCTTGAGTGTGGGAGTGGTGACCACGTAAAACGGAGAAGAACGTCCTGAAGATTTTATAGCCGTGCAATTTGGGAGATCAGGAACGGATAGTTGTTCCGCTTCGCCGGGAGGGGAGGTGGAGTCGGATGGGTTTGAAAAATGATTGAAGTTGGGATTCCAGTCGAAGCCACGTCCGATGCAGGTTACACCCCAGCTATTGCCTACACTAGCCGCCTTGTAAAGCATGGGTGGGGCGGGAGCAAGCCAGTCATCGTCATCGAAAGGGATATCGAGAGCGGACTGTGCGATCATAAAAAGAAACCAGTCGAGAGTGTGTCCTCTAGCAGACTGAGTGGTCGAATGAAACTTGACGCGAATACTTCTGCGCCGATAGCTGGTGGTTTTATGACTCCAAGTCGGGCAGCGCTGTACGAGCACTGCCAATCACGTCCAGTGACTTTCACACGGGGCTGCGTGAGTTGTAGATGGTGACTGCCTTCGTCAGGGAGCTTAAAGCTTAGAGGCTTGGTCGAACGTGCTAATCCGACCAGTAGCGAATCTCGGGGAAATTGAATGACGACTCTGACACTAGGATTGAGTCCAAAGGACTACGACACAGCCACAGTCTAACGTGTTGACGTGTATTTGTCCCTTCCTCCTCTCACCAAGCAGTTGCTATCGTCGTGCCCGCCCAGAGATCGTCATCCCTCCCGTTAGGAATTTGTGAGTACATCCCCTCAGAAACTCGCACTGGACGTGATATCCTGTTCCGAGGGGTTCAAAGTTCTGGCAAGGTTCGCTGAGGGTGGATGTGTGGCTGGATGCACGGATGACGGAACACCCAAAGTTGTTGACTCTATACTGACACTTCTCTTCAGCTCGCCATGGCCGTCAAGATCCCCATCGTCAAAAAGCGTACCAAACCATTCAAGTCTGCGAGTCCTTCATGACTTCCTTGCAGTCCCTTACTGTTCCATACAGGCGCCACCAATCCGATCGTTACCACAGTGTCAAGGAGGCATGGCGGAAACCAAAGGGTATCGACAACAGAGTGAGGCGTCGTTTCAAGGGACAGCTTCCCATGCCTAAGATTGGCTACGGGAGCAACAAGAAGGTAACAATCACTTCTCTCGAATCGACAATCCATGAGCTGTATCTCTTGCCTACAGACCCGCCACCTGCTTCCCAATGGCTACAAGAAGTTCCTTGTTAGCAATGTCAAGGAAGTGGACATCCTCCTGATGCACAACAAAAGCTACGTCGCAGAGATCGCACACAACGTTAGCAGCCGAAACCGTACCGTTATCCTTGAGCGGTATGTTACTCTATGACAATTCCGGATTACTGGGTGACATCTTTCCATCAAAGGGCCAAAGCTCTTGGCGTCAAGGTGACAAATTCTGCTGCACGGCTGCGGTCAGAGGAGTAGTGGTTTCTTTATTTTACATGTATCCATTCCATGAGGTAGCCAAGTGCGACTATAAAAAAGCAGTCACATTGACTCGGAGTGCACCAACAACTTTCCTAATGCAGTCGACTCTCTTACGCCTCTGACAACATGAGCACAAGGCAAGCATCTCCCAGCGATTCCACTCCCCACTTAACAAACCCTCTCCAATGTCCATGTACAGACCTGCAGAGCATGCTGGGTCCTGGTATGAAAGCGATGGTAGATCTCGTGCAGCACTTGAATACTCTTGACTCCACGAATGATTCGTCACAGCGCAGGTATTAAGCGAGCAGTTGGGTGGATGGCTGGCGGCCGCGCAATTCACAAACGAACAGGATTCCACACCTCCCGTTGCAGGCTGCAGAGCGATCATTGCTCCGTTCGTTTGCACTGCCGCCTTATCCACCCGTCTGTTATCTGACTACGCGATCTCCAGCCATGCGGGTTACATGTGGTCAGGTCGCGCTGCCGCCTGGGCATATAGATGCATCGATACAAAGGAAATGTGAGTCCCGTCAAACTTGGTTGGCCCGATCTGATTTTGTGCCACTGAAGTAAACGGGTCTTCATTCTTGGCCCTGCCCATCATGTCCATCTGAACCGCTGTGATGTTTCTGGCTGCGATTATTACGCCACGCCACTTGGAAGGCTCCGTCTTGACAAAGAGAGTAAGCTGTGTGAGGAGGTTCCATCGGATACAGCAGATCATGATCGCCTTTTCAGTTATTGGAGACCTGAAGAACACAGGCAAATTCGGAACCATGTCGATTGGGACGGACAAAGACGAGCATAGCATCGAGATGCATCTCCCATATGTGTATCAGACATTTAAAGAGTCAGTTTCATTCCTCAAGTCCTCGATCCACTGACTCGTGTCGTGCTAGTTCCGATATATCAGTGGTACCAATTCTAGTTGGTTCCATCAACCATTCTCAGCAGAAAGCCTATGGAAGCATCCTTGCACCTTATTTTGCTGATCCGGAAAACTTCTTCGTGATCTCAAGTGATTTCTGTCATTGGTAAGATGCTCTGGTTGCAGCGATTTTTTCGTAATTGATTATCTATAGGGGTAGATCGTATGGATACACCTTCTACTATCCAGAGCCGCTACCCAGCGATGTACCCGGCATTTATCTCACGAGCCACAGCGCTCACCAGAATTTATCTCAGAGACCGATTTACGATTCAATACACGATCTAGATCAGGAAGCCTTGGATATTCTCACCCTATCGCCATCGTCTGAGGTGGACTCCCGTGCGGCGGACTCACACGTGAAATTCCTGGAGTATCTAGACCGGACTGGCAACACCATATGTGGGAGGAAACCGATCGGCGTGCTCTTCGGCATGCTTTCCGAGATTGAGAAGGAGGGGAAGAAAGCGCAACTGCAGTTTGTACGCTACGAGCAGAGTAGCAAGTGCACCAGTGCTACTGATTCCAGCGTGAGCTACGCGAGCGCATACATCTCGTTCCCGTAGAGATCTTTCCAAATGTATCCAAGTACAGATAAACTCCAATGCAATCACATACGAAAAGAGGGTATGTTGGTACTTCTAGCCTCACAACTTATTGGAGTGGATTTGGGGCCCAAATGTGTCGTCGTCCTCTCCCTCTGTGCCTGGCACTCCAACATCACAGACGACCTATCCACAGACATTGTAAAGCTTTCTTCAGGTCCTTAAATGCAGACATACCTCGCCAGTAACATCGTCAGTCACAATATCCTCTAGTCCCCAGTCCCTCAGGGATGTCTGATCCGTTAGATGGGCAGAGGATACCAGCAATACCGCCTCCCAAGCGGTCCCTTGTCCACCAGCAGTGTCACGGACTCGAGAAAACTGAGACAGAGTGCAGCAGCCGACTCTGAGCGGCAACTTTGGTTGTGCAAGAAGATGTCGGCACATCATGATGATCGGTGCTGCATGCGAAAGGAACAGAATGTTCTTGTGATGACACATGTCTGGCCGTGTGTCGATCTGGTAGATGAAACGCACGAGAAAGTCGGACATCCTGGCCTGGATTTCTTCGAGGTCTTCTCCTTTGCGAGGGGGGAGCCAGATAGAGTGCCAGGAAGGGTCAATTTTCACTGTGTTCCAGGACGGACTGATCTCGGGTAACATAGCCCGCAATTCGACAGCACTCTTGGGGCGAGGAAACAAGCCTGTTCCAGGAGCAACGGGGGAATACCATTCCGATAATCCTACGTACGTTTGTCAACATTCAGAAAGCATCACACGAAGGTGATCAGACCGTGCTCAATGTAGATCGGTAAAGACAATCGTTCTGCGACGGGTTTGGAAGTTTGAAGGCAACGATCTACATACAGCACGGCATTGACAGACCAGATGTGACAAAAGACAACTACTTACAGTAAGGGGAGCTGAAGATTGCAGTCGGCTGTTTGTCCTTTGGGAGTGATTCCAGGTAAGATGCCAACTCTACAGCTTGGACCTGCGATGTAACATGTGTGACTAGCAATGCAAGAGAATCGGCGCTCTTACTTCTCCGTATGCAGCTAAAGGGGGATCTCTGGCAAGACCTGTAGGAGTCGTCCTACACCAGTGACTAGTGCTTAGACATGTCGATCGAAAAACTACAACCTGCTAGTACTGACCAGTTTGAAGTCACCCAATTGGCTCTGAAGCCTGTATGCAACAAGCAGTGTAGGTCCACAAATGCGTATTACTGGTTGGAGGCTTACCATGCCTGGCGACATAAACCGTCTCTATCATGAGTGATCTTGAGACTCAGAGAGTAGTGGATGTCGAGTCTTCAAGTTTGATGACACCGAAAAAAAATTCGCTGACAGCAGGATTTGAACCTACGCGGGCAATGCCCAAGTGATATTGTGAATTCAAATCACTCGCCTTAACGACTCGGCCATATCAGCTTGCTGTCCCAGTTCCTGAAGATGAATGATGTGGCGTGTCTTGCGAGAACGACCGCTTCATCTTGGACTTGGTCGCATCCAGCACGCGAATCACCACCATCCAAATAATAACTGGCCGTTCCTTTTGTCTTTTTCTCTCTACTTATTGGCTGCCTGGGAGCAGTTCATGGATTCACTCATCCCATTTACAACGTCGGGATCCCTGGTAGATTGTGTGGACAGTACGTCTGCCGAGTCAACTCCACACCAGCCAACACCCTGAGCCACATTCCTGATCGCTTTGCTCCGTTTATGATACTCCGGCTTAGGAAAGATGCTGGTGATCCTCAGAGACGGTCGAAAATTGCATGGTGTATTGCGCTCTTATGATCAATTTGGTGAGTCGACGACCATGACTCGTTTTGTTGCGGACGCTCAGCCTTTTGGCATAGCAAACCTTGTACTGGAGGATACCGTCGAACGAATATACCATGGTAACGCGTTTGCGGAGCACTGGCATGGTCTCTTCCTCATTCGAGGCGAAAATGTGGTATTATTGGGGGAGATCGTATGTCTGCCAGTACGTATCCTCCCGTCCGGTCTACTGATCACTATATACCAGGACCTCGATCAAGAGGACGATGTCCCATTACGACAAGTCGATTATCAGTTCCTGGACCCATATCACAAAAGCGACATTGCCATGAAGAAAACTCGTGAAGATTTCAAGGCAAAGGTTTTGTATGAGCAGAAAGGGTTCTGTAAAGAAGGAGGCGAGGGGGATGGATATTGATAGGGACAAATTAAACATTGATCTTGCTTGACAGGCTGTATGTGTTCTGGAGGTCAGCTCTCGACTTTTTTGAGACTGTTGGCGAATATTATTCAAGTTGTGGAGCGTCCAGTGCAAAAATATTCCATAGAGTACAAACACTACATGCAGCTATGATGACCGTTTTTTCCCTCTTTCTGAAACAAGGACTGTCTGATTAGGTCCCTCGGATCCATTGACTTCTGGGTGTGGAGCGGGTTGTAAGATGCTCGTTGGCTGTGGGTATAGTATGTCTTCAATGCGTTTGCGTATCTCCCGTTCGCGTGTTGTAAGTTTGGACAGAATCCCTTCTTTGGTCTCTTTGTCAAATGCGACTTCTGCAATACGAAGTTTCTGCCAGCTTGGAAGCGGTCAAAACAAGTGAACAAGGTACAAATGATAGAGAGCTTACCCTGCGTGGCGTTCACACTTTTTCTTGCCCGTACACCACCACTCTCCATGCGTGGCTGAGGCTGAGGCGGCGTCGAGCGGCATGGCATCGTCCCCGGACTCCACCTTGATTCGCTCCTCCTCATAGCTCTCCAGTACCTCCAGACCAAAGTCTGCCCACTCCTCTTCACCAAAGCAAAGTCTCAGATCCCATCCACATTCATCTACATTCCCTGCTCTCTCAGAAGCAAGTTCCACTACTTTTTCGCGCCACATCACAATGTCCAATTCACGTTTCATGAGCTCGCGTTCTTTGACCACTTCCTCGAGAGATGTGTTCAGACGACTAACCTCGCGTTCGGCTTTTCGTTTCGTTGCAGAATCGTGAGGTTTGGACTCCGAATTGTCGCCGTCAACATTCATTTTGGGTCCTGGCACGCTCGTCATGGCGCAAATCACCACACCTTCTCGTTTCGCGGCGTTTTTAACGCTCTCCCATAATAGATCGCGCACGCCGCCTGATTTCTCCCATTGTGCGATGCGTGTTTGCATGTACTTCACGCCGCAGTCGTCAGAGCAATATTTTGAGAATGCGCCACGTGAGGGTTTGTGACATGCTTCGGGCGACAAAGGGTCCTCGTGTTGGAGTCCAAAGAGACAACGCCGTTTCCACGTCGTCCGCAGATGTGGATGTTCTGAGGTGATCCGTTTAAGCTCAACAAGTTACTTAGATCGCGGTTACCCACTTTGGATACACGGGGGACATATGAATTGATCAACGAGATCAATTTCTAGGTCTGGCATATTGACGCACAACGTATGGAACCACTCATCACAGCTGACGATCATTGCTTCAGTTGTATATAAAAGAGACTATGTGATCCATTCTAATACTCACCGATCACACGCAATCATCATTCGGTCTTCGTCATACCGTGTCTTGCATATGCAATAGAGCTTGTCATCCTCTTTGTCTCTGTCATCCGCCTCTGGTTCCGGGACAACTTCATCCACTGCTCCTGGAATGACAGAGGTGGAGCGTGATCGGCCATTGATGTTTACTGCACCTTTTGGAATACCAGCTTTCAAAGAGGCGTCTACCACATTAGGTTTAGGTTTAGGTTTTGGAGCGGGTTTGGCCCGTGGCTTGGGGGAATGCTTCAGTTTAGCGGCAGGCTGAACGAAGGGGGCAGCTTCAGGACTGGTCGGCATAATGAAGCGCGAGATGCGTACCTTCGACGTTCCATCCTTTTTCTTCCTGTATCCTGTCGCTGTACCGGCGGCCAAGGCAGGCTTGTCCTTTTCAACTTTCCTATGACGCGCCGCTGCTGGAGGGGGCATGGATGCGCGATCTTTCTCCTCATCTGTCATAAGAGGACTTTTGAGGACAGGCTGGGAGGATGGCACAGATGATGGTCCACCAGAGCCCTGTATAGTAACCTGAGCTGCTGTGACCGGGAGATGTAACCTGGAGTCTATTTGCGCCTTCGGCATCGTAGGTGCGGCACAAACAGGATGGTCTTCGACAAGACTCAAAAGCTCTTCATCTACATCCATTATGACTTGCTCTGAAACAGGAGGTCCCCGCTCCGCGGTGTGTTCTGGTTCGGGAGATCGACGGGATGGTAGTTCTGCACGACTTGGTGGGGAGGTCGGTATCTCCTCGAGAGGCGGATCGTGTTCGTCTTGAGCTGGAGCGGGTATGGGGAGGGCCAGTTGCGAAGGACTCTTGCTGGCGCTTTCCGAAACGTTGACAAGAGTGGAGTGCGTTGAGATTGTCGTCTCTGGCTCCATGGATAGCACATGTTGAACTGGTCCCGGAGCCGGCTGGCAGGGGAGTGGCTTAACTATGAGGTTGGCGTTCGTGTCCACGACGCCCTGCACCAGTTCCGCTTTGTCTAATCCGATAACGTTCGGATCAGAGGGCATCAGCGGGACGCCGGTCCTCGCATCTACTTGCATTTCGGAATGTTCGGGCTCAAGTTCAGGTTGGGTCTCAAAATTCTCGAGGTGAAGATCGACGACAGGAGAGGCTGGCGCAGACGGGATTGAGGGGTTCAGAAGCGAGGTGTACGCAGGGTGTGCTTGTGACTCAGGCTGGAGATCGAGGCAGGTTCCCTCTACCGGTGTTTGCGAGCGCGTCAAAGGATGCATTGTTGGTTCACGAGGTGATGGCGGCTCTTTGGGAGTGGGTAATGAGGGCGTAGGAACTTATAAACTGGCAATGAGACAGCACGAACAAAGGACGAAAGCGACATGACGGCATACCATTTTCCACGACATTCTGTGGTAACATCATTGCACGATCTTCATTGGCTGGTTGCTCACCACCTCCGCTCCCACATGTCTTGGACCACGTACACACTTGCGCGAAGCTAGATAAAATGCCTGGCGTCCGTACTGGCGAGACGCGTCGAGATACCTCACGAGGTGTCGGTTGCTCCTCCCAGACACGGATTGGGTGGCGCTCAGGGGGAGGTTGGGGAGGAAGGTCAACCTCCTTGTCCATGACTCTGGCGGAGTCCGTCGTGACGTCGACCGATGGGGCATAGGTAAGACGGGATCGTCCACGCTCTCTAGGCAGCATACACTCTTGATCCTCTACGTTGTGAGATGTTGGCTTTGCTTGATACCTCTCATCGTCCAGCGAAAAGGTCCGCGCAAAGAGAGGGGAGAGTTTTGACGGTTCGTACCTTGCGTGTTCGGGCGAGTCGGAGAACAACCGTTCCGGGGGCAAGTCACGCCCCGGGCTGTGATAGTTTGAGAAATCGAGTCTTGGCGGGTCTCTCATGGAAGAGTCATCGGAAAGTACTTGGATACCTCCTGCCATCCTAGGACCATGACCGTACCGTGGAGACATGTCAAACTCTGCGGGTACAGACATGAGAGAGCCAGACTGGGTTGGAGAAGAATGATGCTGAGAACGGAGGAGCTGGGGAGAATGGCGGTGAGGAGAACTATTGCGGGGGGACGAGTGGGCAGAGAGTTGGGAGGGGTGGAGGGAGTGTAGGAATGGGGAGGTGTGTTGGAGCGAGAGGGTGGGTAGATGGGCCATGGTACGAGCGTCGTTGGATCGGGATGGTTCCATGTGAAGGATGGGTTGGTGACGCAGGGTCGGGTAATTGCTGGAAGGGCTAGCCGATGGGTGGGGACGGATGCTTGGAGACACGGACTGGGCTGGGACGGGTGGGAAGCTGATTCTTGGGGAGGGGGAACGCGGGGGCGAAGGAGGACAGGGGCGTTTGTAGGGTCTCGAGGTGTCTTGGAAGGAAGGAGGGAGGTCGGGAGGGCGGTGGAAGGAGGGGAGGGGATAGCTGTAGTGCTTGGCGGGTCTGTCATTGTCGTGAACGGGCTGAGAGACTCTGTCTGGGACAGATACGGCGGTGATCCTGCGGCGTTCCTCGGAGGCGACGTGGACGAGTGCGTCGAGGCCGAGAAAGGGACGGTGTTGAGGAGGGGGGAAGGGACGGGGAGCGTTGAGGAGGGAGAGGAGGGAGGCGGGGGGAGGACGGGGAGGGTCGTCTGGTTGCGGGGAAGGGTCGCGGAGAAGGGAGGAAATGTCCATGCGACGCGGGGACATGATGGGAGAGACAGAGAGAGAATTCACACAAGACGAATAAATTACAGCGAGCATGTACAACGAGACATTGCGATGAAAATCCAACGAAAAAGACCAGCAAAGGGTCCTCCAACGGACACACCGCACCCAAGTCCCATCAGTCCCTCTCCAGCCGTTCAACGGTCTCAAGGTCCTCGACCTGCCTCATCCCGCGAGTGGGGGGCTGGTCCTCGTCGAGATGCTTTTTGCAGGCTGTCGACGACGGTGAGCACGACAGGGGGAGCGGTGAACGGACTGACTGACCTGTTGTATTGGGAGAGACGGGGTGCCAGTTGTCGCGAGTTTTGTGGCAAGAACTGTACAGTGTGGCTGAGGTGGACCCCGGAGAGTGGTGGGGGAGGTAATCGACGACGACTCTCGTCCGTGTCCACCACCATGTCGGTGGCAACTCGAAACCCGTTTGCCATCCTCGACGGTCAGTCCACCCTCACCTCTCTCTCCTAGCACTCACACACACACAGAGGAGGACGCTCGTTCACCGTCTCCCCCTCCTCCACCCGCTGCACCCGCCCAGCAGCCCTCTGCATCTGCAAAGCGGGCCAAGAGTGGACCTGCTTCGCGCGGAGGCAAATACTACCCGCGCGGTGGTGCCCGCCAAAACTCTGATCGCGAACCACAATCCGAGGATCCCCCCGTCGCAGCAGACACCAAGCAGAGACGCCGTCCGTCCCTTTCCCTCTTGTCTCTCTATCTCTCCTTATCACCCTACAGCCGATGGCGAACGCAGAGAAAGCCGTGGCAGAGGTCGTGGCACATACCGTGGCAGGGGCCGCCCATTTGACAAGCATAGCGCCACTGGAAAGACGTGCGTCCTCTTATCTTCCTCCTCCCCCCTCCCTCACCCCCTCGTAGCGATTCTGACAAGAAAATACACAACGGATGGGGCGGCGACGACGGAAACGCCGAACTAAAGGTGGAAGAAGCCGCAGCTTTCGATGCCGCAGCAGAGTCCGGCGGCGGCGGCGGCGGCTTGAACGACTGGGCTGCTCCCGCCACCACCGCCGATGACTGGGGTGCCCCTACTCAAGATTCTGCCCCAGAACAACCACCCGAAGCTGACAAACCAGACGGCATTCGCAGAAAAGATCGGGATCCAGAAGAAGAGGACAACACGCTCACTCTTGACCAGTACCTCGCACAGCAGAAGGAAAAGGAATCCTCTCTCCTCCCAAAGCTCGAGACTCGCAAGGCAAACGAAGGTGTGGGGGACACCATCTGGGATGGCGCAACCCGCCTCGAGAAAGGCGAAGGCGAAACTTACTTTTCTGGAAAGGTGGTCTCCACATCCATATCGCCATTCCTATCTCTGACGTCGCCTCCTAGACAAAAACCACTCCAAAAGCACGCGTCGAAAAGAAAGAAAAAGTATTCCTCGAGATCGATGTCCGCTTTGAACGTCCTACGCGTGGTGGTCGTGGTCGTGGCGCTGACAGAGGCGAGGGCAGAGGCCGTGGCAGTCGTGGGCGCGGCAGGGGACGTGGTGGCGCCAATGGCGCACCCACCTCCGTCGATGTCGATGACAAGAACGCTTTCCCTTCTCTCTCGTAGGCAAACGCTGCAGACAGCCCCCGACATGTCCTCCTTTGTCCCACAGGTTACGGTTTGGTCTTTGGTGTCATAGCTGACTGAATTCAAATGATAGTATTCCTGCTTTTGTATCGTATCGAGGCAAAAAAAAAACTGCTGATTGCTCCATTGTATGTACATCCTGCTGTTTGCTTGTACAAAAATCCTCAGCCGAGTTATCCCGCTGATGTCTAATGGACTGTACCACATCTAACGGTCTTTTGATTATCGCAGTAGTTGTACCAACATGTCAGTCTATGACACTGGTCTCGACTCGTTCCCAAAGTACTCCCATTGACCTGCTCGTGGTTTCTCCTCCAGTGCCTCCCAACTGTGTGACAATCAGCCCTGTGTAAGCACACGAACACGGGCCACCTACGCTTTCCACTCCAACATGTTCTGAGTCAATTTCAGCTCGTCCTTTGCAATGTCCAGAGACTCTTCAATCTGTCCCTCGTCCAACTGCTTCTCCACGGCAGCTATGTCCCCATTTGCACCCTGCACAATGTTGAGCTTGTGTTTCGTAAGAGCCTCAACACCCTGCCTGTAGACAGACGTCGGAGGTATCGAAGATAACACCGAAAGCGTGGATTGGTATGTCTCTGTGAGCTCCGGGAGCGGATTTGGATGTACTGCGAGACCCGTGATCCCCGTTGTCTTCTTGACAATTTGGCGTAGTACGGGGCGCGTGAGCCTGAACATGGTGGACGTTGCGGAGAGACTTGGAGTGGCTGCCATAATCTCACCCAGCGACAGCAAACACTTCCTCACTTGTTTCTGAACATTTTGCTCGCCATGACCGCTCTTGCACTCCACCAAACGCGCTCATTTTTCTCCACGTTTCGTCTACCATGGATGCGCCCTGCGTCGGCGCCAGCAATTTTTGGGTCACAGGCACCATTCAACCTAGCCCTACCTATTCTCCAGCCCCTCCTTGACCTCCTTCCCGCGATTGTCCTTGCCGTACCCAAAAGCAAAGTCTCCCATTCCCGAAAATCGATGCGCAGTGCCAACAAGGGGCTCAAGGACAAGCAGAGCATGTCACATTCCGTTCACACTCCCGTTCGTCTCTGACCACTGTCCCCTGTAGACATTGTCAATTGCCCGGCTTGTGGAGAAGCCAAGCTCGCCCATCGCGCCTGCAGAACCTGTTACGATACTATCATTGCAAATTTCAGACAACAATCCAAGCAGTCGTCTAGCGGCACTTTGTCTAATACCATCAAGACAGCGCCTCGGTCCTCGCCATAGTGACATTCGCGTAGGTCTCTCCGGACGATCCAGGACGAGAACTTTGTTTAACTCTGTATTCTAGTTTCGGGGACTGATTCGGCCCAAAAGGTAACCCATATGTAGACTCGGTCCGATGGACAACAAGTTATACGAGATGCGCTAGTTGTCGGATTGTGAGCCCTGTGATCACAAATATACATAGACGATCGTTAGCTCCGCGTAGACGCTCGTCTTGAGACCCTGAGAACCCATGGAACGGTGTAAAGAGCAAGGAGCCGGATCTCACCCCTACCTCCATGTTTGTGTCTACGCTCCGCTCTATCACTGCAATGCGACCAATGTCCACGCATGCAACACAAGGCCTTGCTGCTATCCTGGCGAAACATCCAGACGATGTAGTCGTTACGTTTGCAAAGCGTACCGCGATGGGCAAGCACCGAAAGGGCCAGTTCAAAGACTCTCCTGTCGATGAAATGATGCAAGCGTTGTTCAAGGTGCGTTCAGTAAACAGCGCACGACAGCCCGGTGCTCATCACTTCCTGCAGGCAACCATTAAAGAGTCAGGGCTCGACCCTCGAAAAATAGAGGACATATGTGTCGGTAGGTGACCTTTTCCAGGTTCCGAAGTGTGCAGTGTAAACTCGTCGTCAGGAACTTGCCATCCCCCTTCTCCTGCCTATGCCTCCCGCGCGGCTGCCCTGGCTGCTGGTATACCCCATGAAGTACCCATATCAACAGTAAACAGATTGTGTTCGTCCGGTCTCATGGCCATCCGGAACATCGCGCACGCAATCAAGTCAAAGGAAATATCTCTCGGTGTTGCCGTTGGTGTCGAGAACATGACACTCAAGTGAGTGTCTCTTCAAGCAGCCTGTGACCGTCTTTCGCAACGGACTCCCAGTGCCCGTCCAACGCCAACTATCGCTGAGGCAGTTGACAACAATTCGCAAGCGCACGACTGTATCCAGGTACGGGATTAAAGCTTTACCCTCTTGCTCGTATCGAGGTTGCACAACGTCAGCCCATGGGTTGGACTTCCGAATTGGTCGCACAAACATACAAGGTCTCGCGCAGAAAGCAAGACGAGTACGCGCTGATTTCGCACACCAGAGCCAGCCAGGTGCCTATCCCATTCCGTCGGAGAAAGTTGATTCGTTTTTTCTAACAGTCGAGTCTCGTTAGGCTCTCGCAAACGGTACGTTTACAGAGGAGATCATCCCGATCGAAATTCGCGGAAATGTCATCTCTGTGGACGACACTATCCGTCCGGGGGTGACCATGGAATCACTTGCTGGATTGAAACCCGTGTTTCCTGATTGGGGCGACTCGACCACAGCAGGTAATGCCAGCGGCATCGGTGACGGTGCTGCACTGTGCATCCTTACGACAAGGGAAAAAGCACAAGCTGAGGGCATGGAGATCTTGGGGAAATGGGTCGGATGTGCAGTCACTGGTATGTGATCCAGCGCCGAGCACGATTGCTATCGCAGCCTGAACACATTATCAAGGTGTCGAGCCGCGGTACATGGGCGTCGGCCCCATTGCAGCTATCCCCAAGGTCTTATCCCAGTTTGGTCTGTCGAAAGAGGAGGTCGACGTCTACGAGGTATAGAGTCTCCACCATTCACTCCCGGATGTTCACCGCTCGCCTTGTGCAGATAAATGAAGCATTCGCATCGCAGTTCGCGTATTGCGTTGAAGAACTTGGAATCCCAATGAGCAAGATCAATCCAAAGTTTGATTTTTACATTTGTTTATCATAAGTATCTGACCAATCCTCGTAGCGGTGGCGCAATCGCAGTGTCACATCCCCTCGGAATGAGTGAGTCCTTCCAGAGCCTTTTGATCAGTGACTTAACCCGTGTGCAGCTGGTGCGCGTCAAGTGGTAACCGGGTTGGCTGAACTCCGTCGGAGGAACGAGAGAATACTCTGTACAAGCATGTGTGTGGGCAGCGGCATGGGCGCCGCGAGCATATTTGTGAACGAAGCGCAATCACACCACTCAGCCAAGCTTTGATTGCATTCTTCCTTCATGTTATTATACCTGTAGTCCTACACGCCATACGACGGGCTACAACCGCTTATTGGGTCTTGAGTGCGGCATCGACGATCTCGGTCATTGCGATAACACCTTCCTCGTCCAACGTGCGTCCCACAACCTGTAAGCAGACAGGGGCATCTCGGAAAACCTCGGGTTCGTCTAACCATCCTTTAGCGAGATATAACGGGCCATAGAAACTAGAACGTACACATCTCGTGAATTTGCTTGTCGAAAGCGTCGATAAAGTTCTCGCGAGGCTGCTTTACATCGATGGCTGGATCAACAGTGGTCACAGGGAAAATCGACGCGGTATAGTCAAGTGCATTCCACACAGTGGTATAGTTTGTGTACCTGGCGGCCGCATTATCGGTGAGAGAACAAAATCTTTAGCTAATGACACCGACCTGAAGTGCCCATGAGGGGGGGCAGCATAAGGGGCAGCAGGGCAGATAATGGCGTCCACTGGTCGCCCCGTTCCCGTGCTCGCCGCAGTGCTGTTCCAGTGTTGCAAGTACAAGGCACGGAGATCTGCTTTCTCTTTCTGAACTTGCCAGAGCTGGTACGCAGTGAGACCGCCTTTCCTGGGACGAAAAGGTGCGACGGTAGCTTCATTACCATCCGGGATCATAGTGGAGATGATTGGCTCTCCACTCTTCGAGGCGGTCACCATGAAATCTTCCGAGGCGCCAGCCTCCCATATATCTTTCTTAAAACGAATGGCATCTCGCCTCACCTTTCAACAACCACAAGTCAACAACACATACCGCTAACTCGCCAAGCCTCTTGTGTTCGATCGGGTACCATGTAACGACTGCATGTTTTGTCGGAAAAAATCTGACGAAACTGCATGAAATGTTAACGCACCATTGTGACCAGCGTTCGTGAGCGTTGCCTGGACCCGCTTGAGCGCTCTTGTTATAGGGGGATGCGGGACGCAAACACCATCATCCCACATGATCGCGAAGCAAAGCTTGCGACCATTGTCACGATCCTTGAGCTGGTATTCATCTTCGTCCCATTTCTTGCGCACAGCCAATGGATCTTTGAGCCAAGGTTTCGCCTTTATGACCGCCTCCATGAATGCTTTGAGTCCCGAAATGCTGCCAGTGATGGGGCCAAAGACGGATAATATGGAATCCTGTCCTTCTAGGGAATTCAAAGCACCACCATAAGGAACTCGACCGTAAGAAGGCCGTAACCCGTACACGCCACAGCAGGCAGAAGGAATCCGCACGGAGCTGGGAGTAGATTAACCTATGATCCATCAACTCTCGCCTCAGCGGTACGCACCCTCCGATATCGGAACCGACACCCATGGGACTTCCTCCCAAGGCAACTAAAGCACCTTCTCCGCCAGACGAACCCCCTGAGGTCAATGAACGGTTATGGGGATTGGTAGTCCTGCCGAAAATGTTATTGAAAGTCTCCGGCCACTGGATCAGGGTTCAAATGAGCGTCATAGTTCCATAGACCAAACAATTCCGCCATACCATCAACGTCTGTGGTACATTCGTCCTCACGAACGGAACAGCCCCGCATTCTTCCAAAATGTCGACAAGGACTGCGTTCTTTTCTGCGTATTTTCCAATCCAGGATACGTAACCCATTGTTGTTTCTAAGCCTTTCATGCATAACTGGTCCTTCAGGGATATGGGGAGTCCGTGAAGTGGACCAACGACCTTTCCAGTCCGCTTGAACGCCTCATCCAATTCGGCGGCGCGGGCAAGCGCACGTTCCACGAATATCTCGGTCAAGCAGTTCACCTGGTTCACATTAGTCACTGTGAAAAATCACAACCACGGAGAAATTTACTAGTTGTTGAGCGATTATGGCCCGTTTGTAGAATGCGGTCGTGACAGCGACGGCGGTCCATTCGCCGCTCGCAAGCTTCTTCAGCAAACCATCGACACCCTCGTTGGTGATTGCAAGTTCCTGTGGTGTCAATAAGCCGCACGTTTCAGGGATGCCGATCACATTGGGTGTCGTTGCTGGCGGAGGAGTGATCAACCACTCTTTGGGGATCGCATTCTGCTGGCGCTGTTTCTTGTCAGTAGCAAGATCAAACCACGATGGCATTGTAAGGGGACGTGGGCAACGATAGAGACACCCAGCATTGGAATATATATACGTGACGGCTGGGAACACCCGTGTCAAGGAGATAAGCCCAATAGCTGGGGAATGACATTCTGATACGCAATCATGAGTGCATGCTGATACATCACGGGACCTAAAGTAAAGCTTCTGCCTATGCGTAGATTTGACGGAGTTCCGCTACTCGCTACTTGTAAGCAAGTTCTTAAAAAAGAGGTGTTAGCCTGCGAAATGGGAATTGATAGCAAATAAGGAGAGTCAGAAAGTCGTTGATGTCAGTGATACAGAGGCCATAAGTAGCTCTGCATCAAGTCGACTAAGAGGTGCCAGTGGTGGTTGATTACAACGCTCATCACAAGTGCAGTGTTAGAAGAGAACGATTCGGAACTCACGGTAGCAAATTTTGGTGCTGTCGTGAAAAATCAACCCGACAAAGTAGATATGGGTAACTATTGAAGCGGCGATCAAAGTGTAGCGATAATCATTGCGAAAGTCCGGGCTCGTTGTGCATGCTCCATGTAAGAATCGTGATACAGGATGTAGAGAAGGCTATATACTATTAAGCAGTGTCCAAATTGCCCAGAAATTTAATCATTTTGTCGCGAGGACATGTAGTTTTGCTAATGAAACGACCACTGGTACGGCAAAAAATGCATAGCCAACCCAAACCACTGGCATAACCATTAGTCGATCCGAAAGAGCTCAGCTCCAACGACAACTTACTCGTGAAAGCATTACTTGTATTTGCAATGAGTTGCGGGCCATTTGCTCCCTGACCTTGGATGCTTTGGTTGAAGTCACTCGCCGCCTTTCCAAAGTAGATGCGGATAATGAGGAAAGATGCCAAACCTACAAGGTATTAATTTTCAGTACGAGATATTAGTGCCGGATGTTGTACTACGTACCAACGAGGAAAGAGCCAATACCAATCCAGGCAGAAGCCTGCTGCACCATTGGATTTTCCCAAATGTTTCCTGCCTTGCCCATTAAATGTCGAAACGAGATTCCAGTGAACATGATGAAGAAAACCACAGAGAAGGCCAACGATGTCGCGAGGAACGCTGGTGCAACCGTGGGAGGTGCTGCCAATACCGAGCTAGGTGTGTTCGAGGTGAACACAGAAGCATCTATCACATGAAAGTTATAATCAGTACAAAAGCAAACGATGAAAAAAGCACATACTGTAAACAGGGGAGATCGAGGGCGATGTGCAAATTAGAGTCGCTGAATCGTTGGGCTTGGCACACGACCCTATAGCTAGTTAAGTTCCTATTCATTGAATCTAGCATCGGAGACATACCTAGCATCCCTATAAACATGCTGGGGCCATCCACGACTTGACTTGACCCGGGCTGTGTGAGTACCGAGGATGGCACTACCGTCAAAAGCGATACTTGGCTATGTAACATAACCACCGGCGCAAGATATGCGAAAAGTACGAGGAATAAAGACGTCAGCATCAACACTGGTGTGAAGTACAATGTAGTCGCTTTCGAGATGTTGGCAAGCATGGCGCGACGAGATCTGAATCGGCAAGAAGTGATGAACGAGTCTGTGAGTCCTGCTCCAAGATTTGACTGCGAATAAACCAGTACCGCAGGGTCTGAGGAATAAAATGGGATGTAATATAGGATATGGATTGTCCATCGTGAAGGTTGCGAGCTGCTTTTATGCCAGGCGGCATTGTGGCGACCTGAATTGGGTTTGCATTGTTGTGCGCTTCAATTGTTCCCGGAATAGGTAGGCACACTGGGTCCAGGCTACCATCGCTTGTATTAACAAGGGGTCACGAAACAATTGCCTCCTGGCAAACAATGTCGACAGGGTCTATATCGTATCGAAGAATATTTGGGGTGGTCGTGTCATAATATCATACAATAGGTCAGGTAAAGCAACCTAGTCAGTGATGGTAGTACGTATGCAACAAGGGTATCCGATGATAGTCGTTAGACAACACAATAAAGAATCAAGACAGAAGATCTGGCGATACAACAGTAAATTTCCGAGTACAACCGGGGGGTAATCACCACTGGAATAATCTGCGAATGAGAGCAGTGTCTCTTCCCTGTGTAAAGTACCCATCGTCTCGTGAGATCGACCGAGGCAGGCTTGGTCTGAACGGCTCATCAACAATATCCGAATCTGAAACGGGGGCTATTCTGGAAACCTGCATCTGTAGACTTACTCAGCTCGATGATGTTGGAAAAAAAACGAAAAATACTAACCTCCTCCGGCATCACGTACTCATTGAATACCAGATTCCTAATCTTTGGTCGCTCAGGGAAGTTGTAATCGGATGTGGTTTGACACTGCAATTGGCAATGGGTTGTGCTTTGGATGAATCTCCCAAACATGTTGAACTTCCCCCAGTGAATTTTGTTCGCCTCACTGGCGCTGAAGTCTGGATTTCCTTCATGAGCACGGATGAGATCCGACATATGTACTTCCCTGCCAGATATCTGTTTTCAGCTGCCAGTCATTCATATAGTCACGCACAAAGCAGGAATGCATGCTCCTTTGGTGTTTTTCAGTGCCATCCGATAGGCTTGGTGAGCACCCCTGTGTTGGAGCAAGACATCCCATGACAGAAGATTTTTGTAGTGATCTGGCGTTTTAGATTTGAACATCTCCATCGTATCGTCGCCTTGGAAAGTTGAATTGTTTATTCCGGCAACGAAGGCGCGGAGGGCAGAGTAATTATTCAGAGCACGGAGCTTGTGCGCGATATCAACGAATTTCTCAATCTGCTTCGCTCGATTTTTGGGTTTGTCGTGGCACAAGATCAGAGAGACAACCCTACGGAAATGTTAGGTGTGGACTTAATACACATCTAACACTTGCCAATCCGCAAGATGGTTTGATATAGCATTAAATCGCGAAATAGAGTCAGATTCGGGATCTTTGCGACCAGGAATGAGCGTATACCTGAGCCAATGCCTTGGCTTTATGGCCAAGTTAACGTCAATGTTAAAAGGTTACGCAGTATATCTTGCATACCTCTATTTCCATAAACAGCTTGGCTTCGACACGAGTAATCTCTTCAGCGATCTCGGAACAATCATAGTTCTGTAACTCTAATGACTGGCGATACAATTCTTTGAGGAGTTGCTTCGGTGAAATCTCGGTAACGTCAGATGGGTGCGGCGAGGTGATGGGCATGATCAGTGCCTTTGCACTCAAAGGCAAGCTTTGTGTACGCTCTCTTGGATTCGACCCAGTCAAATCCCCATGGGTGGGTCCTGCGGTTCCTGCGAGCGATTCATCCTCGCCGTCCGATATACTGTAGAGATCATCTGCATCGTCGAGCAGGTGGTCAGCCTTGTGTGCCCAAGCTGAATCAGAGTCAATGATGTTCTGGAGGTGTTCCAGAAAAGAGAGAAAGTCGGATCCGTAATGTAATAGATAAGTCTTCCCAATGACGGACTTCACCAAAGCGCTCAAAGCACCTGCTGCACCTGGTGCAGCAAAATCCTGGGGATAAGCATGCACCCAAGTCTCAAGTAGATGACAAATCCTGCAGGGGGAAATCAGATGGCTTGCGGCGAGCTACCAACTCACTCACCTCATCTGTGCATAACTAGCAAACATGGGATCGCCTAATGAATTATCAAGTTGTCGCATGCGCTTCTGCATAGCCAACAAGATACTTCGAGGGCTAGCAAATCTCCTATAAGTGAGCAAGAAATGCGCAATGAAAGTTGGATCTGGACATCAACATCAGATGGAATACGGTTGTATCATCTTTGGGAGCTGACCATCCCCGCTGACTGCAAGAAATAGGAGCTTATCAAGGAGCTCGTCCAGAGTGGCATATTGGACCGATCGACTTTTCAACACTCGGCTCAGCCGAAAGCAAGGTACCAAAAATGCACACCCACGGTTCTTTCTCTTTCGGACGGTCATCATCCTCGAGTGTATCGCATTTAACTGGCTGTGAAACGGAGGATGACTGCGGGTTGTTGCTCGCTACGAGGCTGGTGACGCTACGTGCATTCGATAGTTTGCGTTCGTTTGAAGTGCGGGACTTCGCTTTCTCGTGTTCTGAAAACAAATCTGATGTTGAGCGGGCACGTGTTGGAGACGTTGCCAGCGGAGGAGGCGATGTAGGGAGGTTAGATATAGGAGAAAGTCGAAAAGAGCTGGCCTGGGACCTAGTGCGCACAGACGGTACGGAAGGAGACGGAGTAGGCGTTGCTGAGGCTGACCCTCGACTCTCAAAAGGGGATGGGGAAACCAACGATTCCGGTGATGCAGGATTTCGAAGGTCAGTATCTGTATGTACAACAGGTTAAAGCCAAATATGCATCATCCAAACATCCAAACACTTACTTGGGACTCTAAGGATAGACATCAACAGAAACTTGAACGCCTTTCTCATTTTTCCTACGTCTCCGACATGATTCACTTGTACCAGGCCAACATCATGCTGTTGGAATAAACTCAATGAAGTCTGAGGATCAACAGCCACAGGGAGATCCGACTTCAGAGCAACTGCAATGATAGAATACTTCATCGGACGTATCAGGCCTTGAAGCACATGGTGAGTTATTAGAACAGAAGGCCGAAGTATCGCATTCGACGCACGGAGAAAGTTGGAGACAGGCACGAGTGACGATACATCTCCGCTGTCATAACACACGAAGATACCATCTACGCGAGGGGGCGAAGTCAATCTTGTTATGTCCAATTCGTGAATCACGATTGAGACATTCGGTGGCTCCCTTTGCTTTACCCAGTCGAGCCGCCTGGTGTCTGAAAAGTGTAAGGGTCAGACCAAGGAAGGAATGCATTTACTGCTTACAACGGAAAGGCGTAGAAATCGAACTTCCAGACATGGCGAACAGTGCAGTGAAGTCCTCGACACCATAAGCTCTGGCATCTTCTGAGACGAACGTGGACTTTCCACACCCAGGCGTGCCCACGACAGCGATGGAAATTTCTTTTGGGAATGACTACATTGTCTCAGTTTCGCTTGGTAATCTATCGATCTAGCTGACTCCTCACCATTGGCTGAACCATATCAGTCAGTAAGCTTCTACCTCCAGAGTTGGCCTGCAGACCAAGGCTGCCGCTCCTGACACGACCAGATATGACGTCTGTGAGGGAAGAATGCCTCGAGAAGGACTGGAGGGATGTTGTGGAATGCAACCGTCGAGCATCATCCCGTGGTACAGGTTGGGGATATTGATTTGGTATGTTATTCACCGGAACGGCTGGCAATTGGTTACGGGCAGGAAGTTTGAGGTCGCCGGGACGCCTGGATTGCCGCGCTTGCTCTTTGTATTTTACCGAGGTCCTCCTACTTTTATCGCCCACCTTTTTTAGAGGTTGCCAGGACTCGGATTCAAATGTTTGTTGCTCCACGGCAGAATCGTGACCATCGCTCCTGGCACTCAAACTTGTGCCACGGGTCCGAACATACAACGGAACGGATTCGGCGTCATAGCGACGTGCGGAATCGACAGACAGGTCTGTCCTGCGAGCTCCAGATGAACCAGTTGGGGTGTGAGTGGCCCTAGGAGGCCGCGAAGTGGATGAGGTAGATGGGTTCTCTCGCTCGTAGCTGATGAAAGAATCGACAGAGACGGACTTGCGTAGATTTTGTTGTGGGGGGTGATGAGTGGAGGAAGGGAGGGCAAGTGGGGCTGGACGGGATGCGATTGGGAAGGTTCCATCGAGTGGGGTGGCGGACAATGAAGAGTGGTGTGAATGAAAGGAATCGTGGTCGCTCTCGTCGTTCATCATTATGGGGGGAAGTGTCGGAATGGCGGGTAAGGAGTGAGGCGTCGAGTTGGCAGTCGGTGTAGACATGGCAGATTCAGATGGTGATCATGCAGAGCGGCGAGCGGCGTTGTCGCTAGGCGAGGCAAACGAATCGCTCAGAGACGGTGAGCGGCGAAGACGATCCGTCTTGTCTGTTTTATTATGGGAACTCGTCACAAACGTCCGTCGCTGGCAACCCTGCATCTTAGTCCATCTCGATTCTCGCTGCAGCGGCGATCATGTCCCTCGGCACCCCCAGAGTGTTACTCGTCGTCAGTCCTCTCGTCTCTGCCGTCTCAGCCAGCCACTCATCCCTACTACCCAGAATGATGATGGTCCACCGGGTGCGGAGTCACCTTACATCTTTGGTCTCTATCAACACCTCACCAACCATCTCAGTGAGTTCCATGACGACCTCTTATGTCACCACGATTCCCCTTTGGCTGAAGCGTCGTACTTATAGAATGGAACGTGAGAGTCGTCATACCAAGTTCGCAGAAGTCTTGGATCGGTCAGTGTGACATATTTCGAATGTCATCATCTCAACGTCAAGCATATAGGAAAAGCATACCATATCAACGAGGTTACCCGAGGCAGATATTTCTATCCAAGATGGCCAGGTTGATTTATCCCTTCGTACCTCTAACTTTCCCACTCATCAATCTCTAGATGCCATAGAGGGTGAAACATCAGATACCCCCAGGCCGTTAAAGGAGCAAGAGGTCGCGGAGTGGATTCTGCTGGACGGTGTGCGTCCATCAATCATCTTGTAATATCCAGCCTCATATCGCGTGGTGCTCCCAAGACCCCTGCGACCTGTACGAACGTTGCCCTACACAATTTATATCCCGGGGAGATCGATCTCGTTGTATGTGCATGTCTTTCCAAACCTATCGTATTTGGCCGTCAACCCAATCCAGATTTCAGGACCAAACTTTGGTAGAAATATATCAGGTTGGCTATTGCAACCCCATCAGCGAGAATCGGTCTCATCACGCCTCACAGCCGCGTTCTCCCTCTCATCAGGTACTGTCGGCGCAGCAATGTCTGCTGCACTTTCTCGCACACGTGCCATTGCCATCTCTTATGGCAGCGTGCTCCGTCCTATACCCATCATACTCCACGAGCCTGCACATAACCTTTCTGTCCGCATTGTGGAATATCTATGGACGAATTGGGGAAAAGATCCCCATGGAATACGCGATGGGGAGGTTGACTTGTACAACGTAAACCTTCCGATGATCCATAAGCTTATGGACCCTGAAGGTTTACAAGTATACTGGACGCGCACATGGCGCAACTCGTACGGCCGCCTGTTCAAACATGTCCCAACGGTTCAAGGATCTCAGGAGGAGCTACTTCCAGATGACCCTAACTCTCCCCTTGGGCTTGTCTCCGCTGGCAGCGCAGCTCAGGCGAATTACCTCATGTTTAAATTCGCTCCTGACTTTCAGCCTCTTATCAACCCAGATCTGTCGACTGTACCCGTAGGGACAGATGGCTGGGCATTCGAGATGGGGCATGCTAGCATTACTCCCATACGATCTAGTTTCGCTGAAGTTGATTTTGGAGGTACAGACGATCTACGAAAGTTGAACTTGTAGTGGAGGATTACTTCACACTAATTATCTATGTACTAAGAGGGCTATCCAATGTCATCACCATGAAATAAATCAAGGTCGTGTCCGCGTGATCATAATCGTTCATAGACACTTAGAGCAAACATAGCAAGGTCTGCATACCAGCTACAGCTATTGCAATGTGCAGAGTTAAAGGAAGAACAAAGAAGCTTCGTGGTGCTGAGCTTGAGGCGCCACCAGACAAAGTTGCTGCCTTGTAGATTTTCAGAGAGTTGATAACCCATGACGCATTCTGCAAATGGTCCGTGAAGGTGAAGATGTCGAATGCAAATTACAGCACTCACCACAAAATTCGACGGGTCCGTCAATATCCCGTTACAGGTTCCGGGGCACCCGGAAGTAGAATAGGAATTACCGGCCCAGTCACCTTGTTTGGACGAATCAGCAAAGAACTACCTTGACATACTGAGCGAGAAGTCTCACCGCAGAATGTGATATCTAGATATAAAGTGAGCTTGAAAAGTATGAACCAGTCTGGAAGACGCACCGAAGACGATCGAGTGGTTAACAAAGGATCGCGAAATATTGCAATTCGTTGGAGCGAGCGCCGCTACTGGCTCTCCCCAGTTCGATGGGTCTGGTAAACCCGAGGTAATGTCTTGGGGAATAGCAGCGCGATAGAACGACCCTGAATCAAGGTCAGACCTCAAAGGACCATCCAAACCGCCATGAACTGACAAACTGCAATCCCACTTGAATCCCATTTCATCGCAAACACACCACCATTTTGCGAATCAAAGTATGGGCCATAGGACGCCCTGCTCCATTCTGTGACCCCACAGCCAGCATTATTATTGATCAGTCCATCGCACTGTAAGTTGTCCACGCCATTAGTTTGCTAAGTAATGTTAGTGCATCTGATCAATCAGCGTAAACTGCAATGACCTACTACGACTGTGCCCGTGAAGTTAGTCGTGGTCGTCAGATTGCACCCTTCGTGAAGGTTAATAAAGATGATGTCATTTTTGTTGGCCATACCTGGCGCAGTATGCCATGTGACTTGGTTGTGTTCATTGTCGTGTACGCCTTCGATAATGTCTATTTCACCGTTCTTCAGCAGAGTCAAGAAAATCTCAAGTCAGCCAGTATACGTACCTGCGGCCAAGTACCATCTCCCAAGGTCCTAGTAGTAATACTCAGAAGAATAGCTCATAGGAATACAATATGATATACCAAAACGCGGGCCATACACCTATAAGACGGGTCGGCGGAAAGCACACATGAGCAAGATAAAACTACGGACCACATCCCCAAGGCGCCATGTCGAGGTCCAACACGAAAAGACCAGTATTGTATGCAGCTTGGCTGGATATACGCACACTAGAATGGCATGTTAAGCGTAAGAAAGCCTCCAAGCCCCGTGGATGATTACCTGTTGCGGTTGACACCCTCCGCAAGCCGAGTGGTATTATCACCTCTCATAATAACCTTGTTGTCAGATGTTACATACGCTAGGCCATCGGCGAATGCTTTCTGTTGATCGACGAAGCTGGGAGAAGCTTAGTTTGATATGGACTATGACATGGATATTCGAACTCACGTCACTAGTCCGCTACGTGGGTCACGCGTCAGTGCTAGTCAATTCACGAAGAAGGCTGTGCACGGACTTGGTAGGATCCGCACCGGTGTAAAAGTCGAAGGTACTGTGTAGCACGATTCCATTAGCACTGTGAAGGTGTCTCGAACGAGACCATATGTCGACACACTTGAAAAAACTCGACCCTTCATACGTATCTTGGATCACCCATAGCGTCGTGCTTTCGTTGGAGGCGCGCTTCGAGGGACCAATATGTGTTCGATCGAGCCCGGATGAGTGCGGGAGGGGCATATGCATGAGCCCTGCAGCATGCGCCAGTGATACCGTCGAGAAGGTATGTAATAGCAAACGGAACAATGGTCCGTTCATGACCCTGGTATTCGATGGTGGATTCAGAGGATGTTGTTCGTCTCCTCTCCACACGGTATGCAACTTAAGAACTCCCGTACACCGCAGCCACTAGTGTCGTAACTATTATTAGCGTACACGCGAAGAACACGCGGCCACCAAGCTCCAAGAAGCCGACTTTCTCACACAGCCATGACACAAATACAGACGCGTGGTTTTTCATAAGTTGCAACTTGCAAGGCATACGACCATACCAAACATAAATGTAACAAGGGTACATGGGATCACCGGTAGCGGCGAAGACTGAGGGTGTTGTGCTTCTTCCAGGTTGAGCGAGCCGGCGTATGGTTGTGGCGGTGACCCTTGCCCAGCCCACGGTTCTATATGATCAAGGTATCAGTCATCGTTGCTCTGAATAAATGTCGGGAACAAACCTGTTTTCCGATACTGGTAAGTCCGCGGGCCTCGCGGCGTTTGTGTACTGGCTTCACAATCCAGTTGATGCGAGGGTCCCGACGAATCTAAATCTAGTGGTCAGCGTGGTGGCGGGAAGGATGACATAGGTCCTTACCGCCTTGTGGCTGGGATCTACAAGAATGACCTCATAGTATTTGTAAACACCATCTTGATTAATCCAGTACGAATTCAGAACGCGCAAGTTGCCACAACGACGACCAACACGTTCCTCTGCGACGCTTCTCAAGCCCCGCTGGAATTTGAGATGATTGACACCCTGACGAACGGGCTTGCCATAGGTAGCACCTGAGGGGCATTTTGAGCGACTACAAGCACACCAGAGATGGGGCCATTACCCTTCGGCACAGGCTTTTTGCGGTTACCCCGTCTGACACGCACACGATAGATAACATAACCTTGCTTGGCTTTGTAACCCAGACGGCGCGCTTTGTCTGGACGAGATGGGCGGGATGCCCGGTGGATAACGTTCAGCTGACGATATTCCCAACATCTATATCATTTCCAGTTGAGTGATTGAACGAATGCCTTTCCATTAAACCCACCGAACGCGAAGGAGGAATCGTAGTACGTCAGACTGCTTTTTCTTGTACAATTCGCTTATATATTTGTATGCACCCATCTTGAAGCTGGCTAGTGAAAACGGTCAGAAAGGCATCCGAGCGAATGAAACAACATCCACCCTCGTTCTTTGAAACCTGGCACTTGTCTCAAAGAACGGTGGGCCGGAAGCATGCACAGAGCGGACAGATGTCCAAAGTTACGTCGAACGCACCTCTTTGAGGGGGTCTTTGACGCGATGGCGGCGGGGACCAGCAAGCTTGGCTCGAGGGATTGGGCTTGCATCGGAAACTGCCGGCTTTCCGGGAATTACCGACGACTCCAAATTTCACTCCAAATCCAGCCTAAGTTCGACAACAATAAGCAAGTATTGTGTTCCCCGGTTGTCAAGGCCCTGGCTACTAGTATTTAAGTGTTTACACGATGCAGGCTGTCGATATACTTTGCAGTTGCCTTCTATCCTCTCTTATCCGAAAGAAATCCATTCCACGCATACAATCGGCCTGGGTACTATGGCTTGGTGGGGTATCGACGACCTTCGGGGCTACATGAAAGATGCAGTACTCCCGGAACTGAAATACGGACGCGAGGCATTGGGCTCCCTCCCGCCATCTGGGCATAAAAGTCATCGCAACACGCTTTCTACTCGGTTTAGGAAAGAAAGGCATCTTACCTCGATCCAACCTTTAGACGATGCCTTTGACAACATGGTTAACAACTGTCAGCTTTGACATGCACTCAGTATGCAACGTATACTGACGCCATTGACCTCTTTAGGGATCATGGCAAACGTGCCAGATGCGTCTCTTGGATTAAGTTTGAGAGATCAAGATGAGAAAACCGGGGAAGTTTTGACCGTGCCCTCAGCTCGGAAATTCAGAATAAGTTCGACCCTACCTGCGCCAGTGACCGAGTTCAATCGGTATGTCATGCCATTCTCACTTGTAGAATGACCTGTTGAAATTGCATTTCAGACTGTGGGCTTGGATTGATCATTTCCCCTTGAGGACTGTACAGCGCATACTACACATTCTTTACCCTCAAACAAAGGACTGGGGGTTCATGTCAGAAACACAACCACGCTATGATGACCATATCTTCAAGGAATTTTTCTTTACCCGCACAGAATCCCCGTCAACCGCAGAAATTGCTTCGAACTCTGTACTTGTTGTTTGTCAGCCCCCTTGGGTACTTTCGACAGAAGATATGTGGCAATTCACCGAATTGCAATCCGTGAGTCGTGACTAGAATATCCAAGGTACGGAAAATTGATCTCATCCTAGCTTCCTGCCGGCAACACCAGCTTGCGAGGAAAAGAGCGTCTTTGGTGCAAGGTTCATAACTAACTTTAAATGTTGATAAAAGCTCATTCGTCCTAGCTTTGGGACCAGTGTGTCCGCAAACAGTGTTTCTACTTTATTGTAACGTCTTATCAACAGTGGACATTTGGGGTCTTTTCTGATGGTAATGTGCTTACATCTATCTTCTTTTCTTTGCCAACGGAATCACTAGGATGGACAAATGCCTATATTTCACCGCCGTTCGATGCGCGGGCAAGGCAGCCTACTGTCATGCACGCCATCTTATACTGGCTGGCCTCTGCACTTGACATCGACGACGGTTATTCCCCCCCAAGCGTAAGTGGATCCGACTTCTCGTCGCAAGTAGTATTTGTCATAAATTCATTCCTCATCGTAGCTACCAGAACCGGTTGAATATGTGATGGGTCAGTTTGGCATACCACCATCTGACACCTGTGGTCCAGATACCATTCAAGAATCGTTGTCGAGTTGGGCAGGACAGAGCGATGGTAGACATTTCTTCAAATTAAAAGACACCCTCAAGACTGATTTCTCTTGCTAGACGTTTCGCCGTCCGCCCGTGCGAATGCGTGTGCTCCACTAGGCTTGTCTGACGCAGGGGATGACGAAGCTCTGTCGTCAGAACCGTACATCAAGCCCAGGGATCCAGCCGAGACTCGACTTATGGTTGAACGGTGGCGTGCAACTCTGCCAATTACGCGCGTTGATCGAAGAAAAGGAAGAAGGACACATGTGCAAATGCCTTGCAGTCCACACCTTAGGCCGGACCCTGACCTAATGTCCCCACTGTCAGTCGATCTCTTCAAGGATACCGCCTCTACTACAGCGTCCTCCGATTGTACGGAAGTTGGGAATAACAAGGGTCACTGGTTGGTGAGCATTAAACGAGGATGAGACAATGTTTATTTAGATACCAACGACCAGCTTGTGTATCAATACATATGTGCATGACTGACAGCATCTAAGTACTAATTGCATGTGTAATTTCCGGTACACCCCTCTCTCTCTCAGAGCGTAACCGCAACCATGCGGTACCCAAGAATAGAACCCAGGCGAAGCAGATGAGTAAGCCTGAAAGCCAGGCGTAGATGAGACCTCGACGTTTTTCGGACCACTGGAAGACACTATGTGTAGGAGCCCGGGAAGCTCTGCCATGGTCTGATAAAAGTGGCGCCCGCTCAACCACTTCAAGGGACTCTTGAAGATCATGTGTAGAAACATTGGAGTCAGAGCTTGATGAAGAAAGTAAACCATCCGAGTAAGAGGGATCTTGGGCTCTTCTTTCCCTCCGGTAGTTGTCAAGGTGACTCAAGCCTTTCAAACTGACCAGTTGTAAAACATTGAAAAACAGAAACACGTAGAGAAGAAGCTGGATGCTGGGCATATTCGACCCATGGCCTGGACTTTTGCTGTCAAGCAGAATTCCAGAAAGCGTTTGAAATATGGTAGAACCAGTGTGCTCCAACTGTCGACGAGGGCAGATGATCATCTGGATAGTGCGATACATCGTGTCACTTACAGCTTTGTGTACGCCCAAAGTTGTGGAGACATACTTCAGGGGAACGATAGTGGGGACGATGACTACCAACAAGACTACTGCGGGGTCAGCACAGCAGCGCGAAGAAGTGTGGAACTTACGTGGAGAAAATCCAAAACCACCAGAAAAAGATATCACTCCTGGAAGGGCACTTCTTGTCCATTGTGGTGGCATTGCCAGCCATGCATAACAGAACATGGTCAAAATAGAAGAAAGCATGAACAACCGTGTGGTGGCTCTCGGGTGTTTGATGCGATCTACCAAGTATCCGCACTACCACATAAAGGTCGGCCGTATTCCAAAGTTATTGCTATGTAACTCACGGCAGGATACAGGATTATGCTTCCAGCAAGCAGGTATGATGCTTGCACACTGGCGGTCGCTTCGCTTAAATTATATCGTTGCTCGAGCATGCCCCTGATAGAGCTGTGAGCAAGCAGCATCATAAGGAAGGCATCGGCCCTACGCAGCTAGGTGAGTGAATGGTGACCACAATATTCCGCAAAGCACGTTCAGGCCAATATATCTTCCGAGAGGTCAACAAAGATATAAGTTAGGATAGGGTTGGACTCACGCCCAGAACACATCACCAAGTAATGGTATTTCCTTGAGGCTTACATGGCGTTTTTTGGCCACGATTTCGAGAGCCATCGCCTCAGAGATACTGTAAACAGCCCGTCGACGGGCCTCATGCCGGAGCTCGGAGGCTTCGAGAGTTACCCCGGATCCTCTGACCAGCCAATGAGATGAGAACATGTAGACAATGTTGATGATGAAAGAGAAGCCCGTCAATGCTGCCGCAGCATAAAACGGTGCGTGGCGCCCAAAAGCAACAGAGAGTGGATAAGAAGCCCGTGCTGCTAGAAACGACGCGCATTTTCCAGCAACAAGACCTATCGCCATCGACGTGCCTAATCCATGTGAGTGAAAAAATCGCACGATGATTGATTCTTGAATGACTGCAAGTGGACCCAAACCAAGGCCATAGATGAATAAGCCAAATGTCATTAGACGGACGTTCTTCAGGCTCTCTCCAAGGACAAGAAGCAGTTGACCTTTGTGGATCGTGAGAAATAGTTACAACAACATCGTCCGGAACTTACCGAGGAAAACCATTCCGGTCGCAAAAATGCTGGCAACCGTGGTTCCAAGTTTGCTGGCTAACATTCCGCCGACGAGAGGAGTCCAAGTACCATTGAGGCTGAAAGCAGATATTAAGAGGCCAAATTCGGTGTTCGAAGTCCCAAGCTCTCTAGAGAGCTGGGACTTGAGAGGTGCGAGGGTGTACGATGCGCTGCTCAGACGTGAGCTCGGGACTAGTAACGAAGGAAAGTAATATACTAATGGCTCCCAATACTCAAAGAGCAAGCGCACAGCAGCGCAAGGCTCCGTACGAAGTATGCCCTAGTGGGAGATATCACTTGGTCGCTCGGGGGGTATTCGCCGGTGCATTGGGTCGAAGTAATGTGAGGCTGGTCACTGGTTGTGTCGTCAAGGTATGGATACGTGTTGCTTGCTCTGTCAATGTCATCGGTACTTGGAGAATATTGTGACATCGAATGGTGCATGTGGTAGTCGTGGTCCTTATCAGATAAAATTTTATTGCCCTTGGTGGGAATTGACTAATCCGATGTAATCCGATGCTGCGCGTACAGTAAGCAAAGCACCGCAATATGCCCAGACCCGACCTGTGCAACACGATGAAGAAAAATGCTGGCACGGCCAGCTTGAAGCGGCCCGGGCGAGACCTGGCTTCACCTTCTGTGATCCCCATCAGAATCCGAACCTTCCTAATTTTGCAGGTGCTACGTTCCGTAAATGTACTGGCGACTGAACAGGGGTGATCTATCGACACATCCATACAATTATTCAAAGAAAATGATGTCCAACCTCCGGTCCCTACACATAGAAGCTAGAATGCTGTTCACATAGCCCAACCAATATTAATCCTCGTGTCTTTAGTCTGCGAGATTCACTCACGTAGCTCCGCTTGCTCGCCCGCAACCACATGCACGTTGCTAGTAGTGTCAAAGCACACAAGCCAAATTCCACCCATCCCAGTGCCTCTATAGTGAGCATCTCTTTGCAGTTGGTGGTGGTTAGATTTTGGGGCTGGTAACAGGGCGAGCTTGCGTTCACGGCAGATGAATTCGATAGCCAACTGCAGCCGCTCCCTGCCCGCATACTATGCATCAACGCGGCAGTAACTCCCTATGCAAGAACAGTGTCATCAATCCTGGTCAGCGACTCGTGCACGCACTTACCCAAAGTACTGTAGTGATGACAAGCCATACAATTGAGCTTGCTATACTGGCCAGGAAGTGCACAGCACCGTCCACAATCCAAAGCAAATAAGCTGTCCCAAACAGAGTCGTCCAGACAGCATTGAACTCGACAAGAATTAGTCTACCCTAAATCATCAGCAAAGTTTTTCAGCTCTACTCTGAGGTACGCACAACACATGATAGCGAGTGCTAGGCCAGTTACGATTCCCGTTTCCTGCGCTGATCAGGAAAGCCGTGAGCCCAAGCTCAGCCATTGCACAGATCGTGATGAGGACGAAAAGAAATGGGTGGTAGTGAGTCTTGATGTAAGGCATTGGCAAAAGTTCCAGAGGGTTCAGAGCGAGCGCAAGTTATTGGCTACAGGACAAGGCGCAGGTGTTAACCCGAGCCATAGAAGGTCACTTACATCGTGGTACGGTCGTGATGTCCATGCGAAAAACACGAGGTAGTCGTCCAA
This sequence comes from Boletus reticulatus, assembly GCA_038093535.1. Lineage (NCBI taxonomy): Eukaryota > Fungi > Basidiomycota > Agaricomycetes > Boletales > Boletaceae > Boletus > Boletus reticulatus. Next base: position 1,011,270 of record JBBPSJ010000001.1, read on the forward strand.
CAACCATCGTCCAGAGTGCACATGGCACATGTGCACCATGCGACTGAGACCTCTTTCACATTCTCATTCGATCTAGACTAGTCATCACAACATGTGTGTGTGGCGTGTTGTGGATAGGGCGGTACGCGTCGCCAAGTTTAACCGCACTGATTACCATAATCGAGGTGCCGCATCATCATTCATTGCCTTAATCATTACATTTTAATGCAAGTCTCGCGAGGTTGAGAGCGCCTTCTCGCGATTTATTCCCTGCCAATTCAGAGTTAGATTTGCGAGAGACGTATAGCCGAATATTATAGCTTGCCTCCTATAAACCCTGAGGCATGTACGAAGATACAACCGTCAATTCCAGTCAACTTGGATAAGTAATCATCCCGATGGCCCCTCCATTCCTCCGGAAGTGCTTTGCGGCTTACAAAGCTATCGGGAGAGACGGGGACGGCTTGAACTCGCCAATTTCCACCGGTTTCGTCGGGGTAAACGACGTAGAGGGGAAGTCCGTCTCCAGCAATTCCCAGCTCTGCTTCAAGTTGGAAGAGATGCTCCTGTGCCGTTCATAGAATGAAAGAACGGGCCCATGCAATACGAAGCCCACCTTCCATGGGGCACAGCGTTGAAACAGGAGGATGCGACCTTTTGAATCTTCACTATACCGTGCTGAAAGAGAAGCGAGAACGATGTCTCGGGCAGGTAGCCAAGCGTTTGCGTAATAGTTCAGTCTCCCGAGAAATTCTTCGCCAGTAAGTCGCGAGGCGTTGGCGAAAGACGACTGGTAAACGAGTAAAGAAGAGTATCGGAACATATAGCTGAACGCACGTCAATGACTTCAGAAGTGAATGCTTCATTCCAGGCAGGGTTAAGCCAGCTGACTCTGCTTGATAGATCGGTTCGATTGCTGTATTTTGGTTGTTCCTGGGAGGAATACTGAGCGATGCCATTGTCGATGGCATCTATACCTTCAATAAACTCCTATCGCGAGCATGAATCATCAAACAGGTAGTGGCATGCCAGAATTCACCTTGTATAGTTTCAACCAAAGTACGTGAACGTTTTGGTGATCAACCTCAACGCCAATTTGGTTGGCGATGATATCTTTCCCAAAATGCCTGTTCCAATGAACTCGGTTATGTAGCGTGACGGAGACCATGCACCTACTTGTAAATGAGACCGGCAGACGACAGCTTGGTCGTAAACCCGTGACCAAATACTCCTTGAAAATCTCTTTGGTGGTGATCGAAGCGCTGACTGCTTTCGTCGTATACCGCACCGACATCAACGACGATGTCACATGTATCCAGGACGGCTGGGTCTCTGCTGCGCTTCACATCTACAAGACTGCTGAGAACGCAGAATCGAAGAAGAGTCCATTTGCACGGGTACCTGCGGCATGATAGTTGTCCGTGAGGCGCAAGAGAAAAACAGCCAGTGCTTCGTCGCAATGAAAGGTCCCGTCGTGCGTTCCTATCGTCTACAAGTGGCTATTGAGAGTGGCATACCGGTGGAACACGATAGCACGACACCTTGACATCCATGCGCTGTTTTTTCACGGCTGGCTGTGTTTCGGACATACGTGAACAACCAAGTGGGCGAAGCTGGGCGAGTCGGCGAGATGCTGAGAAGCGGTGGACGATTCGGGAAGAGACCGATGATCGCAACATACGGCGGGTGGAATCAACTGGACATTTCGGTCAATGACATGCAAAGCCGCTAGCACGGGTCTACGAGATGTTGTGGTCTACAGTGCATACACCAATCATTATTCATTGATTTGAATGGTATAGTGGTTCCAAGAAAAAAGTAACAGTCCGTCGAGGTAGAGTACTAAGGAACCAATGAGAGGAAGTGGATACGATGTCAGGTAGATATATAAGCGTCTGGGAACCTAGCACAGTCCAAAGAAAAGGATGAGGTCCATCACAGGTAGAGCCCTGGGCGTGAGAAGTCCAAGGAGGTATGCCGCATGCAACATTGAAAGACCGGGGACACGACGAAATGGAATCAAACGAGAACCAAAGCCCCGCCAACGGCGAAGCCAACAAATCCGACCAACGCAGCGCCCCTAAGCGCTTCCACGCCTGAGATGTACCCGTCGGGTGGACCATATATGCCACCGGATGCAGATGCTCCAGGACTTGGTGCACCACCGTTTGCACCACCACCGTTTGCGCCAGCGACAGTGGAAGGAGCAGTGGGGAGGTTGGAAGTCACAGTCGTATTTGCGGTTGAAGTTGCGTTTCCGGCGGAGGTGGAAGTGATATTTGCTGAGCCTGAGAGGCTAACTGATCCGGTGGTAGAGCCGGAGACAGACGCAGAACCTGACTGGCTGGCTGTACTCGGGGCGGAAGTGATGGTCGACGAGCTGTTATTTGAGCAGGGTTAGGATGTATTCGCATAGAACGATCAGAGATACTTGCGAATTAGACTGGAAGAAAAAACAGGTGAGTAAGAGTGGAAGTAGGAGGAAAGAGAGAGAATACCTGAGCAGCGGAGAAGAGGGGTAGTGCCAGACAGGCGAGCAAGACCGAGACTCGCATGGCTGTGGAGGTAGAGGTGGAAGTCGTTCGGTCCGCTGTGCTTGTGGTGGGAGTGTGGGATAAAATATGAAGTCATCAGGGGGGGTGTCAGATCAGACTCGAGGAGGGGTCGAGATCGGGTCACCCTTAGTACGCTACGATGTGTCGAGCACACTCTTTTGTCGTACTACCATGTATCCCCTCCCACCCCACACCGTCGACCTCGTCCTCAAGTACATATCCCCTCTCGCCGATCCCCTTCCCCCACATCTCATCTCTACCCCCCTTCGACAGCGACACCATTTCCTCCAGATATCCCCCTCCTCTCCTGTCGAATATCTGTGCTGGCCGTCCCCTGACAATGCCAACATCATCGATCTCCTTGGCCACCTGCCGCCCCTGCCCGACCATACCAGCTATCCAACACGCTACACGTCGGATCCCGAGTCTACCGTTGCCCATGTACAGATATCCTCGAATGCACAAGGGTTGCGCATGCTCTTCCGTTGGGATGGCACCGGTTGGAAGTATCATGACCTCCGCTTAATGCCGTTTTCGTCCTCCTCGTTCTCAACACCGGAGGAATCACTCGCCAGCAGTTCCGCATGTGGGGCTGGCACCTCATCCCTCGATCTCGTTGGTGAAGCCGATCATGCCAACGACAGCGAGGAAGAGTCGTATTGGGACGCCTATGGGGCGGTCGGACACGACCTGACCTCCCCTTTACCTCCGCAAGGCACCCAAGCCGTCGAGGGAGAGGACGCGTACTGGGCACAGTACGCCTCCGTGCAAGGTCGCTATTTCCGTCTTAATGCCGCGTGCAAACTTTCTCAGTGACTTTCTAGGTTCCGCTGATTCCACGGTACCCTCCCCTTTACCCACCCGCCACAGGCTTCGGCCTACTGACGACGAACCAACCTTCCCATCCCAAAATGACCCAGTCATTGACATCCCTGTCGATGTCATTCATTCTCGTCCTTTTGCTCCCAGGCTAGAACCCCCATCCCCAAACTTGCTCGCGCATCTCCTCAGCACAATATCTCCCAGAAAGGAGACCTACTCTCCATACTCAATGCGATCACCCTCACTCTACAATACCGACTTTTTAGAACAGACCACAGCAGATTCCGAGTTGGCTACACCCCCATTACCCAACGGATATCTGGATGCGTCTATCGTTTCTCCCGTGGCGTTCAAGCTTAACGGAGTTTCACTTTCTGAATGTCGTTCACTCTCAGATGCAGAGGACGCAGCGCTCACAGATAGTATCAAGGGACTTTATTACCTTTGGAAAGCAGGAAGGAAGGGAGAAGCGGATGAAAAAGACAGAAGTGTCTTTCTGCGGATCGTCCAGGCAGCGATTGCGTACGAATAAGTAGACCACATGCCCATATTAATGCGTAACAAAAAACATCACTTTCTTGGGAACATCTGCATCAACTCTCAAAGCTAGAGTGCCACTTGAAGGAGTGCGCCAAGCTCCAGTAACGCAAGATTGATTTGCGCAATCATTTGCGGGTCCTGGGGTGTGGAAGTGGGAATAGTGGGTGTAGTTGATGTAGTTGATGTTGGAGTTGGAACATTGGTGGAAGTCGTAGTCGTGGTCGACAAAGCCGTCGAGGACGAGGTGGTGGTAGTAGTCGGAGTCCAGGAAGGAGTGTAACTGGTAGACGATGACGTGGATATCGAGCTTGATGAAGCTATGTCATCGTTGTAGGACCAAGACCCATAAAGTTCTCCAACGCTAAGCGCCGCAAAATATAGAAAAAGGCCTTCGCTAAAATCTAGACCACCAACCGCGCAGCCAGGACACTGGTGATGAATATGTTACGATATGACTCGGCCTGGTAAAGTTAACGACTTGCCCGGTCCGTGATCTGGGCTTGTGCCGTTTTTCCGTTGATGGTGATGGTGATCATCTTGAAACAATGAGCACCACTGTCATATTCCTTTACGAGAGTTAAGCATCGCAAGCCGAGAAAAATGCCAGCCGAGCTTACAGCAGAATTTAATGCGACAATCTGATCCATGATGAGCGATCGAACGTAGAAACATAACATCCACGACACGTACAAAATCACTAGCACTGTTCGTAGCACCACACGCGCCTCTGAAGAGGGGGTTTGAACTCGGGGGTTTTGTAGGATGGTATTATGATAGACTCACTGTCCGGCGTCGAAGTATGTAAAGGCAGCGTTTGCATCCCTTTTGTATTTTGCGAGCTTGTTGATGTGTCGATGTGGAGCAAGAGGTCCGTACGAGTGTTCAGCTTGGACAGGGGAGAAGGACAGTAGGAAAACGGGTAAAACGAGTGACAATAGACGAAACGAGCGCATATTAGAGCACCAAACGTGGTTGGATAAAGGATCGGAACCAGGAGACGAAGGAAACGTACGGTAACATGCAGCAGAGTTTTCCTGGCAGGCACAACGAAAGTTCTCACAGTCGGTGCCTTTGTGTCTCCCATGGCAGTTCCATGTGACATTGACAACCAGGAGAGTAAGTAGTGGGCGCCTAAAACTCATCTATCGAAAACGACCCAGCCGAGGACTCACGTAGATAACGAATCTAATACCATGTCGATACATACAACAGGGTATACATTTACAAATCTGGAGTCCTGAATGTTTGGAACGCGGTCAGTAACAACTCAGGTATATGATCAATACTGTCAAGGTATCTAGCCCAGGCCCTAGTAATGGAGTGGTTGTTACTGCGGAGTCCTTGGTATTGCAAGCACAAAGCTTATGACGGAGAACGACTACTTGATCCTTTTGAGCTGCAAAAAAAACGTGAATACCATGCGGAAGACATGAGTGCCGCCTTACCCTCTGAGTTTGTCTGAAGACACCATTGTCAACGCTCGTAGTCTTGTCCGCGATGACATCAAGCCGTTTGTTCTGTACATCAAGCTCCTCTCCCATAGCTGTCCCAAGGGCTTTCAAACTCTTCGTGACTCTGGAGATCTCGTCAAGGTTGTCGTCTATCTCATCCTCGACTTCATCGTCTGAGCCTCCCGCCTCGAACTGATAGCGCTTTCTTTGTTCCTTCCTCCCTGCAAGCTGTCCTGCGGTCCGAAACCTGGAGTTGCCAGTCACGTCTCCAGTTTGAATCTCCTCGTCCTCATCTTGCTGCCCGTAGGTAGCTGCCCGACCGAGACGATTTTGAGTGTCCCTGATGTCCAACATCGCTTTCTCTCGTTCACGCCTTTCATCCTCGTACCGTTGCTGTATCTTGGCTTCTTGAGCAGCGCGTTTAGCGTCCTTGTTGAAGGTTATCGCCGGGCGGAAAATCGATCTATTGAGCTTCTTGAGTTCATCAATCTGATCTCCTGCCCGCGAAGTATGAGTCTTGGATACGTCGAGGTGGCGTTCAGTATTTGCCAATTTTTCTGTGACAAGGTGATTATGACCAAGCTGCGTCCAAAAAGAAATCAAGCGTACCGGATTGATCTGCAAGGCGACCCAAAGTCCCTTGCGCAGTTTCTTCGGCTTCCCGAGCCATCCGAAGCGCGTTTCGACTCGAGTTAACACTCTCTTGTTTGAGGAACCTTGTCTGTTGTTTGATCCCTTCCACATCCTCATCGTTCTCCTCGCCGGGAAGAGGCTCTCTCCCAATATCGGGACCATCAAAGAAGCGACCAGAACCCGTCTTTTCCGGATTGTATCCAGCAAACAGCTCCCCACGAGCCCGGGTCAACTGGGCCTGAGCATCGCTGGTGCTTGTTTCAACAGACGGCTCATAATCGTCAACTCCACCTTGAAATTTTGACCTCCCTATGGTGTTGTATGGATCTGGTCCGTCTCTGCTCGCTATGTACGTGCTGGCATTGGAGCGGTAACTTGGGAGAGGCGAGGTGGTGCGCGATGAACTGCGAGACGCACCAGGTGGTGCGAGCACGGATTGGACGGGCGGGATGAGTGGTTTGTCCTTGCTTTTAAAGAGAGGCATATCGTAGCAGCTTGTAAAGTTTGAACGTGCTGAACAGCGGAAAGCGGTGGGGCGTTTTGATGTGACACGTGACCACCATACTACTACCACTAGGAAGTATCACAGACAACTATTATCACTCGTCTTCCTCTTCTGAATCACTGTCTTCCTCTTCATCGCTGTCTTCATCATCCATGCAGGAGACTGGCATGCCCTTTCCCACTGCTTTTATTTTTTTGACAGACACTCGCTCATGAAACCGAACTTTTGACGGCCTGATGTTTTTGTTCTGTACTCCCCGCGGCGGCTCAAAGAAATCATCGTAAAAGAGTTCTGTCGGTGCTGACAGCGATATTAATGAGTAAAAATCCACAGTATAAGTTGTCACTTACCAAGACCATCACCGACGTCCTCGGCTACTAGGTCATCGACTGAGTCAAACAGATTTATCTCAGATTCTTCTCCAGATTCTTCCTCTTCACCAGAATTTAGTTTTCCTTTGTGTACCTTTTTTGTTTCGACCTCGCTTGTTTCAGCGTTGAAAGTCGTGAGATCGAAAAAACCATCGTCAAGGGCTGAATGTCCCCAAGAATGTGACCCAGACGGGCTCCGCTTCTGGCGACGAACAACGTCCAACATTGAGATCGGGGGCCCATCATCATCATCATCATCATCCTCAGAAGCCTCGTCGCGAAGATTGACGTCTTCCGCTGTCGAACTGCCATCCTCTTGCTCGTCGCTAAGCTCTTCCCAGATATCCTCATCACCATCTATATCCATATCTTCAGAGTCGTCTTCATCCTCGTCCTCGTCCTCACCCTCGTCAATGCTTTCATCATCATCACTATCTTCTCCGTCCGAATTTACATTTACGCCCTCGCCCTCGTCCTCGCCAAGAAGAGTCTGCAAGTTCTCGCATACGCGCGCCGCTCTTAGGTCCAATTGTTGCCATATCTGATCGATGTTCATGCCCTCGATGAAGAGATACGGAAGCGGCGTCTCCCGAGTGTCGACATTCTTCCGAGGGATTCGCACCGGGCTTTGACTGTGCCTTCGTGTCGAGGTGCTACGTGCCTGGGACCTCGTCTGTGGTGGAGCCGCTTCAGTGAGCGTAGTCAATAATGTTCCTAGATGGGGTTTCGAGGACTTCTCTGTCTCGAGGGCTGGTCAAAGGTTCATCAATCTTTCAATAGTTATTCCAAGATGTCTACCTTACCCCAGTCAAAGATGTGTTTTGCTGCATGCAGCGCAGTGGAGCGAAGCTCGCTGCTAGGCCCTGCTATGCATTCTATATGAGAGTCGATGAACGTGGAGAGGCGCCCCAGCTCAGGTGGCAATGGTAGGTTTCGCTCACTCATATAGACGCAAAACGTGACATGAGAAGCTCATCCAGCGTGCTTGTCTTTGTTTGGCAACAAGAGTCACCTCACCACCATGGATTTCATTCTGACTATAGACTCTGATGACGAAAAACGTACACAAGAACACAATGGAAAACACAAAAATGAAGAAGAAGTGTATCCCATAGATCCTGGCTTTTGCTTCGACCTATCGGAGGACCCATATGTAGAACTGCTTCAGTCTGAACGAGAGAAAGACATCGTGAAAAAAATCGCCAAACCCGTGAGTAGTCGTAGTCTTCTTTTTTTTATCGGATTTCGGTTATCAAGTGATGGTAGGATACAGTATCCATAAACGAGATCATTCAGAGGCGCAAGCAGGAGCGAGCCAGCGCAAAGCGAAAACGAAGTGACGAGGATGATGTCCAGGAAGAAAGCGACGTAGAAAGCGATGGCTATGTTTCAAGTGGATCGTCCATTCCCCAACACGCAGACACGTCACACGACGAAGAAGAAGAAGGCGAGGACCCATTAGCAACGTCTGACGAGGAGCAAGTTAGCACTGCAGAGGACACTGAATCTTCGAATTCGGACAGTTCAGAAGTCGAGACGCAGGCAGAGAAGGATCGCAAAGCAGCCTTCTTTACGTCCGAAGTTCACCAGAGCGTCCACTCCTCCTTTTTGACGATGAATCTATCGCGTCCTATTCAAAAGGCCCTCAACACCCTCGGGTTCGTCTCTCCTACCCCGATCCAGGCCGCAACGATTCCTGTCGCTCTCCTAGGGAAAGATATCGTCGGGAATGCCGTTACAGGTTCAGGCAAGACAGCAGCATTCGTCATTCCTTTACTCGAACGTCTCTTGTATAGAGAGAAAGGGAAACATGCAGCTGCGACGCGATGTCTCATCCTTGTACCCACGAGAGAACTTGCAGTGCAATGTTTCGAAGTATGTTCCAAGTTGGCCACCTATACCGACATTCTATGTTGTTTGGCAGCCGGTGAGTGAATGTCGTTTTTCGCATCTGGGCTCCGTTTATTCAGATATACTAGGCGGCCTATCCTTGAAATCCCAGCAAGCAGCATTACGAACTTTCCCGGATATTGTCATCGCAACACCTGGCAGGCTCATTGACCACCTTCGCAATTCACTTTCATTTACACTGGATGCGCTCGACGTCCTTGTGCTCGATGAAGCTGACCGTATGCTCTCGGAAGGTTTTGCCGACGAGCTGGGTGAGATCATTAAAGCTTGTCCTCTCTCGCGGCAGACAATGCTTTTCTCCGCCACCATGACAGATTCCGTCGACGAGTTGGTCAAGATGTCCTTAAACAAGCCCGTCCGTCTGTTCGTCGATCCAAAGCATAGGACTGCCAAAGCGCTCGTCCAGGAATTCGTGCGAGTTCGCGCCGATAAGGATGCAGATCGGACCGCCCTGCTTGTAACCCTCTGTAAAAGATCATTCAAGCAAGGTGTCCTTGTTTTCTTCCGTAGTAAGAAACTTGCCCACCAAATCCGTGTCCTTTTTGGTCTTCTTGGTATGAAGGCTGAGGAACTACACGGAAACCTTACACAAGAACAGGCAAGTCATTTGTGTTCCTCCTACAGTGTTAACAAACGAGCCTTTAGCGACTCGAAGCGCTCCGCCTCTTCCGTGATGGACAAGTTAACTTTCTCATGGCAACAGACTTGGCTTCTCGTGGACTCGATATTAAAGGGATCGAGACTGTGATTAATTATGATATGCCCAACCAGTTAACACAGTATCTTCATCGCGTGGGTCGGACAGCCAGAGCGGGGAAGTCTGGTCGGTGCGTAGGGAGTTCCCTCGCATGGAACATTGCTCTGACATGATTAGTTCGCTAACCTTGGTTGGGGAGGGCGATCGCAAAATGCTGAAGGCTGTTATTAAGCACAGTGATGGGGCAGACAATATCAGACATCGAATCGTTCCAGCCGATGTGCACTCTCGCTGGGTTAAGGAAGTGGAAAACCTGAGACCAGAAATAGCTTCGATCCTCCAAGAAGAGAAGGAAGAAAAGCAAGTATGTCCACTTCTCATGATGTTCTCGTCGACTTCTCACTTTGATTCTTAGATCCGACGGGCAGAGATGGAACTGACAAAAAGCCAGAACATGATTGATCACGAAACTGACATTTTCTCTAGGCCTGCAAGGACATGGTTCCAGACTAAACAAGAGAGATCAAAAGCGGCAGGTTGGACGAGTAGTTTTGCTGAAGGATCGTACTGACCATTGGCCATGTCCTTGTCACGTACAGCTGTAAGCAAACAACATCATGAACGTGGTGCCGCAATTTCTGCACCATTGAAGAAGAAATCCACAGAGAATATATCCAACGTTAGTACGGAAGTTCAGATCGCAACATTTCCATTGACAATGTGGTATCTTCAGCCAAAGCGAGACAAGTACGCGGGATTATCTCGCAGGGCGAAGCGACGTAAGATGGCCATAGAAATGAATAACGAGATCGGAGACAGTGCCAGCCTCAATGCCGCTATCCGCTCGGCGAAAAAAGCGGCTAAACCAGGGAAGATTAGGACGGCCCTGAGCAAAGGAGTCACCCGTCCGAAGCGCGGCCCAAAGTTGAAGGCAAGCCTAGGCACGTTCGAGCGGGACCTATCTACAAGGAAGACAAGCAGCGAGGGCATCAGAGCTAAAAAGGGTGACGCTGTTGGGGGAATGGGAAAACACAAGAAAGGCAGGCAATAGGACCGTCATCAAATTCGAGAGCGATTGAAGTAGGATACCATTTGTTAGTGGCTGGCGTGGAACGAAACACGTCACCTGAGTAGTTTACCTGAAGAAGCACCATTTCGCGTGGCGCGAAGCCTTTCGTTCTACACCGCGAAGGCTAATTAACGAGTTCTTCGAATGACCTTTACGTCTCAAAAGTTTCTCGCAAGAGTCCAAGACAAACTTTCTGGGTCGTACTTTTTGTCTCTCAATGTCAGAAGGCTTGAACGCGTTTGCGTCACTCGCTACTCTTCGGTTGCCTTCGCCGTGCCGACTGCTCTCCTCAGCCTGTTGTCCGGACAAGGATCTGATTGTCTTAATGTCGCGACTTGGTGGACGTGACAAGTTGAGTCTCTGGAAGCTACAAGGTTCAAAGAAATGGGAGGTAGATGTTGGAGAAGATGACGATGCTTCAGCAACTGTTGCTGATCTAGTCTGGAGTCCGAGCGGTGAGCTTTCATCCCTCGTTGTTGCATTTTTTCTAGTTCATGCCTGGCAGGTCAAACAATAGCAGTAGTTCGCGACTCTGCCCACATCACTCTTCATTCCGTTCAAGATGGGCGCATCGAACGTTACCTGTCCATGCCTTTCCAGGGTACTCCTGGGACCACTGAAACCGTCGTTGGGGTGTGGTGGTTCGCTGGTCACCATTCTCCCGTCAGCGGTGTCATCCCCGACATATTCAAGCGGAACGGGGTGACAGTGAGTTGTTCACGAAAGTTTGATCATCCACTTCAGCTGTCGTCTAGACTGGTTCGGCGCTATCTATTCTTAAGACACTGCCTTTGCTTGATCACCTCAAGGAGAATGGTGAAAATATGACGTGGGTCAATCTGATCGATTTCATTATACTACTGACCTGTTGTCTAGTGCAACCGATTTATTCGCTTTTCAGGGGACACAAATACGGGCTACTTCACAGCGGTCGATGCCAACAGTCATCAAGCAATGGCCGGCTTTGGTGGAATCCTTGGAGGACGCGTCCATTGCTTTCTCGAGTCAGACTCGTGGCGCTCATGATAAAATGGAAGAGTCGAACTCTTCCGCACAGGCACGAGAAGACGAGGACAGCTTACTTACTCTGATTGACAAGCGGGGTGCTCTTCATTGTTTCTTGGATGGAAGCTATTTCCTTGGATCTGTGGTTCTACCTGGTGGATTGCCATCAGCTACTGCGTTCAAACACCCCCATAAACCATTGATTTTCCTCCACCCACAGTCAATTAATTCAGACATGCTATTGACGGGAATGCAACCTCTCGTCGTCGACATACCACTTCTTGCAACGCCCAAAGTGCGCGATCTCGCGCGACTCTCATCGGCCGCTCGCGAATTGACATGGTATATGATGCGCGTTGTCAATGAGGTTCGAGAAAGTTGGTTTGGATCGGAATCGTTTACAGGGGCTAGGGACATCGGAATCAAGTGGGTACAGGCCCTAGAGAGAAGACTCAGGGAGCAATACGGTCGTCAGTGTTCTATCCTGTGTCGTTGTTTCGGTGACATATCCATGCTTGCACAGATCAGAACCCTGATATCATCCTAGACCTCACCACCTTGCTTCTGACAGGGTCTGGGTCAGAAGGGCTAACGGACTTCATTACAAGCAGCGAGCAAAACAGCGAACGGGTAGGCTTCTTTCGATCGTCAGCCCTAGCTTCATACTCCTTTCAGAATCTTCAAAAATGGGATTCCTCAATCACCGAATCACTAACAAGGATGCGTGATCATGCAACTGCACGCATTATTCCTGCCTTGCAGAGACTACACATTATCCTGGATGAAATTCTTGGATGGTCATACATGTGAATAATCTCAAGTTGAAGTTCACAGTGACGTAGCGGATCTCAATTCCAAATCAGGCCCCAATTTATGTTGTTTGGCCTCGGTGCAGATTATGTGGAGTCTTGCTTGAGGATGATTGAGCGTGGCATATTCATTTCCTCCTGGTTGGCTGCTGAAGCAAGGAGAGAACTCGGGGCGTTCAAGCAGTTCCTGTCATTCATTCGACATGGTTTGTGCCACACATTACACGTTTTTCTCTTTTCTGAAACCTGCTCTCAGAGACCATTGTCGCGAATCCGAGCACGGAGTCACACACCAACCCAGATCACGACATCCTCGAAGTCAACGGCTACTTAATATCCGGGCTCATGGCGAGTAAGATTGACGAGTGGTTTACTGGCTCACTTCCGCAATTCAATCCTGGAGATCTTTCATATTTTCGACCTCCCCAAAGCCCCGGCAAGGCGCTTAACGAAGTGTTAGAATTGGCTCGTGCCGCGTTGCAAGGCCCATCACAAACCTCGTGGCAACCAGTAGGTTTTATTTTCGAGTGGATATTCACAACCTTTACATGAGATTGAATGATTGTTTCAGAAAGTACCGTCTAATGATTTTTCCGATCTGGACAGGAATCTGGAGGCGCTCGTACAGGAAATAGCTTCCCGGTGTCAGCGGATCTTTGCAGAGGCTTCCCAGGCGGCTGCTCGATCCGCTACGGTGTCGGTAGATGGTGGAGCTACTCCGCCGCAGCCAAACCTGGTTCTCACAGAAGGAGCCTGTCACTTCGTCCGTCAGAGAGTGGTTGGCAATGAAAACGAGGTAGGCAGCATGCCCTTCGCGGTGGGGTGATATTAACCTAAAATTCGGTCATTATAGCCAGATCGCCACCTGCAGTATCTTGCCGTCCATGTGAGTTCGGAAGGACAAATGTATTGTAAGTGACTTGGTTTGATCGCCTTTCGTGAACTGAATATATACAAAAAAAGTGTGTATGAGCCGAATGCCGTACGGCCGATACGTTGCCGGAATCCACGATGACATTCAAGTCTCACTTTTAGGGTGTTGCGTGGGCGAGTCTGGAGGTGAAGGAAGTGAGATAGATGTATTGGATATGGAATTCTTTGACGAGGAGACACTGATCCTTGTCTACCAAGCCAAGAATGGCCAGGGTAAGGAAAGCACGTTTTGCCTGTCTCGAACTGCATGTGTTGACGAGAATTATTATGATCAAGGTGGGATATTCGTCGCTACGGTAAACTACAGCACACTAGGGTACCACGTACTCCAATCAGAAAGATACGTAAGCGGTCCCGGCCGAATAGATATGATGGCAAGCGTGCTGCAGAGACGGAAGGAGGGGCATGTAAGTCTCGTGTTTTTGACCATGTTTTTGTGGAGACTTTTGCGGTGTTTTTACTGACGGCATGGGTCAGGTTCCGTGTAGTCCGATTCCGATCACGAAATGCCGCCGATTGAGTGGGTGGAGAAGCGGATCAGTGTCGCTGGCGGTGAACGGGAGAGTCGGACGCAGGGTTGTGTGTGTGTTGGATGGGGAAGGGACGACGATGGAGGTGCTCGATATGGAAGGGGAGGAGGAGGAGGAGGAAAGCGAGATGGAAGTGGTGGGGTGAGCGTCGCGGCCTCGTTGTGGGTTTATCTGGTATGACGAGTGAGTGTACCTTTTAGGGTCGGACATTGGTGCGTGAAGAGTGAGTAGCTTGGTGATCGCAATCAGCAGAGATTCTATCGGGAAGTGGGCGGGAATGAATGTAGATCGTATCACTTGCACGGTGTCCTGCCAGCGCAGGTCGACCCGACTTGAGGAGGATTCAGAGCCACGCTGGACGGACTGGATTGTAAATACGCTCGCTTAACTCGATCACACCGCGGCCCTCTCCTCGTGCCCTTGATTCGAATTCTTTTTTTTCTTTTTCTTTTTTCTTTTTTCCATGCCATTTTAAACCGCCTCCGTCCATCCAGCTCATCATCGCTCGCTCAATCCCCCTCCTTTTCTACCATCCAATGCCGAACAAGCTCGAATCTCCCCCAGACGACAGGTCAGACTGCAAGGCCGACTTTGACGATCCCATTGCTCGCATATCCGATATCGCCCTCCGTAAGAAGAAAAACGCGGATGCTCAGGCCGCCTTCCGCCAGAGGTCATCTCCCCACCCCCGCTAACCGCTACACTCTTCGCTGATCCCATCTTTATTTAGGCGCGCTAATTACATCGCCACACTCGAGGAGACAGGTCTGCTCCCTCACTTCTCCCACCTTCTCCCCCGCTCTTACTCTCCCCCCCAGTCACCTCCCTCGAGTCCGTCGTCCTCCAACTCCAGGACTCTTGTCGCGAGGCCCGCCAGGAGACTGGGGAGCTCAGGCAGGACAATGCCCGTCTAAAACACGAGTTGCGCGAACGCGAAAAGTTTTGGAGAGCACTTTGGCAGGCACGCAAGACGGGACAGGCGCCCGAAGCCGATGACTTGCCACCGCTCCCTTCCACCTTCTCCACGCATACCCCGCCTAATATCATTCCAAATCGTCTGCACGCCTCCCATGGTAGCCACTACAGTGACGACGGCATGGCCTTCCAGACGAGCGACGACGCGCCAGCCATGTGCAATGGCGCATACGGCCCTCAGACGAACCACAGTTATTCAGCGCACTCTCCGACCCTGTCCTACCCTGGGGTTGATGCCGATCATCTCCCCACCGCCGCAGCACCGCAACTAGCAAGCAATCGTGCTTCAAAGTTTGGCCAGTATTCTTATCCCGTTCAAGCGATCAATCGTGATGCAACGTGGGCCCAGAACCTCCCACAAACGTCCTCTAGCGGTCAGTTCAAACCATAGGACCAATCCCTCCCCATCCCTGACATCACTCACCAGCGTCCCCTACGTTGACCTCGCCCGATATGTATGTCAATCGCTCCTTTGTGGACGAACAAAAAACGCCTTTAAATCACTTGGAAACAACCCCTTACCTCTTCCCGGGTAGCCGGTCAATATCACCGACCACGTCAACGCCACCCTCTTCATCTACCACGTCATTGACGTCACCGTTTCAGTTCACTTTTCCTCACGAAGGTTCAATCGGTCAAGAAAGACCAGAGTTTGACTACCGTAGGCCCTCGAACGCTCATGCTGAAGTCACCCTCCATGGTGGAACGGCTGACATTTCGCTATCCGGCGCTGGAAGTGACGGTGTCCGATACAGGATCGGTCCTAGGCGAGCGAACTCGGGTCCGGAACGCCCGTTGTTACCTGCTCTGCCTCACTTTTCTGGGAGTGACAATGGATCCCAACATGATCGAGGAAGCAGCGAGGGCGAGTCATCTTACTCTCAGCTTCCCAAATTGCGACCACGCCGCGGTCTCGACAGGGAGTCGCGGTCGCCCTCTCCTGGTGCTCCACCTATTTCCGGTACCCTGGCGGTGATCAAAGCACAAGCATTCGGGGCGTTGCGAAGAACGCGGACACGCACAAAGAAGTCATCGGAGGGTGCGGCGAAGGTGGCGATGGAGGTGCTCGAAGCAAGGGGTATTGGGATGGGAGTGGCTACCAGCTCCAAGCGACCACGTTTGCATAATGATGACCCTGACATGGATTGATCTGGGCTGGGACCAACACGCCAACACAGAATCGACGACGGACAATATCCTATTGTGCATCTCTCAGTCTTTGGTTGGACAGACTGAAAGCTACTGTTTTACTAACTCTACATACGTGTATGTTTGCATATTTGTCTAATCATCTGTCACATATACTGTTGCATGTAATATGATACCTTCAATGCACAACACATTCACTGTGAACTTGTTCGCGGATGGAACGTTCATTCTCTATCGTCGGAAATGTACCGGCGGCTAGTGCGACGCATTCAAGGACCTATTCATGGCCGCGGACAAGGTGCCTAGGCGGAAATTGAGCATGCAGAACGTGCCATTGATGGGGAAGCTATCCATTGGCGGAAGGTGGCGACGATCCTATTCCCATCGGTGCGTTGACCACGCCCGCCGCACGGTTAAATCCAATTTAGTCTCGGTATGGCGACATCCCATGGCCCTCTGATTTCACTAAAAAAGCAGTGTAGGTATCAATGGTGGGAAACAACGTGAGATTTGAAATGACATGCTTTTTGTATTGTTGCGCCCAGACGAGCACCCCTGGAGCAATAAAAGTTATCGCGATATAGATGCCCGTCATCATGGTGGCTATGAGAGATGACAACGGGGTGACGAGGACGAGTGACACCGCAGTGATTGATAACGTTACCAAAGCCTGCAGCGCTGTGGAAATGCTCTGTGAAGCCAACAAACGTTACCCGCTCGTCGCAGTGACAAGGGAAGGGAAATGGTTTACCCAAAAACGATGGCGCAGTAACGGAAAGAGGGCAAATAGTTGCACAGCAAAGAGAACAAGTGAGAATACTGACAGGTCGTCAGGTAAACGTGAGGCGAGAACAACAGACGATGATATCGCCGCGTTCATGGATAAGACGGACGTTAGCCTGTGGGCTGTGAATATTGATCCGGTTTCACAAAATAGCTCACTACAGACCTCTCCTGAGTAGATGATCCGGGCCTCATGCTGCAGCTATAATCGGCCAAGACTGTGTTGAGAAGAAAGAGGCACGCCGACAATGCCCATATGGAATCTGACGAAGTCGCAGCCGTCAAAGTTCTCAGGACGGGAGCGAGGCCCATGAGGGCGAGGAAGACTAGCAGTGACGACTTGAATGCCTTTGAGCCTAAGCAAGATAGTTTCAGTGGGAGGCCGGAATCGATGTTGTGTTAACAAACGGTTTGGCGGCATATTGCTAGGATGAGAACTGTGGAGGATCTCCCATATGCCATATCCAAGCACAGAACAAGACACCGACACCCACAGCAACACACGAGCGTCGACTGAGCGTTCCTTTAATCCCACGAAGATCGCGAGGAAGACGAAGACCGTTCCAACATGCTGTGTGATTGCGCAGCACATGAAAACCAACGGCCAATAGCTATACGGTGTGAAGTTGGCTGGGATGCATGTCAGCGGACAACTTTGTGACTTGTAGCAGATTCACTGACGGTTCCGTCGCAGTGCCGATAAGAATGAATCTGGTGGTATGAAATTGTCAGGGTAGGGACGCCTCTCCCAAAGGACCTTTTTCCACTGAACTGCCGCATCATGTTGAACGGGTAGGGTTTCCGTGGTGCTGTCCGGTATCATTTGAGCGAACAAGCAAAGCGGAGCAATCCTAATGACGGTGACGCCAGACCAACACTGGCACGTGGCGCCAATGTAACATTGTCCGTCCACACACGAAGCCTCGGAATTGTCTCGCTGTCTCTACAGCACATTCGGCCCTGGCCAGTCTCTCAATCCTGAGGCGGCGTCTGACAGATATCCACCAATCTCGATCATCATCATGGGAACAATAAACATGTATTCGACGAGTCCAAGTAACATTAAATAAACGTGTCAAGGCCTCGTGCGTTCATCGGCGGTCCACTCGACTGAAAAGGACAAGTCCAGATAACCCCGAGGGGTGAATCAATGAATCCTACTTGGTGTGAAATGGATTCGTGCTTTGCTGATGGTGCCGGTTCCGATAGAAATTGAAAGGCGACCACGGCGATCATATTCCATGAAGCACGAGAAAACCTGATGGCCAGGGATGAAAGACGTTCTAGTGCATCGGTCCACATGCCAAACTCACAATTGGGGGTTCAAATCGACAAAGATTTCATCGAGTATTCAGTCCCACTGCGATGAAATTGATGAAAAGAGGCAGTGAAGGGGTCGATTCGGATTCTCACTCACCCTAAGTGGTTCTTCTTGCCTCGACGCAGGCACAGGTTTGGCCGACTTCGATGCTTCGAGCTGGGCTGCGAGACGACCCCGCTTCGGATTCGACACATGAGTTCCGCGTGCTTGTGCCTAACAGCGAGAGAACAGGCCAGGTGAATCGTACCCAGAAGGGGGACTCATCGATGTACTTACCGATTTCACCCTCCTCTCAGCGGCTTCTGCAGCTGCGGCACGGGCATCAGTGGAACTTTGACGGTCCAGCGTGTTTGAGGATAATGGACCACCAAGCACTTGGTGACTGCCTGATTGAGTGCCGGGTCTCGAACAGAGCGAACCCATGAAGTGCCTAAAGCGTCCACGGAACGGAGTCGGTCAAGGGTCGATGGCCACGAGTACCGGTCAAGTTGGACTCAATTGAAAGTCAGTGCTATCTCACGTTCGCATCTACCTCGTTTATACCTTGCTGCGCATAATACTCCATTTTAATTCCGGTCCCCCTAGGCAACTGGATCGTCGGCGGAGCTCGTGTGCAGCGTCGAACGTCAGATTCAGCGAACAGTCTACAATGAAGATAACATCTATGTAGGCAGCTCCCCGTACTCTCCTCTCTCATCCGGAGGGCGAGCAATGTGTTCGCGGAGGGCATACTCCTCCAAGTGGCGATGAGGTACCCACTCCTAACAAGGGCTGAGCGATTAATTTGACCCGACAAGGAGATTGGCACACCTCCCACCACCGCCTGCCCACTAACCACGGTATATTGGGGTCCATCCCTGCCTTGAGCATGCGGTTCTTGATCCCGGCACCCAGCAACAAGCCAAAAACAGTCAAAAGAAACAGGGTGACAACTAGCTGGTCCCTGGGTGAATCGCGCTCTAAGTCAGATATGAGCAATCGTCACAAACGCCAAAACATCGAGGCTGACGGAAACATCTCGCTTCGACATCACCTTCCTTGCCTGTCGCCGTGTCAGGATCCGTGTCGCCGAGAGAAGCCCCGTCACAAATGCTGAGCCGCTGATCCAGACACCATTGTTTAGTGCAGGACAGACATGGTTTGGACGGGTTGTCCGGTGCAGTCATGTGCAAGATGGAATAGTTTGATTGAAAGCAGATGCCTGCGGGGCTCCCTGTTTGACCGTCTAGTGAACAGCAGTAAAGACTCGGACTTACATTTGCAGAAATTGGCGACCTCCCATCCACTTAGGCTGCCTTGGACTGGTATCTAGTGATGAAGCTCTAGCTGTCCGTCGACCAAGACACAGCTTTGCTACGCACGACGTGTGATACGAAAAGTGAGAACAGCAAGAAAACGATGGTATAACTGCGTAGTTGTAGCATTTGGCGGGGGTGTGATGACTTGTGGCTAAAGACCGCGTAGCGCCAGTTTGGTGTTGATCACCACTTGGGCGACGCGAGTTTGCGGCAACACATCACTACCTTTCCCTAGGTCACTCGAATTCGACAAGCCCACGTTCTTGGGAGATGGCCGAGTACGAAGATGTTCTGACCAACCAGCCGGTCGTGATCGACAATGTTTGCTCCACTTGCTCACCGTCGCGTCCGTGTGTTCACCTCGCTCCCCTCAGGGTTCAGGTACTATCAAGGCGGGCTTTGCTGGTCAGGATCATCCAAAATGCTTTTTTCCATCCTTGTATGTAACCACCGCATTTTGCGTGGTACTCACACAACTCACACTTTGCTGCAGCGTCGGGCGACCAAAGCATGTACGCGTCATGGCCGGTGCTCTCGAAGGAGACGTCTTCATTGGTCGTCGAGCGCAAGAGTTTCGTGGCCTTTTAAAAATCAAGTACCCTATGGAACACGGAATCGTCACCGACTGGGATGATATGGAACGTATATGGAGCTGGATATATGCCGAGGAGCTCGGTACACTCAGCGAGGAGGTGCGACGTGATATCATGCAACCCACACTCCATCTCAAACTGCTGTCATGTAGCATCCCGTGCTTCTGACTGAAGCCCCGCTGAATCCTCGCAGCAATCGTGACGTTGCTGCACAGATCTTCTTTGATACATTCAATGTTCCTGCACTATTCCTTTCAGTGCAGGCCGTCTTATCGCTGTGAGTTCATCGCTCCAAACATTTACTTGTCCCTGACTGTGAGAGGATGAAGCTATTCCTCCGGGCGAACAACAGGCATCGTACTTGACTCTGGCGATGGCGTCACTCACGCTGTACCTGTATTCGAGGGCTTTTCGATGCCTCATGCAATTCGTAGAGTGGATGTTGCAGGGAGGTGAGTGCAGCTCAGCTTGACTAGCCTGCTACGAGTATGAACCAGCTTGCTAGAGACGTTACCGACCATCTACAGTTGCTTCTGAGAAAGTCTGGACACCATCTACACACAACAGCGGAGCGCGAAGTCGTGCGGATAATCAAAGAAAAGTGCTGTTACATAGCACTAAATCCCTCTAAAGAGGAGAAGGACGGTCTTGGACGCCAAGAGGAATTCCGGTTACCTGATGGAAACATAGTTCAGGTGAGCTTGAACACCATAATGAATGACCTCAGCTTGACGAAGCTGTAGCTCGGCTCTGAACGATTTCGAGCTCCGGAGATCCTGTTCAATCCTGAACTCATCGGTCAAGAATACGCCGGTGTCCACCAAGTTGTAGTAGATTCCATCAACAGAGTCGATCTGGATCTGCGCAAGAGTCTCTTTTCGAACATCGTCCTAAGTGGGGGCAGCACATTATGTAAAGGTAAGCCATCGATGGTCACTAAACTAGATGTGGCTCCACTGCCTACTGTCTATTGTAGGCTTTGGTGATCGGCTACTCAACGAAGTCAAGAAGTTGGCTCTAAAGGACGTCAAGATCAAAATCTATGCACCACCGGAGCGGAAGTATTCCACTTGGATAGGTGGCTCTATACTTGCGGGGTTGGGGACTTTCAAGAAGGTCTGGCATTTGCGTAGCGGTCTGGATCGCACAGCTCACGTTCTCTTCACAGATGTGGGTCTCGGCAGAGGAGTACCAAGAAGATCCAGATATCATACATAAGAAATTGGGATTTTAGACAGTTACTGCTTGCTGTGTCGTGAACAACCTCGGTCATTCTCGCATGATACCCACATTATCCAACAGATGTTGTAATACTCTTAAATCGGATGCACTAATGAGAGGCTTTTTTCAGGGTGTTTGCGTGTGCATATGATCCATGAGTGTGCAGAGGATACAATGACGTATGCCATATATACACCTTCGTCATGGTTGCTACGGATGCTGATGGACGACAAGTGGATGAGCAGGTCATGATGTGGAGAGCCCAGTGTCGACATGGAACCACTACTTTCCCTTCTTGGGAGGTTCCGCAGCTTTGGACTTCTTGGTTCCCCGAACCTGGTACGCGAACGGTATGAGCGGACAACAATGAATGATCTATGGGTGACCAACCTTTTTCGCGCGGTTTTTCCTTTCGTGCCGTAGCTTGCGAGAAGGCCGTTCAACTTTGGGTTCAATACCGTTCTGGAACGTAAGGTGAGGAATGCACTCTGAGGTGTAGATGGTGAACCAACCCTGATTAAGCGGTGTTTGGGCTCAAACTTCTTTTGTGAGGCCTCGTCATCGTATACGAGAGCAAATCCAGTGCTTTTTCCACCACCGAAATGTGTTCGGAAACCAAAGAGGACAACACAGTTCTTGTCAGCTTTGTACAGAGTGGCAAGCTTCTCCTGCAGCTCGGATTTGGGAACATTGGGGCGAGATGGATGGAGAACATCGAGAACAAATTGGCGGCGAGAAAGAAGACGGTTGGTGATGAATTTGCGCGTACGAAGGGTGATGGGTGCCGAGTTATCAGCCTGCAGGAGTGTCATCAGAAGACCAGAGGACACCTGGACTACCACAGGGCCATCCAACGCTCCCCAACCATGATTTGGCGCGAAACTTGGTGCGATGGTCCTGGGATGACCTAGGATGGCTACTCACCATGATTGGGACAGTCGATCGGCTTTGACGACGGTTTCTTGCCCGATGTTTTGACGGGTTCAGTGAGCCAAGCGTCGACGAGCAGAAGAATCAGAGTCCGACCGGCCATTTCCGAGCACAGCCACTTCATCCGGTAGCTCGGCTCTGATAAGGGATTCCCTGAAAGATGACCTCCAGCTTTGCCGGCTCGTTCGCCCCCTATGTACGCTCTCATACACCCATCCACTAACCGTGACTCATTCCATCCACAGGCACCACCTCCAGACGATCCATCTCGTCTCTCATCCCGCTCCAGAATCTGGTTTTCACAGGACACAGCGTCTTACCAATCTGGCGGCTTGCCGTCCACCGTGATCTCTGCCGCCGCCCCAAGTACAGAGATAGAGCGTGGCCAACACAATGGCTGGGAAACGACTTATGGCTTGCGCGTTGACGTTCTGGCCGCATTTGCCTATGTATTAGGCCCGATATCAGGTTTGACAATGTCCTTCTCCTCCCCCGTCCTCACATCTCAGCTCGGCGTTCAGCCTTCATCCTACTTGTCTTGGAAACACACAACGACTACGTTCGTTTTCACGGTCAGCTCGTACTGTCATTGTTCGATCTACTTTGAATGTGACGGCGAGCAGCATACCAGGCGGCGCTTCTGATGACGCCATTACTTGCCGCGTACATCCTTGCCGCAGTACTGCAATTTCCATCGTGGATCTGCTCCTTTCTCGCTTTCCTTCTCTGTCTGTCAGGATTCTCAATGGCGTAAGGGTTTAACATGGAGTGTTGCTCACATTTCTTACTTCAACACGACCAGAACTCAGGCATTCTTAGGCGCCTTTAGAGGTGAACTCTCGCGTTATCATCTTCCGAAACTTGGATCTCTTGCAGACCAGTGGGTAGACGAAGAGTAGTCTTTCGAGCACGCCGTCGTATGTAAACGCAACAAGCGCCAGGTTGTATTGCAGATAACTCCGGAAATCAGACAGCAAGTCAAAATGAATCGAGACGCAAGTAATCGATACGAGTGCGGATGGTGGGAAAGCGAAAGGTGGGCTCTCCGGGCTCTGTTGTGCACAAATGTCACGAAATAGATTCAGATGAATATGAGTGAGTGGCAATAGAAAGCTACAGTCTGATATAGGTTCTTTAATTGATGTTCGGTATACAGGTCAACACTGGATGGTTCTTAGTATGTAACATGGACGTGCGAACCAGAGTAGTGCTCTTCGAGGCATTTGACGTTCCGAACCCATTTGATCATCGTGCAGACTTCCCGACCGTCCACCGAGCAGCCATCACAATGTTGCAGATCGTATTTCGGATCAGTGCATTCATAGTCACTCAAATTTCCGCCCCTAAGATGGGACATGCCATCAAGTCCTGTTGGACACGAGCTTGATTTTAGACTTTGCCGACGTGATGGTTGCCCTGGGGACGGTGAAAGATGCCGCGAGGGCGTGCTAGATCTCTGACATGTCAAGGTTGACGGCGACCGGACAGAATGCCTTCTACAGACGGAAGTGCTTCTGGATTCACAGGAGCACAACTCATATGAGCTGGGCACTCCAATACCACCCCACCGGGTCGTGCTAGGACTGAAATCGCGGTGAGGAAAAAACCTGTCCAAGTTGAGACGCTCTGTGCACCCTCCAAAGGATACGCTACTCCAAATGTTGCTAGAGCGATATCCATCAGCACTCTGTTCATCGTATGGAGATGAAAGACCTATTACGGAGCAGAGCCGTCGAATGACCGTTTGCCAAGCTGTACGCAGTCCCGAATCGGTTCGTACCAGAATTCATTTGAAGAGCAATTCCCAATATTGCTCGTTATAAATAATCAATCCATTTACAAAAGGAAATGAAAGAACTACCCATCGTGATCTGGGCATTGAAAAGAAGGATCGGGGAGAGAGCGGGAGAGAACAGGAGGCGCTGATTATGAGAGTAGGGGGACAAACCGTTTCATTCTAGGTCCACGGCTCCATATGGCGATCTGCACAGTGGGTTGGGTGTTCAGCCATTCATTGTTATTGTACTCCTATTAAGGTAGTCGCCTATAGCACTAAAATTATAACACAGACCGTATCGTGCCATACCAGACAAATCCACTCAAACAAGCGGACAGTTAGTGGTCACGCGATTGAAATTTGTCAGATTGCAGGGGAGGTACAATTCTCTGAACCGAATAGGACGAGGAGTTGGGTATTAAGCTTGTTTCGCCAAATATTTCCACGTCATCCTGCACGAAAAGGTGAATCTGGTCTATCAAGGAGGGGGGGAATGCCTACCAGACTTTTCTAGCACTGACAATGCCTTTTGCAGTGCACGTATAGAGAAGTACCGAACATCAGCGTCTCCATCAGTCTTCTGTTGTTCCAGAACAGGGATGATTTTCTGCTTCACAAATTCATTACCCTCGAGACTGTGCCCAAACGACGTCGCCAGAATTTCTAATGCCTTGGCAACATTGAACCGTATGTTGGGAATGGGATCAACAGCAAGTTGTAATAGTGGAGTTATGATTTCTGTTTGAATGATGGGTAGGGTCAAAGAGGGAGAGATGGTCTGGAAGAGCATGTCAGCAGGGTTTAAGACTTGATCAGCCCATGAACAAACCGTGATGGCTTGTACCGTGGTCATCCGGTACAAGTAATTGGGATGTTGACCCATGCCCACGACCTTGGGAACGATGGCGACCTTGGCCCACTCAACACCGAAAACTTCGGTCAGTTTCTTGAGGTTTGTAGTAGCGGCTTCGCGTATGCTGAATACGGTGTCCCCCAACCAGGACATGCACAAGTTTCCGAGTTGCTCGTCGAAAAATGGTTTCCCCAGCTGCGTTGCGAGAAGCGGAATATACTCGATAATCGCTTGCCGAACGCGCCAAGACTTGTCTTCTGCCAGTTCGATGATGGCAGGAAGAAGGCTATCTGACAGGAGCTCGATGTCAATCACTGTAACGTGAGTCAGTCCGGAAAGTTCCAATATGTTTGAAACCGTTCTTACCACCGTTGACCGTTTCAAGTTTACTGATAACGTTTAAGCGAACTTCGGGGAACTCATCCTTCAACAAATGAAGGAATAAAGGGAGCAAGTGTTCGACTGTTGCTTCGCGACCAAGAAGTGGGGCCAGCCCGCTAATCTGGTTTGCGAGAGCAGCTCTAACATGTTGCGATGTATCGTGTGACAAGTCGCGGACGCAAGGTACGATGCGTCCCAGAATGACATCTCTTTCGATAAGTTTAGAGAACCCTGGAAATTGAAAGATCAATACGGATGATATGTAGCAAAATGTGAGGCGCGACAATACCTGGAATCTGACCACCAGCGGCGGTCCGCACTTCTGCCTCGTTGTCTTTCAAGAGCTGAACATACTGCCCAATCAACTCCTCTCTGACCAACTCTGCGCCAACCGCCTCGGCAAGCTAAGAGAGATGGCTTAACACTATTCGGTCGTGACAGCAATCTGGAAGTACCGTACCTCGTTGAAGTGCGTGGCAGCCATGTACCGTACTCTCCAGCTCTTATCGGCGACGGTATGTCTTATTTGCTTCAAGAGTTGTTCCTTGACCTCGGAAGGCGTCAGCTGCTGAGCGATGGCGATCAGATCTTCGACTGTCAATAGGCGCACGGAGTCTTGGTCATCTGATTGAAGTCTGCGATAAACTGGAAGACCATCGGAGAGTACATGGTGCTTGGAGAAACTCTTGAGCAAAGGCTGTATAAACATGGCTATGAGTGGATGGTGGGAGACTCGAGGAGGGTGTAAGACGTACGCCAAGCCAACGGGCCGCGGCGCGTCGAACCATGGGTGTATCGTCGGCCCCAAGGGCAGCAAACGCTTTTCTCAACTCGTCCTGGATGGCAGGCGAGACTTTGGGGTAGACTGGCGAATAAAGCGCGGCGGAGGAAGTTCGGGAGGTAAACCATTCGCCCTGCGACAGGCGTTTTAAGAGGGGGATGTAATATTCTTCTACCTGTGCTGTTGATAGGACGGCAGCTATTTTCGAGATGGATTCCGCGGCCTTGTGAGGAAAGGATGAGGGAAGAAGGCATGGTCAAGACGCGAATATACCTTGTCTCTAACCAATGTCTCCTCTACGGCGGAGAGATTCTCTAAAGGACCAAGCAAGACGTGAGCATATTGGGGTCCACCGATGTATTCCTCGAAATTTCGACCGAGCTCCTCTGCCAAGGCGAGCAGTACTTCGTCCTCGTCGTCGACAGAGTCTTGAAGAAAAGGAACGAGCTCGTCGCGCGCGCGATCTGGGCCTAGCGCAAGAGCGATGGTGGGTATGGAGTGGATGGCGTTGAGTCTGAGTTGGACGTCTTCTGAGCGTAGCTCGTCCATTAATACTGCAATCGGAGCGATCTGAAGAGAAAGAAAAGGGATGAGTACGTTTAGTAGAGGGGTGTGAGAGATGTCTAACGTCTTCTATGTTGAAAGACGAGTCCATCGTGGTGTGCGTGTTGGATGATGTGGTGAGGAGTGAGAGAACGACGGAGGACTGAGGCCTTGTTTTGGATGTGGCTGAGGGTTTCTATCAGCCACAACTCAGACTCATGCCTGTACAGCAAGCTGATCGTCGTCTCATCCTCACACATCCCAACGCGAGTGGTTTCTATTAATCTGATGTGCGATTCCCTGACTATGTATTATAGGGCTCGTCGGCCGAGCTGCTCCTCTACGGGGCCACGGTCATATCGTGGAAGAACTCGGAGGCTGTGGAACGGTTGTTCGTGTCCTCCAAGGCAGCGCTCGATGGGAGCAAGCCCGTTCGAGGCGGGATCCCCATCGTGTTTCCATGTTTTGGTGCACCCAGGCACCCTGAGCACGCACGCCTCAGTCAACACGGGTTCGCGAGAAATCAAGCATGGACGTTTGACAGCGTCGTCAAGGACGACGAGTCGGGAGTATCAGTGCGTCTGAGTGAGCGATCTACGCCGATATGACTGTGTTGTTTCTTATGGACGCGGGACAGCACTGACACCGACGGCAAGCATCAAGGCCGTGTATGATCGATCGTTTGAACTCGCGTACGTGGTGACGCTGGGGGAGGACGCACTGGCGACGGATCTGCATGTGACGAATACGTCTCGATCGAGCGTCTATCCGGAGGGCAATCTCGAGTTCCAGGCACTGTTCCATAATTACATTCGCGCGCCTGCGGACCAAGTGCTCGTATTTCCACTGCAGAACAAACTGTATTACGACAAGACGGAGACGAGCGAAGAAGGGCGGAACACGGCCAAGACGGAGATGAGGGCAGGGGTGGATGTGCGGAAATTCACCGACTCTGTGTACGAAGACGCAGAGACGTCCAAGTACGAGGTGAGATGGCCAGGGAGCGGGTTGGAGATCAAGGTGGAGGGGTTGAAGGACGTGGTGGTGTGGAACCCGCAGCAGGAGGCAGGCAGCAAGATTGGTGACATGGAAGAGGGTGGATGGTGCGTAACAACTTGAATACCAAGCTGGAGCTGACATGGCGACAGGGAGCGTTATGTGTGTGTCGAGCCAGGGCATGTGAAGGGGTATGTCAAGCTGGAACCTGGGCAGACGTGGGTTGGTAGACAGTCGTTTTCAGGGTCGTGATGGAGACGGGGAATGAATCTTTTTTTTTCTCTTTTTTTCTCATTCTTGCGCTCTTCTTTCATGTCCGATGAGAATGCTCGTGTCGGATCACTCCTTTTCTCGAAAGTCGTCGATCAAATCTCTCCCTCCACCGTCATCTTCCCAAGACGACCCCGCACTCGCTGACGAGCTCGACTACATCACCGTCTCTGCACCAGACAAGTCTGACACCCAGAGACAGACGTATCGCCAGCCCGACAAGGCTTCTCGCATCCTCGGCGTAGCACACAGAAAGTCAATGGAACCCATACCCGCCTCAAACAGGACCTCCATCCTCTCCACCCGCTCCGTCCCAAACACGCCCTCACAGCACATACCCACCCTCCCCCTCACCTCCCTCTACCTCGTATCCGGACTCCCAAAGAGCCCACACACATGGACGCTCGCCGATCCAGACTCCGTCCTCGGCCTCCACCACTCAGAGGGTGCCGTCGCCCGATGGTGGAGACCAGAGGTACTCGGCAGCACCGTCTCCCCAGGTGCAGGCGGTGGCAAGAAGAAGAAAAAGAACGCCAAGGGTGAACTCACAGAGGTCCTCAAAGGCGCAGGCGCTCTCTCAAAAGCTGAAGTCGGAAAGATGCTTTCCAAGGCCCTCAAGGTTCTCTTCTTGCCCTTCCTCCGCTTGTCCTTCTCACCTCTCCTTCCTAGCTTTCCTTTACGCGCGAGGTCGAGATCATCGCCTCCACTCTTCAGCCCGCCAGCACCATACATACCTTCACCTTCACCCTCCCCGCTCCCTCTACACCTCTGGCACCCGCCCCGTCTGACGTTGGCCTTCTCAGAGGCTCCGTCCTCACTGCCGATCGCTCTTCTGCCGCTCCCACTTTCGCTTATCCCTACACCGACGATCCTTTTGCCCACGCCCGTCCTTCCTCCGCTTATCTTGGCCCTTCCTCCGTACTTTCCCCGCATCCCGCGCCCCCCTCTCCTATTTACGAGAAACAAGCAGCCGCAGGTGTTGGCGGCAGTGGAACAATCACCTACCACGGCGTCTGTCTCACTGTCTGGAGTCATGCAGATGCAGAGAGGAGTGCTGCTATCCGTAGAACACTCGAAGCAGGTCGCGCCAGAAAGGAAAGCGCCCAGTCCTTGGTCGCTTCCCGTCTCAAGGTGCTCCGCTCCTCCGTCGGTCATGGCTCTACAGGCAACTCCCCTGCCGAGTCCAGTCGCCGCGTCGGCAGGCGTGGCCCGCGCGGCCCTTGGCCCGGAACAGATGGTGAAACAGATGGCGAAGGTGCAGAAACAGATGCCGGTGCTATCAGTGAGAGCGACTTTGACGTCGCAAGTACCGTTGGTGGCCACGGTCCGGGAGAAAGCACCCTTTTCCTCCCAGGCGACACCGTATTTTGGCTCCCGTATGCGCTCTGTGAGTGTTTTCATCCCGTTTCACCGACTCATCCCTCACCTCGGCTGAAACAGCACTCGTATCTCGTCACCCCATCTATGACCTTATGAGGGACTATCTTACTCTCTCCTGGGCCCGCTTTTCCAAGGATGTTCAGTCTCATACTCTGCAAATCTCGAAAATCCTTGCCCATCCTGCCCCACGAGCTGGCGAGCTCATCAAACTCGACGCTTCCATCTCCCCTCTGGCTGGACGTTCATCAGCCGGCGCATCCGGAAGCAGCAGCAACGAGGACACTAGTCTCGAGGTCGTTGCAAGGTTTCCTGGCGGTCTTGACTTTGGCAGGGGGCTGGTCGACATCAACTTCACCATGTGGCCGTTATTCAAGTGTTTGAATATCGATAACGTGTTGACCGCTTGTGAGGTGCGTCCTTTAACCTTGCTTGTCACTTTTAGCCACCCTGATCCTTCAAGATCGCGTTGGCTCCCACTGGTCGTGTCTTGTTCTTCTCTCGATACCCTGCGATGCTTGGCGTAAGTCACTGCCTTGCTCCCTACTCTTGGCCTTGACTCGGGTTTCATTCCAGATTGCTGTCTCGACTATCAAATATCTAGTCGAGTTGCGTGGGTGGAATGGCATTGCCCTGCCTGCAGTCCACGCTCGCGATGCAAAGATCTACATTGACGATCCTGGCCCCTGGATATTGGGTTTGGCGACCGAGGCAAGGTACAGCGTTCGGCCTGCGCCGGAAGTCTGTGTTATTGACTTGTAAGTTGTGCCCTGTTACTGGCTCTCTCACACGTTGTGGCTTACCCTGCACAGGGACATCAATTACCTGAGCTGTCCCTCACCGCCTCCAGGTATTGTCTCCGTCAAGCAACAGCGGGAAAAATACAGGCAACGGTTCCTCGCCGCCTTTGAGCCTCATTATCACCCAGACCATAGCATACCTTCGTATGTCCTCTTTGATAATCTTCTCCCAGTCTGTACCTGATGCTGTCATCTCGGTGATAGCGAGTTCAAAGAAGCATTCCCCGCAGGTCGCTTCCGCCCAGTATGCAAAGTGCAGGCAAAGAGAGGCGGGGAGATGGCTGCTGTCGCCGATACGATCAAACCACCCGAATGGTGGCATTCCACACGCATCATTCAAGCGTTTGATGCCGTGCTCGAGGACAGGGTAAACTAATTCACATTGAACCTCTTGGCACTCTGCTAATTTGTTCGTAGTTCAGGAAGCCTTCTCTTTTCAAGCGTCTATCCTCCTTTGGTACCGCTCGTCGCCTCCCACAATTGACTGCTGCAGAACAACACATTCAACTCTCCATTCGCAAGCGTGCTACTGCTTTTGTCGATGCGCGAGATGACCTTGAGACCAGGATTGGTCGACTTTCTCGTCGTCTCAATTTCCTTATGACCGAGGCCGACTTGTGGAGGGACAAATTCGTAACATTCGAACAGTACGCCGAGAAATTGAGCGTGGAGGCAGAGCAATTGAGGGGCAAGATTGGTAAAGAACAGAGGGAGACCAAAAGATTGAGTGGCCTTGTCACCCTGACAGCTGCGGAGAAGGCCAAGCTACAGTCCCGTGAGTAATCTCTCTTGGCTTGTCGAGGGACCATTCATTGTAAGCCATGATCAGGACTGTTCGAAACTGAGCGAGCACACAAGGATGCGCTCATTGAACTAGAGCGGATGCGCGAGGCAATGGACCGCATGGAACAAGAGCGTGCAGAGATGGTTGCCGAAGTGGAAGCACAGATCGAACGCGCACTCGCATCCATGGCTATAGATGTTGACGAGTCTGACTATGGCGGAGAGCTCTCGTCCCGCCCTGCATCACGCATGTCCACTTCCGCAAGGTCTACCAGTGGGACACGTTCGAGGCGTGCCAGCGATGCCACCAAGAATGGATCTCATGAAAGCGGCGGATCTCGGCTACGCAGCGTTGGCACAGAGTCAACCCTTGCAGAGGCATACGAACGTGGAGTGGACGACACATTGGTTGCCAGCAAATCCGAGCGGGAGACGGACACTATCACGGAGGAGGAAGAAGCTCCCACGTCGCCGATAAAGAAGAAGAGATTCTCAGCGACACAGAGCGAAGTTGTACAAGATGGCATGACCGCTGTCGACGAAGGTATCAGTGAGCGCAGTGATAGGATTGCGCAAAAGGTCCTGCAGATTCAGCAAAAGGTCTGTTGATGTATAGCTGTCGAGTTGTCGTTTGCTGATTTACTCGTAGCTGGAAACGGCATTGGCGTCGGAGAACATTCAGGAATGGAAGAAGAGATCTGCAGGGCACAAGAGTGCTGGATCTGACTATGCTACTGACGAGCGTGCCGACGAGAGTTCGGATGCTGCTGTGCCCGTCCGCCCTCGCCAACCACGGGGTACCAAGCTCATCAACAACCCTCCTATCAAGGCGAAGCGCAGGGAACGTAGCGACACCGCGTCTACAAACCGAACTGGCACTATCAAACGCCACTCCGTTGACACTGCCACCTCGACAACACCACGACATTCCTCCACTCCTATTCCGCCACGAGAGGACAAGACCCCAGTGCAAGTCGACTCTGAAACAGACGGCACCGACCTCCACACGCCTACCGCCGCGACGTCCCAAACATCCATGCGACAAACAGTGCGGAAAGCTCCATCTGCAGCTTCCTTGACGGCTCTTTCTCCCGAGGCACCAACTACTGCGCCAACGACCCCTTCTTTGACCCCATTTGTGACTACCACTACCGACGAGTCTGATACCGACTTTCAGAGCGCCTGCTCCGCAAGCCCACGCGACAGTTGTGGTAGCTTCGAGGGCAAGAAAGCGTTGCAACACGACTCTGACGACTCTGGAACATCCACAGACCAGGATTATAACAGGGAGAAAATGCACGTGACAGCATATACCGACTTGCCTATAAGGGCGCGACTTTCTAGTACTGCGACCGCGGTACCGCAGGGCAGCCCAACTCTGTCTGACGTGACTGCCGCACCCAGCGGACGCAGCTTTACGGCTCGTTCGCGCCAGGGAACCAACTAGTATACCCGCTATACGCCCGCCAGTAATATACCCTTGACACATCATTACCATCATCATCATTGGAATGCACTAACTCTCCAATTTTTTCTCCCTGCCACTCCTTTCGCTACAATTATTTCGTATTTGTTCATAGGCACTTCACATGTTCAACTTCAATGCATGCATATATTACAGTCACTTGAGCGTAGTACAAGAATGCTACATGATATGGTCACTACCTATCCAGCCTGATCTATCACTTGCTTGCTAGTCCATTCTACGCCTATTATTGAATGCTTTCACTACCGATGCAATTTGTCCAAAGAACCACACTTGTGCGTTCTTGTCAGGTATCAGTACAAACTTGTCGTGGTCCTCGCCAGATTTGTGAGAGAATCGAATGCCGTTGTCCTCGGTGGTGACGCCTTGTACCATGGTCAGAGGTAGATCCCATTCTAGACGCAGCTTCTTGGACCAAAACGAGAGCACCCTTGCGGAAGTCAATAAGACCACATTGTCGCTGCCTGCATGATCTGTCCAGACGTTCAACCTCTACAGCATATATCCAGTCGGATACTCACCGATGTGAGCGACATAGCATTCGTTCCTGTAAGCACCTTGTTCTAGGTCTCTCATCCAATACTGGCCGAGTGCTTCGCGATTCGAAAATGGCTAGAATTATCACGTCATTCGAGTCCCAGCAAAAGCAACCATACTACGTACCACCAGTACTCCGTCTGGAGGAACATGCCTTGGCTAGAATGGACTGAATTAGACGCCGCATATCAAAACAGTGAATTATGGCCACTCACTGGTCTGGCACGGTCTCTTTCCGGCTTATCGAAGACGGTTGTGGTGTTCCTTATCCCTGACGCGGTATCAACAATCACGAACAGTAGAAAGGTGAGGGACCTGGCTAATACCTTCAGAGACATTTGAGGCGAGGTCGAATACCCCAACCGCGGGTTTGGTCAAAGCGCTGCGATCACGTATTAGGCGGTACTATCGCAAGTGACGTGCATGCGTACCCAACTAAACCCCTGCCTATACCTTTGAAAAACCCAACGGCACCTTCTGTCTCCGCCCCCTGGATGGGCTTTGTCTAAAGCTTTGTGAGTAATCATTATGGAGTTTATCTGTTCTGCATACCACAATGCCTTCCATTGCACTGACAACGCTGGTGGCAAGTGCTTCACCTCCTGCAGCTACACCATATCTACCAAAGGGGTGAATAACGAGCAAGGCAAAAGGAACGAACACATCTTACATTGCATGACGAGGTCGATTGCGGCGCTGGGACAGCCTACGTTGCGCTTGATATTCTTCGTCAAACGTTGCGGCGGACAAGCCTGGTAGCACGTCAGAAATGTGCCTTGAACGGAAGAAAGTTGTCTGACCCTTGCCCAGGCTGCTTGTGAATTTGGTGACACTGTCTGATAGACCGAACACTGTCTTCTTGACAAAACTAGCGGCACCCTGTACCTTGAGTTAGAACACTGCCTGTTAACCAGACAAAAAGTCAACTACCTTTGCTATTCCGATTCCTAGTTCCTTGTTCCCATGCATGACGACTCCATGGTATGGTGCGTAAAAGATATCTGCAACCCCAGAACTTACATTCGTGAAGAGGCCCACTGGATTCCCGATGAAATCGGCAGAACCAAGGATGCGGTACAATTGCCGCAGGACATCTTGACGGTAGTGGTAAGTGATACGGCTTTGCAGTTCAGGTATAGTCAGTCGCATATCTGTGATAGCGAGGGCGTTCAGCTCAAGCGGCGCATCATTGACATTCCCAAGCGTCATTGTTAGCGCGTTGACCACCACCGCCAAGGGGTTCCGAATGCTCAACCTGCAGCAACGTAAGAAAATCGGATAATAGTGTACACCACCTGCAACTTACTTCCCCTCACTGCTGACCCTTTCAGTTCGCATGAAGGATAGAGTTAATTGAATAGGGTGTAATTGGAGCACTTCAAAGTACACGTCCCGTCCGGGAGGAGTGGGCTGTGGGTCGGGGATTATCTCCGGGTGCTGTATTAAGATACTTGGGAACAGGTGAGCTACGACCCGAATTTCATGTTATCAACTCACTCTTCTACGTCCTCCTCCCACGAGGCGCCTTTGACCTGTGTGAGATCATATATCGCAAAGAGGAAGTCTTCATCGGCCTCAATTGTCAAGGCTTGCAACAGAATAGAGCAGTATTTGACAAAGAGAACACCGTGCTCTAGAAAGACTGTTAGAAAAGATGTCGCTGTTCCCATAGTGTTCCTACCTTGGTCTTTTAGCCAGACGACAGAGGCTTGAACTGTTGGAGGTACAGCTGCTGTTCCGCTAACTTCTTTGGAAACAGGACTCGGTTGGAGAAGAACAGGATATAATGCATCATGGAGTTGATTGTCAACTTGAAGAGAGCCACAGCATAAAGTGACTGCCTGCGAGGCTGGGGTATTGCTGTATTCAAAACGCAAGGACTCTAATGAAGCATATACCACCTCTATCATCTTGCGATTGATGAGGGATATTCCGATCCCTGCAAGTTCGACTTCGACCTTCAGAGTAGGTGTGACATCCTCTGCAACTGCCTCAAAGGCTTCGATACTTCCCAATGTGTCAGATCGGGATAGCGAGCTAGTAGTCCGGTGTCTGGGCTTATAGAGGCTGCGCTCCGCAACATAAGGTGTGATTCGCAATATTTGTTTGTGGCGGTCTGCCCGCACATCCAGCGAAACGGCACGTGCTCGTTGTCGATCCTAAGTTATCGGTCAACAAAACCAAAACAAGGTACCATTGGGACGAACTTGGAGTCTGAATGGAACGAGAACACCAATTTCCATGATGTCAACCACACGACGTGCATCGTTAATCATCAACATGAGTTTCTTCTCCCGTATAGCAGGCTGATCCCAGGCATATTGCGTGACAGAATGTGGTGCGAGCTTGTATCGCGGGGTGCTCGACTTCACAGCATCTATTTCATTTCGACCCGAGTTCTGAATATGGTCATTAAACAGCGGAGCAGCATTTAAAGAAATTTACCCATTGGCAGATAAAAACGGTGTAATCGCTGTCGTTTTCTAGTTCAAAGGGCCATCCATCTGCTTTTAGGAAGGTGACGAAGATAGTAGACCCGTTCATTTTGATGTCTGCTGTGATAATATCCACTTGATTGTCTTCCGATGCTCTGGGCACTCGAAGATGAACATTTCCAATGTCCTGAATGTTGACAGGCGATGACCTAACGGTTCTCAGTCAGAGTTTGAAAAATATCTTGCCGCTATTCACCTACCATCGTGCATTGAGACCAGTGTATGCAATGGTGAGAAGCTTCTCCTCCCCAGCCTGCATGATTTGTAATGGGCTACGTTCTCCCGGGTCCAGTACGGCTCGACCACGTGGTAATCCCTTGTATTCGCGGAATTGGATGGGGACCGGGAGGTCGTTCTTCAACATAAACCTCGGCGAAATCGTAATCACTTTCGTCAGTTTGTACTTGCCCAGCCCCCCTGTCCATGATAATCCGAGATGATATTCTTCGTTCCTTTGTTTCACGGACGGTATCACCATCTCTGCATCAGCCGCTGGAGCTTCGAGGCTGAATACCTTCGACGGTCAGGAGAACATCAGCCTGGATACAGCCCAGTCACGTGAAAGGCACATTACATTCGACCAACTGGACTCTCCAACCTTGAATATAAATGCTTGAGTATTGTCATGAGGATGAGACAGCACTGCTCGTGCCATTAACATGCTAGTTCGCAGTCAGGCGCAAGAGCGAACTTACAGTATGGCACAGGGGTGGCAAGAACGTCTTAAGAAGTGTGAGTAAGCAATATTATGAAATGACAGTATGTTCATACCTAGTCGAGTATCACCAGCAACGTCCAAGGGAGATGTAGCGCGATTAGATCGAGCTGTCTTCACATGGAAAGGCATGCCAGACTTGTTCACAACAAGGTATGGACAGTAAATCTGGACTTTAAATGCTCCGCCAGACTCGGGATATCGACTCGACGTAGGTAAGACCACAACATCTCGTGGTATAAAGGAGTTACATACACATGATTGAGGTTTAGATGAAGTTTGCGGTTGCTTTGATCACGGAGTGTCAGCCTGGATTCGACATCAAAGTCTGAGTGGCGGTCTGTATTTATGATGGCAAAGTCGCTTGGCTTGAAGACTACAAAAAGCATTAGTCCCGCGCCATAGGAGCCCAGTATATTTACCTGTGTCTTGCACTTCCACATTTAGTAGTACCAGATGGTCTAGTTCAACCGAGTGAACTGGCATGACACCACCCTTTCGTAGGTAGCTTTTCCAATTCTGGTCCGCGTTTTTGTCATAGATACGATATTGAAGATTGTAGGGCAACAAGTTCTCTAGTTCAATCGGAGCACGAAGTTTGACTTTGATTTTAGGAGATTTCCTAAGAGGTGTGTCAGGTGTTGTTGCAGGGATCGTGCGCGATGCAAGTTTACCGTGCAGCGGGGTCGTTGGAGTCTATTTGTACCCATGCCTGGAAGCGGAAGGGAGCCTCCCGCTGATCGTTGTGGGGACAACTAATGGAAAACGACCTCTTGGCAACTAGATCTTCGAATCGCAGAGACGAGCACCAACGATAGCCAAAACCTTCTATAAAGGTAGCTGGTAAGTTTCAGCGAAATGTCAAAAGTGCTGAACTTACGATCTGGTTGGAGTTTAACTCTGTTCTGTGTGACAGCTTCGATGGGTAATGCGTAGTCTTGACCAGGAGCTTCGTAACCATGAGTGCGACATCTCGAAGGTATGTAAGGCAGCAACTGACCAATCTTTTCCAGTGAATACACAGGATGCCCAGTGTGATCTACCATCATCAGTTCCAATGGGTAGTACGTCAAGTTGACCACCAAATAAGTCGAGCGTAAAGTCACTATTTTCACATTGTCTTCCACAGTTACCTCGCACAGCAGACGATCAGCATACTTGTCCATCCGAGGCCGTAGCGAAAAGGTGAACTCTCCCTCCTTGTCGACTGGAATGCCTCGAAGAGCTTCCCAGGGTTTCCCAATGATCTGAATGCCGATGTTGTGTTGCTCGGATGCTGAGCCGTGCTGAGAGTTTGTTAGCAACAGTTGAAGAAAACTCGTAGCAGGACCTACTTCCCGCATCTTCTTCCAGTCATCAAATCGCCAGTCTATGACTTGATCGTGATTAAGTTTGACTGCATTGCTCTCCTGCATCCCGCTGTTGGTATTGCTATCTGACCAGATGAAAAGCGGAGAACCCGTGCGATTCCGAATTCGATATGGAGCATAGCTCCCGCGATCCTTTTGCATGACTAGTTCTCGTTCCTGCCCCAACATGTTGATGGAGGTTGTTGCAAGTTCGGCGAACGTCGTGCTAAGATTGAGATCCAAGCGCTGGCGAGCAGCCATAGAGACCTTGAGAGCACTTGAAGCTTGATCCTTGCTCAGCTATCATAATAGTTGTCAGCGCAAACCGTTCAGGTAGTCAACTAATCAGGCTTACGGATAGCGTGAACTTCCAAGGGTCAATCACTGACAACGTAAGGTCAACTGTTTGCTGAGCTGAATATAATAAAGGAGATCATACAAGGTTCCCAGTGCGAATTCGTAAGATTCCAATAATTGATCCGCGTTTCTAGCACGGCTGACGCCTGGAGCTACATTGCGCGTGTCAATGTCACGAGATTGTTTTGCCGTGAAAGGCTTACCCCTGACGACCAGTCCTTAGCGATGAAGACAAAGGGTTTTACATTGAGTTGAAGCATAGGGTGTTCGTGTAGATCCCCGATCAAGACCAGTCTAAAGCCGTCGATGGTCCCTTTCATCTGAAACCGGTGTTATGTACTTTTCACAACGGAGCGTGTTGCGTAGGATCCATACCTGTTCCTTCGACATGATGATATGTGCTCGTCGCACACCCACCGTAGATAATGCAAGCCGAGTAGGTCGGGTTTGCATGTTTGAAGGTCGTCCTTCGTCGACTGGAATGTCCCTCTGTGATCTAGCGTATAGCTCAATAGCTCTCGTGGCGATGGCAGTTATGAGCATAATATCACGGTACGACGCCCGAAAAACTATTTCCGTCGACGAACTTTCCACTGATACGTGTTGTTCTGGCTCGGAAGCCCGGCTGTCAAGGGAAAACGTCAGGTCAACGTCGTCCAAAAAGCGCACGGTGTCCGAGTCGGCTCCCATTCGTATCAGCGACATCCCAAGTCGGTTGACACTCAATGCCATAACACCCTATTGCACAGTCAGACCTCGCACAGACTTGACTGGAGCTATGCTAACCTGCTGAGACATTAAAATTTGATTTATGCGGAGTCGAATGGCTTGGGAACAGGGATCGGAATCATTTTCGAGCACACTGATAGAAACATCGTGAAGCTCGAGGCGTAAGCTGGTGGCAGAGACAGAAGATTCCCTTCTGATTTCCCTCTCATGATTTTCGTGAGAGGCCTTTGGACTCGAAGGGCCACTGGTGAAGAATGACAGAAGTGAGAAGACGGGCTCCACGGCAAATATGATGTGAGGAGCATCGACCGTCATAACTACGAGGGAAGAGGTACCCGACGAAGAATAAAGAACCATGAACTGATTCCGTTCATGGTCTGCTGCAGGAACGATTTCCCTGAATTTCGATCCGCCAGGTCGAGTGTTGCCCATGGTGAATGATCGTAGGACCAACTGCGCCTCGGAAGCTCCGTCAGACATTGATTTGGAACGGAGGCTGACGTCGTTCAGAGCGAACCGTACAATCCCATGATCCCTAAGATTTGCCTCGGTGGTTGCGTCTCTGTCATACAAGTGCAGTCTGACAGCAGCTATAGATGCTACCAAGTCGATGGTAGTCCAGGGTCGATCTCTATCAACAACGGAGGATACGCGGAGCTCGGGTTCTAGATTGACGAGGTGCATTCGAACTTCCGGGGTAGGGGTGAAAGGGTTACCAAAACCCGAGGCAGATGCTACAGCGGAATCCGCCTGGGCATTGCCTTCAGGAGCGCCGGCAAGTACTCGTGGTATCGATTGAGATAATCCGACGAGAATCTCGTATTGAATTTGGGTGAGGTAGAGCTTTATATCGGATATGTTGATGACAACCTGGGATCGTGAGTGAGTAGTGTCCACCTTATCGAAACCCGAATCTTACTTGAGTACTCGGTATTTCATCATCCTGAAAGCGATCAGTATGAGCACGTTGAGAGATGTTCGCAGCGATGCTAATGTCATCAACAATCTTGAGCGTGGACAGTTTGCCGTCGTAATGTAGGTCTGACACAAGCTGTAGGCCATTGAGACTCGCCGAAATCCTACTGCTATCCCCGTCAAAGGAGTTTCTCGCAAAGACTTCACCGAGGCGCATCGTTACAACATCAGGAAGACGTGCAGGATCAGAGGGGAAAGCGATGATGGGAGTCTTCACGGAGATCTCGAATTGCATACGTTCGATTTCAGAAGCTTTCTGTACAGCTGCATCGCGAGCTGTATCGTACAGGATCTTGAGCTTTGCGAGTTTTGTGACAAACAAGTACATGTCGTGAAGGGGCTGCTCGAGGAAGTGAACTTTGAGCGAGCCTGCCGCCAAGTGAATAGCTGATTTGATACCGGTGTAACCTTCATCCTCGGGGTCATAGGTCTGGTATCTGAACTCAGCAAAGTTGCTCCCTTCGATGGACAATATTTGTTTAAACTCCTCTCGACAAACATCCACAGAACGATCATCGCTTAGGGCCAGACTTCCCAGACGACCAGTGATACGCATAGTATTCGATCTCAAAACTAGGAGAGCAGAAGCCGTTGAGAGCGAGAGAGTCGCCAAGCTAGCGAGGTCGTTGATCAATACAACTACTCGCCATAGTGAGTAGAAGCTCTGCAGTAACGTTCACAATAGCTTACCTTGGATACTATCTAGTTTCACGGCGATACGAGTGGTGCTAGCTGGTTGCGAGCGTGTTTCCGTGATGCCAGCAGGTTCCGAGCTTCCAACAGTCGCTGAAGTTCCTTGGGGAACGAACGTGGTGATTAGGAAGTCATAGAGGGAAATGACAGGTTCTGGTGCGGCATTGAAAATGAATGTCGATAGTCGGACATCAATGTTCTGCTCGATGTGGTCGTAAACCGTAGAAAACTCCGGAGAATTTCTCTGGACGCGCAAATACGACACTGAGAGAAGATCCTTGTCACCATCATCCGTGTCATCTGACGAGATGAGTCGGATCGGATCTTGATCAGCCTGCACGATATTCATGGTTAAAGCCCTTGACAAATTGTCAACCACAACCCAGGCTCATTCTGTTCATGCTCACCTAAGATTGACATCCACGGTTAGGTTATATTTAAGGAGCACTAAGCCAAGCCGAAAGTGTTGCAGGGTGACATATCCAAGTGGCTTCTCGTGCCCATCGGGACCCGACCGTGCAATTGAGGCACGTAAATCATCGACCGCAAAGTCGAATTCAAAGATGTGCTGCCGGAGCTCCGGATTCTGTTGCACATGTTAAATGAGGCTCAAGAATAAATGATGACGTCTACTACCTCGGAGGTCCCGTCACTCGCTTCAAAGAATACATCGTCTCGATTAGTAGAGGCAAGTTCAGTTTCAGATTGATTCTCGTCGACGTTGTACTCCAGTCCCGTCGGCGAGAATAACCCGGCAGACAAGGGCAAAACCATGGGTTCCGTCTCGGTGTACGGTGGTGACGACTTTGGCTTGTAGCTCTTCTCCGATTCCTCGCCAAATCGTGGAATGGTAACATCGATTAACCGCATGAGTGTCTTGTACTTCGTGTCAGACAGATTGACATGTAAACTAGGCAGGTTCCCAGACACTTTGAATCGCGCAAGGGTGAGAGCATTTGGAACAATAGAGTTCTGTACTTGAAGGTCAATGTTAGTTCGCTCCAGTAGATGAAGGTGGTCGCCAGTTTTGGACGTCAATGCGTCGCGACACGCTTGCAAGTTAGTGCCTATGATGAACTGCGGTGGATCAGCAGATGAGTCCGTGATTCAGAAAAGCGAATAACCTGCGCAGCTTCGAGCTTGAGCGTCATTTTGTCATACATAAGTGATTCCAAGCGCCTATAGTCTGCTTCGCTATATTGCTGGTTCCTTTTTGCTTCCAGTTCGCGCATGGCATCTTTATCAGCAAGGTCGCTCTCCACAGCAATGTGTCCCGCATCAATGATCAAGTGACCACCATCAAAGGAGGTGATGCTAATGGAAAGTCAGAAAACGCAAAAGTGTGGATGAAAGTGCATACTCCTCAGGAATGATGATGACAGGTGCATTCATGTCTACTTGCAAATCGATCGTCTTGTGGGCTTGCAGTGCATATTCCAGGCCTGCCCGAGTCTCCTTTCGCAAACCTTCTAGTGTTTGACTGGCAACGTTCTGCGATACAGTGATATTATGACAGAAGAATGCATGGGTTTGCTTACGAGCAACGCTTCCACTGACTCCAGTTGGCCCTCGGGGGGTCTCAAAAACTTCGCGATTGCTTCGATGTACCCTCGGTGATAGATTATCTCCATGTGGCGCATGCGAGCAGTGAGAGCAGTGTCCGCTCGCTGATCGACTGGATTACTCTCAAGTTTGAGGTAAAAGAAAGGTTCATCAGATTCCGCATGGTTCCCTGGCTTGAAATAGTTGACTATGGGATTTTTGACTTGTACAATTTGAGGATGAAGTGTATTCTTGGTGGTCCCGTCGAACACGCCCAACCCTCCAAGAGAGACGGAGGCCTCGAAATTTTCCGGTCTTTGAATAAAGTCTGCACGGAATGACTCAAAAACCACAGATATAATATCCGAAGCGGCTCCTCTAGGATGACTCTTCAATGCAAAAGATCCCTTTCTTAGTTCTGCTGCAACTCGCAGTTTCACAGCATCCCGAGGTGTTTCCAAGGAAGCCGTGATAGCAGATTTTTCGTCGTAATCGAGGATATCATATAGTTGCCTTCGTTGCTCATCAGTTATTGGACCGCCGAAACCTGCATCCTCGTTTCGAACACCAGAATCTGCAGAGTTCCACAACCAAGATGTCCAGCTACGGGCTTGTTGTCGCTGGGCACGCTCTTCCTCGAGCTTTTCGCGTTGCGCGATATCCTTGCGGAAATGAGACCGTGCGATAGACCTATAGAAGCGGATGTCTTCATATGTAAGCTTGCGTTCCAAGGCCGCGATCGATGCAGCCTCCTGTTCGCAAATGATTGTGTAGGAAAGGTCGTCCCCGAATAATATTTACGTACATGCTCTCGGAGAGTATTCATCAGTTTTCGTTCGAAAAGTTCCACGTAGTTGTTTCGATCGTCACGACGTTCAGCAAAGTAAGCCCAAGTCCATTTCCGCCGCTGTTCGTGGACGGTGTTCAAAATCGCTGAACCAGCGAATCGCAGGCGAGCTCTGGCACGGTTTCTTGCCAAGTCTTCATCGCTTGGTCGGAATTTGCGGTACTAAAGACTTCAGTAGTCTGTGATGTAGCATCCACATTTGGACATACTTGGTGCTGACGGATATAAAAATGGTACATATCCACGAGCGATATGACGTCTCGGTATTGGTTGTCATCCAAAGCGACGCCAATATCCTCAAAGCGTAGATGCACATCATACAGTGGTGTCTTGTCGTCTGCCTTGTGGTTCACGACAATCTCCAGGGACAAGGAGTAAGGTTACACCTCGGCACAGTCGATGCACGACTTACTCTACCTTCCCCTGACACAGGGCTAAGGATAAACTGGTGGGAGGAATTTTTCTCGTTGTGGGAGATCTGCACACGAATATTAGCTATAACGGTAAAGTTGGGTAATAACATACCATATCCATGAACCTCCTCTTAGCTTCGTATGGTGGCAAGCCAGCCATGCTAAGAGAATCCGTATCAAAGTAAACGGCCAGGGATAGCAGGCTCGACAACTATGATATGATGAGGGACATTGCGAAGCTTTTAAGACACTACCAACTTTATGAATAGCACCCACGGTGCTTTCGATGAATGCCGGCTCCCAATGTTTATCGACTGATTGGATGGCGAAGCCAGCCAGCGTTATTCCTGCAGCGAAAGGATGCTACAAGGAATGAGTTAGATCAGGTACACTTGAACCAACATTTATACTTACACCGGGAACACTCAGTTTGTCTTCGTATCTGATGTGTATATTCTTGACTGTCACTTGCACATTGTTAATTATCTTGGCGGTTAAAGAAGCCCATAAACCCTGTGACTGAGGGGAAGTATCTGCTAAGCCAAATTGAATACACGAAAAATTAGTGATATGCAGCTGGTAAGCGACATACCAGATGACACCTCTGCTTGTCCACGCATGTGCAACAGCTCAGCACTCTCGAGACGCTCCTGCTTAGCTGCTTGAGCTCTGCGATCCTCCTCCTCGGGATCGATGTTATCCGATGGGGAAGGAACCACAAGGAGGTAGACATCTTCAATAAGTATTTCCACTGGCCGATTACCCAAGTTTATCCAGTGAAGGGACAACGTGAATGTCCCGAGATGTCCTGGACAAAGAGACTTAATGGGTGTCAAGGAGAACAAGCTTTGTACCGACCTTCGAGAACATCAACGGGAAGTCTGAACTTGTCGAGAGCGCCCTTTTTGAGGCGTAGGTTTCGCAAAGTCAGCTGGCCTAAAGATTGCACAAGTCAACAGGAGCGGTATGAATTGGATGGAAGAAATGACCTTGTCCTATTCCATAGTTGACTTGATTCATATCGAGGTTCTCGACGTAGGGAGCAAGAATTCTGTTGAACATCTGCGCGAGTTGACGTTTGACTGGAATTTGTGGTGATGTTGGTAATGATACGCACAACGTTCAAAACTTCTTTGCCTGGATCCAACCACCACATTATGGCGAGGCGGGGTTTATGCGTGTTTCAAGTTCTGCGAGTCAATCGTGGTCTGTACAGGTGTCGCTCGACTGAGTCTGAGGGAGCGAATAGGGCATTGACAAACAAGGAAGGCGAAGCATCGTCATCTCACGTGACTTGGTTACCTCCGATCGCTGTCACAGGGTACAGTCGACTCCCTCCTAACACATACCCCTCGGGATAGGCCCAAAGGTATGTGTTATGAGGGAGTATGTGTTATTGGGGAGGTCG
Source organism: Boletus reticulatus (assembly GCA_038093535.1). NCBI lineage: Eukaryota > Fungi > Basidiomycota > Agaricomycetes > Boletales > Boletaceae > Boletus > Boletus reticulatus. The sequence goes on from JBBPSJ010000001.1 coordinate 1,055,457, forward strand.
ACTTTTGACCCATGTAACTGCTTGATGTCAACATGTTGGCATGAATATAATAGTTCTCTAAAAGTATTTGATGCTATTTACGAATAATATATGTAAGTGGTCAGTTTTTGGTCTCCCCTCACCAACCCACTCTTGATCAGCGTCCGATATCTGGGTACCAGCCCTCAGCTCGGCGGAAAGCTGCTCCCGTAAAGCTTTGTTAAGCCCTTTTTCAGAGCATCGATGGGTACCATTGGGAGTTTCGGTTCACTATTGCCAAACTGGGATACCATAAAATAAATAGTTAAGTAAATAAAATAATTATAACTACTATATCCGGCAATCTCTTCCCATTATGTAAGTGCATGTATGGGTTTTGGGAGTCGGGATTTAGTATGGGTAGGTATGAAATCCCTGCAAACAGACTCGGGAAACAATGGGTTATACGGGGTATGTGTTAGGAGGGAGTCGACTGTAGTGTGTTCACCGACCATCATTTCATTCTCATATTCAGTGCGGTGGGCCGAGATGATGCATCATTTGAGTTGCATGTGGAAAACTGCGAGACAATGACTCTTGATACGTACGGCAATAATGCATTATGCATACAAACTCCATTCAATCATAATATGCAGTGTTCATTGCTCAGCGATGTTTCACTCAAAAGTGCCACAGCGTCATACCATCGCCTTCCAGATCTTGTGATTCGTACTATACGCAGCCGGGTCACCACAAGAATGAATGTTGTCTATGATCTCGGTTGCAGGAGACTCAGGCACGTGGGAATGGACAAAGTCACACATTCTGTCACGCCTTTACTAGGCCGGTGTTCGTTTTTTTAAACTAACTTGTTCTTCCGCTCTTCTGCCACTGTCATGGCTCTCGCCGACTTGCTCCTCACCGTCTTACCTGCTGACGTTCTCCCTCACTATCTTACTCACTATGTCCCTGGAAAGACCCCCCTCTCAACCTTGCCCGTTGTATCAGCGACCCTAGCATCCTACCTTGTCGCCATCTTTGGCATTCAAGAAATCATGAGGAACCGACCTTCACAGAAACTTAACACACTCTTTCGCATCCACAATGCCTTTTTGACTTTGGGAAGCGGTCTCCTTTTCGCTCTTATGGTTGAAGAGGTGGTATCAATATGGATCAAGTCTGGCACGTATGATACCATGTGTAACGAGACGTCATGGACACCAGTCAGTACTTTCCAGTTCCATTTATTTCCACTCATCGTTTGCGACCATTTTAGAGACTCGAATTTTACTACATGATTAATTACTACTTCAAATACATCGAGCTTCTCGATACGGTCTTCTTGGCACTGAAGAAGAAGCCTATGGGTTTGTATTCCAGTCTTATATTACGAGTTCACTTCTCCAATATGCGTATCCAGCATTCCTGCATATCTTTCACCATTCTGCTACGGCTTTGTTATGCTTCTCACAGTTGAATGGCAAGACAAGCGTTGTGAGTTCCAATTCTACATGTCTCTCTCTCTCCTCAATGCCCTATATTAGTCTTGGGTTGTTATTTCCCTCAATCTCCTGGTCCATGTCATCATGTGTGAGTTCCCCGGGGCGGATTATTTGCGTGATTACTGAATGGTTCACAGACTATTACTATTATGCAACGGCTGGTGGTGCCAAGATCTGGGTATTTCCATTGCTATCATGGCTCGCGTCTGTCTCACCCTCTTTTTAGTGGAAGAAATACCTGACAACTTTGCAAATTACGCAGTTCATCATTGATATCTTGATCGTCTACTTTGGCAGTACGTGTAGGCTGACTGCTCGGACATCCGAAAGATGTTGACACCTAGTATAGCCTACCAGCACTTCGCTCATTCTCGTTTCCCCCATCTCCCTCATGTAGCGAACTGCGCTGGAACGGAGACCGCTGCATTGTTCGGTTGCGGGCTCTTGTCAAGCTATCTCGTGCTCTTCATCAACTTTTACATCCAGACATATGAAAAGCCTGTGAACGGGAGGAAGCTTGTTGTGAATGGCAACGGGCATGCCGACACGACAGGGTATGATCCTATTCATGGCGTGATTTCTTATCTCACGCATCGCGTATGTTGCAGGCTCAAACAAGAGTAAAGTGCCTTGGACTGTCTAAACATCACTTTTAAAAGGCTTATGCGGGAACTACACGCTTAATCTACCCCTCTTTTGTGTCACCCCGATGCTTGGTCTGAAAGTTTACACTCTACGTCCAGTTTTATGTTATCACGTTACTCTTCCTTGATCGCGTTCTTGCTTCATTGCGATGAAGGCTATTTTCTGCATATCGGCACTTGCATCTCATTATTTATCACTAGATCTTTCTTGGGGTTGTTTTCTTTCTATCGATACCTTGACGAGGTGTTGCTGCGGTGCTGGACTGGGAAGGATACACGACGTTGTAGTAGCAAGAAATTGCCGAGTGAGCGAATAACTTTTGACTTTTGAGTGAACGAGCCACCTCTGCTACTTGGCTTGTTCTGCCATGTCACTCAATGAGTCTCACAACCCTGAAGGGGCTGTCCCTCGCGAGTTCATCGTCTCTGTCGAGCTCTACGTCCCTCCGACAGCAGCCCCAGGCCTACGCAAGGTGTGCTTCGAGTCCTTCCACCTTTTGCTTCGCCTCACCGACGTTCCTTAGCCCACGGTTTCACGTCGCAGAGCTGATCGCAAGGAGTTCCGTAAATCCGTCTCGGAGGATGTTCCCAAGAAAGTCAAAGGTCCGCAACACTGCACACTACACGAGTCATGGCACCCGCTAACCCGTGGCCCTGTAGAGAAGTCGAGCTGGATATCGCTCACACGCTCCCCTCCCGGATCGGTCCAGTGGAGACCAGCGACATGCAAGATATTGGACGAAGACGACCGTTGCCTCCTGAATATCTATCTCGATGTATGGCGTGTCCATCGCCTGTTCTTTCCGCTTGATTGACGACTAGTCAAGGAAACAATTCTATGTCAGACGGTATACTTGCACTTGCTCAACCATACCGACATTCGCTACGCCGATCCGTCATTATTCTTCCGTAAGAATTGTATCGGGATATCTTCTGTCGGGTGCGGTTTCTTCTTCCTCCCATACATGTCCCTCTTTCATTGATCACGGGAATACAGTGGACAGCGATGGAGTTCAGGTCCCGGCTCTGAACTAATATATCTTCACTTTGGCGATACGGATACTTGCAACACTTGGCTCGTTCTCCTTCGATCCTATGCCAGGGCCGAAATATATGGTCAACCTCACTTTCCTTCAGATGGCGGACTGTATCGCATGTGGCGGCAAGTTGAACTTACTGTGATGCAAGGACGGAATTTTGGCCATCAGAAGCCTTTCACTGACGCCAGTGCAAGTTCCTTGACACTCGGCGAAGACTCTAGAGCGGAGTCCGATCCCGTCGATTTGGATATATACTGCGAAATTCACATAAACGACAACCTTTGCGGTCGAACAACTGTGGTGAAGGGGATAGGCTCTCCGGACTGGCACGAAAACTTTTTATTTGCAGATTTACCACCATTTGAAGCTCTAGAAGTCTTGTTATGGAAGGAGAAGCGGCTTGTGAAACCGACGCTCCTCGGTTCTATCCACATCGCGCTCACCAATTTTCGTAGAAGTGAAGACGTAGAGGGGTGGTTCCCTGTTATTCAGTCAAGTGGTTTTTTGACTGGTATTCAGGTTGGTGAGATACGCATGAAGCTCAAGGTTAATGAGTGAGGCCCCATGCAATGTGACCTTTAAGTACTGCTCACCTTTCCTGCAGAGAAATTATCCTCCCTCACTCCAGTTACTCTGGTATGCTCACGGTGAGATATTACGCTGTCACCAAAATAAGCTTAACCACCTATTCTTCTTTCCGTTAGGTGCTCCATTCACGTAACGTTTTGGAGTGGATGAGCGACTTCGAACGCAAGCTCCAACTGCGTACTTTATCCGAGCAATTGATGTTTATTGCCATTGCCAAAGGCGTCCTTGTCGAACATCTCACAGACTATGCGAATCGTGAAGTAGACGGCACTCCTAGCTGTAAGATTTGTTTCGCGTTCAGAAAGCGTGCCGCATAATTGATTTCCCTAGCACATAGTACACTCTTTCGAGGCAATACTATATTTACGAAGACGATGGAGCTTGCGATGGCTTTCTATGGGAGAGAATTCTTGGAGGCGAGCATAGGAAGAACCATTCGTCAAATTTGCTTCGAGAAGATAACCATTGAGGTCGATCCGAATCGCAGCGGTAAGAGTCCCAAAGACGTCGAGCGCGGGGTTGAGCAGCTGGTGGAGTGGTGTCAAACAATATGGGGCTCCATCTATGCCCGTAGAAGTGATTGCCCCCAGTAACGTGCTTGTCCAACTTACACCACTTCATCACTGACGCGGTTGTTACCCAGTGAAATGCGGAGGTTGTTTGAACACATCCGGAAGCTTGTTGAGACTCGGTACAAAAAGAGAGATGGACGAGACACCCAGAACAAGGAGCTTCCCTGGCAGAGTGTCTCCGCTTTCTGTTTCCTTCGCTTCATTGTACCTGCTATCCTTCATCCACACCTGTTTGGATTGATCCCAGGTAGCTCAATGATTTACTTGTACAACACGAACTTACATCACACAGGACTACCCAGCGCTACGGTACAGCGTAGCCTAACGCTCATCGCTAAAGTTATACAGAGTTTGGCCAATCTCAACGTCGTAAGGATGCAAGCCTTTGTATATTGCTGGATGCAGCTGATTTGGGCACATGACCTAGACGGTGCAAAAAGAGGAATACATGCGTGGGGTCATGAATTTTCTTAAACAAAATCTCCCGACAATGGTAGATTACATTCTGGTTGTCTCCACGCCGATCCACGATACGCACAGTCTCCATTCTGGCCACCCCGCCTTCAGTCATCAGCGGCATAAAGTCGTCAACGCGTTGCACCAACGGGCACCGACCATCCCAATCCTCGAGAGAGAAGCTGTTCCCCTTCTTCCTCACGCTCTCGATATACCGAGACACCTTGCGTGCATTAGTTCCTCTTTAATCCGCAGCGCAAGGCTCGTCGGCCCAAAGACCAACTCGGTTGAGAAAGACCCTTTATCCGATTTATGTTCCCGATGCTTTGAAGTGGAGGAAGTCGCCCTACAACGTGTCAGGCAGATTGCCACCGGTAAATCCCATCCAGCCGCTCTGAGATGGGACGTTGCTCGACCTCATCTGCCGAATAAATCCCCCCACTCCCCACCCTCGCCTACATCACCCATTAGTCGCATTAATCCCATATCGTTTCGACCCTCCACATCATCCGTCCAGCTATTATTCGATGAGCCTCCTCCGACCAGTATTCACCCTCTATCTGGTAGCTCATCCTCCCATGATCCTTCTCGTGGGGACATTGCTGTCCTTCGACGAGGTTCCGTCCCCGAAATATCTTCTCGCCCGTCTTCGACGTTTCCTGAAGATCGAGGGTCACACACGCTAAGCCGACCGCGCTTCTTGCGGCTTAAATCGGTATCAGCCGATTCAATCTCGACCTTTACATCCGTTCCTGCGGAGCCATATAACCCCTCGCCGTCTGAGCATTTACTTCGGAGTCCGGATGGAGTGTCGGCAGCGACACTCGATGAATCTGGCAAAAGAACAAAGAACATTTTCAACGGGCTTTTGATCCGACGATGATACACACGAGTACTAAGACGAGTCGATCCCTGTAGCAAGTAACCCGATCCTGTCGTGTTCGACTATTTCCCAAACAGTTGATGATATATTATCTCTGTATTATACATGTTTGGATATCGTAAATGGGATCCTTGTAGTGAATAAAGACACGTTATGAGTCTGCCTTGAATGCTGTTTCCACGAGTTTCCGTACTTCAGACGCCACCTCTTCCGAGGTGCTCCTGACTGTGATGCGACACAACTTTGGGTAGTGTTCAGCAAATGGTGCACGCACGCAGTCAATAAAACATACCTTTGCTTCACGATTGGGCTCGAGGCGCAGCAGACACCCAACCTTGCCGTCTACAGAGGTATGGAGAACCCCGGCTCCGACAAGGTTGCTCGAATTGGGATCAATATCTGCCAGGATCGCCAGATGATTACCGCTTATCACTTGTCGGTTGCGTGCAAGATCAATATGGCCGGTGCCGTCCAATGTTATTGGGAAAACAACCTGGGACTCCCTTGGTGCGCCTCCAATCAACTTCCAACGTTCAAAGAAGTCTGCCTGCCCGAATTTGACGCCTTCAAAGAACTTTGTAATGGTGATCGGTAGTCGTACTGAGATGGATTGGTGGGCACCCGCCAAGAAGGACACCGTCAAGATGGGGGGCGAAGTAAACACCTTCTTGCACTCGACATGCAAGATTTGTTGGCTTTGAGTGCGCGGGGCAAGTACGTTTTGCGGGATTTTAGCAAATGTGGCGGAGAGTGCATCCGGGTCGCTGACGTAAACGGTGGATGTGAACGATGTGAGAGGCGCGGACACTTTGTTTCCAAAGTATATGGCAAGCTGTCCGAGGTGGCCCTGGAATCTCGACTTGATGCCAATTTGAATCTGGACGTCTTCGTAAACCACTCCTTCGGCATTGTACGTCAGCTTGTTGAACCATTTGTCGATACCAGGCCCGATGGTAAGCCGGGGGACTGCCTCGGACACCGGAGGGTTACTGGTCGCAGAGAGATCAAGGCCAGCGAGCGAGTTCATCGCTCCATCCGTATCCACAGTGCCAGAGGCTGGAGGGTTCAGGGGCACATCTTTGCTCTTGGTCGCTTGTGATTTTGTTAATTGACGCTCGAGATTCAACTCCTTTCCTCCATGTATCCAGGTCCGCTTATCCTCCGTATCACCGAGCTTGCGATTCAGCCGACTCATCAACGTGCTGACTCGAGGTGGGAACGGGGGCATTTCTTCGCAAACATTCTGCAGCACTTCGTCGTCATCTGATCGGCTTGCGAGCGCATAGAACTCGCAAGCACGCTGTTGAAGCTCGGCATCCAGAACGTGCCTATATCGTTCAAAGATGGTGACCAGCTGGGGTTTGAGTTCTGGAAAGACGTTGACCCATTTGATATAGGTAGAAAGCAGTAGGGAACGTGTGGCGGCGACACAGAATTGCGATTTCGTGTGCAGTACTTGAAACTGTTCGATGGGGCTGTATCCTGGCTCGTTTGCAATGAGATGCCCATATTCGCCCAAGATGTAGCCTGCGAAACTGACGATCAGAGTCACGACACGGTTGTACGTTGTGAATCATACCTCCAACCTTGACCAGACTTTCATGTGCCACCGGCGTCTTGAGATGCTCAAAGACGACTCTTGCAGCATACTCCTGAAGATCCTCTGTATTGGTGACGATCTGCACCACTCGATACCACACCTCATCTCCCACATGGTCACCAGCAGCGCTGATGAGTTGCAATATGGTATCAACATACCATTTGTAGGAGCTCGCATATTTTTCGGTGAGAATAGCGATTTTAAGTACCATTTCCTCCCGCAACGCGTAGTCTGCAATCTTGAGATATCGGAGGAGTTCTCCGACGATCAATTCCGAGTTATCGACGTCACACATGCTGTAGAGTAGATCTAGGGCGCGTCTCCGAACCGAGATATCCTTATCGCGAAGGGACAGGATGATCGTGCCTTGATGCTTCTTCAATGGGTCGAGGGAGTCTGCGCGGGCTGCGAGATGAGCCATCGTGTCCAAACCGAGGTACCGAACATTTGTCTCCTTGGAAGAGATGAAACGAGCAAGGAGAACAGCAGCCGTGTCCACCAGAGGCGAGCTGGTGTCCAAATGAATGGCGAGTCCGATGGCTTCGAAAAGTACAGCATGCTGGGCATTGTTATGCTGTACATTTCTCGAGGGCTCGGCACTGTTAGTCATGGTCGTTTGAAGAACCTCGTTCAACGCATTGCGGAGTGCAGGATCCTCTACAATTTTCATTGGGTGGCATGCTTGATGGAGACGATTAGCACGCACCTGTTGGGGGATAATATTGTAGAAGTCGCAGGAGCTTCACTTGTAGCCATGGAGTAGGGACTTTGTAGTAGGCGTACGTTACCGAGTACTCGTGCTGGATGACCAACTACGAAAAAGTGAATTCATTCCCAAAGAACAAGAGGACAACATACTCACACGGTACAGACGATCAACGGCCTTGGTATAACACACTGCAAATGCGTCAAGATGATCTTGGGCGAGGGCCATAACCAAACTGGTGACGCATAAAACGACACCCTGGGGATTGTTCGTCAGACATGAGTAAGGAAAGAGCATGATACACGTGCCAGATCTGGGTCATCCATGATAGATACCAAGCGCAATGCCCATTCTGCCGCGGGAATGACTTCGGGATGCTTCCGGTATAGTCGCAATAGCGTCAACGCAGCCTTCTTCTTGACAAACGTCTGGGAAGTTCTGTGGGAGGATGAGTGGCCAGGTTTGAACAGAGAGGGAATAAACTTTACGGCGAAATGAGAAGTCTGTGTACATCCTCTGAGAGAGCCTCTGCCATCTCGCTGCTACCAACGTTTGCTATTGCGTGCAGTGCAAGGCAATTATTGACCTCGTTATTTTCGTCCAGGTCCTTTCGTATCGAGTTCACGACTAGACGGAGAAAGTCCGAATTCTCGTGCATGAGAAGCGTCACGGCAAGGTATCCCTGTCGAAGTCGTAAAATGCCATCCATAACTGAAGTGCTCGAGACCATACGATCTGTTTCTCCGAATACTTGGGACTCGATATGAGATTGACGGCTTCCATGTGCCCCACATCGACCTTGTAGCCCAATATGTACGTGAAGATGATTTTCGCAACATACCTGGAGACGTAGGAATTCAGATTGACTTGGAATGGGCGATAACACTATTGAGCTTACTTCTTTTTCTGATAACCGTCAAGGTTTCCGTCTGGGAATACTGTGTGAGACTTGGAGGACGCGATGATGCAGGAGAGGTTAGACCTTTGAACTTTTTGCGGATATTAGCCATCTCCTTGTTTATCCTCTTTTCTTCCAGTTCGCGCACCCGTGCCCCGCGGATGTCCGCGATGAACTGGCAGTGTCATTTGGAGGGCTGCACTAGCAGGGCAGACGAGACTCGCCTGGGTTAAACCACGCATATTGGCCGCCATCTTTGCAAGACTTTGTAGACAGATTAGCAATTGGAGGTTGTCGTTGGTGAGCCGGAGCAGATGAGTCTGTATTTGCTACTACTTATGTGTCACTGCCCGTGCTTATGTGAGTCGATTAGATTCCGGCTACTACAATAAACATGATAATCGTGTGTATGCTACGATGATGCTGTCTACGATGCGTCTAATCATGAATAAAAGCTACGCGAGAGCCGACTTGGAGTGCCGGGTCGTGAGTTGTATGCGGAACCAGCACCAAACGGCGTCGAGTATCCAGACCTCGATCCTGGTAGTCTGCCTGTGGAAAATGCGGGGGACGCCATTGGGGTCACATTACGAGAACTGGTTGCTGACTGTGAAGACATCCGCTCGTTGCTGTAACGATTCAGTATCCGCACAATATCCCGGGTGATTGAATCGAGATCTGATAATTCCCGTGGAGACAGAGAAAGGTTTTCGTTCAGCGTTTCTTCACCGGCCTCGTCTTCGCGTGCAGACATGCCCCCAAGGTGAGACCCACTACGCATCTTGCTCATGTGAATACCTTCAAATACCCGTAACATGCAGGCCCCCGTCATGGTCTTCAGCCGCTGAATATCATCCAGAACGTCCAGGTTTCCAACGATGGGCAACCATTCATCACATTCAAGGCCGCGTTCGGTGACTTGAATGTCGTTCGCACCAAATAATAAATAAGTCATAGGGTCGAGACGTGTTGTGTTGACGAGGTACGTTTGCGGGGTCTGGCCTGCCACGGTGAGATTCTGCCGTTTTTCCGCGTAGGCATATATCTGCTTCTCTCCCTGTAGCAAAGAGGCGCCATCCTCGAACGGTCTGATGTGCTTGCGGTGATTCACACTGCTCGGATGAATGAAGGTCGTCTACGAGGTCCAATCAGTGGTCATGCGCAGTGATATCAAAGGAAAGGCCAGACCTTGTCGTGCTGGGTGCGCAAGGTCATCTCGCCCGTCCGGACAGCAAATTTGGGTTGGGTTGCTACAGCAACGAGAGCAGCAAGCAAGGGGAGGGAATGTGCATTGGTATTGAGCGCTGGCTGTACCGTCCATTCACGGTCGCGTGCTCGACCATAGATGCTACCCTCGGCCGCGTCGATAACTCCTGCTTGATACAGGGATTGCAGGAGGTGCCTTCGAACTTTGGTTATCAGTACCAGCGTTGACTTGGAGAGAAAGTTGTCAGTGCAGAACCGGGACGCCCGGGCATGTTCGCCATTGCGGTACATCTCGTGCCACGCATCGTAAGCGTTCAGTATCGTCAATGCGTCGGACCTGAACTCCCTTGGAGACCATGCAGCCTTGACAGCGGCCGCCTCCGCTTTGAGATGTATAGGGGAAAAGAAGGGATCTCGGTTTGTGAGGATTGCGGCAAGGGTCAATGCTTTGTCGAGACAACGGAAGAAGACGCCATAGAGGACCAAACGGCCCATCTGTACATCTATTGGTAGTTGGAGAAGGACACGACCAAGCGATGTCAGATGCTTGCGATGGTCCAAAGCGCCAACCATCTGAAGGGCTTTCATAGCTGCTGCGACGCGGTCGGCGGCAGGGGGTTCGATTGTGGCTGCGAGCACTTCCTCGACCTCCATTCCAGGGAAGCTCAAAGCCTTGACATGCATAACGACATTGCTCAAGTCTACACGTTTCATCTCGACTGTCTGATGTGGATGGAGATTTGCAGCGCGGGTCTTGCTCAAGAGACCGAAATACTCTCCAGGGCGATGCCTGCCTGCGCGTCCGGCCCTCTGATTGAGATTTGACGAGCCGACCCATGCCGAGACGAGGGAGGATATATGCCGATCAGGGTCAAACCGCAACTCCTTGATTTTGGCGGTGTCGATGACATAGACAACGTCTGGAATGGTAACCGAGGTCTCGGCAATGTTGGTCGCCAGGATGACACGACGGACACCTTTGGGAGGGGGATCGAAAATGACTTGTTGTTCGGAAAGAGGTATCGTCGAGTGTAGGAGATGAATACTGTACTTTGTTTGATCGCCGAAATCGAGCGGGAGTTTACCATCCAATAAGAGTCGTTGCACGGACAATATTTCTTCCCATCCTGGGAGAAATACAAGGGCGTGACCGGAATCGGACTGTTGAAGGATGTGGGAGATGGTGGCAGCTACAAGGGGGGCAGGCAGTTCTAGTTCGTCATCGGAGAGGGGTTGGTGAGAGGACAGTGAAGGGGACGAGGAATGATTGTGGGCATATGTCTCTTCCCGGGCAAGGTATTTGGAGACGGATTCGTCGTCAAACACCCAGCCAAGCTGGGGTCGCAGCTTCATGTCACCGACAAAGTCTGCCAAGAAATGTCTGGTGACTGGATAGGTACGACCGGGAACTTCGATCACGGTAGCCTTGTTATGGGTGGTGTCAGGAAAGTACTCTTGGAACAGACGTGGATCGATGGTTGCGCTCATGAGCACGACTTTGAGAGGGAGGTTACGTGCTTTGCGATCCTCCATGAGGCGTTTGAGCACGACGAGGAGAAGATCGGTGTCGACGTCGCGTTCGTGTACTTCGTCGACCAGGATATGGGTGACTTGGTCGAGTTTCGCGGCTACGAGGCCACCCTCTGACATGGCAGACTGGAGACGTCTGAGCAAGACACCGATGGTACAAAAAGTGATGGAACCATGATCTTGAGGGGGTTTTGAGTCGAAACGAACGCTGTAACCGACAGAACCTCTTCCGACTTGCTCGCCTCGCTCCTTTGCAACACGTTCGGCAACACTGAGAGCAGCGAGACGACGCGGTTGCGTACAGACGATGTTGCAGTGTGCGCCTTGACCGCGATCGATATAGTCGTCGAGGATAAGCTGAGGGACTTGGGTAGTCTTGCCGGAACCTGTAGCTGCCATGCAGATGGTGACGTCATTGTTGGATATGTGAGAGAGAAGGTCTCGAGCACGCGAATAGATGGGGAGAGCTGCGCGGGTGGATCGCATTTCTTCGAGGGTCGGATCGTGAAGATAGGCCAGGCGTCTCCTGTTGAGATCTGCAGACTTGGTTGGATCGGGGTGGTGGGGATGGTGTGAGGGAGGGCGCGAATGAGGGACAGCAGTGTGTTGATTTGAAGCAGGCCTGTTCCTGTAGAGCATGGACCGCTTGATATCGGAGCCAAGGTCAACGATGTCGTCGGCGAGGGGAACGCTGATGGAAAGGGCGACCTTTGGTGCGAGGCCAAGGTCCTTTCCAGACTTGACTGCTGCGAGGTAGCGCTTCCAAAGATCAGGATCGCAATTTTCGAGATAGTGAGTGACGTCGAGGTAGCACTGAACTTGTGCGCTTTTCTTGGTAGGGCCAGTGCCCATGCCAATGCGACGACCGTCGACGGACATGACTGCTTCCCAAGGAGGATTTGCGTGTTTGACATGGAGTTGCTGATAATCGATGTCTGGTTTGGGGAAGCCGTAGAGGCGACAGTAGTAGTCCATGAAGCTGCGTGCACGCTCGTAAGAGACGACGGAACCATCTGACAGGGTGACTTGGAGCGGGGGGGTTGGGAGAGGGGAAACAGACTTGGAAGACTTGTCGAGCTAGAGACGGGTCAGCGGTGGGGCGCGGGAGAGAATGAAGAGCACGCACGAGACCGAGGGCATGGATCTGGTAGAGAGCGGAAAGAGCACAGAGACGCTCTGCAGACTTTTTATCCGCGTGGTCACCGATGGCGGTGATTGGAGGGACGGTGTCGAGAAGAAGGGAGCAGCTGTGAAAGGTGTGAGCGGGGGAAGAGGAAGAGGACAAGGACGGACCGAACGACGCGATGATTGGCGGTGGGGTCGAAGAGAACGGAGAACTGGTAGTCGAGGGGGATGGCCAAGGCGGCGGCCAAGTTGGCCACGGGTGATTTTGGGTTGTCGAGGAGGGAGGGTTTGAGCGGGGTACGGAGGGGTTGGAGGTGGGTGTCTTGCACGTAGCGCGCGTCGTGGAGTGGTCCCTGTAGCTTTTGCAGTTTTACCGGTCGAGAGAACAGGCTCGCTGAGGCGGTAAAGGCTCGCTTTGGAGCCATCGCCGACAAGTAGCGACGATACATTTTTTGGGTGACAAAGGGAGACACTACCACCACTCGGCATTTCCCGCACGCTGCTCGACAGCGTCTCCGACGGTGAGCAGATACTTGAGTCGCACCGCCCACCGCTTCGCACCAGCCCAGTCCTCCACGCCGACCGCTGCCTCGATCTCTCCCAGCGCGTCCTTGATCTTGGCTGGAAAAAAAGACTCAGCACGACGCGACCTGGGTCATGAAAGTACTCGCCGTCATTCGCCTCCTTGAGCTTCAGGAGCGCCTCACCCTCGCTCTGCTCGATCGCCTCCCTCGCCTCCATGACCTCCATGACCAGCCCCATGTCCTCCACCTGCTCCCCCTCCCCCACCTCCTTCCCGTTCCGTCCCAGCACGTACCCGATACGCTCCATCGGCGATAACAGTGTCTGGTAGGCCCTGTTCACCGCGTTCGACACTTTCTGCGCCGCGTCCCTGTCTCTCTGTAGTACTTGTTAGTTGGCGTACGCACTAGACTAGACTAGCTTACCCCGCTCCTCGTCGCCCACCCGTCCGGGTGACACAGTCGTTGTGCCTCTAGAAACCGTCGCTTCAGCTCTCCCCTGTCGACCACGAACGGGTTCGGCCCGTATGGCAGCCCGAGCAGCTCGTGGTGTGTGATCGACTCTTCCACTCCCCCGACATACCTGCATCCAGGACAGACCGGCAACGCTGTGGGCAGTCTCGTCCCACACGACGGGCATCTCCTCGCTCCTGGCACACTGTAGCCCCGGCGCTGCACCAGTCCTGCCACTCCCCGACGCAGTCCCCAAGCTTTGCCGACCTGGTGGAACATGTTCATGAGTGTTTGGTCTCTCCCTCAACACATGTCCGCCGACGACCCCGCCGCCGCAGACCCTGCTCGTCGTCGTCTCCTCCAAAAGTCTCCCTTTCCGCACTTCTCCTCCTTTCCATCCCATGCATCGTCCGTAAACATCCTCCCCCTTGTCTCCCCAGCCGACGAGGACGACACCACACAAGACATACACATCGACGACGCACACCTCCCTCACCCAAACGACAATAAGGTCATCTATCGCTGGGCCATCCTCTACGAAAATCAGAGGGGGTCCGTCTTCCACTCCCTCTCCGCGTCCTCGCTGATGACCCCCTAGAATCACCCTCTTCTCAACACCCTGCTACTCTCCTCTCTCCCTCTTCCCCTCCGATCCACAACCATTCACCATACCTCACAACCACAACCCCCGTGCACGCCACCCAAATCTCTCCCTCGACAACTACCCCCTCCCAGACGGGACATGGCGCTGGGTCTCCGGCACTTGGATGATCGACATGCGAACAGATCTCGGCGAGGTACAGCACGACGGTTTCGAATACAACTGGTCATTCCGCGAACATCACTGGCACGCTAAAATCGGAAACCTCAGTGCCGGCGCCTGGGTCAGACGCCGGCGCTGGGTCAGACTCATGATGCGGCCCGCACGCCAGACCCTTGCAAACAACCTGGTCTCCAGTGGCAGCCAGACTCCCATCCTTTCCTCGCCGTCCCTCGTACCCTCCACGTCCAAACTCTCCCTCGTCGACCATCCATCCCACGTCTGGGACGGAAGCGAACAGGATTGGCAATACGTTCATCGCCTGCTCAGGCAACTCACACGCGACGGGCGCAAACTCGAACTCTGGCGAATGTGGCTTGGTCCCTATGCACCCACACACGACATCAAGGGAAAGGCCAAGCAGACCAATTCTCTCCCCCCACCCTCGCAAAACGCTCTTGAAAAACGTCTCTCGGATGTCGTTCCCGAGGGGAACTCCCCTCCCCTCGTGCATCTGACCACCATCCTTCGGAACCATGTACGTGTGCTCCCTGGTTCCTCTTAGACTGACTAGAACACGCATTCGGCCAGGGAGAGATTATCCTCCAATCCTTTGTATTTCCAGACTCGCGCGCCCGGTTTGTCGATCTAGTGAGACAGTCCGGGTTGGCAAAAGACCTCGAGAACAATCTCGGACGTGCCTTTTCATCTGCTGACGTCGACTTCTGGAGCTACGACCTACACAAATGCTTGGATAAGGACTGAGTTTTGTGTCTACATATTTGACCAGTGTCCGTTTCGTATCGTATCGTATCAATTTCACATGGTGTTTCGTATCATATTTGGCTCGTGTCCAGTAGTCATGGGTAGTCGATGCCATCCACGTCCCCACCCTCGTCCCCATCCAAACCGACACCTCCATGGAGAGCCGCAATCATACAAAACATCTCGGATGATCCCGGCCATCCCCTGCAGATAACCCTGCGCACTTTTTCTCTCTGCCTTTCTCTCTCGCTCAGTCCCGTGTTATTACCAGCCATTTTCGCATTAGTCCGTCGTCCGAAAAGCTTCACGCCGCGTCTACGCGTCCTTTGGCGCGCACTGTCGAGGGAGCTGCGGCCGACTGGACTCGTCTCGGCCATTACAACCGCTGTCGGGGGCGGAGCAGCCCTGCAACGACTCTGGAACTGTTTGGAGCATCAGCATACCTTGGTACACTATATCAATTCCAAGTTATCGCTCTACCAGAGAACTTTTCTGGCAAACGCACTCTCCTCGACACTCGCGATCATCCTTTTGCGATGGAAAAGGTCTAGCCGTCCTGGCACAGTCTCCCCCACCTTGGAACTCAGTCTACTATTCTTCGTTCGCGCATTTGACGCGTCGGTACAGGTGCTCCTCCTTCGCAGGGCACGGGAGATTGCTGCACGACAGATCCAGGCCCTTTTATACAACGATGTAGCATCACGAACATCTAAAGCACCCTCCACACCGCCGGATATCGACAAGCAGTCCGAAAGCCTCGCCAAGGAGTGGCAAAACAAAGTTACGATGCACTTGGACACACTCGTTTTCTGGGCCAGTTCTGCAAGGTTCGTGATGGTGCATCCATAGCGTGTGGATCGTTTATTCTTACGCCAAAGGATCATGTGGTGTTTCTTCTACCAACCTCAGAGGTAATTCCCTTTACTTGGCCTGTGGCTTGACTGACTTTGATACATGATCAAGGTTACCTCCGTCCTTTGTCAAATGGTATGCTTCCGTTATGTACTCCGCATAACCGACATCACATTCCTCGCGACAGGATAGATTCCCTTGCCAACGTTGATAAAAGATTGTTAGAGGTCATCCGCGCTCTCCGAGAAGGCACGTGGTCATATACTCGCGGTTCGAGACATGACATCACTGGCTCCCTGGCCGAGGAACTCGGACATCCCTCTTCATGGGGTGACCCGACTGTCCTCCCTGCCTACGGGGGCAACTCTGCTAACGATACGTGGAAACAGCTGGGAGTCGAAGGGCGGAGTGGTATAGGAGGAATGCCCTGCGAACTTTTGCACGGCGGCATCGGTGCATCGTTCGGGCTTCAGAATGATTGCGTCGCCAATACCGCTCTCAGGTCCGTATATACGTTCACACAAGCACTTGCCCTCTATCTACCCGTAAGTCTGCTCCGCGCACCCATTCGTATGGCTTCATATCTCAACCGGGTCCGTGATGTTTCAGGTCCATTTCCTTCCAATTCTTCTTAGCAAACCTAGCTTGATCATGCGTCCCCGTCGTGCTTTATCCACTCTTCTATCAGCCATCCGAAGTGCGACCTTTCTTTCAACGTTTGTTTCCTCGTGCTGGTTCACAGTCTGCTTTACACGCACTCTCGTGCTAGCTCGGCTCTTCCCCAAGATTTCGCACGACGTCTGGGACGGTCCCTATGGCGGCACTCTCGCTGGCTCGCTTGTATGTGGGATGAGTATCTGGATCGAGAATGCAAGGCGGAGAAGGGAGGTCTCACTCTACGTTCTGCCTAAAGCTTTAAGAGCTTCCATACCGGAAAAATGGTTGCGCAGTAGGCATCCAGTGGCACAGATTGCGGAATGGTGAGTCCACATCTTTCTGATCTTTCCACTTCTGAAACAACTATTGCAGCCTGACATTTATTGTATCTTTGGCATCCCTCCTGACGTTCTCTGCTCACCACCCGGAGTCGTTAAGAGGACTATCAAGATGGGCGTTGGCTTTCGTGATGAAAGGACCCGGTGCTGGATTTTGGAAAAAGAAAACCGTTACATGCCCTCCCACGCCTGCGGAACCCTCCACTGCTCCGCTTGCTGAGAACAAGGATTGATTGATTCCCGCTGGCCATAGATAATTCTCACTACACGCAGGCGGTAACGATAGTGAAGAATGTGACCATGACAAATCCAATCACCCCCTCCAGAGGTGTAGCGCACAATCATAAAACGAACAACTGGCAATCAAGGTGTCGTCTCCACCTTGAAAAGACCAGTCAACTCCGTAAGCGAGAGACTTGTGTTGGTCGAATCGTTTCGTTATCTCATGACTGGTGTCACCCGCAAATAAATCTTCTTCCGAGCCGTTCCGTGGAGCATCAAAACGGACAACCTTGAAGCCGTCGTGCATGCACGCGACAAGGAGGTCATGTTTGCGCTCGACTGACGGATGCCACTTTACCCGCCAGACCCCACCACCGACGTCCGCGTCTGTGAGCGGCCCCGAGGGCTTCCGTGTGTCGAAAAGCCGAACCTTGCTATCATAGCTGCACCAACGTTATTTTTTTTTTGCTCAAGCTTCGTGAACGCAACCTACCTTCCCACAGCAATCAAGTGTTCTATATGTGGGTGGCTTTGAATTGTAGTCACCCCCGCATCAAACCTGCACTATTGCTCAACGAGTGTGATGGTGGGTTTACCGTTGCATACCGTTTATTGACAAAGATGGGCTGGTTAAAACCTTGTCGCTCATCCCAGCCTTTCATTTGGAGATCATCCCCGCCTAGCTCGACGGATGAACAGAAATTGTAGTGTGGTCGTAAAGTCGTTACCCGAGTAAATTACGGAATTGTCCCAGTAATTCCACGCCGCAACCCACGGCTCGTAATCATGGGCATGCCAGCTGTTGGAAACAACGAGTTCTCCTTGGGAGCATGGCCTGAGGAGGGACAATGTCCCGTCTGATAGGGATGCGATCAGATTTCCAAGGCCGCTGTCGTCACGTTCTGTCATCAACGCAAAATTTTGGTGAGAAAAGGCTCGCCCGCACTTTGTTGGATATCGGCGGTTTGACCAGTCAATGGAAAGGCATAGGACATCATCCGGCGCACACGATAGTCGTTGGAGACAGGCCAACCTGTTCTAGTCAAAGCCCATCAATAGCAAGAGGGGACGAATGGGGCGGTAGCCACCTCGTGAGCCAGCCATTCATGGAGAGATATGTTCCCCTCAGAATCGGCGATGCCCAAGACGGGCGTGCTTGCGGATGATCTATGACACCTGAGCACGTGGGTGATGGCAGTCCGTCTCGCGAAAACATGATCGTCACCATTTCATGTCAAGAACCGCTGGCAAATCGATTTCTTGGAGTTGGGAGCTGATATACTGTAAGGGAACCTTTGTTAGGGGATAGAATTTGAACTCACAAGGCGATGCCATCGGCAGAGGACAGTCGAAAAACTAGACATTTGCCTCGTCGTCGCTGAATGGTCTTGGGTGGAATGTCCGTGTCATCGTCCATCGAATCCCCCGTCTGGGTGGATTCCAAGTTGTATGTGCCACAGACAAAGACATCTTGGGAGCCGTCGTGGGGACAAAACTCGACTGAATCTGCTGGCCAACAAGTGTTGAACGACATCTGGTACTAGGCGCGTGACGAGTCTGTGACGCAGGCTGTTTACCCCTTTCTTAGAGGGTCGATCTAACTTGCATCCACTGACCATGAACGTCGATATTTTCACCGACAAGACAAGGCAGTCGATAACTGCTGCCATCCAGCTTGCCAAAGACTATTCCAATGCGCAAGGTGATCGACCTCAAGTTTTCGTTGGACCGCAGTTAACGCGCTCTTACTACTAGTCTATCCGGCACACCTCGCATTCGTTCTTCTCAACGATGTCGAAGCTCCCAAGCCAGGATCTGGAGGCTCGTCTCCACCCCTTTTTGCGTCTGTCATCCAGCGAGCGGGCGGTGATCCAGTCAGTAGTCTAAACGCCGCTCAGTTCTTATTCACTGATGCACTCGTATTAGACACTCATCAGTCGTGGTCTGCAAAAACTCATCGTCCGACTTCCCTCTCAGTCACCGGCTCCCGATGACATCGCGTTGAGCTCGGCTGCTGTCAAAGTCTTGCATGAAGCACAAGAACAGCAAAAAAACATGCGCGATTCCTATCTTGCTCAGGATCATCTTCTCCTTGCCCTCATAAAGGACTCGTCCATTGCATCTGTTATCAAGGAAGCTGGGCTTACTGAACCCGTTTTAAGAACCACTATTCAACAAGTTCGAGGGGACAGGCACATCGAGAGCAAAAGTGCCGAAGAAGGCTTTGACGCCCTGCAAAAGTATGCAATTGACCTGACTGCACTGGCTCAAGAAGGCAAGATCGATCCCGTCATTGGAAGAGATGATGAAATAAGGAGAGTTGTCCGAATTTTGTGTAGAAGGTGTCGTCCCCTGGTCGGGTAGCATCGCGACATCCGTTGATGTTATATCTCCCACAGGACGAAGAACAACCCTGTTCTCATTGGTGAACCTGGTGTTGGGAAGACCTCCATTGCCGAAGGTCTTGCCCAGCGCATCGTCAACCGAGATGTTCCGGCGTCTCTCATTGGGCGACTCTTCTCTCTAGATATGGGTGCGCTGATGGCTGGAGCCAAGTACAAAGGAGAATACGAAGAACGGGTCAAAAGCGTCCTTCACGAGGTTGAAAAGGCATCCGACGACGGAACTCCCGTAATCCTCTTCATTGACGAGTTACATCTCATCATGGCGGGGAGAGGTGCTGAAGGTGGCGGCATGGATGCCGCTAACCTTTTCAAACCTCTTCTGGCCAGGGGCAAGCTCCATTGCATCGGTGCTACAACACTTTCAGAATACAGAAAGTATATTGAAACTGATGCGGCACTTGAGCGAAGGTTTGCGCAGGTGCTCATCAATGAACCCACGGTTCCGGAGACGATCAACATATTGCGAGGAATACGAGAGAAATACGAAGTACATCATGGCGTCAGGGTACTCGATGGGGCTTTGATATCTGCGGCAACCCTTGCTCATCGTTACTTGACATCAAGGAGGTTACCTGATGCTGCGATAGATCTTGTTGATGAGGCCTGTGCGAGGTAAGCTCTACCGGTGCTTTAGTTATCCGCGGATACTATTACTTGCTTATAGCGTACGAGTGGCTCGAGAAACAGCTCCAGAAGCCATCGATAAGCTGCAGCATCAGAGGTTACAACTCGAGGTAGAAATCCATGCGTTGGAGCGAGAGAAGGACGAAGCAAGCAAGAGTCGTCTCGCTTCTGCCCGCAAAGCAATGGGAGAGATTGACGATGAACTCCAACCACTCAAAGCTGCCTACGAAGCTGAAAAGCAGCGAGGTGATGAGATCAATAACGTTCGCAAGAGGATTGATGAACTCAAGGCAAAAGCTGACGATGCCGAAAGAAGGTAAACACCTTTTCTGAAAGTGGGTTTGGTCAGCGGCATTGATGCGCTTCCATAGACACGACCTTCAAACCGCCTCAGATCTTCGCTACTATGCTCTTCCGGAACTGCAGAGCCGACTTGATCAACTTCAAGCTCGAAAAAAGAAGGAAGAAGAAGCCAGTGGATATATCGGTTCTGATACTGTTACTTCGGAACATATCGCCGAAATCGTTGGTCGATGGACATCCATTCCAGTGAAGAAGCTCGTGTCAACAGAGAAGGAAAAGTTGCTTCACATGGAGAAAATTCTTGCCGGCTCGGTTGTTGGTCAACCTGAAGCTGTCAAAGCAGTAGCAAACGCGATCAGGCTATCTCGCAGTGGGCTCACGAATGCCGATCGGCCCATTGCTAGTTTTCTGATGACCGGCCCCTCCGGAACTGGAAAGACGCTGTTAAGTAAAACAGTGAGCTCATCTCTACGCGGGTTACCAGCGGGGAATTGACGCGATTTGATTAGCTCGCAGCATTGCTTTTTGACTCCCCGGACGCTATGATTCGAATTGACGGATCTGAATACTCTGAGAAGCATGCAGTCGCGCGTCTCATTGGAGCACCTCCAGGATACGTTGGCCATGAATCTGGCGGTCAACTGACCGAATACGTTCGGCGCAAGCCATATTGCATCGTCCTCATCGACGAAATTGAAAAGGCGGCTCGCGAATTCGTGACTCTTTTCCTACAAGTCCTCGATGATGGTCGTCTCACGGACGGCCAAGGCCGCGTCGTTGACTTCCGCAACACCGTTATCATCATGACCTCCAACCTTGGTGCTGCGTTCCTCAGTCACATGGCTGAAGGTCCGATTAGCGAGCACACGAGGCAACTAGTCATGGTTGCCATTCAAGCACATTTTCCTCCGGAATTCGTCAATCGCATTGACGAGATTGTTATATATGTAAGTATGGACATATATTCATTGTACGGCAACTGAGTCCTGCCTGAAATAGCGTATGCTCTCGCGGAGCAACATACTCAAGATTGTAGATCTCCGGCTGAAGGAAGTTGGAGGCAGGCTAGCGGACCGACACATTGTCCTGGATGTTGATGCTGAGGCGAAGCAATACCTCGTGTCTATTGGTTACTCACCGACTTACGGTGCTCGTCCCCTGAACCGCGCGATCCAAAGCGAAGTTTTAAACCCGTTATCCATCTTGTTGCTCTCCGACGCCATCCGTGATGGTGAAACCGCCAAAGTTAGATTTGATGGGCCGCGTAACAGATTGGTTGTTATTCCTAATCACGATCCAAACGTCGGAATGGAAGGGGTCGAGTGGAACGACTCGGACGACATTGAGATTGAGGAAATGGACTAGAGAACGTGCTTAGTTAGCTCAGGCTAGTGTACTTAGTAGGATATCAGAGTTCGCATAATTTCCATTTCGAGCCGTACACTTTCCGGTGTGCCCGATCGAGAGTTGGACATCGACCACGACAAGTCTACAAGGATGCTAAGCCGTCGGGTCGTTTCAAGATTCTCTACGCTGAAAACGCTAGCAAGGGCGTCGTCTACCGCTGCAGGTACACCCACGCCACCAGCACCAACACCTACTTCCGAGTCGAGTGTCGCACTGCAGTCGCCCAGTCAGCGGCCTCGGCCCGTGTCTCGTTCAAGCCCGCGTTTTGAACAGACAATCATGGAGCTCCAGCCAAACCCACTGAGCGCTATGGAGCTGATTGCCAACGAACCGGTCAGAGTTGTTCACGGCCGAAAGGCTGTCTGTGATGGTGGTGAGTCAACCAACTTTTTTTTTCCCTTCTAGCGTAGAAGTGCTCACCTGTTGGTTAGGAGGAGGTTCTCTCGGTCATCCCAAAATCTTTATTAACCTAGTTCGCATTCGTTTCCTTGTTTGTGATGTGCCATTTTGCTGACATGAATCAAGGATCAACCTGGTCCTCAGCCATGCGGGTACGTATTTCATCGCTCATTTCATCTCACGCTGGTCTGATGCAAGGCTTGCTTTCTAGGTACTGGTATGTCATCACACAATCGCCTTTTTCATGGATTGGGCCTTATATCGACCTGTCAGTGGCCTCCGGTTTGAGCAGGCTCCGCACGAACATTGAACAGTTCGACATTGCTACTAGACAAGCGGTGTTATGTACAAATCATCAGAAAACACTACTATTACCACAACATGGAAATTAGTGTCGACTGCGTGATACCTTTATTGCAAATGGGTAAAAGTACAACTCAGCGCTCTACAAGGCCCAAACAGAGTAAGTATGCTACTAAAAATGCCAGTAAGTGTAATAAGTAGGGGCGAACTAAGGCCAAAAGGGCGGTACTAATCACAGAGGCGGCGCCCATGGTTCGCCAGGAGGTCAGCTAGATTTGGGGATGGGTGCAGGAATGACGATAGGTTGCAGGTGGGAAAGTGCGAGTGAAGTATACGGAGATTGTAGCAATGAACGCATTTATATCTGATAAAAATGAACGTTCCCGACAAAATTGCAGACAATAAAGAGCTTCAAAGGAGGGTGAGGGAGGATGTTGTCATTCGTCCTCTGGTGAATGGAAAGACATGGGGGAGAGTGGAGGATACTCCCCTTCTGCCACGGCTTCCAGGTGCGAGAAAGGAGGGAGTGAGTGTGGTGGTGAAAGGCGGTCGTTCGGAGACGTCGGGAGCGGTGTCTGAGCGGAACAACAGTCAGACAGGAACCAAAAGGAGGAACAGTTACATTTACATACCACTTTGAATATTGGATTTATCGCAGCATGTGGGTCAATTGGCGGATGACCATATAGCTGACCATTGCACTCGTACGACTTATGGGAGGAAGACGGATATTGGATAAGGGGAGGGACCATATAAGGGCTGGCGGATTCATGGGAATTGTGGGAATTATGGGAGTGCATCCAGGAGCTGGGTGATGGGGAGAGAGATAACAGGTTGATTGGTGGCGGTGAGGAGGTGCCCGAAACCGAAGAGGTGGTATCAACAGAAGCACGGATAGTGAACTCGTTGAATTGGTGATCTAGCGATATCGAATTTGATGATCGTGCGGAGGTGGGAAAGTCATCATATGAGGTTCTGCCCGTCCTCAACGAGGACGTAGATGTCATCCGGTTGATACCGTAGACAGTGGGTCGCCGAACACGTGCTGGGCCAGGATCACTGTCCACTGTTGCAGATGACATGGCTGACATCCTCCCTGTGCTATGGATATCCGATGATGACATGGAGTGGTCGTCATCGAAGTCTCTACGACGAACCTTGCTCAGGCGTTCGTCTCTGGGCAGCCAGCGATCACTCGAAGGTAGGTTCGTATCTGGGGGTTTAAGATATCGTCCAGAGGCCGCGTTCAATGTAGGCGAGGATATCGATATCTTGGCACTGTTCTGGTTTTGCCGTATCGGGCCGGATGCTGATCGTTTTCCCTTGTCCAAACCATCGTAATTTGGACGCTGGTTGATGCTCAGCAGACTACCCGAATGCGTCCACTTCCACTCCAACTCGTTTCCCGCAGGAGTTTGCATGAGCATCTGATTACGTTTCTGCATGACAGCACGAGCCTGCTCCCTTTGTGACCGCTCCGCAAGCGCGCGACGCTGCTTCTCCGCTTCGAGTTGTAACCGTTCGGCCTCCCTTTTGATAGCCTTCGCATCCTTACGGGTGTTGGCAGGTGAATCATCGATGACAGAAAGACTATCAGAGTTCGTAGACTGTGTACGCTTCAAAGAGGGAGTCGAACTCGATCCAGGAACCTCGTCCAAAGGGGGTAAAGACTGTTGATGTGTCTTCTCTCCGTGACCAAACACGCCGAGACCCCATCTCGAATTCTTCTTGACAAATCCGAGGGATCCAAATCGGCTGAGCTTGCTGACAGAAGTGTGGTTAGTGTCTTGCGCAGGCATTTGTCCAGCCATTGATGAAGTCGTTGTTGTCTGAGTGTCCATTTTATCCTCTGGAATTTCAACCAGTGGAGAAGACACATCCATCTGGTCCGAATCCGATCGAGCATGATTTGAAAGCCAAGTAGAGGACCCATTTGGGCGGACTTCCTCGACAACATCCGACGGAAGTGGAGGGTGAGTAATGATGCGGAGGTCGTTGAGATATTCTGCTGTTCTATGAGAACAGGGAGTATGGATGGTCGGAGTAATAATAGAAGGCACAAAGGCAGTACGATGGGAGGAAGCAGCATCTGGAATGTGAGACGGGTGAAGACTCGAAGGGGCGTGGTATGGGGATTTGGGCAGGGAATTGTGGGAATGTGAAGGTGGAACACTGCGGGGTGATGCAGAAGGTGTGATAAATGGCGCGCCGTTCGCGTGTAACCTTGATGGGGTTGTGGGTAACGTTTGCACATACAAAGCAGGTGGCATTGGGGGCATATTCTGGGGCAATGCTTCGATGAGGTACGAATGCTCCAGGCATTGCCTGCTGGTAAGGCGCGCATCGGGATCATATTTGAGTAGGTCTGATATACACTCGACGAGCTTGCGAGGTACGTTGCGGTCGAAATAAGAAAATATGTCCCTCGGTTGACACTGGAGACAGACGGTGAGCACACGCCAAGCAAAGGGGGTTTTTTTTCCCTAAAAGAGTATCACCTTGGGAAAGACAAAGTTAAACTGCTTTGCCATCCTGAGGCCCTTGCTCCATTTGCCACCCCCAATGGAACGACCCCTAATGTCTGCGCCATGATCGGCTGGATCACCAAGAACCTCGCAAATTCTATGTATTTGGTCAATTTGGCCAGAGCCCGGAAAGAGCGGACGGAGATTGATTAGTTCCGCCATGATTGTGCCGAGCGCCCACATGTCCACAGGATTAGAGTAGTCTCTGCTCAGGAGCAAGACCTCTGGGGCGCGATACCACCTGGTAGAAACGTACTCGGTATAAGGGGGAGGGCTTGCGGTCTCTCGTGCGAGGCCAAAATCAGCGAGTTTGATGATCGCTACGACGTCCTTCTCAGTTGGTGTGGTTGGGGGTGCGACTGGGGATAAGGAGCGGTATTCAAAGAGGCCGGTTGTGGTGACGAGAACGTTTTCTGGCTTCATGTCCCTGTGAAAATAGCCAGAAGCGTGTATGTGGTGGAGACCGGAGACGATTTGTCGAAAGATGGAAGCCACGAGGCCACCTGCAAGAGAACGACCTTTTCGGGCTTTGATGAGGTGATATAGATTTCCCTCCATGCTCTCGAAAACAAAGTAGAGCTCCTTGCTATCTGGGAGGAGAAAGAAGTCATAGAGGGGTATGATGCAAGGGTGGAACGGGATTGCACGGAGAGACTAGGTGGGAGGGTGAGTGGGGAGATGGGGAAGGTAAAGAAAATGAACCTCGAGTTCTTTGAGCTTCTTGCACTCGTCCCAACCACCCTCCCACTTCTTTTTCATTCTCTTTATTGCGACGAGACGCTTTCCGGCCCACTCTGGGCGGGCACCGCCGCCGCACTGCATGGGGGAAAGGGGGGTATTGGGGGGGAGAGTGCCATGCCAATCGCAGAGGAGGACGGTGCCAAAGGAGCCATCGCCGAGGGTTTTGATGGGGGTGTATGAGCGATGGGAGCCTGCAAATATATATATCCTGTTGGTCGAGGAAGAGAGGGGAGAACGTACTTGAGCGAGCATCGCCGACCTGGAGTTTTCCGTTTTGGATGGACACGGCGGGTATGCCGAGGACGGTGACTGTCTCCTTTTGATGGCTCTTTGGGTTGGCAGTGCTCTGTATGGCATTGTTCGAGGATGTGAACATGATACGCAGGGCATTGCCTCGAGGAAGGGACGGACTAGAGACTATGAAAACATCCAGGAAGGTTGAATTGGGTGGGGCTTAGCCGTGACTTTGCTTCGTTGGCGAGACTATTAGCATTATGACTAAGCGGTCGAGGCTACGCTGCTAGTACGGCACTTCATGGAACAGCTTCGACACGCTCTCCCCGTAGTGGCTCCGTCTAATCACCTCCCCGAGCACAGGCCCAATGTCGATCACCTCAATCTTGCTGCACCGCGCCTGGTTCTCCCTCTGCGGTAGCGTGTTCGTCACAATCAGCTTCTCGAGCGCGCTCTTCTCCACATTCTCCAGCGCGTCCCCGCTCAGGATCCCGTGCGTCACGATCGCGTACACCTTTGACGCACCCCCCTCCGCCAAGTGTTGTGCCGCCAAGCACAGCGTCCCGCACGTATCCGCCATATCATCCACCAGAATCGCAACCTTGTCCTTCACGTGTCCCACCAGCACCATCCGCGAAACCGAGTTGGCCTTCTTCCGCTCCTTGTGGAATAGCGCAAAGTCCACCCCAAGTCGATCAGCGATAGACGTCGCCCTGTCCCACAGCCTGTCAGCCCGCGCTCCTTCACACCGCCTACCCTTACCTCTTCGCACCCCCTGCATCCGGAGACACAATCACGACCTCGCTCAGATCAAACCCCGTCCGGATATACAGGATCGACGACGGCTCTGCATATAGCTATCTCACAACATATCAGCCGTCCCTACACCGCATTCCAGATCACGGCACTCACACTGCAATAAGCGGGTGATCAGCTTCCAACGGACTCTCCGTGAACCATTTCACTCACTTGTCCACTGGCACATCAAAGAAGCCTTGAATTTGTGATGCATGCAGGTCCATGGTCTGTCACAACACCGTCGTCACTCCCCCATCAGCGAACAGAATCGTGCTCACGATGACGTGGTCGCAGCCCGACTTTTGTATCATGTTCGCGACAAGCTTCGCTGAAATCGGTGCCCGACTCTTGTCTTTTTTGTCTTGCCTGGCATAAGGAAACAATGGCAATACCGCAGTAATCCTTCTTGCGCTTGCTATCTTGCAGGCATGTATCATAATGCAGAGTTCCATTAGAGCTGTGTTCACCGCCCCGCACCCCGTGTTGATGATGTATACATCGTTCTCCCGCACGCTTTCAGCGATCCGGACGTTGGTTTCTCCAATCCCGCTCTTGGTTATTTCGGCATTTGAAAGAGATAATCCGAGGCTAGAACTCATTCAGGATGTGTAGACCGCCTGTGTCCATGTCCATACCGCCGAGCGATGATCTCTGCCAGCTCTGGATGGCTAGTGCCTGTTCATCATTCGTTATGCATGCTATTACCACCTCCGTAGCCAACATACCGGTAAAAATTTTGACGCCGCTGCCGTTCAACATCTTGTCAGCCAACACAGCGAGGGAACACGTCCATCTGAAAAAACGAAAACCTTGAAGCAGTTACGACGTGTGGCTGTGCCATTCGCGCTATCACCCGAGTCCCGGGTCGCTTCGATGTGTGAGGATATCGCTGGAGAAGGGCTACAAAACTACACGGTGGGTATTGCGACGGCATTGACAGAACATGACACTGTTATACTAGTACTGTAGGTTCGGATGTCGAATACGAAAAAATGATTCAGAGCGAACGAGAGGCAAGAGGAGCAAAATAAGATTATGATACTCAAACAAACGACGAGACTCGGAAAGTTCGAATACTCAGTCGACCCAATGGAGAAACCAACCAGAGCATAGCTTAGGGCCCTCGAAAGACGGAATCGAGGGGGAAAAGGATACAAGAATCATCGTGACGACGGTTCGGCGTGTTGTCACATATAATGGGCGAGAGTTGTGCAAATGTGCGTCGGCAAAGATGTATCCGCGAATACGTCTAGTTGGCGTGGATTGAAATGCTGGTGGACGGAGGTCCTGTACGTGAAACAGATGAATGTGCCCCAGTGACACGGTCCCCGTTGAGTATGGAAAGTAACTGAACGCTACTTGACGGGAGAGTTGACCGGGACTGCGGAGATAAAACAGCATGTGTTGCAGGCGCTACATACGTATCACGAGGTGCGCGGAGAGGTTGAAGGTGTGCGCGGGATACAGCCTGCTCGGGTGCGTTGATGTAGGGATAAATAGAGGGGACAGTGCTTGACTGTGATGGATGCAAGGGGGTCGTTGAATAGCTTGGAGCAAATGTCTGGGGAAAAGGTGTGTGTAGATGTCGTCCCGATACGTTTGCTGGGGGCGGAACATGGGGTGGACCACCCAAGAGAGGCAATGCTTGATTCTCATTTCTCACACCACCGAGATAAGTAGGATGGTTGAACTGGCAAGAGCGAGGTCTAATTTGGAACGGATCCCCTAAAATAGGGTGTTCATGGGAAGGATATGACGGAGGCAAATTCGCGCTTCGGGCTGAACTGAGAGAAGGCACCGACGTGCCCGATTCCAAGGAAGTTCCAACTTGAGTAGTGTGAGATGTTGGAGGAGGAACAGAGGTAGAGGGACCAGAATAGCCAGGAGGGTGACAATCTGGTCCGTGAAGGGCCGGCAAATCCCGGCTATGTACTGTAGGCGTCATCTTGGACGACTCGTCGACCACGGATTCGAGAAGCGCCAATTGTTTCAGCCTTTTCCCTGACGTGGGTACTTCAGCTGGTCGGGAAAGGTATGGGGAAATATCAGCAATGCTAGAGCTTCGACGAGAAGACATTGGCTTTCGTGCGGTGACTAGCGTCGAGGATGACGCAACAATGGGGTTTGTAGCGACGGGCAATGTATCACTAGAGCCACGATCCGCTCGCCATGACACCTCGAGATCATTGGAAAGCACGAAGTCTGAATGCTTTTCGCAATTGTCAAGATCCTGAGTTGAGATATGTTTAGCCTTGGAAAGACACGGAGAGTCGACCAGCGTCTCGCTGAAGGTGGGGACACGAGAGGACCAGTCCGGAGTCTGCAAACGATTGGATGGTGAAATCTTTTTTGGTAATATAGCAGCCCTGGCATGTGGTTGTTTCGGATCGGCACTCTTTGAAGCTGAGATGGAAAGTGAGTTGAGGAGTCGAGCAAAGTGTGGATCCAAAGGTTCGACAGGGATGCCGTGTTTCGTTATTACGTGGTCATTCCTGACCGGATTGGCCACATTGTGTGGCGGTGAAGGAGTTTGTGGTTCACCAGTGTCAGCAGAAGATGAACTTGATTCTTGTGCACATCTGTCACCCGATGCATAGGAAACTGATTTGCGATTCCTCGAGTCGAAAGTTTTAGGTTTCCTTGCTGTGATGAACCCTTTCAAGGCTCTTTTGTACACGATCAGAAGCGTTCATAATAATGATCATTGAAACATACACAATGAATGGCGAGATCAAATAGAATTTGCCAGGAGCGGCCCTATTGCGCTTCCATGTGGGTAGGTCCGTTAGTCTGAACCATTCAATCCGCTGGAGATTCAATCAGATGGTGGGTTCTTGATGAAACCATTAGTACATACGCTGATCTCCTTTCGGGTGCGGGTTTTGAATGGAAAGTCCTCTGGGATTCCGGGAACAATGAATAGTGAGATGAGCTGTTCTTTTATGGACATCTCTATTACATCTGCACGGTGAATCTGTCCTGCCAAGTTGTAGCCCGTCTCCTCTAGCACCTATGAGAAATGCTAAGGTTAATGTACTTTACAAGGCAATGTGCCTTACCTCGCGAATAGCGCATTCATGAGGGGGTTCATGCTCATTAATCTTGCCCTTGGGGAAGCCCCACCCCGATGAAGACTTCCACCCTTTGACAAGAATACACTAGAACAGGAAGTGATGTCAAGGTTGAGAAACACGATATGTGGTGAGACGAACCTTTTCCCAAGTCTCATTCAACATTATTGCACCACAAACAGGGACTCTAGTTTTATACTGCATGAAGGTGTTGAATGCTTGTTCGTGATCGTGACTCCATTGGTGCAATAAAGGGCAAGCGTGGAATAGCATCTCGGAGAACTTCTTGAGCGGTAGAGATGGGAACTTTGGGTTTTGTTCTCGAACGAAATCCTCGTAGAACCAATGGCTGTTGAGTTGCATAAGCCTGTGAAGGTCAGGTAAATTGCTGCCAAAAAGATGGCTCACGCTTGCTCCACCTGAAAGCAAATCCGCTCCAGCGATGAAAGCTCTTCGTCGGGAAGATTGAGAAGGAACCGGCTAGAGAAAAGTGAGAAACGGTGCGGAAAATGCAGGAAAATAAAACCTTGATAGATCTTCGAGGACTTCATCGTGTGTGGCCTGTTTGTACGAGAAGCGTTCATCTGCAGTTGGGGCAGGCTGTATTTCCGGAGATGAGGAAGAGGAGGAAGTCATAGCTGACGAAAGTAGAGATGAAAAGAAGGAAAATGAGAGTCAGGATGGGCCAGAATCTACGAGGATCGTTTTATGGACAAGAGTTGGGATGAATGATAGACCTACACAGTATTGTATGATAGAGTTGTTCACGTATGCCCGACGCTGTCCCACTAACCAAGCACGACCAAACAAATCACGTGATTACTTAAATAATTAATTAAAAACTTTGCAAAGTACCACATATCTATAAAATAATATAATTTACATACCTTGTCCTTCATGACACCTGTGTCTGCGAGTCGAAGCCCATTCGTCGCTCATACTCGCGAATCTCGTCAACAGTCAACCTGTCTGGCCCAGACCAATTCGCGGAACTGGTCCGCGCTCTGAACCGACTCTGCCTAGTTCGGAACACTTCTTCCATCCGCAAGGGTCGGATCTCTCCGAAGATATCATCAGGGTTCATAGTACTCTGCATCTGCAGCGCCTGACGGAGCTCCGGAGACTGCGCCCAGTCCGGTGGATCAAACGTCCGAACCCGGTCCTCATCTCCCGAGTCAGAGTATTCACTGTTAATCTCTGGAAGCTCTATCGACTCGCTTGGAACTTCGGGGGTGGGTAGCTTGGCGGCCTGCATCTGCGCTTTTGCCCGAGCAGCCATCTGGGACTGTACCATGGTAGAGGGAAGTTTGTCGCCCGTGTCGTCTTCTTGAGCCTTCGCCTTCGCCTTTTTCAGAGACGAAGGGACTACCTTGAAAGGCTTCGCCTCCGGCATGACCGGCTTAGCTGGTGGGGCTGGCAGGGCATTCTGAGTGGCGTTATATGCGGTGGACGATACCAAGGCTGTGGTCGTGCCCCTCGCGCCATTTTGGGTGGCAAGCTTGGTGGCGGGTGTAACAACCAACTTTGCAGGGGGGGCAAAGTCCTTCCTATCTTTCGAAGGCGGCTTCTTGCTCTCTGGTTTCTTCTCTGTCTCCGATGCGATCCTTCGTTTCTTGGAGGCGTCATCCTCAGCCTTTTTAGTGGAGGTAGGAAGCTTCAATGGTCGCCGGTCTGTATTTTCCTCTCTTTCACGTTTCCGCTTTTCAACCTCCTCTTTGCTCTTCCTTTCCTCCTCCAAAAGCCGAGCTTTTTCCGCTTCTGCTTTCTTTGCGATGGCTGTCTGGCGCCTCGCCTCCATATCCTTGAGGCGCTGCGTCTTCTTGTCCGCTTCTTCTTGTTGCTGTAGGCAGGTGATGAGGATGGCTAGCAAAATGTAAAGAGTCATATCAACCAACCCTCTTGGCAGCAGCAGCAGCTAATTGTAAGCTTTTCAGCTCCGGTTTAGCCTTCTTGCCCCCAAGCATACTGTTGACAAGTTTAGTCGCTTGCCTAAAGAATCCATCTCGAGACTGGGATGAAGAGGCATCAGAAGTGATTGAAATTTGACTTGCACTCCGAGTGTTGGACTATTACGGTAGTCAATCGTCCGAGTCGAGTAATGGAGAATGGGAAACTAAATACACACCTCCACACGACGGAGACTAGACATTTCAGCCACGGCGTCTTCTTCGAGTTCGCTGGCGTCCGCGATAGAGCGTTCAGCATCCGAGAGCTCGACAGTCTCTTGCTCTCGTTCTGCTTCCTCACCGTTTGTCTCGACTTCAACATCTACGTCATTCGACAAAGTCGCCACATCACCATTCTTCTCTGCTGTAAGGCTTCTAGTTGGCCCTGGGCTTTCGGTTGGAATCGAACTCCATGTGTCTTCCTTATCTACGTTGCTGAAGTCAAATGGTCTCCATCCTGGTTCAGCAGCAGCAAGTTTTTCCTCGAGCGGCCAACTATCATCGTCATCGTCATCGACGGTATTTGTGCACTGCGCGTCGCGTGGTTCTAAATCAATGGTGTACTGGGTGTCTTGCGCGGAGGAAACCCACGTGGGGCCTCCGTCACGATTGTCAAGGATTGGCTCGGAGGAAGTGCCGGATTGTGAGGGCTGTGAGGCCATCTGCGATGTTCCTTGGACAAGGGAACGCAAGCCATCGGAAGGGGTGGTGACCCGGGTGGGAATACCCAGGGACACAGCGACCGGTAGCGTAAATTGGCTCGGAGGACGGTTGAATGAAAATCCCTTGGGGTTCCCGGAAGTAATAGAAGATTGCTTTGAACCTGGGGGCATGAATACAGGCTGTGGTGGCTTGTTGAATACTGGACCCGCGGGTTTGACGAAACCTGAACTGCCCTTCAATGGGGGCGATTCGGGCGGAGTAGTTGAGACACTCTTGTCACAATCGTTGATTCGGGTGTCTACGTCCATTGCTCGGCCTATCCTTGTTGAGAGTTCAGGTTCACTAGGCTGCACAGTGTCTAGGGTCAGATCTGAGAGACTAAATCGACGTTCGGCTCCTTCAGCTCCAAGGGCAGGTGCGTAGGAGAATTGCTCATCTGAATGTGTCTGGGTCCCATTGAGTTCCTGGTCGGGGAGACCATCATCTCCAAGTATCTCGGGATCACTAGACTCGCTGTTAACTTTATTCCGTTCAGCTACCTTTGCCTCAGCAGCTGCCCGTGCCTCGACGAGTGCAGCTACCGCCGCACCACCAAGCGACTTGCCCATGCTTTTACCAGCGCGTGCTCCGAGTCCCTCGACGGTACGCTTGAATAGATCGATAAAGCCCTCTCCCGCAGGGTTCAGACGAGTAGTTTGTTCGTCAACATCCATTGTATGAAGTTCCAAGTGATCCACTGAAGTGACTGAAGCGGTTGACTCGCCTTGTACAGAAGGGAGGCCAAGTTGACTGATCCTCTCGGTCTGCTTAGTGATCAACGGCACGATGCCCACGTCTGTAGACTTGGCAACCTTCAGCTTGCGCTGTTCCCCATCCCAGTCGGGCTCTACCAGCGCACCGAGCATCTCTCCACTCTTTCGCTTAACTGCCGTCGATATCCGGGGGAAAGCTGTAGAGGTAATAGCCGCAGAGGTGCCAGGGATTGACCTCGTTCCTTCCATCGCCTTAGCCTCCCGTGCTTTCATCAACCAGGAGGTCCTCTTTCCAAGCGGCACGGGAGCAGGCGCGGGGGTGGGAAGTGTGGAACTGATAAGTGACTCTTGCACCGTACGCATGGATTTACGCAAAGGGGATGGCGCAGGGAGCACCGGGAACCCTGCGACCCCAGTTTTGTGAGTTACTGCCCTTGGTGATGAATCATTTAGTGGAACAGAGAACGTATACGGGATCGGGATCGAGTTTGATATAGGAATAACCGGCAGAGGGGCCGTGAACGCGTTCCTCTCGCGTTCCTTCGAAGAGTTGATCGCAGGCCGAGAGGGCAATGGCTCTGTGTGATTGCCAGCCTCTGAGGATTGCGCTGCACAAGGAAAATCGAGTGGGACGGGATCAGAGTTAACGGGCGAGGAGGTTGGGTGTGGCTCGTCTGATGAAGGATCTCCCTGAGAGTCGTGATGGATTGGAATAGTTTTACAGTCCATCCCGGTGGCAGGATCTTGCGTTTCTCGACAAAACCGAGGCATGGTGTCACGCGATTCTTCTCGGCTGAAAGTAAGAGCAGAGAAAGAAGGAAGGGTGACGGCGTGGCTTCGTTCGGGTGACTCGTCTCCTTCCGCAATTACAGATAGTTCGGTACCACGTTCAGAAGTTGGGTAAGATGTTGAAGATTCGCTTGTCGGATTCTCAGAATAGTGCTGAGGAGGCTGTAACTCGGGCTCGATCGACGCAGTGACTTGAGGAATGTCAGCGACTTGAACAGACTTGGGCCGTCCACGCATTCTCTGCGCTGATCCATCTGAAGCTGAGTGTGAACCAGTCGGAGACTTGGACGTGTCTAGTGCATCCTTGGTGGATCTTTCCTTAGCTTGAAGTAAAGCTTTGTGAAAGCTATTGACGGGAACGTCTTTCGTAGAGGCGTCGCACTAGATACGTGATGAGAGAATATCAAAATGAATGGAAGCAAGCTGACATCTAGTGATAATAACGTAGTATTTTCCACTTTCACTGCCGCCACAGTACCCGCTCTGGTTCTGCGGAGAATGTTCTTTTTGCGACCTGGTGTCTTCACAAGTTCAATTATCGGGCTAATAGATGGTAAGCAAACTCATAATTCAAGAGTAGAGTGTACCAGAGCTTACCCTTGCTTTGGACCGGCGAGAATATGTTCCAGATAATCATCGAGAAAGATGAAAGCGTGGGTCTGAACCTGGTCCTCGAATAGCTGGCGACAAGGATCGGTGGCCATGGACGCTCGCACTGAAGTCGTCCAGGTATATATCCCACTTTCCTTCGCGTCAGTATTTGCCATGGTCGGAATTTACGCGTGGTAGGTAGTCGCGGCGGTGAGAGGACAAGAAGTCTGGACAACAAACACAACAGCGCGCGTTAGTCACATGATCGAATAGAGCATCGCTGCACCGCCACCAATGGCCATGCGGTATTCCGCATGACAGCGCATGAGACTTGACATTGACATTGACAGTTATCCATGTCTGACCATAGACAAGAACCTCGCGATCATGAACTTCAGGCTCTTTCCGAGGCTGAATTGCGACACCTATATGACGAAGAAGAAATCGAACGATTCATGTCTTTGTTCTCAGCAGTACGTTCCACTTCGAAATGTACACACCACTGGCACGAACCCCTCGCAGTATGTCACGGAAATCAGGCTTTCTACCGGTGTAACTAGCGCACGATCTACGGAATCTCATATAGTGGATGAGCTGGACACTGCGGCTGGGATACCCCCAATTCCTCGTCCCGTTGATCGTTCACTTTCAGAACACATTGCGTATGTGAGTCGTTTCAGAAATAGATGATTTTCTTCTTCTAAATACGATAGAACTATCTTTTGCCGCATTTACCACCAGGTGGAGGTGTCTCATCCGCATTCACCCTCAAGCGTTTGAGTTTAACCACTCAAAGACTCTACCTGGCATTGTTTCCGCCATATAAAGCGTTTTTATCGGATTTTGCGCAGCTTGCGTTGTGGAAGGATTACCAACGTAGTTCGGGACACTGCATAGTAAGTTTTGATTCGAGATTGTCCCGCTCTACTCACGTCTGTCAAGCTGTTCTGGTTTCTGTGGTTTCATGACCTACTTCTTCCTGCTCTCTTATTCCGGATCGTATTTGGTCTTCTCCGACGCCGTCTATGGAACTACCCGACTCTTCAAGAATTACAGGAACGACGCCAAGAGACTGCCCAGGCACTTGTGTTTTGGGAGGCAGTTCAACAGCGCATTTCCGTCACTACACTTGGGCCCATCGAACTGTGGCGCCTTTTCAAGCTATACAGATCGGAGAAGGAAACTAAAGCGGAGCCTGGGTCGAAAGACGCAAGTAAGACTCTGAATGACCTTCAATGAGTCGACAGTCACAACTATTCGCCCAGTCGAGATTGACGAAGAAGAAACCTTTAAACGTGATATGTTGCATGCTCTCAATGAGCTGGCTGATCTCCACGAGAGGATTAAAAAGTAATTCCTGTCTAGACTACGAAGCCGTGCTCAACTTGACATGGTGTACAGTATCTTTACGTGGCGTCGTCCAGATGTGTCCCGCCGCTATTTGCTTGTAAGTCACTGGCAACTCGCCGCCGTCTATTTCGCTGAACACTCTAAAAGCTTTTCACTTTCGTTGGTTTCATGGCACTTGTCCTCCCAGCGCAGTACATTGCCAAACTAGTTTACGGGTTTGGAGGTGTCCTATTTTGGCATGTTACACCTGTCATCGCAGCCCTTCCGCGGGGAGATAGAACCCGGCAGGTGCTATTATTTCGTACGCACAACTGCACTGATGTCGACTTTACAGAGTATCAGTCTTGTTTAGAGATGCACCGACTGACGCAGATTATGCCATGGAGCTTATCGCTAAACGTATTGCAACAGGGCACAATGTTGGCATAACTTCACCCGGGAGGCAGTCGCATCGTCCATCCAATGCCTCCATAAGCACGGATGCTGACTCCCAAGAGGACCGGTCGTCTGAGCATAATGGCATAAGTCGGAAAAAGTGGGGTGAACGGGTTGCTCACTGTATGTCGCTCCTGGAGGAAAGCAGGCAGTTCTTGTCGACCAATGTACGTATATTAGCCCACAGATGTTCGTACCAGACACATCTCAGCCTCGTAGACTTCAGGTAACTCAACCTCGGGGGAAACTGGCGAAAGCTACCAGGATGAACATAGTATGCCCATTTTCGGCCTCGTATGCTATGCTGATCAGAACGTTCTTGATATATTAGCATTCTTGGCACAACATACCTCCTGCCCAGGACTAATTACACTGACACCTTCCATCTTGCTTTTCACGCCCCTCACGGCAATACACGCGAAGCTTATTATTCCCTGTGACAGATTGCGTAGCGTGAGGAGATCTGGCCTTATGAAAGGCATCACCATCACATGGGCTCCGGAGGGGTTGCCAGTGATAGGTAGCGAGGAAAGAGAGGAAAAGTTCCACTGGGTGCGAAACCGTGACGAGCTGTTCGCCAGACTCGTCGGGTCTGATGGAAGACGTTGGTTGACGATGTGACACCGATCAATATACCACTTCTACTTCCAATTACGCTCTGTCCGTGACTGCTGCTTCCATTCAAATCCACTTTTCAATTTCAGGCGCGTCCGCATACAAGTTACCAAGTTGTTTCCCTTCCCTCCTTCCTCCGTACGTTCCAGCAATTTTCTTCCTACGCACTGATCCCGCCCTACATGTTTTTCTCCCCGGACCTGCTGTCAAAGAGGGACAGCGGTTTCGGCCTTTTGTGGTGAATAACCACTTTGTTGCTGCCGCTCTGCTGTTCGAGACGGACTGATGGTTATATGCGCAGGCTTGCCGCTACACTTGGGTCTAAATCCGCGTTCAAGAAATTGCCAAAGCGTTCTGTGATGACTGCTGATATCTCCCAGTTGTGTCAACTTATCGCCACGCCAGCGGAGCCCCTCGCCCTCCGCCTCTCTTCCAATTTGTTAGTTGGAGCCGCTCGGTGAGTAGCCATGGCTTGAAACTTGCTGGCGCCGTCTCATTCTCCTGTTCCCAGTGTATACAGAGGTAGCGTGTTTTATGAATAAACAAAATTGGTTTTAATAATTGGCCAGTGAAACAAGAAATCTTCATGTCAGATGTGACAACCTGCTTCAACTCTCTCAAACGAGTCGAACGCGAGTTTCGCTCAATGACATCCCCAGAGGGTCAACTTCAAATGGCGCAACCGAGTGTTAAGTCAGTCTCGGTTCTTCATGCCGAATCTAGTTTGTCACATCACCCCTTAGATTGTCTGCGGTAACTCTGCGAGCGGATCCAAGAGCTGCATTCACCATGGAATTTGATGCCATGGTCGCAGTAAGTGATCTCCCAGATTCTTCGCAGTGACGTTACCTACTCCTCAGAATTGGGACGAGTACCTGAATCTCGGAAGTGCGTCTTCCAAGTCAAATGTATTGTTTGCGTCATTGACATCCATAATAACAGACAACAAGAATATCGAATGTGACTCGGACGGCGACTATCTCACAACGATGAAAGGGAAAGGGAAAGCCGCAGCGTCATCAACACTGCTTCCAAATTTGGAATTTCTCCGTGCAACTGCGTGTACTCTTCCCGAGAACCATGATTTTTTACTCGCTAATTCATTTGATGCATCTTTTGGAGGAAGCGGGACTGCAAAGTTTTCGTCTTCTCAGACCGGAGGTTTGGGGTTCGATGATACATTTGATGGGCTAGATATCGAGGAAGGGGTCGGGGACGATCTTGTCAGAGAGCTGGGAGAAGGATGGGGAGCCAATCCAGTCGAGGAGAACCCTGCAGAGTAATACTTTCTGCACCACTTTTTGGCTCGGGCTGACGATAGGAAGGGATCTTACACAGATTCAACCATTTGGTATGGACTTCGATATCGGGGATTTGGACGATGGGACAGCAGGCCTTGATGGGCTCATTCAAGCTTCACAGAGCCCTCAGCCACATGTCCTAATTAATACAATCCAAGACTCGCATATTGAGATGGGTGAGACGACGGTGTCGCTTGCATTCCAGACGATAACAACTCACCTGAGGTCGTAGTTGAATCCCCTCCTTCACCTTCGATTGATCTTCAGACAGCCGCGCATGCCTCACGTTCTCCAACCGTCGAGCTTGCTATCCAACAGACGAACAAAATACCATTCCAACCACCAAACAACGGGGCTACGTTAAGGAAGGTCAAACGTGCGAGACCCCTGCTGGATGTCAGGACCGAGCTGACTGATGAGGAACTTAAGGTGAGCGCCAGCAACTCGTGCTCCGCTCCGTAAGCCTCACGTGTGTGGAGGCCACTCGCATGTATTATTTGGATAAGCAAAACACTATTCGATGCGAACTGGAGTTCAGGAGGTTCGAAAAAAAGCAAGATGATCTGATTCATAGCTTGCTGTGGGACGCTCCTAGCAATGGTAAGCCATCAGAAGTAGGGCCAAAATGCGAAGCTGAACCCCACTAGTACACGCCAAAGAACTAGTTGACTTCTGGGTTGACCACTTCAAGGCGCATGTCAAGGCTCGGTCTGGTCTCTTTGTGGAGCCACAGTATCCGGGTAATAGGTGTCATGGATGGTGAACGGATATGTGCTAATCACCCAGAAGAAGGTAGCCCCCGCCACAAGCGCCGGAAAGTGTCCACTCCCCCACCTCAAGCACACATGGGAGATATACCTATGATAGCTGCTGAGAACTGGCATGCCGATGAAATAGCTGCGCCCATGGGTGATATGGTTGACTTTGACTACAACATGGGTGGTCTGTCATGCAAAACCCTGATTTCTCTTCCGCTTCTCATTTTATGTTGCTACAGCGAATTGGGGAGGTGTTGATGACTATACGCCCGATGCAAAAAATCTGCGCTCTTCAGAGGTTGCTTCAATATTTTCCTTCGGATGATATGCATTGACCTCTTTCAGGAACCTGGACAAGCTCGTCGTGCCTCTCACTCACTGCCCACTTTCGGGGATAATTTGAGTATCGATGTAGTGCCGGATACGTTTCACTCTCAACGAAGTGCATTATTTCCTTGGGATATGGCGGGCGCTAGTTCCTCCGTTTCTGTCCGCGAAGAGGGAATACAGCTGCCTATCGATAGTCGGATTAGCGTTGATCATGCGGATGCCAGGCTTCGAGGAAGTTCCGCAAGCCGGAGGGGCAGCTCTTTGCTTAGCTTCCTAAACCCTCAAGCTGGCGTAGAGTCACCAGCAGTGATTTTGCCCGCGGTCCAAAGCGATGACGATTTCATATTCGACGGTGCACTATCAATTGCATAGCCTCGCCTGACTTACTGAAATTGCCAACAGTCCCTGGAGATAACTATGCCCCTGGCTCGCAGCAACCTGAGGCGAACCGTGTCGCCCTTGAGAAGAACTCTTACAATTTTCTGGAGTTCGTCGTCAGACTGCAGCGAGATGTGTGGTTCTGACTAGTGTCTCAGGTATGCAAGAATGCAGTACAGGTCGCTTCCAAGTACCCAGTGTCTTGTATTTGACGATGTCGTCCCAAAAGCGACCAGCACTGCACGTGTCGCAGCCGCTGCACTGTACCATTGTCTCGGTGAGTGCATGTATTGTCATCTCCGCGGTATAGGCCGATCCGCTGAATGTACATTTCTTGTAGTCCTTGCGACCAAGGACCTCCTGCGAGTGAACCAGGAAGAACCGTATGGGCGGGTTGACATCCGCATCGTATAAGAAATATAGTGGATACGATTGATAGACGGAGTTGGACGTCGATTGGAAGTTGAACCCTTGTTTTGTCGGTCCGAAACTTATCCGAACGCAACGGTGTAGCTGAGCCGAATATTTACCGGTTTTTTACCCAGCAACACTCAGCCGGCATCACCTGTTCCAGTTTTACCGCATTGCCCGGCCTATAAAATCATAGCAGCGCTGATATCCGTCTCTGATACTGTACTAATGTCTTCCCCCGCTGTTCTTGCCGCCCGGGCTGCACTCTCTAGCATTGACCTGAGAAGCTATGACCCTGAACAGTCACGCCTAATGGACGAGCGATGTATCCTCGTTGACGAACAAGACAATGCTATCGGTGCCGCCGACAAGAAAACTTGTGCGCAATACTACACATTTCGCTGCTTCAGTCGCGTTATGACACTTACACCAGGTCATCTGATGGAAAACATCAACAAAGGCTTGCTCCACCGCGCCTTCTCCGCGTTCATCTTTCGCCCGTCAGATGGAAAACTCCTCCTTCAGCAACGTGCGAGTGAGAAGATCACGTTTCCTGACATGTGGACAAACACATGCTGTTCCCACCCCCTCGATGATTTCAAGGAGGAAAAGATAGAACAAGACCAGCTTGGCGTCCGCATCGCTGCATCAAGAAAGTTAGAACATGAACTCGGGATCCCTCGTAGTCAGACCCCTGTGGACCAATTCCATTACCTCACTAGAATACACTACCTCGCGCCATCGAATGGAGTGTGGGGCGAACATGAGGGTGAGGAAAGCTTCGTGCACCACGACTAAACCCCTTGACGCATCTTCACGCAGTTGATTACATCTTGTTCATGACGGCAAATGTTACCGTGACTCCGAATAAGAATGAGATCCGTGACTACAAGTGGGTGAACAAGGCGGAACTGCAAACCATGTTTGACGATGCCTGTGCGTTGGTCGTTTCGCCTGCCGAGGATCATCTGCTGATGCTTTCCAATGTAGCCAACTCATTCACACCTTGGTTTAAGCTCATCGCCCGCGACTTCCTGTTTGGCTGGTGGGACGAACTGCTTAATCGGAAAGGGGTAGACGGGCTGATACGCGCAAAGAGCCTAGTTGGTGTTGCTGACGGCTCGCGGGTTATCAGGATGACCTAGAGCTACGCGACCCTCTCGTTCTAAATTACCTGCCCACAGACTATGGATATGTACCTGCGATGTGTTGGTTATGACCCAGAACGCTGAAATTGTACCAAAATTATACTGTGCCGGAAAGTATAAGTAAATTAGGCACCAAACCCATACAAAATGCGAGAGTTTGCTCAAACGGAGACCCTGACCTTGACCCGTAGATATGTCAAAAAAACTATGAGAATGTTGTCTAACGTATGTACATCGGAGTGATGTGCCCCATGATTATTCGTCAGGGACCATACCCCATCAGTACTTTTTACAACTTCAAGTGGTCGAAATGGACTGACAGTGGGTTTCATAGCTAAAGTTCCGTGAGCAAGCCCTCCTATTGGTTGATAGTAGTTCTAGGCGTCGCTTAGACTGGTTCTCACGAACTCGCCTAAGTCAACTCACGCAGCTGTCACTATAACAGGGTCCGGTATTGGTCCGGTAGTATTAATTGACTCCATTTGTGGTTGCACGAATCACCGAACATACTAGTACTTACTCGCGATGTTGCTGATCAGTGCCATCGTTCAAATCTTCTTGTCCAACGCTGAGGTTATTCATCAGTTTCATTCCCCTTGATAGATCCACTATGTGAAGGTGTCAGTTGAGTTGTTGAACAAAGAGCCAGAGTTCCAATTCCAACGGTTCGTTATTTTAACTTTCGTAAATTCATAAATCATTTCTGGACAGCAACCACAACAACGCGCCACGCACGGCCTCACAAACCACTAGTGACTCTCGGAACCCCCCTCAGGCTCGAAACCATCCACTGTGTCCCTGGCGGGCACATTCTCCCACATATACTACGACTTCCTGTCATTTCGGCACCATGTGGCCAACAAACTCCCTTCGTTATGTTCCGCTACTGCCTTCACCATTGGCAGATCCTGGCTCTCGAGCTATCAAACTTACCCTTGTGAGAAGGGGTAATTTCATCATCGTCTTAGTTGTCTTCGCAGTAGCTATTCTCGTTGGCGCGGCGCGGTTCTTCCATTTCCAAGTTGCCGTTGCATCTAAACGGCCGGACATCGTCTCGCCCGAGATATTCCCCGAGGGTTTGATATCTTCAGCCACTCCTACCGCGACGGAACAATATTTAGATGCATCCCTATCGACACAGATTTCACCAGCCGCAATTCT
The DNA here is from genome assembly GCA_038093535.1 of Boletus reticulatus. Lineage (NCBI taxonomy): Eukaryota > Fungi > Basidiomycota > Agaricomycetes > Boletales > Boletaceae > Boletus > Boletus reticulatus. The sequence goes on from JBBPSJ010000001.1 coordinate 1,098,171, forward strand.
TCTTAACGAGCACTTGTCCATGGACGAGATCAAAGCGATGGTTTCGCAGACCAGGGGCTTCTATGCACGAGACTACAGCCTCGGCCTAGGCTGGAATAACGTATGTCCTCTTATTTGGTTCATCTTTTCTTGTTCTCATAGCACTCCTAGGTTCGCTATATCATAGAAGCTTCTGCATTCCAAGCCAGGCTGTTGAACCGGACATTGATCCTCCCTTCCTTTGTTTATGCTCGTTCATGTGCATATGAAAAGTACGTCATTCAATAATCTCCATCTCCCAGTAAGTTCTCATCCCGTCCCTAGTCCTGTCTGTGCAGACGAAGCTCCAATGCTGAACAGGGGAGATGCCATTGGTTGGGACACCTGGCGCGACCTTCCGATTGAACAGCAAATGGGCTGGCAACTCCCTATCACGACGATGATCAACATCACACAGCTGAGACGATTTCAGCCAGTCATCACCACTGCAGAATATCTCAGATATGCCGGTCTATCCTCGACACTCGAGACAACGAGTGGATACTGGAACCGCAGTGGATACCACCAATCTCCTGATCCATTTACATCACATGGTGATCGTGTGTATGACAAACCGACTCTCTTTGTAATCGAGAACGCTCGCTACGACCCAGAGGGAGTCACGCGTGTCGACATGATACCTGATGTCATGAAGGAGCGCGGTGGTTGGATAGCTGGAAATCTTAGCATCGACCAGGCAAGCCGCTGGGAAAGCCGCGACCATGACGCAGCTCAGCTACTACTCAAACGCCTACTCCTCGATAAAGGTGTAGTCGAGTGGGATGAAGCACGAAGCGCTGTTAGAGACTTGGCTGTTCAGATGCCTGAGGTCATTGGCGCATCTTCAGACTTGGAGAGTGATGCGTTTCTAGAACAAATCTTGAATCGGTACGGCTGGGAGGTCCTATATACCTTTCAGGGCGCGTAAGTGTTGAAGCAACTTTTTGTCTGGTTAAGCATAGTTACTGACTCGTCTCAGCGCAGGGATGGATTTCGTCAAGCACGTGGTTACGCCCACACGGCAAGTGGCGCAGAGGACGAGTTTACGTGGCTTCATCGAGGACTACCATCATGTGGATGCAGATATTGTTTTACTTGCGGGCGAAACACATCTTTTTCGAAAACCTGTTGGTACTTGAGTACCCTGTTCTGCGAGCGTGACTAACTCTTGACGATCACATTCAGGGCCAAATGCGGTTCACCACTCGAACAGTGCGAGAGTTGTTTCAGGATCTGGTGGTACATCATGTTGTACCCCTTGACAAAGTATACGAACTCGCGAGGAAGTTAGACTTCCGCATTTCTGCAATTAACAATGGGCGGCAATGGATGGCCTCTCATATCCGTCGAGGAGACTGTAGGTGTCCGACGCGATTCAGAGCATTTCGCTGACCCATCGCTCTGCAGTCGTGACGGCCGGTTGGGCTTGGGGCAACTCACACGAGGGTCATCTCCAACGAGTCAAACAGCACCTTGATGAAGGTCGAAAGTTGCTTCAGTCGGAACACCGCCATATTGCGTACCCTATCTCGGGCATCGTTCCTGACACATCGATACCTCAACGTGATCCACCACTCGATGGCGATAAGTAAGTCATAACGCGTGCGCATGGAATCGTTCGCCCAGAATGATACTGCCCTTCAGGTTCTTCATTGCAACAGACGAAAGTGATCCAGAGAAACTCCGTCATTTTTCAGAGAATGGAGCACTCATGTTCCGTGATCTTGTCACATTCGAGGATCGACACGAGTTCGGTTGGGGTATCTTGTTCTCAGATATCATAGGTATTGTAGAGCAGGCGACACTTGCACGAGCGTCGTATTTTTACGGCTCAGCGATGAGTTCATTCACTGGTGGTGTTTTTAACATGAGAGCAGTACTTGGGGCAGAAGAGACCACTGGTTTAGCAGATTGACGAAGGGCAGAGACCTTGTAATCAGACTCTTTCCTAGTAATACTTGTACAGTGTGTGCCATCGTCCACATGTCTTAGGCACGTCCGGACGTAGCATTACGCGAATCTGGTCTGTGGCGAGCACGAGCACCGCGAAAAACCCATACTTCTTTCTTTCCACCAAATCCCAAGAAACCAGCTCCGGGAAGGGAAACCGTCGCCTCGAGTTTGTAACCAAGTGAACTTATTTCCCGTAGCGCATGAGAAGCAAAGACATCCCTGTCCAGCTCCGGTGCTATTGAATAAAAGGGTGAGAAATCGTCAAAAACAATTGTTGGGATGCACACGACCTCCAAATGTATTACGTTTCAGTTCAACGCTGTAGATTTCCTCCTCGGTCGCGCTTTGTGCCGCTATTTTAAACGGCCAAGCGGTCCGCAAACGGGGACCAAGCTGCTCGCCAACACGGCGCGGAGGGCGGACGAGGGTCATTTTGTGCCCTGATCGGGACATATAGGCTACGAAGAAGTCGGAATCCTCGTCCTCTGCCATGTCTCGAAACACAAGCTGTGGATACTGAGTGACGGCATCAGTCAGGGAGCTCACGGTTACTTGACAGCCTTACCGCGTAGCCTGTGTGTAATGAAGTGAGGTATTGATTTCCCTAGGTTGCAAATCAAAGTTTAGGGCAACTGCCGTCTGCTGCAAGGGGGAGAAAACGAACGCGACGGGAGAGACAAGTGAACAACTCTGAGATCATCCGCTTGACGCTATGGACGGATGAGCATCGTCAAGGCGCAGAAAAGCCGACTTACATGACAGCATCGGACCCACTCGCGCTCCAGGGATTCCTGGAGAACGTGACACGCCACGATAGGGACGACATCATCTGATTCGATACACCATGAGGCCACATTGGGATAATGTGCTCTTTGATTTCATCGAGTATGTCCTGATACGCTACATTACCCAGACGAAGTTCGTTTGTGCCGTGAAAGGAAACGAACATGTGATCTGAGAGATAACGGCATGGACGGAACGCAAGGCGCTCAGAAGCGGGCAACTGTCGGGAGGGAAAAATATTTACCGGGAAGGAAGGAAGGATTGATGTTTGTTGGCGTGCGGGTCTTTGGCGCTAACCGCTGGCGAGCACTTGAGGTCGTCCTTGTTCTCTCGAGGGGGACGGCGGAGAGGGAGTCGGAGCGCTTGATTGCATTCTTCCTCAACGCAGGTCTGAGAGGTGGCTTTTCAGAGGCGAGCTTTGGTCTCGTCGTGGATGCGCGCTTGAGACGGGATTTGGGGGCATGGCCAGCGTCGAGGGTGTCTGGATTCGGGGGGACGAACGGCGTAGGATCCCTTGCGGGTGGGGATTGGCGTGAGGGGGTTGGCTGGGGGAACGCGACCTTCTCCCGCAGCCAGGGGTCGGGTGGCGTGCTGTGTGGAGGGCTGGTGTATTGGGGTTGAGTCGTGGTGGTACGTGAGGGTGTGTAGCCCGGGGGGATGTAAGTGTGATAGGGTTGACCGTAGTAAGGATAGGCGGGGTTGTGGTTCGACACGAACATCGTGGTCAGTGGGAGAGACGGTGGTCGAGCGAGGACCAGTGATTTGAGAGAGCTGCCTGCAGGTGCATGGCTGGTGGCAGGCCAGCTACTCCGAGACAACGTGTCTTGCCATTCTTGGAGACACACCCACACTGTCCACACCCGTCTGCTTCTTGCGTGTTCGCCGTGTCGGACACCTTTCCTCCTCGTGCTAATCGACGTCGACTCGAGTTGATCGTCCCGACCGTCGAGCAACGCGTCGGTCGTCGGTCGGGGTGTCACGTGACGGTGGTATGTCTTTTTCCTCCCGAGTCTTTTCGTGTTCTCATCCCCATCATGGCTTCTACCTTCTTCACCTGGATCAGGTCACCAGCAGCCCGTGAATACTTCTTTAGTGAGCCACAAGTCCTCCTCGCTTTCTCCTCTGACCTGTTTTTCAAGGTACCCACTTCTGGGGACCGGTCTGTCACTCCCTGTCCTTCCGCTGACACTTCTATCTATACCACGCTTCTTCCAGGTTGCCAACTTCGGTCTCCCCTTGGCTGCCATCGCTGATCTGGGCAGAGATGAAGAAGTTATATCCGGCACCATGACAGCCACCCTCACTTGCTACTCGTACGTCTCTCCGCTTGCAACGCTACTTCCAGACTGATCCCCTTTCCCAAGGTTGGTCTTCACACGCTTTGGTCTGCATTCTGTCACCCACTTCCCGGTAAACTTGCTCATCTGCATCCTAGCTTGGCGGGTGCAACCTCGGAATTATTTGTTGCTCGCATGTCATACAACCAATGCCATCGCTCAGTCTATCCAGGGAGCACGCTTTGTCAACTACTGGCACTACGGTGGCCGCGAAAAGAAATATGGCCTACACGGAACTGAACCGACAAGTTCTGTCACTCAAGAACCCGACAAGGCCGATACAAAGTAGCTGTTCACGCGTGCGGTACGTCGATTTTCTCTCATCCGATTTTTCATTAACCCAAAATTCACGTTAGGCATTGATGAGTAGTACAGCCTACGTACTCTCCGTGTATGATATCACCAAAATCCATCATCTCCGTCCCCCCCTTTGTCATGCTTGCCTTTCCGATGTGCAAGTGCTTGACGTTCGTACATCTCTGCAATCTAGTACATGGATCAGCGTCAAGTACCATGTCAATCATAGAAATTCTCACCTGTTCTGGACTAGTCGCATCGTCGGCTGATTTGTCGTCTCTCACCCTAATAAACCGAGGAAACCGTAGTGAAATACCACGCTCTTCTATCTAGATAATCATCATCTCTTATCAGCTTAGCGATTATGACACGAGGACACACGCACCAATCCTTGTGCGGCAGTGTATATTGGACTCAGACTCAAATCAGCAGCAAGAACCTCCCAGACAATCTTGGGCTCAAACCATACATCAGGTTTGGCACCGCCAGCCTTGATGTCTCCGCGAGGCTTTTCCATCTCCAGTGCTCGAAGGGTATCCCAGTGTATTTGCAACATCTCTTCGCTAAATCCAGTTCCAATTTTGCAAATAGTCTGATGCTCTTCGGAATCCGCATCAAAGCACGCCAGCAGAAATGCACCGTAAACATTCGTGCGTTTCCCTTTTCCGTAGTATCCACCGACCACAACTAAATCAAGTGAGTCACCAACCCCAGCGAGGTAATCTTTCTTGAGCTAGGCGAAATAATGTTAAGCACATACCATATAAGATCGAATGAATCATTCTACCTTTAGCCAGTTCACGCTCCGCCGACTTGGCTCGTAGTGACTTTCATCGCTCTCGAGCATCTTCACCATAAGTCCTTCGCACCCATCTTTGACACTTTCTTCAAGGAACGCTTGAATCTCCTCAGTTGTCTCACCATCCGACGACTTGGCGAAGCCGAACTCCCCTGGAACGACTTGGAAGTGCTGTCGCAGTAGGTCTCTGCGCTCGACTAGCGGTTTTTGCAGCAACGACTTTGACACATATTAGTTTATGGAATCGAACGGCACCCTTTGGGCATACCTCTCCATTCAAATAAAGAAGATCAAAGGCAAAAAGGCAAACCCGAACTTGAATATCTTCGACTTTCACGTCTTTGCGCTTGCGCTTACTGAGCTCTTGGAACGGCATGAGTTTTCCTGTCGTCTTGTCTATGGCGACAGCTTCCGCGTCAAGAACGAACGACTTTGTCTCCGGTTTAACACACTAGACGTGGTGTAACAAAGGAACATGTCTTGAAAAGAAATACACCTACGTGTGGAAGTTGCTCAACGAGATCGGGATACTTTCTACTCATATCCTCAGAATTCCTACTAAATATCCCGACAACGCCATCATCAAGCTTGTGAACCTGTGCACGCTCGCCGTCGTACTTGTATTCACATGTGAATCGTTTGTTCTCGAAGCGGTCAAGGACTTCGCCAATAGCCTTAGTGGGCTTGGCGAGCATAGGCTTGAGGGGTACACCAGGCGTAAGCTTGCACGTGGAACGAAGGTTGCTGATACCATCAGTGAGGAGAGCAGGAATAACAAGATCGTAATTAGGCAGTTCACTAGCGGGCGGTAAGCAGGACATCCGCAGCGACAGGGGAAAACGCACCTGAAGACAGACTTCATAGTATTTGCCGCCTCTTCTAGACGACTCGTAAGTTTGTCTTTGTTCAACTTTTTTCCAGCTGTCATGAAAGGTGAGCTGGCCGAAATAAACAAAAGAGCACCGACTCACATTCCTCGTTCTCCGCGAGGACAGCCGCATGAGCCAATGCGACGAGTACGGTTCGCTCAGCATTTCCTATTCGAAGCTTGCCTTCCAGGCTGCGGATAATATACTTTGCCTCGCCGCCTTGACATGCTGCCAGTAGCTTGGTGATGATAGACACTTTCTTCGTTTGTGACTATCAAAATCAAGCCAACGAATAAAAGACTCTCCTAGGTTGTCAAGTTGCGCCTTACCGAATGACCGGAAGAAAGCGCAATCTCCTTCAAATTAGTGAAGACAAAAGGAACTGTCAAAGATTTGGGTCTGAATAAGGTCTTCTGGCTGGCCTTGGAGTTCTATGAAACCTATTCGTGTCATTAGCGTGTCAGGTGAAACCATGGCATACTTGCCGACGCGACCAACCCAAGGTCACCCTCCTTCTTGAGATCCGCTTTGACTACTGCCAGGCTCCGACCTGTAGACTCGCTAATTGCTTTGACAAGGAGACTTTCTCCTATGCCCAACTCCACGCCAACATAATCTGGACTCAACTTCACAGAGTAAAACAGTTATCAGGACACAATTCTGGACTCAGCCGTACCTTGTTTATACACAAGTAGACGGCCTGGAGGAGTGAATGAGTATCCCCTTTGGCGCTACGTCGCATAACGAGTAGAAAGAAGCTCGTGAGCAATGATGTTTTTTCCAGCCGCTTGGTGGTCGCCTCGATTAGCGAGAATGTCTTGGTGAGGGCTGCATATGGTACACTAAGGAGTCCGATAAAGTGAAGGGGCCACGTTGCACGAGCGAAAGAAACGTACGGTGCTCCGACTTTCCAACCACCCTCAATGTCAACCTCGCTAGTCCGTGAGAGCACTTCCTCCGCACTTGTGAGGCATGATATGTCAGTCGAAAGGGGAAATCGCACAGAGCCTTACGTTTGTGTTGCGTCGTCTTCTGATTGTAACACGTCCTCTGGACCCTCCTCGTCCTCGCCCCCCGCTTCACTGGAGGAAAGTTCCTCGTTCTCTTCTGGAGCAACCGACTGTGCTTTGACTTTGGCTTTCCCTTTGGTGGGAAGACTTGGAGGAGATGTACGATTTTCAGCACCCGATGTGACTGCTATTCGTGGTGTAGGTTGTAGGGAAGATAGCAATTTGCCCTCTCTGTGTGATTCTGAAGCGACTTCTTCATCCGAGTGGATGACACGTCTCCTTTTAGTACGAGCTGTTTAGCATTCACCTTAGTTTTGCCTCTCTCAGAACAATGAATGAGAAACTGTACGTTTGGGTGACAGTGATCCCCTGCCTTGGGATTTGTGCATGTTGAGTCGGCAGGGGGAAATGGATTGGATTCACCTACCAGGTGAGCCAGGAACCATCCCGACATGCCCCTTCTCGCTTGCTACTTTCTTTTCTACTCGTTCCCCGGAGGCTGAGTCGGCGGGTCGCGGCTGGTCCACCTTCCGTTTCTTTCCCGCGCCCCACATTTCAGCTAGACTGGATTGCTGGGCAGGGGTAGGCTTGAGGTTTCTCGGCATCTCGAAGAACTTTCCTGGTCAATGCAGTCTGAGTGAATAAATGTGGTCGTGGTCATGGAAGAGCAGAGACGTACGGAGCGTCTGCTGTCTCCTCATGAAATGTGTGTATGCCGAAATACAAACACGCATGCGCGACGCGTCGCGTCAGGAGGTTATCGGAATTTGAAACCTAGGTCTAAGCGGAGTTTACATAATTATATGGCCGAACTCGGCAATTGCCGGTATCTGTACAGTTTCTGTCTTGTGGCTTTGGCAAGGACACAAGCCCACCGTGACCGTCTAGATACCAAGCTTGACAATGGCCGAACAGGTGCGTGTCGAAGTTATTCTGAATACATGTCGTTGGTGACTCTTTGCAGATCGAGAAAGCCTTCCAAAAGCAACATCTTTTCCAAAACGCCAAAATCCGCGGTACGGAACCATGACTATGACTCAGTCGAGAGATGCTTATCCGGTTGTCGGTTTCGTGAAGGCAGCAAGAAGGTCTCGACGAAAGACAAGCGATGGTACAAGGACATCGGTCTGGGATTCAAGATCCCGTCAGAAGCAATCCAGGGCACCTACATTGGTATGTTCGCTCCCGATCTCCTCACATACTGCTACATGTGGCGCATACAGACAAAAAATGCCCCTTTACCGGCAATGTCTCGATTCGTGGGCGGATCTTGACGGGCAAGGTCGTCTCGACCAAAATGACACGGACAATCATTATCCGCCGTGATTATCTGCACTACATCCCCAAGTACAGTGCGTCGGGCGTGGCAAGGGTTTGTATGACGATCTGACCTGTGTGTCCCGCAGACCGTTACGAGAAGAGACATAAGAACCTGGCTGCACATGTGTCACCCGCATTCCGCGTGGAGATTGGGGATACGGTCACTGTTGGTGAGTGGTGATTGGAAGAGACACGATGCCGGCTGAAGCGGATCAGGACAATGTCGACCGCTGTCGAAGACGGTGCGTTTCAACGTGCTCCGGGTGGCGAAGAACAAGGCTTCGGCCAAGGCGTTTGGCAAGTTCTGAGCTGAGATAGGGCGTCTCTGGATATTTTTGTATCAGAAGATTGCACGACTTTTTTTTTTAATATATGCATTCGCATGGTTTGAAGTCCTCGTTGTAAACAAGCGAACAAACAAGGGTAGACAAGGTTGCTCCACCCCGACCTGCACCGTCTGGGTGATCGACAGTCACGTCTTCCCCAAGCTGGCGCCCACACTACTCTCCGTCCTAACTTCCAAGTTATCCAGGTCGCGGCCACAGTCTTCCCAGACACCGCCAGCTTCCTCCGCATCCCCCTCCCAGCCCCCACCAATGGGCCAGCAACAATCCAAAAAGTCCAAAAAGTCCGCCAGGGAGAGAGACCAGGATCCACCTCAAGATGGCCCATTTGAAGACCTTGCTAACTCTATTCCCCATGGTACACTCCCCCGTACAACTCAACACTCAACACCCGCGCAAAGTGCCGCCCATGAATACGATGCAGTTCGCAGCGCCGCTGCATCTGTAGACTACCCAGAACGTAGTACCAGCCCGATCGGTACAAGTAGACCTCAGCCCCCAGACTCGCCCGTCAATGCTCTTTCCACCCTTTCGCCTCCCCCCAACAACCAATCCTCGTCCTCTTTGCTTTCCCCCGCGCCAGTGCTGTCTACTTCGGCACCGTCTACTAAACCGTCTCCCACTCCTCTCGACATTCCAATCACCCAAACCATACTTTCTACATCGACAATGCCCCCTTCATTCACACCCGGGTCAACAGCAAGTAGCTTCCCGTTGAGCGACTCGCTCAGTCCTACAGGAAACGGTGGAAAAGACAAGCTCAAACAATTCGACGTTGATGATATGATACAACGTCTCCTCGATGTTGGTTATACCGGCAAAGTCAGCAAGTCTCTTTGTCTGAAAAACGCAGAGATTGCCGCCATATGCCAGGCAGCGCGGGAGGTTTTCCTTGGTCAACCCACACTTATCGAACTGTCACCGCCCGTCAAGATCGTCGGTGACGTTCACGGGCAATATTCTGACCTTATTCGATTGTTTGAAATGTGTGGGTTCCCACCTTCTGCAAACTATCTTTTCTTGGGCGACTACGTGGATCGAGGCAAGCAAAGTCTGGAAACCATCCTCCTCTTGCTGTGCTACAAGATCAAGTATCCGGAGAACTTCTTCCTCCTGCGGGGCAATCATGAATGCGCGAATGTGACACGAGGTTTGTTTATAGTGGGCACCACCATTCTATTCCAAGAGCTCACCCTGACACAGTATACGGCTTTTATGACGAATGCAAGCGAAGATGTAACATCAAGACGTGGAAAACATTCATAGATGTCTTCAACTGTTTACCCATTGCAGCTGTCGTCGCGTCAAAGATATTCTGCGTTCATGGTGGCCTTTCTCCTTCGCTCCATTCGATGGATGATATCAAGCGTATACAGCGACCCACGGATGTTCCTGACTATGGTCTACTCAATGATTTATTGTGGTCGGATCCATCGGATACCGCGCTAGATTGGGAGGACAATGAGCGGGGTGTTAGCTACTGTTTTGGGAAGGCAGTGATTAACGACTTCCTGGTGCGATACGACATGGATTTGATCTGTCGTGCGCACATGGTGGTAGAGGATGGTTATGAATTCTGGAATGATCGAACATTGGTCACTGTGTTTAGTGCGCCGAATTACTGTGGAGGTGCGTTGGTGTTCTTTTCTGTCAGTGTAACATTACTCATTCATTGGCGTCAGAGTTTGACAACTATGGGGCTTGCATGAGGTGTGCTTGATTCTTCTTCCAGACGGACTCCTGTGCTGACGACCCTGGCTACAGCGTGTCTGAGGATTTGCTTTGTGCGTTCGAGTTGCTCAAGCCACTGGATGGTCCCGCACTACGGAAAGAGATGACCAAGGCCAAACGCAAGAGGTAAGGAATATCCAGTGACGGAATTATTTATCAATTTTGATGCTTTGGCAGTTTAATGGCAACGACCCCGTGATAACATCTTGAACACCGTTTCGCGCTGAGATTGTTGGTCCTCAGACGATGGTGCCCTTTCCGTTGACGATCGCTCCGTATTTTATCGAGGCTGACTCTTCTGTGTGCACAACTAGAACGAGATATTCGGGTACCCACGACCTCCCCTCATTCATCCGTCCCAATTCCTTGTGCCTATTTCCAGTTTCCACGCCCGTTACCCTACTTGCTTTCATAACTGATATCCCCCCCGTCCACTCCGTTCACAACCCCGGCACACTCGTTTCGTTGAAGGCACAAGTTTGTAACCTACCCGCAATCTCATCTACGCTCATTTTCTCGTTACTTTCACGTATCCGTGCAACTCGGAGCCCTATCTGTCCATCGTCTTCATTCCAGTCCTCTTTCGGCACACTGAATCCACCATTGTGTTAGTTTTACTCTCGGGGTTGTTAATTAACTCATCGCATATTCTTTTTTTCCGGTTTGTGATATAATGATATTGCTATCGTTGGGCATTGCTTAGAAGTAGCAATTGAAAGGGCTCGAGGTGTAGTTTCTTGGCTGAGAATGCAGCTGTCCGTTCACTTGCATATTTGCCAATATTGCCAAGGAGCACCTGGCCTAGAACATATCATAAACTAGAACACCAAACGCACAGATAATCATGCCAGCACCCAACAGGCCCCAAAATGTCAAAGCGACCGTGCCAAAACATAGATCAGAGATGAGCGTCAAGACTATGGTAAGTAGATTTCCAACGGAAGTCACAATGGGGCCCCAAATTCCCAACAGTATCTATTCAAAAAAATCCATCCTTGAGATACGAGGCCAGGTACAGATGAGATGACGCCATACCATGAATCCAGCGTTGAAGACCACGCCTGATGTTGCTATGGTCGCGATCGCCAACAGTGTGCTTGCACTCGGCGGTAGTCGAAAAGTCTCTATCTGGTAATAGTGTAGGATGGGTATCGGGATCCAAAACACAAGCAGGGTGCAGAGGCCGATAGTTGCTGTAATCAGGTTGGGATGTAGGCCAAATGGGGGTGGGTATACGATATCGTCTGCACGGAGGACAGCAGCGGTCTCTTCATCTAGAGTGTTGTTTGCATCATCAAGGAGTGGTCGATAACGACCAGATTCGGCTGTCAATCCTGGATCGGTAGGTAATGCAATATATATCTTGTAGAGAACTTGGTAGAGGCCATACAGGACAGACGCGACCAGGGTCAGCATGTCCCCAATCAAAGGTGCGGAGATACTCGACGAATCCGCTTCAGCTGACTGTAAGCGTGGTGATAAAGTGGTAGTTCCGCCGTAAACCACGGTAAGAACACCTAGAGTGGCGATGATTACTGCAAACAACCGGAGGGTCCCCCACTTTACACCAAGTAGCTTCACACTAAAAAGATAGGCAAAAAATGCATTTGCATTCCAGATTGCTGTTACGTCCGTGACCCTGGAGAAGCGTCAACGAATGGAAAGGGAAGACGGAAGACATCGTACGAAGCCAGGGAAACTGCAATAAACCACAGCAAGCCAGGGAGATTGTAAAATGCGGTGATGCAGACGATGGGGACGACCAACTTGGCCACGGAGAGACCCCCGGCCGAGGAGGAGCGACCAGTTCTCCAGGCAGTCACCTGTGTTGTAAGAGCAAAATTGAGGCCCGTTAGTAGTGGTCGAAGTCTATGCTTCGTCTTGAGCAGTATGTAGATCAAATGAATCGGGAAAGACAGCAAGAAGCATGAATGAACAATGTAGCTGGAATTCCATTTCAGTCAATCGGTCGTCTAGTAGCAGCGAGTTCAGACTTGCAATATAAAGTATGGCTGCTCGTATCCCAATGTAGTTTGTAGGTACTGCGCGAAGATAAGGTCACAGTGAATAGCACAGACACATCACTAACCTGAGTTGTCTGTGTCTCTACTACAAATGCGACAAGAACTAGCACGAACAGGACGGAGGCAGCTGTCCTAGACGCAGGTATTGGAGTATTCTCTTGCGCTGCACGTTCCATAGTGCCGAGTAGTAGATCTAGAGGAGTAATTGAAAGTTGCACGTGATACACTTAATGAAAAACTTGAATTTTCCCGGCTCACAAAGTCGCAATCACTGGCACCATGCTACGGGCTCTACTAGCATCGAGTCGCCCACTATTCACGCGGTTTCGCACTGCAACCATCACTCATCCCCATCGTGCTGAGCTTGGATGTTTTGTTGCTCATACCGCCCCACATGTCCGAGCACCGACGAGGGGGATGAAGGTCAGGTCGTCGGTCAAGGTTATGTGCGACGGTTGCAGCATCGTTATACGCAAGGGGAGGGTATATGTTATATGTTCAAAGGATCCCAAGCATAAACAGGTACGAGGTGCCCGCCATCGCCGTCCCTGCATCACTGACCCCCTTGAAGCGGCAAGGGTAGCTTCCCCGACCCAGTTGCAACACTACTGAGCCCATCACATAATAAAAACTCTGGTTGTGGTAGATGCAACCTGTCAAGGATTTGTCCCAAATTGACCTGATGACCTGATCCACATCTGAAATTCGAATTCGACACCGTTTTCTGTTTGAACGCCCGCAGGAACCTCAAAGCCCGCCCACGCGCTATGTTCTTCATGGGATGCCTTTCTCCATTCTGCACCGCCAAGAGCATCGGGGAAGAACACATCACAGTCGAATTCTGGGGTATAAAGGCGTGTCATGAGGATGCGATCTGCTTGCAGCGAATGCTGAGACAGTGCTAGCTGATACAGCGAGGATCCTCCGATGATGAACAGGCGGTTGACGTCCTTCCGGGACCCGAAAGTGTCCACTGCAGTTTGCAGGTTGGAACACAGATGTGTTGAATCAGTTGGCGGGGGTGCCGCTGGGTCTCCTGGTTGGGACCTGGTTCCACGTTAGCCAATGGAACAGTGTAGTTAAAATCGGCGTACAGGTCGTAGTCACTGTTTTGGCTAAGCACGACATTGATCCGGTTCTTCAGCGGTCTGAACTTGGGTGGGATACTCTCCCAAGTTTTCCTGCCCATGAATACAGTGTTCACCTGTGTGGCGGGCGCGCTCGTCGTGACCCGGCTAAAGTATGCCAAGTCTTTAGGGATGTGCCATGGCATCGTGCCGCCCCGTCCAATGCCATTTTGCTTTGTTGCGGCGACGATGAGTGTAAGGGGAGACATGAGTTTTGCGAAAGATGCTTATCAGTCGAATCAGCTAAATGATAATTGGACGCTGTTATCAGGATTCAGGACAATACAAGGTGGACTAAAGCTTTAACCCCATTGCTTCCACTCACTCCCCTCTGGAGGCTTTACGTCGACCTTCGCTTTCTTAACCTCTTCCCAGTTTGTGCTGAGTGTTGTCCCACCGCTCTCCTGGAAACTCTTCATCATCGCGCGTCTCGTGTCATCGTCCGCATCCGCGAAAATTTTCTGGAAGAAGGAGTTGACAGTATTGTCCCCACCAATATTGGGATCCTCCTCTGTAGTCCTCTCCTTCTCGCCACTGAGGATACCTGTAGTGATGCCTTCCCAGTTCTTCCTCTTGTGAGTGATCGGGGGCTCCGACGGCGGCGGCGGCGGCGCGGAATTGGCAAGTGCTGAGAAATGCTGCAGTACTGTAACGCATAACATGGATCAAGACGACATACGATCAGGAGATTCACCAATAAGACCACACCAGCGTCCGAGGACCATCTTGGCGAGTCTAATCTCGACCTTGACCTTACCCACCGTGTAGTCGCTCTTGGTAGGATCAATCTGACCCTTCAGAGGTTGGAGTGATAAGACTTTGTCTCCGTTCTTGTACATCAGCTATGGATCATTAGCAAAAAGGGTGTCAGATAGACATGTAAATCCAACCTTGCGCGGTTCAAACTCCACAGAGACTGCTTCAGGATCTGCCCCTCGGTCGAACACCGAGATGGTGAGCTTCTCATCCGTCTCGTAGAACTCGTGCCTAAGGAAAATCAATCGTCGATAGATTCAGGTTGTGGATCATATACCTGAGAGAGGCCATTATGGCTGGTAGAGATGAAGAAAGCGTCGACCCCCTGTCCCAGAACTTTCCAGTACTGAAGTCACGTGAATCAACCTCCGCTCTACACCTTTTTGATCGGGTGGTAGAATTGCACTGCCTGAAGGATAAGGATCCGTTCTCATCTCCTTCTGTAAAAAGAAACGTTGTTGTTCTGTGATTTCGTTCACTTGCACAGAACTGCGGTTATTTCGCAGGGTCCGTATGTAGTCTTGCTTTACTCCGTCGCACTGAATTCCTTCCCACCGTCCGCAGGAGGCTCGGAGACGGAGCTGGCGACATGTTTCGAAATATCGTCGATTCTTTAAGACCACGACAGTCTGGGGAAGAGTATGAATGCTTGTCTGGTTCAGACCCACAGGAAGTGTACAGGGATACCCCAAGCACAATACCTATGGGAGAACATACGGACACTTCATACCCAGACACCACTCAAGGGGACCCTTCTTCGGATTCTACAATTTCGCCAACGCCATCCCGCGCACCGACCCCGTCTTCATATCCAACTCATCGATTTACCTCGTCCACTTCAGACATAGACGGTGAGCCAGTATCACCATTGCTCGGAAGCTCTGGAGCATATACCAGTATCCGGGACGGGAGACGTAGGTGGTGGAATCTTCACCCACAGTCACGCAGGCGACGGAAACGAGAGGGAAGGATATGGAGAACCTTCAAGAAGGGTGTAAGAAGGCTCGTCCGACATCCATTTTTCCCTCAGCAACCGATGACCATTGTGAGATCCTTCTCCTTCTCACATCACGGTTAAGCTCACTTATGAGTAGATTTTCGCCCTCCTCCTCTTTACAGTCTTCGCAATCTCGCTCACATTGCTACTCATGTACCTCCTCAATCCTGACAAGGAACCATTACCCTGGCAAGCATACTGCGCTATCCCTCCGTCATCTTCTTACCCTCCAAGCGATCGCACCCGCCGGCCTTATCCGTATTTGGACCCCCTTCCAGAATTGCTTCCACCAACGTTCCCTCCGGACGATTTGGATTCCGTTCCACCAGCCGGTGTTTTCCTGGGTGTTTTCTCCATGGACTCCGCATTGGAACGTAGAATGCTGATAAGAACTACATGGGCTTCGCATCCTCGTAGTCGAAATGGTGCAGGTCCTGGTGATAATGGATTCGGAACATCACGAACGGTGGTACGATTTATTCTCGGTCAGCCTCGGAAAGGTTGGGAAAGGCGTATTCAAAGTGAAATGGATAGTGAGTCATCATCTTCGCATCTTTTGACATTGAATGTTTTGACAGCCTCTTAGTGTATAATGACATGGTCATTTTGCCTTGTCCTGAAAACATGAATTCGGGCAAATCATATGCTTACTTCAGCTGGGCTGCTGAAAATGCATGGGTACCGCCTGTCTATCTCAATACCTCAATTCCAGTACCCCAATTTTCTTATTCGGCACAGTCGTCGCTAGCGCTGCACCCTGCTCCTCATGATTCGCATCTCGCTTGGGAGGACTATGCTTCTGGTCAACCCAGACCTTGGGTACGACCAGACTTCGTTGCAAAGGTGGACGATGATGCCTTCGTAATGTTGGCGGAATTGGAGTCCAGGATGAGGCTAGAACTGCATGCCAAAGGGCATAGTCCATATGGTTTCTCTGAAAATACCACATCCGTCACGGCCGAAGCCCCCACCCATCATCCTTCTTCTCTTCAATCAGACGTTGACACGATACCCACACAAGCTGGCATTGCTCACGATCCATTGGTTTACTGGGGCTATCTCGTTAAGGATCTCTTCATGGGCGGCGAGTTATATAGTTTGAGTTGGAGTCTCGTTACTTGGGTTTCAAAGGACACGGCCGTCAAGAGTTGGACAAAAGGTGCCGAAGACAAGCAAACTGCAAAGTGGATGACTTTGCATCCACAAGCTGCTCAAATTCGATGGGTGAGTGAACGATGCTGGATATATGATCATCCCCGCGCTGGCACCGTGTGCGTACAATATCCATTCGTCCCCTTCTCTGACGCTGATGCTCCTTCAAAGATACTCTCACGGATTCTTGTTTCCTTCTCATGCTGGACGAATCAAAGAGTCTGTCTTAGCGTATATCAAGAAGGGGTTGAAGAACAAGTCGAGTGACGATCAGAGCTCACCGAATGATCCTTATAATCCTACGCCAACCTCATGGGCACATTCGACTGTGTCAATGTTTGGGGTGCGTTACCAACAACCTATCCAGGATATGACGCTGGCCGAAAGCGTGGAAGCGCTGGTAGAAGGAAGCGATATGTCCAGGTTGCGTGAAGGTCCGTTCAATCAGTTTGTGTCGATGTTTGCTTATTTTCTTTCCCATCAGGAATGGCGCTGGAAATGGGCGATGCATGGCGATATAGGGAAGGTCGCGTGAAGCGATACGAAAATAAGCGTGTCGGCGGAACGGTTATTGTGCATTTCATCAAGAAACACGCGTGGTTTTTGGAAACTGCACTCGCCTTCCTAGCGGCCGACGACTATTCGGAATCAGAATTGGAACATATCTCTAGCGACGTAAACAAGGCCAGCCTCAACGTTGCATTCAACCACATGAATACAAGGTTGTCGTGACAATTTACCCAACGAGCTGTATAATTGATTGCAACTGGACTCGTTTGTGCTTAGTTTGCTTATTTACTATAGTACATCCAACTGTTTCGAGTTCAGAAACGTATTATTTATCACTGCTAGTCCTAATCGACTGCTATGGTAGAACGAGTATCAACACCGATACTTGGATAGACAGAGGATGTTGATCAATAACCATCTAGCATGGTAGGGTCGCCCGTCACACTAACAAGAGGCTCGGATTCCTGCAGCTGGCCGAGCACAGCTCTTCTGATCGTTCCTTCCCACTGTCTGAACCAAACTCCTTCTCTCAAACCGACCGCCCTAGTACTCGGATTGGTAGATCCCGACGCTTGTCCGAAAGTATCGTCGACTGTTTGCGCCTGTTTGAAATCTCCAGCATATTCTTGGGGGTTGACCCGCTCGATACGCTTCAGAGCATATGCACCTCCACAAACCCTCCAGATTCCGCCGCCACGGTGGTGAAAACGTCTGAATAGCCACAGGAAGGGATATACGAAGGTGATAATCAGCAGAAATTTGATCCACCCATTTGAGAGTGCGCGTGACAGACGACTCTGCGATCGGACGGAAATCATTGAGTCCACCGTTTCAAACGAAACTTCGATATCTCCTCTGTAGGGAGTGGAGAGTATAACAGAACGGGTCGCAGCTTCGAGAGCACCAAAATTCCAACCATAAACAACCTACGTAGCATCAGTTGATAGACCTAATCGAGATTAAAGCATTTGACGAACTTTGTGGTATTCAAATTCCTTCAAAAGCTTCCTGCTGGAGCAGTAGTCATCGGCCCACTGGCGAAGCGTCCATGACGATTTCAACACACTGTTGTTGTGCATAACGTGTGGTTGATCCTCTCTCCATGCGTAGTCGCTGCCGATCCATGGAGGAAAGCCCCTTGAGTTACGTTCCTTGTCCCATGCTTTCGCAGCGCTCCGCTCTGCTCCCGTAGCCTTGTGCTTCTCACTACCGATGCCAGCCTCGCGAAACATACGACCACGGTACGCGGGGGCTGTGTCTCCCACTGACCAGTGTGTAGGCCCACCAGAGATATGCTGGCCGACGTCTATTTTGAAATCAAAATCGACAACCTTTTTCGTGTGTTGCTCAGTTTTCCATTCTGTTTGGTTCCGGGCCCCGTGGCGTGATTCGGAGCGAACCAAGCGGGTATGAGTTTCGTCGTGGACCCCGCGACAGTGCAGGAACAACCGAGGCGGGGTGACTGCCTGAGAGAGTAGGAAACGATAGAGCGCTTCACCTTTTGCGACGTCAGCACATTGCGGAGGAATCAAACTGTTCACGGACCATCCTCGTTCAAGTGAGGGTCATGAGAAATGACGTCCCCGGTTCCCGAGATGAAGTAGGAGGCCTCGTACGGGGTGAACGCTGGGGGATCCTCGCCGCCTAGGGCGGTATACGTCTCTGGTTGGGAGAATTGGAGGACGAGCGAGTCCCTTGTGCTCTGTTCGAATGGGGGTGGAGGTACAGTGTCGAGGGAGGAGTGTCCCTTTGGTTGGTCTAGGGTGCCCATCTCAACATCGAGTGCCATTAGCAGTAACGATAGCCAATCGAAACCGGCTTATAGTTGGCACGTAGAAGAGTTACAGAATGAATCACTGGGTTAAATCCTAGAGATTGAGGTCCTTAAGTACTAGGTAGTTCAGGGATCAGGAACGTGGTAGGTATGACAACTGAAGGAGAAGTAAAACGGGTGTCAGTCAAATGGCTAACGACGGGAAGTGAGGCAGTGATCGCTACATCGACTTTCACTTCTATACTTACTACACCACACCGCACACGCACATTCTGAACCGTAACATCTCCGCGACCATGATGGGTCTTTCATGTATGTATATTTGGCCGGCCAGATCAAGTCCGGAAACGGCAGCGACGGCGAGGATTAGGAGGCATGACAGCCTGAGGCGCACTTTCGTCGCCTTGTGCAGCCGACAGCCTGAAGCAGGCCAGCGCAGGCTACCTCGGGCGAGTTTGGGCGACGCACGACGACTCGCAGCCAGCAACATTTGATCAAGTGCGGAGCTTGCCTTACTCAGTACTCGAGTCGCAACGTGAACCTAGCAACTTCCCGCTGCCCTCACGCCCATTTACGCCCAGTATTTGTTCTGTGTCAGAATGTTCGTTTAGAGCCTCGTTCGCCACGCTGAACGACTGGGTGAGTCTTCACACTTTCTTACCTTTGTCACGATTCTCGACCCACTCTGCCAAACGTCTGTTTCCTTCCTGACTCGAGTTCGACGCACCTCCCCGCGTCTAGTGTCCCGCAGACCTCGAGAGTCTTTTGTGAGACTCTTTTTACCTGCATCTCTCGTTCCTGCCATTGCACGCGTCACCTCGTACCGCGACTTATATGTCCTCAACATTGGCTGTTGGCACATTTACCTCTGTTGCTTCTTCTGTGTCCTCCAACGCGCCATCGCCGTCGTCCGTATCTCCGACTTACATTCCTTCGTCTTCTTCCCGTGTTAATACCGTCCCGTTACTTACTTCGGCTACCACGACACCAACTCTATCTACCTCGGCTCCCATAACGTCCGCATCTTCGGAACAATCGCAGCGACCATCTTCGTGCGTGCACATTCTGCTTTTGGGGCTCCTCTACGTGAACCACTTTCAGTGTTTTACAGACGACAATGGCAGCGACAACCGTGGCTACTACTGCAGTAGCGTCGTCAGCAAGTTCATCCATGCCATCATCAACTGCTTCTGCAAGATTTTCGGCGACGTCTTCATCTGCGCCTTCTGCGACAATAATTACCTCGACCAACGACAGTCATTTGACGACATCGACACCTGTCCAGACAACAACCCCTTCAACGACGACAGTTCCAATGACTATTCAATCGCCAACGTCAACATCGCCCTCCCTTGCCACTACCATGCTCGACACGATTACTTCCTCAACTTCAGCATCGGCTTCCACTTCCAATACACCATTCACCACGACATCCACGCCTCCACCTCCCGATCCACCACCTCGAAGCTCATCTTCGGAGAAACCTGCCATACCACTGTACGAGTTTTCTTCTAATATCTGGATTTAAGGATAGCTCAGCACTCCCGAAAGAACGACGGTGTTAGAAAGTACCACGGTATTCATTACAGAGACAAATAGTCAGGGGCAGGTGATGACCAGCATACCTCGTGTGGTCACCGAGGTGATCACCACGACAGGAGTTGGCGGAATGGCCACCACGATAACCCAAGCTATCGTCAATCCAACGCTTGCCCAAAACAACAGTACTTCCGAGGATTCATCGTAATGCTTTATATTATTTGCACTTCACAATTGCTGAACTCCTCCTTAGATTTTTCACCAATACAGGAGCTGTCGTTGGCGTCTTTGCCGTCGTTGGTCTTGCCAGTGCCTCTATCGTGATGTGGATATTATTCGCTATACGCCACCGCCAACGTATGAAGCGGATGGAGCAAGATACTGCTGTTGAAGCTGCTGTCGCTGCTGCAGGTTTGAATCGAGCACCTCTGGACGACGATGACGAAGGTGGCAGCCCAATATCGCCGAATGCTCGCCATCCGTTTTCGTCTGAAATGGGCCAACGAAGTAGCCTCTTTGGTTTGGGAGGCTCAGCCTCGCTGCCGACTTCCACCCGACTCTCAGACGTACTCGATGATACCACAAAGTGCGGCGCCAATTCACACCCAGGGTCAACGGTACATCGTACCAATAGTCGCCCAATGGGATATGTACCAGCACGCACGACAAGCCCTTCACCCCGGTGCACCGACGATCTTGGTTCGTCTCGCGATCGCAAAAGCTCATATGGCCATACTCCCACATATAGTGCTGGTAGTTTCGAACCTCTCCTGGCGAACTATGTGCAGAACACGTCGGACCAATACCCTTCTGCCCCTACCATGCAAGCGCCACAGAAACGCCCTGAGTTGGTCTCCAATGGATACTCCTCGGACGGAAGCCCCGAGGGTAGATCGAGGACTAGCTCGAAAAGGCAAAATTCATCTGAGAGCTCTGTCATTGGAGATGAAGAAGACTACACCCGCTATGTGCTGATGGCAAGTATCCGTCATTCTCCATTGGATGTAATGTGCTGAATTGTATTTCTAGGTTCGCAATGTACCCGATGATCAAAGTCAACATTCGTTATAATCAGTGCCCATCTTGGGCCCGTCATGCATTCTTTCCCTTCAAATTACATCATAACCGGCTAGGACACCTACTTAGAAATCAATCACGCGCGGTACACATCCCCCACTCTCATTACTACATTGTCGAATTTATCCCAGTGGCAATCTGTATATCACACACTTTGCTGGTCACATGGATGATACTATAACCCCTGAATTGCAATCTTCTACTTCCTGCTTATTGATCACGTGTATTTGCCCAGGTCTCATCATTCCAGAATTATCTGTGACGCACATATTGACTCCCGCAATGTCCATGTCACAGGGGACACTTATCCCACACGTGCACACTGACCCTCATATAAAGTAGTGAGTTTGTTCCCAGCTCCTCAGCTCCCTCCCCCTTGATATTCATGTCTTCGCGACCCAAGGTATCCAAAGTCACTGAGTATGGCAATGCAACATCATTCTGGGTAGAACATCCATCTGGACTTATCGATCTCTCTCGGACAACACACCCCCAAGGGGGAGAGTCGGAGCCCCCCAAACTACAGTCGTCTCAGCTCGATATACCCGTGGATGGTGATCGCATTATCAGAGTTAACAAAGCTACGACCGCAGCTGTGATCATTGATATGCAGAAGTCAGTGTCCGGCCTTGACCATTTCTCTTGGGTGGTCGCTAGTCACTAACCGTCGGGCTCTCCCCACCTAGCTTTTTCCTACACCCTGATATCCGGACCCACACAACGGGATTGAACTGCGTTGCTCCACTTCAAGCTCTACTCCCAGCTCTTAGAAAACACGACGTAAAAATCCTTTGGGTGTGAGGGAATTTTTGCACGTTATGCACATCGTATATCTTATCTATGAAACCCAAGTAACTGGGGTCTCACACAGCATGAACTTGAGACCATCCCCCCGTCTCTGATCCGTGGTTTCACCAAAAACGGACGCGGAGGATTTGGTTCCGAAATGCCCAAAAACTATGGCAGACTATTGATGAGGGGCGAATACAACTCTGAACTTTATGGTCCCCTCCAGGAAGAGTACTTGCGTGGGAAGGACACTGGCACTGACGTCTGGATCCACAAGAATAGGTATGTGCCGCTCGGTTGCCAAAATGCATCATCAATAATTTTCTGTCAGGATGAGCGCGCTCTGGGGCTATCAAAGTGCATTGGACCTGTATCTTCAGGAGAATGGCATCACGACTCTCTTGCTTGGTGGTGTCAACGCGGACCAGGTATTTTCGACCTCATCTTCGTTTTGCGAACCAAAAATTCTAACACGTCACTGGTAGTGCGTCGGAGGCACACTTGTCGATGCATACTTTCGGGGGTACGACTGCGTATTGGTTAGTGATATCACAGCGACCACCTCGCCTGCTGGGGGATTGGAGAATGTCTTTTATAATGCTACAAATGTAAGCATAGCTCGATTCCGTCAAGCATCTAACTCATATACACTTCATCAACAGTCCTACGGATTCCTGACCGATACTACAAGGATCGTTGAGGCAACCGCAAATTCACGTACTTGAGTATCGTGACCGTGACATGATGTAATAAATAAATAGGTCTACATTCCACTCACTACGATTGCTTGCGTTCTGCCTGTTGCATTTCAGTAAACAGACGGATCTTAATCGTTAAGTCACGCACATCAACTAGGGACTTCTCTATCTGATCGCACATCGGCCCGGGTTGGGCGATGGAGTACGAGCGCGGCAGTCATGCTACGCAGTTGAGAATCCGTTCGGGACTGGTTAGGTATGAGGGACGGGGAGATACTGTCCAGAGTATACGGGGATGAAAGGGGTACAAGAGTAGGGCTGGATGGCATTGCAGTAGATTCGGTAAGCTTCCAAGAGGAAGGTGGCGGAGGACGCATATGACGCGACGGACGTGGCGGGGGACTCATAGATGGCAGTGAGAAGGGTGTAGAGTGCACCGTAGACCTTGTGACGTTGCTTTCTGTTTCCATCGGCGGCAGACTGGGCGGGTACATTGAAGGAGTCGATGGAGTCAGCGATGGAACCGGTGAGTCGGGTCGCAAGTTTGTTGTGATATGCATTACTGTTAAATCTCTGGATATGTGATCTTTTGCGAAAAGGCCTTCGTATGACGGCCCTATCTGGTTGGTTATGCCGCGCGTGGCGGGCGCGGAGATGCCTGTTGTTTGCATTCCCTCTGCACGAATGCTATGGAGCAATGCATCACTCCCGTAATTCGCTTTAGAAATTCCATCGCTGGGCATGCTGGTTATAGGCAGATCACCAGGCTCTGCTTGCAGCCTCTGATCATCCCTAGGCCATGTGATAGCCTTGAACATCTGGTTGCGGTTGCGCCGTTGGAGCCGACGTCTCCACGCATAACACAAGCAAGCGAACGTGGCTGTAGAGACGATAGCAACGGCTACGAAGGTCCCGGTGACGGCGCCACGATTATTGAAAAAGCTATAAACCGCATTGAGCGAGTGCCGGGTGACATTTAAAATATCGACACTTGCGAATTGCCACTCGAATTTGTTTGCGTGGATGTCGCCAACACGCCACCCCCTACGGTAGGCAGCGCTTCTGAAACACTCGCGCTTGTCGTAATAGATGGAACGGGGGATGTAGTCTGTGCTTGCTCAATAGTTGTGCTTGTCTGTAGAGAAGATGAAGAGGTCCCGGAATATAGAGAGGGAGATGATGATGATGATGAGTCGGTGATAGTCGGTGAAGTTGTAGCGTCCGTCGAAGAGCTGGACATTGAAGGCGGTGAAGAGTCAGAAGTGACAGATGTAGTACTGAAATCATCATATATACGGATCTTCAATGAATTGAGAATACATACATGAAGGATACTCACGGCACCGGGGAAGCACTAAGCATTTCGTTGCTCGTAGTAGACATAGCAGACGATGTGTCCTCACTAGTAGAAGACGGAGATGATGTGCTGGCCATCGTTGGCGTCAACGACGGAGTACCACCGGAAGACGCTCCTGATGCAAGTGAGAATTGGCATCTGCGAGGGCGATACTATCAGCAAAAGGGATTCACTCACCAGAGGACTCCCCACTCATGCCGTGCGCTTGTTAACAGATATCCTGCGGCCATGGATCGCCTGCTGAGGGTCCTATTTATCAGCACAGGCCACCCCAAACAAAGGAGATCAAAGATAGATAAGTTGCCTCAGGTCCATGCTGTGCATTGGTCATTTGCCAGTGATCTCCCCAG
This sequence comes from Boletus reticulatus, assembly GCA_038093535.1. Lineage (NCBI taxonomy): Eukaryota > Fungi > Basidiomycota > Agaricomycetes > Boletales > Boletaceae > Boletus > Boletus reticulatus. The sequence continues at coordinate 1,122,782 of JBBPSJ010000001.1, forward strand.
GTTCCAATGGAGAGGGGACGAGCGTTGCATGTGGGTGTTGCAAACATCCGTCTCGCCGGGAATTGACCATGCGGATTTGACTCGCACGCTCGTCAGTGAGCTTGCAAGGGACAAAATCAAAAAAGACTACACACACCAATGTGTCAATTTATCTGGTGACCACACCAGACCACCCAAAGCGTCTATATAGAGCAAGTGCTAGTAGTCAAGTGAAAAAAGAATGGATGTAATATAAAGACATTGCGTGTAAGAGAAACCCAATCAAACGTTCATGAGACGGTATGTGGGGAAAGGGTATGGGAAGAGTGGAAAGCAGAAACATTACACATGAGTAAGGCTTGTAACATACCACAGTACTTCTGGCAACAAGCCAGCCTCGACAAAGGTAGAAACGCTGCCGCTAGCAACATTTGCCCGATGGCATCCAGTTCCTCAATCGAATTTTATCCGATCGCCTCCTTCGGGTTCCGCTCAGACTGCCGAAACTGCCGAAACTGAGATGACTAGAGCTTGTTACTCTCCGGAGCGCCCGGTCTCCGTAACTGACACCACTCCCCGCCTTTTCCGGGTCAAGAACACCCGACTCTATAGATAAGAGGATAGATCGTGCGGCAAGTAAGAACGGTGCTTCCACATTGTCTCCGGTCAAGGAGGATGCTTCAAGGAAATGAACACCTGGAGAACTAAGTGGGTCTTTTGAAAAAAAGCTGGAGGAAAGATGGTTACCGTTCTCAGCTGCCCATCTACTTGCTTCCGACCATTCTACCTCTCGATCCTCGTCCCGGTCTGACTTATTTCCAACTAAGACTGCAACGAGATGGGGACTGGCCAGCGTCCTCGCATCGGCAAGCCATTTGGATAAGTTGAGGAACGTTGCACGGCTACACATGAAAATTAGTTATGATATGTAGCGAAGTCGCGTGCAAGGACCGACTTGGTGATGTCATAAACGAGAATCACGCCTGCCGCGCCACGGTAGTAGCTACGAGTGACTGATCTAGTTTCGGTGGTTATTGATCATGGAATTCGAACAGCACAAGCCCACAAACCGGAAACGCTCCTGTCCAGCGGTATCCCATAGCTGAATAGTCCGGGTACTCAGTGCCGAGTCTCGCAAATCAAGCCCAAAGGCTAACCTGGAGTTTGATCCTCTTCTCGCCTAACTTGACTGTTCGACTAGAAAACTCTACTCCAATAGTGTGTTGTGAATGATCTTTGACTGTACGAGGAATCAGAAATGGCTAATAAAGTGTGTGCAACGATACGGACAAGCGTTGTGCGTAAAGTGGTGAAGAAGACAGGATTTTCCCGTCCCAGCTTCACCTAGAAAGAGAGCACGAACGGCATTCAGCTGGGGGTGACAGGGAAACATTGTTGCCAGCGAACCGATGATGATGTATTTCATGAGGAAATCTAGATGATGGTGAGTAACATTAGCTACGGCAGCAGTACTGATGGCGAACCGTAAGTTTCTAGGAGTTCCGTGGCGTCCACATCGTACTCGTTCAACTCCATAACGCAATGGAAACCAGTTGAGGCTCACTGAGGCAAAGGAGTAGCTGTGTATTCCCACGGTACGTTTCGACTAACTTTGTACTACGCCATCACCAACCCTTCCAAGGAACCCAAATATCGACGACTCTGTCTGCACTACCGTCGACATCTGAATCCACGACATAGTACCAAGGATGTCCAGCTGCAATCAAACACGCATGCTGTCCAACAATCTGGATGATGTCCCCTATCCTCAGCGTCTGGTCGGTTCGTCCAGTGGACGGGTCCACTGGCATCTGCTCCAGTGTCCCGTGTTCTTGCGAGATCCTGCCAAGTCTCCATGACTTTCCAACAACTTCACCGAACCCAGGTATCCGTCCAGTGTCCTTGCTCATAGCGATCGCTCCGGCGTCACACATGGCTTCATCCAAACCATCCTTACCCCTGCCCGGGTAATATGAAATGACTGTCGCAAGTACACGTTGAGAGATTCTTGGGCGGTCGATCAGTGTTGTATGAAGTTGTTGGAGGTCCAGCATAGGGTAATTACCTAGTGTTGAACGTATATCTTTTAGTCTCGACGGCTCACACTTTTAGAACCGACTTACCCGCGTGTAACTCAAGAACCCCGTGTAGCCGAGAGGTTACCCTGGCTTTCGCTGAAGCGCTGTGCGCGGCAGGTGTCGAACCCACAGACAGTACGAATGGTTGGTTGTAAGAAGTGTGTTCAGGTAGGTCCGCCAAAACTTCTAGGGCCATCGTTGCAGTGTCGTCGACAAGGCGTACTTCTCCTGTCAAGTATGATTCCGCTTCTTCAAGTGACGTAGATCCGTACGAATCCCCTGCATGGCTATAAAATCCGTAGACGGAAATCACAGGAGATCGAAAAACCGTCTTGATGAATGGTTTGAATGATTCAGGTTTAGGCGATGTACCTGCACGTCTTGGATCGTTGCATCAAGATAGATCCATACAATAAGAGTTGAGACAATCATACTTTTGACCCCCGTCTATCTTGATGAAGGCGGACCACCTCTTTGGCTTCACTTGCCGTTTCTCGTATTCTTCAAGAAACTTGATCTGTTCCAGGTTGTCCACGAAAATGCGGACTGTTCCTTCGTACTTGCCCATCTCCTTGCTGAGTGCGGATAAGTCATCGAGCTTGTTCAAGCCCACTGGAAGGCCATAGAGCAGCTAGCGAGCTATCAGGAAGGTGACAATGCAGAAAAAAACAAGGAAGTAACATCTTTAACAGTTCCATCTGCGACCAATCCACCTCTCACAACCTCCCAGGCCTCCATCAAAGTCGAGACAATAACAGCGTTCGTCTTGTCAACATCGGAAACAAGCTGCAGTCTTGTTCCCTCGACAGTCTACATCACAACACACTCAGAACGACCTCTATTACACTCGGGGGACCATATGTGTTTACCTTGTGTGTCTTGAGGTGTGCTCTGAAACGCGCCCCCCAGTCTTTTGCGTTCTCGTGCATCTTTGCACAGTTGTCTCTGAAGGCAGCGCGATCGACAACCAACGCTGGGGTACGCAGTTCGTCGAGAGGCTTTCCAACAAATTCATTTACCAGAGCATCTTTGTTAGGCGTCAAGAGTTGCCAAGGGGTATGCGTTTGCGCGATACTTTCCATGGCTTCGAGAGGGTCCCGGACTCGGACTCACATACTGCATTATTTATGATCTTTATCATCCCTCGAGACATTCACATGTGACGTGGACGCGGGCCGCAACTCCGAGCGTCGCTTATCTCAGTCCATATCTCACTGTCAGTGGAGTGTTTCGGTACTTAAGATGGTACGACTCGTGCACAATCGTTTCCCAACACCCAATGTCCGGACAACCCATCGACCCAGAGATCCTCCCACGTCTTGACCCAGAGTATGTGGAATTTCACAATAAGCACATCGCACATCTCCCCGCTCCTCACACTAAAGCATGGGATGCAACTATCCGTAACAAGGAGGCCGTACCAGGGGCAGCGGACATACTAGAGGTCGGAAGCGTCAAAGATTATGATCTCAGCAAGACCAAGGTACGTGTTTTCACCCCCAAGGGATCTCCGCCGGAGAGCGGATGGCCAGTGTATTGCTGGTACCATGGGGGTCAGTACTTTCTTCAACTGTCCAAACACCATGGTGGTAACCTGAATGACAGGTGGTTGGACCTTAGGAAGCATCAGTGCAGAGAATGCGTTTTGTTCACGAATTTGCCAAGGTAATTGCTATATTCGTCTGGTCGGGCACCTACCTTACGGATTGAACAGGGGCTAAATGTGTAGTCGCCACCGTCGACTATCGTCTTGCTCCAGAGCACCCATACCCTGCGGCAGTCGAGGATTCCTTAGAAACACTCCAATGGATCTACGAGAAAGGGCCGTCTCTCCTCGGCATCAATCAAGCTGTCATCGCCCTCGGGGGCTCCTCAGCGTAAGCAAGTATTTCATTCGTCAGATCTATCCTGAACGATTATACAGCGGCGGCAACCTTGCAGCCATCATATCTATGAAGGCCGCGCAGCTCAATCCTCCTATCCCTCTCGTGCATGTACAGATGATTGTCCCTGTCACGGATAACACTGCCCAGCCCACCGGCAACCCTTATCCGTCGTGGAAAGAGTGTGCAAATACTGTTTGGCTGAATGTTGGTCGCATGATCTGGTTCCGGGACTTCTATGTGCCAAATGAAGCCGATAGGACAAAATGGGATTGCTCGCCTATCTTTGCTCCAGATGACTTGCTTGCGAAAACACCATCCACATGGGTGGCTGTCATGGAGCTCGACATTCTCAGGGATGAAGGGCTAGCATACGCAGAGAGACTAAGGAAAGTGGGGGTCCCTGTTACACACAAATTGTATAAGAAGGCACCCCATCAGATCCTAGCTATGGACGGTATGTTGTGTTTTGCCATTTGAAGAACTGCACTTACTCCACCGACCGCGCCCATATGCTCACGATCTCACAGGGTTAGTAACGATTCTTCCCGGCATTGATTCTAGCTGATTGTATCAAATAGTGTTCTTGCGGTCGGTAGAGAGCTGGTGGCCGATGCGACAAGAAACCTGGGAGAAGTGTTTGGGACTCTTTAGCTGTAGTATTTCAATCTACTGTTGGTTTGATGGTTGCTGCCAACAACGTGACTGTAAACTATAGTAGTATTCAAACAATGTACAGCACAATCAAATGCTCGTGTAGTACGATTTATCAAGCAGCAGCGATAGCCTCTATCTCGACATCAAAGTCATTCGGGAGTCTACCTGCTTGAATGCAAGTGCGAGCAGGCCGAGGTTCTGGGACAAACTATGCGCGTGGTGTGTGCGACGATACAAATGCAAGGCTTGTCAAGCATACCTGGGTGTAAGTTTCGTTCACCCTATCAAAATCGTCCATGTTTTTCAGATAGATATTGACTTTGGCAACCTTATCCCAGGAGGAGTTGGCCACTTTAAGGACGTCGGTGAGATTGCTTAAGCATTGTTTCTGCTCGATTTGTGGAAGTGATCATCTAGGTAGGGAAATGTTCTCTAACATACGGTGTGAGCTTGAACGTCTCCTGGGACAAGATTCCCTTCTTGGTCCACAGGGACCTGTCCGCTGAGGAAGATGAGTCCAGGGCCGGTCACTTTCACAGCGTGGGCTGTTGATTCGAGCGTCAAGGGCTGGGTGGTTTGAGAGACTATCATAGCACGCACAGTAAATGGGCTTCTGGGGCCGTTCCGGACTATTGATCTTCTGAATGGAAGCCATGAGGTGGTTGAAGCGTTGAATGTGGGTAGCTAATACACTGCTGAGGGAGAATTATATGTAGTGACCAATGTGTCCACTTCTATTCCAAACCTTCAATATGTCATAGCAAGTGGTTCCGTCCTTCACATGATCCCAGGTGTGAAACAGATCAACTGATCACGTCCTGCCCACACTGCGGAGTTTATGGGATCCCGTATACCACGAGACCAATGGCCATGAGGTCTGCGAGGCACCATGGAGATAAGCTCCGCACTGCGACGGACAGGCAGATCCGGGTTTAGGCCATCGTGACTATATGATATCCTCCCAGGGTCCGTTGCGCCATCCGTGGTAGTCTCGAACCAAACGTCCTAGAAAGCGGGGTGTCTAATTTCGGACACTTTCGTGACCGACCGCTTCCCAGAACTTCCGGGGAGCTCCCAAATCGGATGGCTCGAGACTACATCCGTGGATGCGTGTTAACGTGGCATGAATCTTTGACCGCGAAGATAAGACATATACATCGTCATCGCGTCGAGCCATTTTGGAAATCGGTCATGCCCAACAACGCAAACCCGTCTCGTGTTTCCTGGTGGCTCATAAACACAGTAGTTACCGGACGTACAACAACAATCAAGGTGGCCATACCTAAATACGATTGGCAGATACCGCCCCTCTTCATGTCCCTTGGACGTTCACCCATCTCGGGAAACGGTAGGTCGAGTAACAATTTGCATGGTCATCCGTCTTCGGGCAGACCGCCCATCTTATATTCTCGTCCAACTGAGAGCGCCAAACTTGAGCTGACATAGCACTGTCCCTTCGTGTCTGGACAATCACCATCTACCTCAGATATTGAAGCAATCTCACCCACGGATGTAGAAACTACATCATTTTCGCCAATGGAAGCATGAAACGTGCCAAGAATGCTGAGTTCCTAGGAGCGAAACACTGATACCTCAGGTGCTCCTACTTCAAGTATCGATCTGCTATTTTCGAAACGAGACAATCTACGAGGAACATTTCATTAAGAGGAGAAACTCATAGTACACCAGGAACAAGAAATCAATTGTAAACCTGCCTGTGCACGATCCCGTACAAAGCATGTACAGGCAAGACTTTTTTTGAAGGTGTATCGGGAAAATGCCTGTAGCTCGAAAGAATTAATAGGACGCATGTTCAGAATCGTGTATTCTGTAATGTATCAAGCGTTAGGTTAGCATCACGTGCGAGTTTATTGGTGAGCCATCATGATGGCGTCGGATATGAATGTGGCAGCGACTTGTCGCCCTCCGAACCACCGCCCGTTCAATCCTTGGACAGCTTTCTTTGCAGAATCAACGGCGCTGAACTTCAGGTATATCTCGCCCTCCTTCTAAACTCAGCTTATGATACTAGCCAACAACAAAAAGACCAACCTGGCTGTCTTTCTCAACCTTGATAGCATCGACTTTGCCATACTTGCCCTCGCATTCACCTTTAACGTCGTCAGCAAGATCTCTATCCCAATCACGCTCTGTTTCTCTATAAAGACATCAGTTAGGTTGCGGTGTTAGAATCAGGCGAATACTGACTCTTCTGGATCAAACATGTTCTTCAGCAGAACGGAGCGTGATTGCATGGCCTGAGGAATGTTTGGTTTAGTACTAAGAATTCAAAATCTGGTCAATCTATGGTGTGGAATAACGAAGGATCAAGCATACACGGGGAGAGGCTTGGGTGTCGGCTCAATTCTGGCAAGTTTCTGCATTAGTGCTTGACGTGATGCTGCGTTCAAATTACCGCCTTTCAGAGGCGGCAATCAATATCTTGTCTAATTACTGACTTATAGGGGGAGAGGGGGGAGCTTACCGCCAGATTCATCCAAGGAATCCTGCTGAGTGTATTTCACTGTGCCCTTCTCATGCACAGTGTTTACTCGCAGCTGGGCATGTTATGAGTGGAGCCGAAGGGAAGACGACAAGTGGATACGTACCGTCCTCCCCGCAAGCTCAAAACCTTCCATTTGTTCCAACGCCATCTTGGCATCGTCCGCCCGTTTATACCTGTACTTGTGTGAGCATAGACATTAACGACTGTTCAGGCGGAGAACCTACTGTACGAATGCATAACCCTTGCTTCTACCAGTCATCGGATCCCTGTGCAAATCAACAAATTCCAGTTCACCAAAAGGCTCAAAGACCTGCTTGATATCGGATTCCGTGAGGTTGAAATGCAAGGAACCGACATATAGTCTATAAGGTGACCCGTATTAGTCACACTTGCATATGTTTGACCAAGGAAAGTGACCCACTGCATTGCCCCATGGGAAGCGTTGACACCAGGTGGTAGGTTGAGATTCCTGAAATACAGTGTAAGCGAAATACCACAAGAGAACAACGTGCCCGACCCATCTCCTGGATGAAGCCTATTCCTTTCTGATTCAGTTAACTGAACCACGATAGGTAAACCCATTACGACTGTGCCGCTCAAGCCAATGGCCTTCTCGACTAGATCTACGGAACGGAATTCCACATAACCGATGCTAAGAACCAATGAACAACGCGTCTCAGCAAGGATACAGGCATGATACTCACCCTTTAGAACGACGGGAAATCCTATCAGTGACAATACGTGCATCCATAACAGTTCCTTCGCCCAGTTTGTCTTCAAAGAAGTACCCAAGGTCACGCGCCGTGAGACGAGCGGCAAGCTGAGAAACAAAGGCAGACCGAGCTTCAGAATCATCTTCCTTAGGCTCATCAGGGTTGTAATCTTCAACAGGGGGATCATATCTCGGGGAGCTACGTCTATCGACAGAAAGGGTAAGATATTAAGTACAAGGAAAACAAAACACATACCTGATGGGTGGGCTTCGTCTGAGGGAGCGGCTGTCAAACTCATCATCCTCGAGCGGGGTGTCGTCGACAGGAAGAGGCCTTGCTTCACGCCGTTCTCTGTCTCGTCGAGGTCGTGGCAAATCATCGAACTCGTCACGAGCATCCCTTGTCCTCCTGTCGTCGTACCTACGATCACGTGAGCGATCTCTGCGGTCAGAAGTCCTGCTTTGAGGACTATCCTTGGGATGGCTGGCAGAAGAGGGCGGAGGGTATGATCCATCGATTTCGTCGTGTCTTTTTCGTTTGGATCGTTCTTCCTGGTCCCTCAGTTCGGGGGACTCTTCGCCTTCATCCCTTTTTCGGCGTCTCTCTCTGTCGTCGCGCTCTCTGTGGCGACTTTCACCTTGCTCCCGTCTGTCGCCACCACGGTGGCGGCGTTCTCTTTCTCTGTCCCTCTCCCGATCTCTGTCCTTGTGGGACCTCTCGCGAGACCTGCTTCGTCGGTCCCTGTCCCGGTAATCCCTTTCACGACTCCGCCTACGTTTGTCTTCGTTGTCTCTGTCTCTTTCCTTTCGCCGATCTCGCCGGTCCCGTGAGTGCGACGGGTGAGAGTGCCTGGTGCGGTGAGTGTCAGTAGAACGATTGCGGGACCTGGAGTAGAAAGCAAGTAAGCAAGCCTTGAGATATCTGAAAGTGACTGAGAAACGGACGATTTCCTGCTTGGAGACGTGTCAACGTCCATACCATTGGTAGACATCACGGTCGCTGCTGGAGGTTGGTTGATATAAACACACGAAAACTTCGTTTCCCAGCTGGCTCGTGCACAGCCACTCCATACATGTAATAACTACAAGAGACCAGCAAGCCTAGCCCTGACTCGCTTCTCTGCCTGGACAAGCTCCATCTCCTCAGAGCGTCTGTATAGTTCGTTCAAGGGATTAGCGCTACCCTCCTTCTCCAGGTCGTCCGCGATCAAGCTGAAAGCTTCACAAAATTTCCTGTTCAGAATCTACGGCAACTTTGACTCTGCGACTCATGAACTCCGTTATCGGATAGTTGACACACCTGTCCGTGCAAAATTTCCTCAAAGTGTTGACGTGTCGCCTTCCCGTCGAGGGCCAACGCACCACTCAGCTGCCCATATTGCGACACCGTGGAATGGAGTTTGAGCTATGCTCGGAAGTCGCAAGTCAATGAAGATATTTTTTGATTAATGAGTCCACATACTTGTGTTACAAAACCATCATCGGCCGCCCGCTCAAAGATCTCCGCAGGTTCCTTGGACATCCACCTAGAGGCTTTGACTCAACACCCTAACAACATTTAAGGGGGCGAGGGACCCACATTTCATAGCAAAGGGCTTCATCTGAGCACCCGGCATCTTTGAGAACTCTGAACGCTTCTCTGAGAGAGAGTGTTAGCTGAGCATCCGCTTGTATCTTTTGGTCCCCACCTAAACAAAACGATTATGTTAGGCCACAGCGCCTGTTCCGCGAAGAGGTCCATCGCTGTTTCTTCACGCACAGAAGATGCGATGGCACCCTGCTTGGTCGCACCAATAGCCCGAGAAAGTGCGAGCGCATTTCCCAAGCCATTCCCAGTCCCATCTTGCTCGACAGATACGAAGCAAGGGAAACCACGACCCTTTTCATATAGTGAGCGGACTGAAGAACCGATCATACTATGTCCTCGATCAGTCATCATTAGCAACATGGTGATATGGGTACCCTACCGCGGGGCGACCATAACCACATCCTGGGTTTTTTGGAATTCGAGGACACCGAAGAACACGTTATACCCGCTAGCAACAACGATGGTTGCATTGGGCTTCATCTTTGGAGAGAACTGACTGTTAAATACATGGGGTTGCACTTGATCGGGGATGAGAATGAATAGCACTTTATTTAAATCCAAGCGTCAGTCAATAATATCAGAGCCAGTGGTTGGAAACAAGACCATCCGCAACTTCAGCTGCCTTCGCAAAATCGTGCTCAACTGTGAACCCTTTCTCCTTCGCAGTATCGGCATAGGAATCCACGCGGTTGGCAATCAGAATTTGTTCGTTGGGGACGCCCGAGTCACGCAAGTTCTGTGCTTGCGCAGATCCTTGGTTACCAAATCTAGAGCATGTTAGTCTCTCTCGCTGAATAAAGGTGATACTCATTACCCTAGGATAACAATCTTCTTGTTGGCCAGGACACCGAGATCAGCATCCGAATCGTAATAACTGTCCGAAAGAAATCTGTGACTTTGCCCGTTCAGCAAGAATACGTCACCTACATCTTGGCCTGTGGCATAATGGTTGCGAGCTTGAAAGCACACAGCAGCCAAGGGAGGTAAGCTAGACGCATTTATACATGCCCGACCATGCGGAGATTCGAGCCGAATTCTAGCACCACTGCCTATGGTTTATGGTCACGTTCACAAGGAATGTATGTGAATGAGTCCTGGAATAGCAACGGTGTGATTTTGGCCAGTCATGGGGTATGTCCAACATGAGTACTATGACCATGCCCGAGTACGGCCCGAATCTACAACAGAATAATGGTGAGATTCATATATTTACTCGTGATATTATCACTGACCGAGACTACTACCTCGGTCATCGATCCGAGTCATCCCCGGCCAATGGGACTACTGGCAGGAAAAATTGTGTGCATCACAGGGTCATCGCGAGGCATTGGTCGAGCGTGTGCCATGGAATCCGCTAAACATGGGGCAACAGGCTTAATTCTGCATTACTTAGGAGACCACGAAACCAAAGCAGAGTTCCTGTCGTTGAAGCAAGAGATTGAGGGGGTCTACACACATAGCAGAGTGGTTGGCATACCTGGCGATATCGCGGACCCGGAAACCGCACACCAGGTGTGTACATTGTTACCACGACATCGTCCTTCCCCTAGAAACTCAACAGATCGTCGAGATTGGTGTCGAGGCCTTCGGACGCATCGGTAAGTACCGGTTCTATTGGTGCTGGACTGTGGCGATCAGAAATTATTACAGACGTTCTCGTCAGCAATGCTGGGATATGTCCATTCGCTGAATTCTTGACCTTGCCCTATTAAACATGGGAACGCACGAGACAAGTTAACATGGATGGTTCTTTTCTCGTGGTACAAGGTAAGTCTCTTCGGGACCATCGACTTGATCAGTATGTGACACCGCAGAGTTGTCAGCCATCTCCAATCAGATGAAAAGGCAAGCACCGCAAGGCGGATCTATTATTGCGATGTCATCTATTTCCGCATTGGTTGGCGGTGAATTTCAGTGGTAAGCAAGTCTGCAGTCTTATTAGAAAACGAATCAGCACCTACAAGCTCTGTCAGTCATTACACACCAACCAAGGCAGCTGTATTGTCATTGATGCAGAGTTGTGCGATCGCCCTCGGAAAGTACAATATACGCTGTAACGCCATCCTTCCCGGGACTATCGCCACTGACATTAACAAGGAAGACCTCGCTAACAAAGAGAAACGCGAAAATATGATCAAACGCACTGCCCTTGGCCGCATAGGATGTAAGCAGCATTATCCATAGAGGCCGTCTATCACATGTTGATAGCACCCTCAAGTACCGGATGACATAGCAGGACCCATGGTATTCCTGGCCAGTGATCTTGCCAAGTATGTGACAGGGGCACAGCTACTCGTTGATGGCGGCCTCTTTGTCAACCTGCAGTAATCGAACATGAAGATTAGTAACACTTTATTCACGGTTCTGGAGGTCGCTTACTAGCCAAATCAATTGGAATAAATGGTCGCTTCTCTCCCTCATCCACCAGCGCGGGTTTGCACGAACCAAAAAACTTGCCCAGCTGAACTTTTATCTGTGGAGTCCGCCCACGCAGAACGTCATAACAACCCCCCTGTCGTTCTGTCTTCTGTGACGTGGGTTACCTCCCATGAGCGATGAACATATGCAGTCGATGTCTCTTCTTAGTTTTCCCAGCCAGCCAGTGAAGATTTACTTGGCAAGGTATTATATTTAACAGAGGAGAGCTCCAGTGCTGCACTGCTGCAAGAAAACAACGATCATCATCAACATAGACTGACGGCAAAGTTTGACACCCACCATCTGGATTTGCGCAGAGGTCTGTATACCACTTGCCTCAGACCATGACACATTATTGGTGAATATCAGTCACTAGTCACTGTTCAACGCGAGTGTGCTCACCGGGGAATTTGTTGTTGGTAGTACCTGACGAACCGAGTCTCATACTCATACACCTCCGCCCTATCGTGCGCGGGAGTGAATAACCCGAACTACAATTCAGTGCCTCTGGCTCATCGAGTTCACCATGCTGAACCGATTTGCCCGAGTCAACATTACAAGCTGTCACCGCAAATACATCGCGGGGCCGCAGGGAGGAGTTGATAGCAACTCGTGAGCAGGTGAACATGTACACTCGCTCATATGTATCATGATGCTCATTGTGTCTCACATGTTGCAGCGTGAACCGACTGGGCGGATTCTGATATTATATTGCTATGACACCCAGTCCACTGGCTTGTCGTTGGCTGTTCGTAAGGTACTGTATGAGAGTGGGCGACTCGGAGATCAGGTGCAGCTTGAGAGAAGTTTCAGTAGTATTCTCGATTGGCACTGTAGATCTCGTCTCCCAATCAATCTCCAAATGTATATACATACATGTCCCAGGAAAAGTTTCAAAGCGCCGTATCTGAGCACGCCATCATTAAAGTGAACAAGTGCAAGAGGTAACACTTACAATAGTAATATTCATCAATCAATGGTATCCAGTCTTTGATAATCATGCTCAAAGCACCTATTACAGGTTTAGTAGCAATACTTTCCGCGATCGATTCAATCTTCGGTCTAGAGGGAAACGAGAGTGAGTTAATGAAGTATCGTAGGTCTCTGAGAAGTAAACTCACCGCGTGTACGAATCCCATACGGATCCGCGAAGGAGGTACCAAACCAAGTCCCGGTCCCTTCGGGCATACTCATCCCGTTCTACGGCAGAAGAGGGAGGCGAATTTCGGCGCAGGTTACGAGATAGAAGCTCGAGCGCGAAGGCAGTCACGAGGGCACGATCTTTGTGCTTCCCTTTAGTCAACACGGCCACTGGAAGACTATCCAGGTGAGACTCCTCTGAAGATGGCGAGATTGCCTACCGTAAATGAGGGGCCTGAGGATATAGATAACCTCAGCTGCCCAGTCCTGGAAGGACCCGAGAGGCTTTACGAGTTGCAAGGAGGGTCTGACAGAAGTTGTCGTCAGTGCCTTTGGTAGTAGATAGTCTTCCACGGAAGTATCAGCACGCCCGGGAGGAGGAGCAAGCATCAGAACGGAAGGTTGTAAAGGAATACGATTGTTCTTGAGGTGATCTGGAGTTGAAGGTGGAGATGGGGAAGGTGTAGTAGGCGCGAGTGTAGGGGAGGAGTGAATGGAAGACAGTGGTAATGAGGCAGGGTCAATGTCGCGTTCGGGAATTGGGGGGGATAACAGGGGTCTGTGGGTGATCCTTAGAAGGATGAACCGGAGGATTGCCCTGGTAAAGCAAATATCAAGACCTGTGTACGATGGTTGGGGGGAGAATTTACTTGACGGTTTCCATTAGAACGACACCGCGCCATTTGGCACGAGCGGACAACTTGCGTCTCATAACCATCTCCACGAGAAGTTGAGTGTACCTGACGAGTTCGAGGGCTCGAGCTACCCATTTGTAGAGAGCGTCCTTGTCGGACCACGCGCGAGTGTACTTGGTATGGAGTGGAGTGGGGAGAATGGGCCTCCACTGTGGATCATTCTTCATGATTCTTGTGAGAAGTGTATCATGATACAAGCTTATGATATTCAGCAGGGCGGACACTGCAAGAGGGTATGTCTTGGTTACACATGCCACGCATTAGCAGCAATACACGACTGACAAGCTTCCGACACAAGGTCGGCATCCTTGAATCTTCCGGGCAAGAACCATGTTATAGACCTGAGGGATGATTCAAGGGATGATATCGTTGAGACATTTTTGAGAAGAAAGTTATCGTATTTCGCCAAGGTCAACGACATAACGGGAGGGAGAGACGCTGGACGAGGCAAACAGTGGATGTACTCGACGAGAACAACAAGCGCTCGGAAAATTTGCCACGCAGGTACTTACTCACGCGTCCACTCCCCTTGTACAACGACAAGTACTGTACTTACTGGCACGGCGGGAGAAGGGTCAAGTGGTGCATTAATATGCCTTTACTCCGTCCTACCAGCGAGGTCATAATACGAGCTCGTAGCGTACAAAAGTACAGATGACGCGATGATGATGTACAAAGCTGGTACCCAAACACACCAATGTTTTTATTTAGATGCCAGCAGGTCGGTCCATGTTGCTGACTGCAGGAGTCTTAACCACCAATGCATGATCGAGATTTATCGTCGAGCGCTGTTACCCTCCCTCCCTTGGACTATCTACAGCCCAGCCCAGTCAGAGGCCAACTCGAACCTCATGACGAACAAACTAGAATATCTGGCTGCCGTTTTCTTCAGTGCACTGACACCCCAAACGAACTCAAGGTTAGGATTAGTGTGTACGATTTTTTTCTCTCTTATTCATCCTCAAAAGGTGCTACTGCCTCCTCGCACCGCCCAAGTATATGTTCTCCTTCTCCAGGCGGAGCGAGTCGAGCTTGAAAAACAACATGATGCTTCTTGGCAGCGTATTCTCGATATCCGCCGCCTGAAAGATCGTATGATTAGGAAGTGTCAACGCCTCGCAAAGGCCTACTCTGCAAGCAACCCTGGAACTCGCATCCCTTTTCTTACCCTTCACGCTCCCCCGGATTTCCGTGTCAAAGAGATAGAAAAATGGATCCGACTCCAGGAAGGCTCTGACGTGTTGAAGAGGATGATCTCCCCCGATATGCTTAGACAACGTGGTTCGTTCTGCTGTGATCGCTGTGCCAACTTGGTACCTCATAACCACACCGTACCGAGTCGTCGTTCTTCCGTACAAGCTGCCCATTCCCGTCGTTCGTCCATCTCGGAAAAGTTGCCGCAAAAAGGCTCTACACTCTCAAGGCGCCCTAGCACGTCCACGAGTGACACCACTCCCAGACATCCATTATCTAACAGATCGGCGGTCATCAGCGAGAATACTATCCAAGGAGTTAGAAGTCAGGAAATTCATGCAGAAGAACGCGCGTCCCTCCACGCGTCAAATCATTTCCAAGAAAATGTCACCAGTATTGTAGAAGAACGCGCCAAGGTTCGCGCCTCGAGCCGCAGGCAAAGCATATCGATCGAAGCGAGCAGGCTTACAGAGGACAAGTTCCAGGAGACCAGACGTTCTATACATACCATCGTCGAGGATCCACACGAGTTCGCCATGGATAACACTAATCGCTCTTGTGTCGAGAGTCATTCTGACATGGAGTCCCTGGCTCGTCTCTCAATTATATCCCCAGACCCATTACCTGTCCCATACCACGGGTCCACCTCTGCCACTTTCATGGAGATATGTGACAGCCCCGTAGATGTGTCACCTCCTGAATCCAATAAACCCCGGCAGACAGACTCGTCTGCGGAGGATACTACTCCCTCACCACCGTCGGAAGACGAGCCTACCATGGACATGTCTCGCAGACGAAGTAGCCTCAAGCGTAGCAACTCTGAACTTCGGATGAGTATGGCCTACTCGGCGAAAACTGTGTCATGGGCAATGGACCGAGATTGGACACACCAAATGACCAAGTACCATGCTGCTGCCGCCCAAATAGAGCATGCTGGTGAGTTAGTTTCTTTGAACATACTCATTCCCTGATTGACGCAATGTGTAGACGAGGAATGGGGTGTCATCTGTCAGAAATATGAAGAGGAACTAGCTGGCTTGAGAGCGCTCCGCCGTAACGTCACCCAGACCTTATCGAGGCTTCGCATAGAAACGGAAAAACTTCAGTGTGAGGACGAGGTCATCCGAGATCAGGAAGAAAAACTCCGCCAGGGGTACGAGCAACTAGAACAGAAACATGGACAGTATCGCGCAAAGGGTGAGCGTTGTAGTTCTCAATTCGATACCTTGTTGACGGAGTATCTTTGATGTGGTAGTAAAAGCTTGTTTGCAAGAAACGGAGCAAGTTCTGACTCTTTGTGGTACAAAACGCGACGGAGAACTTTGTGGACCCTAAGGGTATCTACCAATCAATCCATCATTTTGAGGCCATCCATCTATTGGGATTGATCCCTTACATGTTTCCTCTACTAGATATTGCACAATACCCTCATGTGCTACATAGACACTTGCTTCGATTTTTCTTTCTGTGCGGCCAACGCCATTATATGTACGACGGTAGTTGCCTCAAGGTATCGCTGTCGTCAGGCCAAATTCACCGTCTTGATTTTCAGTCAGCCTTTTCTCGGATGGCTGCTCTGACACGCATTGATCATGAGGCACGAGTGAAGCGCCAGAGCAATTATTGTCTTTGGACAGGCGAGGGAAAGTGGTGTAGCGTACCTTCAGCACCCAGCAGTGCTCACGAGCGCCGTCCAAAGAACAAATATTTACATAACGGACAGGTATCGGATAGTACTTATAGATAGGGATGATATGGCTACGATCAAAAATTGAAGGAAATTATATGTACAGCTCGAAATAATACTTGAGTTCGAACACAGTCCAAATCCCGCACATCCATCTCGTCACCTCTTTGCACATTCATTCATTGCATGTGGCTCTTGGCCATCTCCTTCAGGACGGCCCCGACGCGGCTTTCGTTGGAAAGGTTCATTAACCAAGAAGCAGTAGATGACTGTTTACCAGCAGCACCATTAGCACACTTCAAGTTGGTTGTCGTAACTCGAGTCCGGACTTCCTTGAATATCTCCGTTCCCATCTGCCTGCTAGCGCTCAGAGTCCCCTTCGTTACGCTCCATAGGCCGGAGGTTTGCACACTGGTAGTGGATTCCACAAAATCTTCGGATCCCGTTGGGATATTCTTGCCAGGGACATAAGGCCAATTCCTCCTCATTTCTTCTTCAAGGGGAAGCAGACCACACAGTAGCAAGGGATTGTTCTGAATTTTTTGGCGTAACTGCGGGCTCGTGTGATCTTGTTCGAACACGGATGGGTGAATAGTTTCGAGTGTGACATCGTCGGTCTTTGTGGGGAGCGAGCGTGTATTCTCTAGCGCGAGGGCGAAGATTCCAGTACGAGAGCTATCTTTGTTCAGAGGATGAAAAATGACAGTTATGCGTGAACTCACTCGTGAGGGGGTTGCTTGCCCCAAGGGGCGATCGGGTCAGGCAGTGATCTAATGTATTTCAAGTCCACGCAAAGCATGTCTTCGATGTTGGCCACCATCCAAAAGAGTGTCAAGTCCGACAAGTCATGACTGTACCAACCACCTCCGATCTTTCAAACGCTTAGCTAGAGACAAGTAACGGAACATGGACTATGCTCACATCGGAATGTTCACCTGGTTTCAAGATCATGTTACTCGGCGCGATGCAACAGACAGATTTCACTTACCACTGAACCAGCACTAGGCATGATGCGTTAGAATCGTAATCCTGACTCTTTGATCAATGCTTACCTGCTTCAAAACTTGTCCTTTACGTCGGCCACCCTGCGTTTGCTCAAATTTATTACAGTTCTGTGGAGGTGATACTGGTTGGATTGGAGAGGTCTTCAAGATCTACCCATACTTACAAAATCGAGCCTGGTTTCATGAATAGCCAGAGCTTGATACGCCCGTTCAATGTGTTCACCAAGTTCCGCATTTGGGAACCCAAATATCGATTTCATGGATGGCGACTTGTGGGTAATCTCCTCTGGTAACCCAAGGGAACCAACTGTGTCGAAAACGCCAACACACCTGGGCGCGCGTTACGATACATATTACTGATGAATAGACTGCTTACTTGACTGAGAAGGGATGGTCTTTAGAAGTAGCTCTCGATTTTCCACGAGATGTGGGAGAAGTCCAAGGGGCGAGCTTAGCCTGTAACTTTGCTATTTCTGGGAAAGCGTTACATCGAAAATCTTGTCGTCCATATTCTTATTTGAAACGAACCTGCAGGGTCATTTGACTTGCCCAGTTTTTGGTACGCAACAAAAATGTCCCCGAACTCGTCCATATCAGTCTTGTCCAAAACGCCGATAGCGCCCTGCATGGACACGTTCAACATGACCACAAACAATACGCTCGGAGAAAGAAGCTTACGATAAACATAGCAACCATGCGCACTGTGTATGCACCCTGTTTGGTTTAGAGGAGTAGAAGCCCATCGTGCCAAGTGTACTCACTCTCGAGAACCCAAACAAAAATATCTAAAATGTGTGAGTGAGACTGTAAAACGCATATCGAACCGGCTCGCGTACTTCATCTCCTGAACAATAATTCCTGTAAACGTTGGGGATCAGCCCCCTCTGCCACGGATGTCCTTCAAGATATCGAGATCACTCACTGGGTAATAAAAGCGTATGCTTCTTGCACTTTTTCCGCTGCACAAGCCCAGTGGTGTGTAAATTTGAATGCTAGCACAGAGGGTGATAATACCTAACGATGCTCCAGTGGCGGCTGTAGTGTGGCTGAGCCACGTTTCAGTCGCAGGGTGTAAGGGAAGCCCACCTTGAATATATTCTGAGTAGAAGTTTGGGGAACTCCCGATGCCAGTTTGATAAAACACAACCTGCGGTATCACACATTCGCTTTTAGGCACAGAATTAGCGATAGCTAGTGTGGCTGACTGGGAGGAACCGACATACGTTCGTTCATCGTGATGTTTGAGTGCACGGGAGAGTTTCTGAGGGTAGAATGCCGAATCTAGTATACTCACTTTCAACTTCAATTATGCATGTCACTCACCAGAACATTAGTATGCTTCCAACGTTCGTTTGCAACGACTCCGTCTTGCCAAGTTCTGATTCACAGTCAGACTACTTGTTTCAGTCGACTATGCCGATCTCGCTACTTACCCGTCGCAACAGACAATGATTCTTTTGTTGGTCTTGAGCGGCGGATTTGACGTTCCAACCATAGTGCCTTTTGGTGGTTCGGTATAATGAATGGCAGACGTGGTGGGTATGGGGATGGTTGTCATTAACACGCATCCAGGGCGTATTTATACAGAGTCAGATGACAGGGCGCCAGGGCGCCAAATCCATCACCGATCGCTCAAGGAATTCAAGCGAAGAATGCTGTGTTCCCAGACATGTCGCAATCGGAAGGGTTTTAACGCCGTTTTGCATGCATTGGTTGGCCCCCCTGATGAATGCCAACATTGTAGCCATATAAGATTGACTGGGACACGTTTCAACAGACTACACCTTGATAAACGGCGGCTAGTTCGACAGCGCGGAAGCGTGGAATGTGAATGCCGGTGTATCAACTCGCCGAACGGCCTGGGAACACCAGTTCGACGTATGCATCATACATCACCTTTGCGATGCATTCCATCAGATCTCGGCCTACGTCCACGCCGACGGGGGAATGAGCTGGATTGGGTCATTAAAGTTCAAATTAGGTAATTATACGTTACCACAATAGTTTGCGGGTGCAGTGCGCTTGAAAAGATGTGTACAAAACTCCAAAACTCAAGCCGGTCCCGCACAGGACCTAAGTTAAAACTTCTGACTCACATACTTGCTGTGCAAAGGAATTGACCCCGCGGCGTAGAAGCATATGTCCATTTGGCAATATTGCATCAACACTAAAAGCACAGGCTCTACCAAGGCCTGGAAATCGGCAACTACTTGCCTAGCCGAAACTCTGCCCCAGAATACACATCCAATGCGCGACGGAATGCGGTTTCTGATATCAACGCAGGCGTGTCGAGCGATTCCCGACGAGAGGGATCAAAATGGCAGTCATCTGGATGGGTACGGCTGTTCTTTGTATAGTCAGGTCCCGACGGACTAATTGGAGTGCTTCACGCACTGGAACTCGGCAAGGGTATTTTGCCATGGCGGGAAGCCGTGGAATTCGATGGGAGGATACGGCACCTTCATGCCACCTATATGATGGATTATCATTAAGTCCGGTGGGGGTAAACCAGCTTCCTGGAGTTCAGAGCCTTTATATGAGGGAAAAAAACTGTCAAAACTGACCTTCCAACACTGTAGCCAGCTTGGTTACAGTCATATTATACGGGAATCTGCTAGACGTTGCGCCGTCTGACATGGGGGCACCACTAACGCAACTCCGCAACAGCGAGCGGCTGACTGAGACGATCGCAGGTTTTCCAGACGCACGGGATACGATGTGAAGTGTCAAGTGGCGGGATGCGGAGGATACGCCTTTGCCTGACTCCTATCAGAGACCCTCAAGCACACAGGACGGAACATACCTCTACGTTGTCTACGGACAGCAACATTCCTACGCTTCCGAAGACGAGACAGATGCATCATGGTAATCATATTCAAGTCCGCAGGGAACGTCGTATGTTCAGGCGAGTGAGACCTTGAACCTGAAGAGTCCGAAAGTGGTGGTGTCAGAGGATACTCGAGCTCCGAATCGCAGCTGTCTTCCGAGGTCTCGTTCACGAGAAAGACGCGTCGATGTGTTTCCTCAGAGCATCCATAAAGGACACCTGTGTATATGCGTTCAAAATATGTCATTTCTTCAAGTGTCAAACACGCATACCATGACGGTCATAGATGGTGAGTGTCTCTACACCCAACCCTTGGCACCACGCGGCGACATTTTGTACGCATTGGAGGAACGCTGTTTCTATTTCTTCTGTAGGCATGTCATTGTCCGCGACAAGATTTAGACAAAGGTGTTTGGGTGTTTTATTGCGTTGGGCTTCTAGTGGTTTCGGCTGCTTCCGTTTGCGTCTCCGAGCCCACGCAGCGATGGTCATGAATGCAATATACAAAGAGTGGATGAGGCGGAGCGCCCAGTGAGTCGACATCAGGTGCTCGACATAGACGACAAGTCGAGCAATTCCTGCTCTGCAGTACTACCAAGTGGTGCTAACTGAATCACGTGACTTGTCAATACGTGGAACCAATTCATTTGCGATGAAGAGTGGTGAAGGGCAGATACATAGATAAAAACGCAAAGGTTCTACGCTCAGAGGATGGTGGGTTCTCCCTCAATAGTATGTTTGACCTTCAACAGAATCATTGTCTTCCAGCTATCCAGCTTGGTGACCTGATCATATTCGACGACACACCCTGTGAACGCCTGTTGATCCTCGGCCTGGATAGCGTCGATGATCGCATTGACAAATTTACACTCGCGGGTGGATGCAAATGTAGGGTCCTGCGACATGTACTTCTGTATGTTTCGTTTGGCAGTAACAGAGTCCTATATGGTGTCGGCTGGGCAGCTAAGGCATGTGTGCCGTACGTACCTTCATTGCAAGGGCACAAAGACATGCCTTCAGCCAATACTCCTTCACACTGTACTTCGTGAGAGCAGACACGAGTGATTGATCCGCAACCTGCTCGTAGCGTTGAATGGCTTGTGGATATTCCTCAAGCTCAGCATGGAGGTCTGCAGCATCCTTATAGCATGCATTCGCAGTACTGCAGATTATCAACACGTATTCGCTTCATGTGCGAGATTACGAACGCAGTGGCATCCTCCTGCGAGTACCAATCCCCTGCTCGCTCGAGGCTCTCGCAAGCACTCCGAATGTTATTGAGCTCGTGTTGGTATATTTGTGCAATCTCCTTCTCTCTATCCGCGGCCTGTCGGAATCGACCGGATGTCGTCAAGTGAGTAATTGTCTGAGACAGGGCTTGGACCGCCACTGGAGGATACGGATTCAGCGCCTTAGAAGTGATAGGAGTGAAAGGGGAGATTTACGGTCAGGATAACCTCGCTTGTACGCCTTAGCCGCGTTCCACCAAGCGTTTGCAGCCTCGTTAGCTTCCTTGCATTTTTCTCTGCACTCGGCTTCTCTAGCGAATGCATCGCCTGCGTCCCTAAACTGTTTGTCAAGTTTGAAGGCATTGGCAGCTTGTTGATAGAGATCACCGGCTTCCTCGAATTTCGTAGACGACGAAGAAAACCATCCTGTGGATGAGCCAGCCTTTTTGTCTGCTTTTTCTAAGAGAGTCTGGGCATTCGATTTGGATGGCATCGTGGTCGGGATGAAGCAGGAAACCTTGGACAACTCAATCGCAGCATGGATCACGTGAGGATAAATAGCTGTATACCAGGATCAGTCTTTCAACCGACAGTTCATCATGTCTACTCTTTCTGGTTTCGAGAACGAGCTAAGGAAAGGGTTAGAAGAATACCCAGTAAAACCAGGTGAAAAGTTCTCGTATGGTACCGCAGGTTTCAGAACCTTGTAAGTACACGACCCGGATGCTACATGGTGCCCTCGCCTAGATCTAAACGGAATCCAGAGGGGATAAGCTCGAATCTGTGCTCTTCAAGGTTGGGATTCTGGCGGCTTTGAGGAGCAGGTCATGCGGTGGTAAGACCATCGGCGTGATGATCACCGCTTCGCACAACCCAGCTGAAGTACGTCAAATGTTTCTATTAACCATCTCCATATCGCTTGAATGCAATCATACAGGACAACGGTGTCAAGCTTGTTGACCCTCGAGGAGAGATGTTGGATACCTCTTGGGAATCGCATGCTACCGACTTTGCAAACGCGCCATCACCTGATGCATTCATCACGATTCTCGAGAATTTCATTCGATCCAAACAGATATCACTAGACACCCCAGCTAAAGTCGTGTATGCCCGCGACACGCGCGCATCTGGTCCGAGGCTCGTTACAGCGCTTCGTAAGGGCTTCGCTGCTATGGGTGCAGCAGCCACGGATGCCGAGGTTACTACAACGCCTATCCTCCACTACTTAGTAGATACCATCAACACCACGACACAAGAGTGGAACGTGAACAGCTTGATAGAAGGATATTATCTCAAGCTCAGCAATGCATTTAAAAGACTCCTTGTTGGTTCCCGTTCTTGATCGAGTACCTGTCATTACTGACTTGACCTACAGGCAGACAGGGGTACTTCAGCCCACTTGTTGATCGATTGTGCCAACGGAGTTGGTGCTCTAGCCGCGAAAAAGCTCGACGATTTCCTTGGAGAGTCACTCACTCTCGAGTTGACAAACACCTCTGTAGACAGTCCGGAGAAACTTAACACGGATTGCGGCGCCGACTATGTCAAAGTCGGCCAGAAGTTGCCACCGTCACTCACATCCGTGTTACGACCCGGGCAACGTGGATGCAGTTTGGATGGTGACGCCGATCGTCTTATCTATTACTACTTGGACGATAGGGGAAAGTTTCGCATGCTTGATGGGGACAAGATCACGACGCTTGTTGCAAGCTTCATCATGAGATTAGTCAAGGACGCTGGCCTCGAAGACACTGAAGAGAAGATCAAAGTCGGCGTCGTCCAGACGGCTTATGCTAACGGAAGTTCCACTAGATACTTGTCGGAGGTGTGTATTCCTACGGCGGCGTACTGGATGCACGCTTACCCCCGTGCAGAGGCTTCCTGTGACGTGCGTACCAACTGGCGTCAAGCATTTGCACCATGCCGCGGCCGAACGATACGACATCGGAGTGTACTTTGAGGCCAATGGTCACGGGACTGTCCTGTTCTCATCGTCTGCTCAGCATAAAGTCAACTCTCACAAACCATCCACGGCTACGCAGGCGACTGCACTTGGCCGTTTGAAGGATGTGATCAATGTTATCAATCAGACCGTCGGCGATGCGCTCTCTGACATGCTCCTCGTCGAGGTCGCGCTCTACCACATGGCTTACTCTGTGGAAACATGGGACAAATTGTACTTGGACCTTCCGAATAGATTGGTCAAAGTCAAGGTCGGAGATAGGAATGCCTTTGTCACCGAGGATGCGGAGCGCCGCTTGGTGCGGCCACCCGGTCTTCAAGCGAAAATTGACGACCTCGTACGGAGGACGGGGGGCCGCTCATTCGTTCGGCCGAGTGGTACAGAGGACGTAGTTAGGGTGTATGCGGAGGCAGCGGAGACAGACGCGGTCATTGGTGAGACACCTGCTCTGGATCCAGTTCAACGATGAATTTGTTTATGCAGATCTTGCCCTCCGTGTCGCCGGGCTCGTGTATGATGAGGCGGGTGGAGACCCTGCGCAGCGGCCTGCGGACTTTAGGTGACATTGGGGGACAGAATGTGATCAACTCAAGCATGTCAACGTGTACTTGTAGTTAGGGGAAAGTTGTAGGTAAATTGTAAGTAATGAAATGTAGGACGTAATTCGGAGAATCGCTTGCGCAACGTTTCTCATACTCGCCTTTCTCTCATCCATGTGTCGATTTGTGATCTACAAGGGTACATCGCCCGTACAACTGTCACATGTAAGCCTGTTACCTCCTACTCGCGCCAGTTTCCGACTATCTGTAGCTATTAACGCGCCCGTGTCACTCCATTATAAATCAAGCCTTCGATTCACGACTACGTCTGGACCACCGGAGGCCAATCAACGGAGATGGTTTCGGTGTTGGTGCGTTTCGACACTCGTCACAACATACCTATTTCAGACTGCCGCAGGTTGGTATGATGCCGACCACGATGAAGAACTCGGTAGCCAGCCCTGCATATTCACTTCCGTGACACCGGTAACTGAATTCACACAACGCAGGAGACCTTCACTGACACCGAAATAGGCCTGGAATAACGCCAATCTCGTACGATTGGCGGAGAAGATCAAGTCACCCCTCGTTTTGTGCGTAGATAAAGATACTCGGTGCTACTTTTGGATCCTGATAGGCCCGATCTCTTCAGTGCTCACGTGAGAGCAACAACTGCTGGTTCCCTATCATTGGACAATTGCCATCCTTTCGTCTTCGGCAACATCATGGTGGGCTCGGCTGTGATCCGAGTGACACCTCACTGCTCATAGCTGCTCAAACCTAGTTCATGCACAACGGTGGAATTGCAGATTTCCATTTAGTCAAAAGGAGAATACAAGGAGATTTATCGGATGAGATATTTAACATCGTGCAGGGAAACACTGGTAGGATTTACTCCCTGACACGGGTAACTTTGCTAAGCAAAATGTAGATTCGGAATGGGCATTTGCATTGTTTCTCTCCAAGGTGCGTGTCTTTATTAAATAGCCAATCTTACACCTTGCACTGATCTGTTCTCAGCTACCTGATGCTAAAGCAAAATCATTCACGCATCAAACACTACAGCGAGCAATGCTGGACACCATTGCTAGCCTCAACAACTACGCCGACCTTGCTGGTATAGTTGAAGTAGGGACCCTCTATACAGCGGTGCACGACAACTTATCCTGCGCTTAGCCCAGCTTAATGAACTTTTGTGTTACCGACGGCGAGAGTGTCGTTGCGACACGTTATATTTCGTCTCGCCACGACGAAGCCGCTTCACTGGTAACGGACATGTCTGGAGCAATTTGTTCGTGGTCTTAGAATGTTTGCAGTGGTTTTCATCCGGCACGACATTCAGCGAATACATGCAAGGTGGACACTATAAAATGACAAAGGCTGACAAACGAGAAAATATCATCATGGTTAGTTCCGACACACTGTGTATTTGCACTGCTGATCCGTCCTAGATTACCAGCGAACCCCTGACCTTCGAGAAAGGTACGTACACCTACTGGCATGAGATGTTGCGCTTCAATGCTTGCAACAGCCGATTGGATGGAAATACGAACCAACAATATGGTTGTGATCACCCCGAAGATGAATTTCTTACAGATACCTATCGTCGACAAGTTTTATGTTTCACCCTCGGACCCTGCTGCCCTAAACCGTGGGACGGACTTTGCGGCTGCGAAGGGTCTTCTTAGCCCGAGGAACACGCTCACACCTACACATGTTAGAGATAGTGCACCACAGCTGTCCATTTAATCTAATACTGTAGCTGTAATCAATGTTTTGTGTGTTGTTGTAACGTGTTCCTTTCACGAATGCGGGCATGTGACACGCGACCAACCTAAGCTTTCCAGACGCGCTCCTTCCACCATCCTCAGCGAGACCGACGAACGCATCGCCGAGCAGCATGAATCCTTGGTTACTGTGGAGCGCGCTGTCCCACACGGCGAGGTACGTGCGCGCCCTGCGTCTAATCGATGCCGACCTCACCTGTCACAGGTTGTCTACCGTATTACAGATATTGCTCTATCTTCCTTTGACCCTCGCGACCCTCTCCACTCCAGCGTTTCTCCTGCTCTCGCTTTTGCTTTCCGTGCACTCGTTCATCCATGGTACACTCATCCTTCTCTGGGGGTCACAACTACTTTCTGTCATGCAGGTCCCCATGCACCCATTCCTCCTCCTCGTTTCTTTCAATGCCTTCTCTCAGTCCGTTCATCCATTACTAGTCATCGCAGCTAGTTGGTGGGGGAAAATTCTGACGTTTTCGGGACCAACCTATATCGCCATGGAGGGTCTCTCTAGCCTGCTCTTCGCTCAAAAAGTCGGTCAGGTTGGAAAAGAGTTGGCAGATGAGGCAGAAAGTTATCAGTTTGGCATCCTTATTGCATCAGCAGCAGCGTATGTTGTTGCAGCGTGGTGGATAGTTGTGGTCAGTTGTTCATTTACCTCGCTGTACCTCACGTTCACTTTTCGTCATACAGGCGTACCCGGCTGCAGCCACGTCACCACTCTCTTCCACACTGTTGGGTGTAGCATTAACTGCTTTCTTGTTTTTGACGGTAATTGGCTTCCGCCTCCGCCGGACGAACATTGTGGAATCTTCAATGCTCTCTTTGTTCCTGGCCTATAACATTTGGCTCTGTGGCTTTGATCAGACGTCGTTCTCTGATCCCGCATCTTCATAGTATATCACATCTATCGAGCCCACGTGGGTCGTGTGCTGAAACAATGCTTACAGCGCGCCGCTTTTGTCTAATATCCTTCCCCATCTTCAAACACTTGTCAACTTCACTACGAATACCCTCCCAAAGCCAGTGCTCGTCGCACTCTTTTATCGACTGGCAATCCTCCAATTCGCCTCGCGTATACTTCCTACGATCGGTGCAGACGCATGGGAGTCAGACGACTCGACAAATGATGGTTGGAACGGCAGACCTGTATGATCTTGGAAGTTCTTGTCCTGTGTACAGCTGACTGATACAGGTTCCTTACAGACATCAACGCTGACCCGTTTCCTGCTGACGTACCGACAACTGATATTCGTCGTGGTTTACTCACATTTGCTACGTACGTTTCGCGTCCGTTCTTCGCATGATCGACGCTTTATGATGCCTGTAGTTTTGGACCCTGCATCCCAAGTTTGGTGGCGTTGGGCGAATGTCATGTTTACCCTCCTGCTATGGTCGATAGAGCTCATTGTTAGCCCGGACGGTGATGACGTGAGCACCAAGTGGAAAGTGGAGTAAATTGACCGGATGGTATCCTATGGACGACGTCACGCATGTCTTTGAACAACGCGCATCTTTCTGGATCAGCAGTTATTCGCTTTCCATTCCGCCTCTTCCTCCCTCGCCCCTTCATAGTACTCCCTCTTCCAGATTTGTGCCTTTTCCTTCACCTCCTCAA
Source organism: Boletus reticulatus (assembly GCA_038093535.1). Lineage (NCBI taxonomy): Eukaryota > Fungi > Basidiomycota > Agaricomycetes > Boletales > Boletaceae > Boletus > Boletus reticulatus. The sequence goes on from JBBPSJ010000001.1 coordinate 1,150,283, forward strand.
GTATCCGCTCGCACGCTGCGAAGGCCTCCTTGCGATGGGGCGATGATACCGCAATAACTATTGACGGTTCGCCCACGGGAACGGCTCCTAGGCGATGATGGATGGTGCATGATATATGGGAAGGAACGGTGTGAGCCTGTGGTTGGTGCGTTGATTGAGATACTGCTTTACGAGCATCCCCGAGGATTTGCACCATGGTTTTAATTGCCAGCTTGCTGTAAGCTTGATATTCTAAGTATGTCACGACCTTTCCTGTGGGATTGTTTGCATGGTGATATGTGCAGCATGTACTGTGTAAGTGATACCTTTGAAAGAGTTGCGAGTGGTACCGATGAAGATGGCCGTTGCACCGGCGCTGTCGTTCCTTACTGAACGCACAATGGCGTCTACATCGAGTGCCTCGTAAGTCAGGACACAGGTACCACCCTCCCAGTCCTCCCTCGCTGCAGTTGAGGTGCTCGGATAAGCCATCTGTTGGAGCAAGATAAATGTCAGCGGTAAAGTCGGTTAACTTGAACCATCACCGTGACGGCATTAATTCAACACTCATTTACAGCGCTGCCCAGAGCGTTGACGTGACCAAGTCCATTACATGTTCGCGACAGGCCATTGTATGCGCATTTGGAGCATCTCGAGCATCTCTCGACGTCGTCCGCTCTCTCTTACACACCGGTTGGCATTGACGTCTCATGGGGTTCCCATGGACGTACACCCAGAAGTCGAGGATGCATTGGCAAATGGCCATCCAGTGGTAGCACTGGAGTCCACGATTATCACTCATGGAATGCCGTACCCCACCTCACTGGAGATGGCACAGTCAGTCGAGCACATTGTCAGGTCCACCGGGAGTATCCCTGCCACGATCGGCCTTATCGAAGGCCGTGTCAAAATCGGTCTTCAACCCACTGAGCTCGCGCAACTTGCGAGTCGAAGCACAGATCCAGTGAAGCTGTCCAGGAGGGATATCGCTGCCGCTATAGCATCAAAGAAAGACGGTGGTACTACCTGTAGCTCAACGCTGGTGTTTGCTGCGCTGGCGGGCATCAAGGCATGATTCCTGATGTCAGATTCAAGTGCCTGTGGCAGATATTTGCCACTGGAGGGTGAGAATGATGCAGCGCAACTGACTTGGACACTCATGCCACATTCACAGCCTTGGAGGAGTACATCGCGGAGGAGAAAATAGTGCGCATCATTCAAATGTTTTCCTTCGCTTTTGACTAGATCGAATATCCTCCAAAGCAATGGATATTTCAGCTGATTTGCACGAACTTGCTCGTTGTCCTGTGGGTTTGGTTTCAGCCGGAGTCAAGTCGATCTTGGACATAGGGAGGTAAGTCAAAATATGTTCAAGTCGTTTACATCGAATATCAATATTCATCATAGGACACTTGAATATCTCGTGCGCGTTGCACACTCACTTTTTGCGGTATTCACTCAGGTAATATCTGTAGGAAACCCTCGGAGTACCTGTTGTATCATACGCCGAGTCAAATGATTTCCCTGCATTTTACACCCGCAAGAGTGGTTTCAAGGTTTGTACATGGTTATCGATATGATTATAATTCCAACTAGGCTTTGCAGTCCCCGTGGAGCATCGATAATCCACAGGCTGCTGCCAGGATTCTTTGTGAGGACATTACTTGGTTCTGTTCGACCATCTGGTGACGCAAACCAACAGATATACAAAGGCAACTCGGCATGTCGAATGGAGTTCTATTTGCTGTTCCTATCCCGGAGAAGCACGAAGCCCACGGTATTCTGTTGCAAGAAGCTGTTGAAACTGCATTACGGGAGTCAGAGAAGACGGGCGTATCAAAGCTAGGAAAGGACGTGACGCCATGGCTTCTTAAGCGGGTTGGCGAGCTCACTAGTGGCAAGTCCTTGGAGAGCAGTAAGCAAAGAATTGGGGTATTTCCCTTCGATTGATATTCATTATTGGTCGTAGATGTCGCTCTAGTCCAAAACACTGCTCTCGTCGGTGAGTGGCTCCCTTTTAATGAAAAATTTCCCGCTATTCATTCTTGTCACACTAGGTGGACAAATCGCTGTAGAGTATGCCAAGATTGCAAGTGGATACCAGAGTGGGGAAAATGTAAGTTATACACTGAATTAGTTCGCCACTCATATCGATGCGGTGTCCAGCACTTTTACAGTGGATTCACCATGGATTCCTCCTCACAGATTATCCAGACGTCCAAGCCAACTGAATACGGTTCTGGAGGTGCCCTAAAATGGCATGAAACTCCTAGTCCGCGGAAGGCAACAGTTATTGTCGTGGGATGCGCCGCCGTGGACATTACTTCAAAAGCCGAGGCGCTTATCAGGCCTGATCAAAAGAGTACCTACCCCGGGAAGGTGTCTGTATCCCTGGGTGGTGTCGCTCGCAATATTGCAGAGGCATCCCACAGAATCATGTCAGAATCGACTGAGAACGATGGGTCGACATTACTTGTTGCCCCAATTGGCGACGATGAATTTGGAAAATTGATCAGGTCCATGACCAAATCGCTCGGAATGCGGACGGATGGACTCGTACCTATTGATGGCTGGCAGAGCGCAGTTTGCAATCTACTTCTCGATTCGCACGGGGAGCTACAGAGCGGTGTTTCCGATATGGATCTTCCGCATGCTTGGGAAGCGGATCGGGTACGCATGACTTCCACCGAACATTCATAATTTGCCGCTGAGACGTCTCAGATACTTGCCATTCTCCGCGATCACCGTCCTCAACTTCTTGCGCTCGACGGGAATCTGTCTTCGGATACGCTCACAACCACCGTGACGGAGAGTTTGAAGATGGGTATTCGAAGTAAGCTGTTTAGTTTCCGGGTATTCATTGAGTGACCTAGCTTCATTTCAGCTTTCTTGTAGGTCACTTTTAAATACTGCTCTTCTCTCTCGCCGACCAAAATCAGTGAGCCAACTTCAGTCATCAAAAGCCTACGTATTTTACCCGCCATAACCGCAAACCTTCCGAGGTCCACCCGATCGGTGATATCATTCATCTCGCCAAATCTGATCGAACTTGCACAAATGTACCAGCATGCACGCAATACTTCCGAGTTGATGTCCGACGAGCGCTGGTGGAACACAATTGATAGTTTTGGACTGGGATCCCAGTTCCGCGCGGACTTGGCACAGCTTGCGAGGAGAAAGGTCTCGGACACAGCGCCAGATCTGGGCACGCTGTCGTTCATAGCCGATAGGGGCATTGTCCAAATGGCGGTCAACCTTTTGCCTGTCTTCCAGCACATCGTGATCAAGTGTGGAAGACTTGGTGTAGTCGTCGTGATGCGACAAGACCGAACAGAAGCAAGTGCCTGGGAAAGGGAACGCAGCAACCCGCATCATCGATATATTATTACTCACTCCCCGACCTCGGACGAGATGGTCGTTATCCAGCACTTTCCCCCTCTACAGGTAACGCAGCACGCGGCATTGAATACCACCGGAGCCGGAGATTCACTCGTTGGAGCGCTACTGGCTATTCTCGCTCACGATGCTCATGCGTTTAGCAGCCCAGAATCCTTGTCCAGGGCTTTGGATATTGCTCAGCAAGCTGCAATTCTCACTTTGCAGAGCCCGCACGCGGTATCACCCTCACTGTCTTCGTTGAAGCCCACGTAGATATATGTACTATGATACCACTATCCGATTTTTTAACTACACGATTAATCATGATTATTGATCTAGGAGCCCGACTCGCACAGTGCTGCGTGCTACGCGCAGTCTCTCCTTCTCTGCAAGCTGTGATCGCTTGCCGTCCTCTTTCATCTTTTTCTCATAATGTGCCTGAAGAGTCGATATTAGAGTAAGAAAAATCAGGGAGTAGAAGAGGAATACTTGAGCTCCATGCTTCAGCCGCGTAATGATGTTTGCAGCCTGCCCTTTGGTAAGCCCCTCTGTGGCCTCTGTGATACTTGCCCGATCCATTGCGCGTTTTCCTCTTCTCTTATTGATAAATATCTTCTGACTTTCTGTAGCCAGAGCTTGCCGCCACCTGGCACTTCGGAGTAAACTGTTAAGAGTCAATCACTGAGCGGAACATCTACGTGGATCTATACCCTAACGCTAGTGGACCACGGAGTACCTTCTGACGTGCAAAAGTATCACAACCCTTGAGCGCGTCAGACAGGGTGTCTGCAGTCGATACCAGCCGTTTTCGCATAAAAGGAGATACCTTCAACCGTCTGGCGGAAGAGAAGTGCATTGTCGCCTCGGTGTACGTAGAGCGGAAGCACGCTACATCATTGGTTATGCATTTTGGCCACAACAATCCTCCGTATTGTGAACTCACCTTCACCTTCGGGATCGGGTTCTATTCGTATATAGCCTTTCCCGAGGCATTCGAGGACATATATATCAGAACCACATCCAACCCATGCGTTTGGACTCAACCTTGAGACATGAGGTGCCCCAGAAAAGCTGTCGACCATCGCGAAAGGATCATGATAGTCAACATAAGTAACAGATGTTGGTTCAGGTATGCAATCCGATTCGACTGAGATATTGTCCGAGCTGCAGGATTTGATAGACGCCGCCCTAGCTCTCAAGTCGGCGATGCTAGCATCTATCTCGACAGTGAACATGTTATCATTGTTGAGTAGGTTAACCATACTGACCATCAACAATTTCACTAGGATCCAGACCAAGTAGGGTTGGTATCGAGACAATACCACAAATACGAGAGGTAGAGTCCACAAAATCAATGATACGACAATCCACTTTTCCGCTTGCATGAGACTGTCGCATACCTCTGCCAATCTGCAACAAGGGATATATTATACACGAATTAGGAGAAACCCGGAGCGTACCATTTGTGCATACAGATTTCGAGACCGTGTAGGCCGGCAGATAACAATGCAATCGACGTTCGGAATGTCTGCGCCTTCAGTCAAGATGGCTGATATGGATTGCATAGTATTCCCTTCCATGTGATCGACACAAAACTTCATGCGACGTACCACAATTGACCAAAACAGGATAGCATCCAGCCTTGAACTCCGTGATCAATGTCTGCCGTTCGGCTGCTGGTGTGTTGGAATGCAACTGACGAGCATCAATTCCGAACTCTCGAAAGGTTTTCGTAAGCTGTCTGACATGGGCGAGATTGACGCAAAACACGAGGGTCGACTTGCGGTCAGATGCTGTGAACGGGGCGCTGCTGAGCGAACACTGTGTTCTGGTGTTCAGAATACGTACACGCGCGGTCCAGCCATGCCTGTACGACGAGATTATTAATGGTCTCGGTGTTGATGATGCGAGCAAGACCAGTGGCATTGAAGTCTCCTGTCTTGGAGTTGATAGTGACATCTTGCAGAATGATGTTAGCCTTGACAGAGGTGAATCGCACATCGCATAACCTGTAGTCAGATTACGATCGACTCCCACGCAAAGCATACAGATAACTTGCCATTGCTCATTGATCATGTCAAGAAAATCGCGGTGGTAAACAATCTTCTCAAATACTGAACCAAGTGCAAGGCCGTCGTGACGGCTAAATGTCGCTGAGAAACCGATGACCGGGATGGGATGTGGTATGAAGGGAGGCACAAAATGAGGATCGGGATTCTTGATGTCAGCGTTGAAATGGGATAGTATTCGACGATAGCTAGGAAGCCGAGGACTCAGAGTCCCGTCTCCGTATCAGAAAATGAAGCCTACGAAGGGGCTGCAGCATGATGCGCCTCGTCTACGATGATTGCTTTCAAGTTCTCCGGTTGAAATTTCGCGAGTCGTTTTGGCTGTAGTAGTGTTTGGTACGTCGCCACAGTCCTGTATACGTCTTACTAGTGAGATGCTGGACAGTCAACTGGACTCACACATCTGCGCGCCCACTTGCTTGATGGCTGATTCCTTGTTCAAGCTCGACTTTCCAATGAGGGTGCGTCATTTCTGCTTGAGCAGCCGCCTGACGTGCAAGCTCCACACTGTTGACAATGATCAAGGAGCCAAAGGCTTGAGACGGTCTCGGAGAGAGGATCTGGGAAAGAAGAGTAGTGAAGACTGTTGTTTTGCCCGCACCTGTGGGTAAAGAAACTCCAATGCGCGTGATGCCAGCACGTAGCGCGGCATAACATGCATCCAGACAAGCCTGTTGGTATGGCCGTAAGAGAAACTGGGTAAAACTGCGCCGCCAGGGAAGTAGAATGTAGTTGCTACATCTCGCTGACATGGATGACACTACCAAGCTGGTGCAGTCACGATCGAGTCGCGTCAAACTGATTGGCATGGGGCATTCTCTGCATTCATTATACGACAGCAGAAATCCTACTACGTGAGAGCATCTACACCTGTCCATACTCGAATGCCAGTGCTAGAGGAATAAGGGAATAGAAACAACTCTAGGAAGATATGTGGATAAAAAAATGAGAGGACAGTGCCAAGGCCCAGACGACGTGCAAAGCATTTAGCCTGATCCACCAGCGTAGACCTTGCCAAACATGACCTGTTGGAGCTTGTCGTATAATGACAAAACACCAGCACCAGCGACCCCACGAAGAATGTTCGCACCAGCACCTTTGAACAACGACTTGGTACCCTCCTTGGCGATGATCTGCGACCCAGCATCAAACATCGACTTGTAGTGCACGCCAGCACCAGAAGTCATCATCATGCGACGACTACAGAGCAAGTCAGAGCAACACTAGATGGATCAAGACAAGTCACCAACCGGATAGTATCAAGGGGATACGACGCAAGACCAGCACCAATTGTAACACTCCAACCAAGGAAGAAGGAGGCCAAGAACGAGCCCTCGAGGTTACCCACAAGAACGACAGGTTCTGCCAATAGAGATCAACACCAATCAGCCAGAAGTAAAAAGTGACATACTGAGCGAGTCATAGACACCAAAGTAGAGACCACGGTAGACAATGATACCAACAACCGAGGGAACAAAACCACGGTAGAGACCCGCGATACCATCCGAGGCGAGCGTCTTCTTGTAGACATCGACAAGGCCATTGAACTGACGAGCTCCACCACCCTTGGCTGACTTAGCATCGTTGGCAAGTCGGGTACGGGCGTAATCGAGAGAGTACACGAAAAGAAGGGATGAAGCACCGGCGGCACCACCAGAGGCGACGTTACCGGCGAACCACTTCCAGTACCCTTCCGACTTCTTGAAGCCGAAAAGCGACTTGAAGTAATCCTCTGCAAGCTGGTGAATAGATGTGGAAAGGCAGAATAAATAGACATACTGAAGGCGAAGTTCAAAGCCTGCGTAGGGAAGTAACGGATCACATTGGCAGTGTTTCCACGCCATAGCGAGACGAGACCCTCCTCCTTGTAGGTACGGGCGAAAGCGTCGGTAACACCCTTGTACGGTGTAGCAAGACGACCTTGCTTGATCTGAAAGCCAAGTGAGCTGGATGGAGCGCAGGTTGTGGGCGACAGACCATCTCATCCTGGTTCTGCACCAACAGCTTGATTCGCTCGATGGGTGCGGCTGACGTCTTAGCGATGGCCTACACGACGAATGGTAAGGAGGCCGGAGAGAAAGACCGGAACAGAATGCATACAGCGGAGACACCACCCATGAGGAAGTCGACTGGGAAGGAATGAGGTTGACGAGCGAGACAGGGAAGAGACAGACGGACCCATGAAGTCCTGTGGAGACTTGACCTTTTTCACGTCGGCCATTTTTGAAGAGGTGAGTGGGGAGAAGGATGAAGATGGAAGATGAGAGACGTCCAGAAAAGTTTCGCGTTTTTGACGGTCCACGGGATTTTCCGGAACAATGATTCTCTCACGCTCACCACCGAGTCCACCAATCGCGTGAGAGTGCACAGAAGGTCATTACTGAGACTACTATTTGTCTAACTTAGCGCGTGTAGGTTACCATACCGCTATCATACATAATCCCGGTTCATCCCTTCTCCCCAAACTACGGCCAAACACCAGAACGTGGTGGTATAGGTCCACCAGGATGGGAACCATAACTATAATTCCCATTGTACTGTCCGTAGCCCCCACGGTGACTCTCCTCCCCTGCACTGGCCCCAACCGGCGACATATATCCCCCACCTGCTTGCCCTACGTACGCTGTCGGAGGCAGGCGCAACGGCGGCAATGGCGGTCCAGCGTAGGCTGTCTGAGGGACCTGTCCGGCAGCCCCACAGTGGATTGGTCGTGCAGCACCACCCACAGGCGAGATAGGCGGAAGCGCACACGGAACTGGCTGTGGGTTGGTGACGGCATCCACCCGCGACTTCTTCCAAATCTGTTCCGTGGGTGACGGCGCACCTGATGGTGCTTTCCGCTTCTCTACCGAGGGCCGTAGAGATTGCGACTGCGGCTGCGATGAGGATTGCGATCTTGGTTGCTCATCCTCGGAATCAGCAGTAAGATCGATCACGTCCTCACGATGAGATTCTTGTGAAGCTGGTATCGCGTGTAGGGAGACCGGTTTGGGGATTGAACTCGACCCAACACTATACGAAACAGACAGCTCGCGCTTGACTCGGCCTTCGTCCTCGTCATCTGAATCTAAAACAAGTATCTCAACTTGTTTCTTCGCATGAGCTTTCGCATCCGCTTCTTCGTCTACAGATGCAGGCGATGATTCACGAGGCGGTGAAGAGTGCTGTGGCGCAATGACAGGGTGGGTTGCCCGCCATTCAAGCGACGCATACTTGTTATCGTTTGTGTGCCATTGACCATCGTTCTCGACCACCACATCATCAACCTCTTCAGAGGTTTCCTTCAAAATTTGATCAAAATATCTGAGAACAAGTCAACATCATATTGGTAAATGGATCGTCCAACGATACAAACACATACCCGTCAATGATTAGGTCATCGGGGTTAAGAACCTTCTCGCACACCGGACAGAGCCAAGTAGTTGTTTGCTCCATGCAAGAGAACCACGATGTCGCATCAAAGCATTGGGGGTGAACGCACAGTATGGACCTGCATGGTGTCTGAACTCGCATGAAGCTCAGCTGTGAAATAATAATAAAAATCATTATCCCATACGACGACACTTCTTAGCTTAGCATACCGGGCACTTCAAAGACATCTTCTGCGGACCAGCAACTATTTCGTCGTCGTCGTTCGATGGCTTAAACACTATGTCATGATATATGCTTGCTTAACATTAAAAGGGAGGTGGAACCCACTCATCGTCAGAACATCTTGACTGCTGCGGTACTTGCCCTTCTTCAATCTATCCACCAGTTGCGCAACTGTGGTCACTTCAACGAGGAACACTGTCATGTAGAATTTCTTTCGACATGTCAGCAGGCGATCTTGTATTTTGCGAAACTGCTTACTTTGGGCTGAACGGGTTGCTGACTGTTTACGTATACCATTTCGACGCGGTTTTGGCCGCTCATTCGTACCATTCGGCCAAGGTCAGCTGGTGGCGCAGTGCCAGGCTTCTTCTTGAGGCCCTTCAAATTAGCCTGGAGTGCCGTTCCATTCACTCGCACTTCACACGTCGGTGGGAATTCTATGAGACAAGGGCCGGCAGGGGGCCGGAAGACCGTTGGGCTGGGGTTATGAAAGGTAGAAGTAGTGCAATATAACCGAAGTTGATACTTGGTGCTGCGGATGGTAATTAGTATGGCTAGTTCCATGCACGGTCGGCTACATACCTAGTAGAACCTAGCTTCGCAGTTTGGTCACTATTGAGTGTAAAGGTAAGGCTTTGTTGCTTTCGATCAGTCGAGCTTGTCGATTCTGTTTGTTGGTTAATGAGGTGACAAGTCGCGGCAGCGTGAAACGGACCTGGACACTCCGCGATTCCTGACACAGGATGATCGATGCGGAAGAAAGGAGATGGTTTGAAGCGTATGGCTGAAAGCTGCTCAGTAAAAGTAGTGTGAATATGGTATCATATTTTACCAGGTTTGGACACGCTTGGAACTGCTGCAGCGCTTACTGGTGGAGGGGGCGCCCGTGGTAGCGCGTACGGATCGTAACGGCCAGTAGAGGTCGCAGGGAATACCGTCGTAGAACCATACGATCCCGGGGCCATCGTCTGAACGGGTTGGACTCCCGCCGAGCTTGTTGACCGACTTTGAGAATACCTGGAATGACAAGTGAACTATCAACAACTTGCCCACGGTGTAGAAAACAATATTTCTTGTGGTATGCAACACGGCTAGATAGCATTATGCCACTGGACGCATACTGGCTCGGGCAGACAAATGCAACACTTGACTCACACTCCAGTAGTACGGACTTGATAAAGAATAGCCTGTGCCTTGGTCCATTTTTCTATGTTATTAGACTGTCTCCAGGCGTCCATTTGCACGACGATCCTGTCAATCAAATCCTGCTTCTTTCCAGATTTGACGAAAACGGTTTGACACTGATCATTGAAGCCAGTCAAGATTTGCTTGAGTTTATCAACCGTATTATGCTTGACGGTATGGCGCAAATTCTAAGAGGGATTTAATGACGCGAGGCGGAGGATGATTGCCACCTACCTCGAAGTCAACCCAGGGATTTGTTGCTGCCATTAGACTGATAGATTGTCGCGAACGACGAGGGGCGAACACAACCACGAGAAGTGGGTGACGGACAAGTCAAAGGGACTTTGACCTGTTCGCAACCGGGTGACCAAGCTACTTTGCAAGCCTCACTGGGCATACAAAATACACAAGCGTAAACAAAATCGTTGCATGTGACACTCTGTCACGTGCAGATAATCTTGTCCCCTGACCATCACCATGTCCGACGATGAGTATGACAAGCTTTCAAAAGAAGAGAGAGAGGGCAAGGACAAGGCTGACAGGGAGCGTGAAGCTTCCGAACAAGCTGGTAGGGCGAGCCTCAAAGGATCCATAGTCGTGTCTGATGGTGAACACCTACGGGCACATAGCTCTTCCCTATACCTGGAAGCAGGAGTTAGGCGAGGTAGATATCGTTGTTCCCGTATCAAATGGGACACGCTCCAGGGAACTTTCAGTCATCATTCAGAAGAAGAAGCTCAGCGTTGGGATCAAAGGGAAAGACATGATCATGGACGGTGAACTCTGCAAGGAAATAAAAGTCGAGGATAGCACTTGGACGCTGGGTAAGAGGACTTGTACTGCTTTGTTTTTACATCTCACCATCATCATAGAGGATCAACAATCCATCCTGATTCATCTCGAAAAAGTCAATAAGCAACAGTGGTGGGAGAACATCCTAATCCATCACCCAAAGATCGACACCCGGAAGATTCAACCGGAGAATAGTAAGTTGAGCGATCTTGACGGCGAAACAAGGTAGGCGTTGTGAACAGTCTTATCACCTCGAGGGTTGACGCCCCGTCAGGGGATTGGTCGAAAAGATGATGGTATGATTTAGGTTGCAAGGTTCCTGCTCTATCTAATGTTCGTCCTGCCAAGTTTGACAATCAACAGAAGGTAATCTCGCGTTAGTGTTGCTCAACGCATAAAGTTGGCTGATTTTTTGTAGCAAATGGGCAAGCCCACTTCGGACGAGTTGAAGAAGATGGAGGTGCGAACAATCATGTTTGTGGTTATCAACTCCCATCACTACTACCTTGCTTCCCAGGCGCTGAAGAAGTTCCAAGCTGCGCATCCGGAACTCGATTTTTCCAACGCTAAGATCTCTTAATTGAGGTTTATTCAAGGGGGTATCCTTCGACATGTATGGAAGACTCTTTATGCACACACCCAGAGCTGACAAGTACCGAGTGTAAATTTCGGTTTATAACTTAGTCTGCTGCGTCCGTCCATATCCATATCCGTCCATTGTCTCCCAGCCCCATAAGAGATAACCCATGACAGCCGAGTGAGACAGCTCGCAGATTGTGACCAGCTGTCGGGATGAAAATATCCTTTCCTTCGAGAGGTGGCGAAAGGGCAGCCCTTTGGGACACAATGGGCGTATGCTCTTCCTCATCACCTTCGTCATCCAGATGCAAGCGGCTCAGATTGGCAATCTCATCTCCGTCATTTTTGGGAGGTGGAAAAGAGGGGCGTTTCCGTGGTTGAAAATCAGCTACATTGTGAAGTCGTATTCGATCAGGAAGGGTGATAGCGATCACGTAGTTGTTCCTGAGGGTGTATGCCACGTGAAGATGGCGCGTAAGCTGGGATATTGGCGCAACCGATAATAATTTGAATGAAGCTTGTGGAGTATCAGGATTGAAGGGCAGTCAACTAGATCTAAAATGCTCACAGCTTTCCTGGTAATCCTGCAGAGAGCTTTCAGTATCCAGGACTCACAACGGCGCAGATCGTACCGATGCACAACCCCTCATCACCTTTGATGGCTTCTGCGTGTTCGGTGGGAAGAAACGATCAAAACCAAGCCAGCGCCAGATTGCAATTGTCCCGTCCGCGAGATATATGTTCTCCTTCTGCCCGTAGCGGCGCATCAAGGCTGGCGCGCTGTGCGTTACAAGGACATCTAGGCTCAACCTATTTGGGATATCGGCGAAGTGCTCGTCTTCTAGCTAGTATAAATGGCTCACCAATTTACCGACATGACCCTTGCTTGATGAATGCGCGATGAACTGAAGAGGGGTTTATCTTCGCGAGCCATCTCCTCAAAGGCCAAAGTTGGTAAAACCCATATTTTGACAGCCCTGTCGAGCTAAACGAAACTTCAGGTGAATAGGTTATCGGGGAACATGAACGCACTCCACAAGTTGCCAGTAATGGATAGGTAGGGTGAAATGACTGAGCCATGGTGAGCCAATACTATTTAGTGTTTGAGTATCACCTACGGCGTTCAGTACTGCAGCATTATGTCCACCGGATGGCCCACCACATAGTACAGCAACACAGCGACCGATCCCAACGCCTTCGGGTTCACTTGATTGTAAACCGTGTGGAGCGCCACCGAGACTAGGCGACTTGGAAGGAGGCCAGTGCGGGTTGTTAGGAGCGTCACGCGGTGGCATCGTAAGATCATACAGCCTAGCCGAAAAGTCTCTCGAACAGGTGCAAACCAGATATGGAAAAGAGGGATGGACCGCAATCGCAGTGATTTCCTGGCCTGGTTAGTCAAAGGATAGAAATGCTTCGCCTGCTGGACGTCTTACCCCACCGTGACCCCTGAGCGACCCGATGACGGTCTTTTGTTTAGCGTCAAGCACGTAGAGGATACGGCCTCGCGAACACACTATCAAAGGGTCGAAAGGAGCTTCGTTTGATAATGCCCATGCCACGGCACGAAATGGATCCTATGAAGGTGCATTGTCAACGATCTGTTCCCAAGAGTCACGGAATACAGACTTGGTCGTTGTCCTTAGGCTGTGGCACTTTGATGCAAAAGCCATTGCTTGGGTGGCTCGGAGATACAACCGCGACAGCGTCGGATCCAGCAACAACCATGGTGCCTGACCACAGGTCTATCATCGTCTTCCAATTCTCTTGTAGTTCTGGCACATCCCTCTTTCCTTCCCATAGTGTCTGTACGGATAGAGCATCCCAAGGGAAATGAGCGAAAGATTGAGCTGAACCAAGGAAAGGAAGCTGCTAGGATCAGCCTGATACTAGTGCAGAAACCATGGAACACAAACAGTAAATGACTTGGTGAGCTTGAACGAATGGGAGGATTCCTCAGCGCGAGACATACCAATGATGATAGTATCTACTAACTTATGGGGTCAACCGAAAATGGAAACTGGGCGAGTTAACACTAAACCACCAACTGTACCTCATCACTCCCATGGCCACTGAAACTGAAGCACCATCGGGGCCCATCCAGGACGCGTACGAGCCGAAAGCACCGCTGTCTCGCGCGACTACAGCGGGTCTTCAGGCAGGCGCGGTAGGGACGTTCGTGAGCGCAGTGCAGAATGCATTGTCCTCACACTCGGCTGGTGCTGCTGGTTTCTTAACCCGCACCGGAAGCTCAATTGGCACTTTCGGTAAGTCGCTTTGTCCTCTCCGCATTTCATATTTTGTAAACCATGCTCGAATAGCTGCAATGGGCGCTGCTTTTGCGTTCACGGAGGCGGTGGTCGCAAATCAGCGAGAAACTGACGATGCACTGAACGGGTTTGCTGGTGGATGTGCAGCTGGATTCTTGGCGGGTATTCGAAGTACGTTTCACCATGCGCAGTGACCTTTCTTTATTACTTATACATTTCTTTTCAGCACGCTCGCTGCCCATCGCTGTTGGTTCCTGTGCAGTGGTTGGTGGTGCCATGGCTACCTTCGACTATGCAGGGCAAATAATCGGCGATACAGAGGAGAAGAAGGAAGAAAAGCGAAAGAATTTCTTCAAAACTAGACCAATATTCCACAAACCCATTACTGCTTCATCTTCATCAGAGTGAAAGTGATGTATCTTCGCAAATAGAACACAACACTCAAATAGACCACCATATGAGGTTTATGGACGGCGTCAAGGTTGCTTCAGCTTCAAGATATTGCCAAAGTACAAAAAAAATGCAATGTCAAGTTATTGGTCTAGTCACTTGCACGCTCATTCATCAACTCCTCAATACGAGCATAAACATGCTTCTCGTGGGCTGCATAATACTCGGGCCATGAGCTGGCAGACCTACATTGTCGCTGTGACGCAACCGCTTAGGTGAAAAAGCTCAAAGTACAATGAAAACACACACATGTTTCTCCAGTTCTTGCCACACACGCTCATCGTTATCGTCATCACCTCCTCCAGAGGCAAAGAAATGAGTGATCACATCGAAATCGTCTTGTTCTAGATCTTCTCGAGATGGCTGGCCCAGATTTAATGGAGTATTACCATTTCCCTTGCTGGTGTCCAAGATACGCCCAGAGGGCATACCTTCATTTACCAACCCTTGAGATACGTTCTGGTTTGCAGCAGCGACTCGTTTCCGATTCGCGATGCTCGCTCGCTTTCTGATATCTTCCACTGCTCCTTTTAATTTCTTGTCGACGTGAGCTCCCCAGGATGCAGCAGTGTGGTGAGGCAACTAAATCAGGAATATGAGTTGAGTATACATGAATCACGGACTACACTTACTTGTTGGTATAACTTGTGTACCAGTGCAGTGTTGGAAATGGTGGAGTCACGAGTCAGGTGGTGCCTGGCGATGCGAAGAACGTATTCATCTTCCTCTTCGGTGAACAGGTATCTCCCACTCTTCATCAACCGGCGGGTTGATGCAGGAGGAGGTGTCGGTGGACGCGACGCCGTTGAATCCTCTCCGCTTTCAATGGCAAATTTAGACTGTGCGGGCCGAGGTACCTTCTTTGATTTCTTGTGCGTCAAAGATTTGGGAGGACTCCCTTTTGACTTCCTACTCTCATCGGCGGTAGAAGACCGAGGCTTTGCTACTTTGGTCTTAAGAGATAACGTTATCGGAGTCTCGACTTTGATAGAAAAGGCATTCTGGCGGCCTGGTTTGAGAGCTTTGACTTTCTTGACGGATTCCATAACATAGTCGGATTCATCTAGCAGGGCACCTTCCTCGATGCAATCCGCCACAAAGGCGGCTGAGATTGGGGCTTTGCCTAGAGCGATTGCCTCATTAAGAAGGCCTTGGAAGGTATCAGAACGAGTGAACAAGATCAAATAGTCGGCATCTGAAATGTTGTTGACAATCTTTCCTTTGTTTTTCTATGTAACCCGTCAGTATCAAGTTTGAAATGAAAAATGCTATCCAAACATACTTTGATGTTTGTGACCACAGTGTGCCGACCATGAAGATCAACTTGTACAAAGAAACGCAGCGGCTGCCCAGACCCAGACAAAAAAACTTCCCCGTGTTTTTTACGTGCAATGATATTTCGAGATTGTGCGGGCGGAGAAGCGGATGAACGTGTCGAATACGAACCGTCGGAAGTCTCCTTGAGTTCGTCAACTTCGGAATGGTCGGAAGAGTCCGTGGAAATTGCCTTCTCTTTGCCTTTACGCAGTCGCTTTGGAGGTGGATTAGTAGGTTTGACGGCGGGCGGGCGTTTGCGAGATATCGACGGAGTTAACATGTCGTCTGAGGAACAACGAGCGAGTTTAATACGAGATTTTCGTCTCATAGAACGATCCTCGGAAACATCTGTAATAGACCCTCGCTTCCTGGAAGAAGCAGTATCACTGAGGAGGTCCTGAGAGCTGGGTAGAGGTGCGTCAACTCCGGGAGATACGAATCTCCCCGTCGCTTGAGATGCAGATATTGACGATGCAGGTGCAGAAGTGGCTACTAGTGGCTGCGTGGAGAACATCGGCATGATGGGATTGACTGGTGGTTGTGAGACTGGTACTTGATTCGGGCCAAACCAACTAGAGTGATCCATGTGTCGCACAACTTCCATTATAGTCATAATGGTTGCAAGATTAGGAGCCTGAAGGTTCAGTCCATTAATGGGTGTCGTGTTCAACGTCATCTGCGCCACCGGGGACTGAACAGAAGGCAACGGAGTATGGGGTACACTAGGAGCATGAACAATTTGTGGTTGGGAAGAAGAAAAGGGTGTTGAAAACGGTTGAGTTGGCACCATTTGTGGTTGGGATGATGGATAAGCTTGTTGGGTAGTAAACGGTGCGTACGCGTATGTATTCTGAGGTTGAGATGGCTGCGCGAATAGGGTAGGTTGGAGATAGGGTAATGGTTGTGCGGCCGATAGGGGTGGAGGATTTTGCTGGGGTGGTGTATCATCTTTGATGTCTGCCATCGGTTCCTCTGAAAGGGTTGCGTGCGCCACAGAGGGCTGCACTGGTGGTGGCCCTAATGATGGCGGCTTCGGGACGTGTATTGCTGATGTATTAGGCTCCGATCGAGTGACGGCCGGATGTTCGGCGACAAAATTCTCAGGTCGTTGAGATGTGGGGTCCACCGGTGTAACTCTGGGTGTCGGTAGCGGACTTCTTGTAACGTATATTAGCGAATCAGTCGCAAAAGAATTCGGCGACTGACTTTGTTACGAGTGCCTCTACTTCGTCGAGTTCGTCCTGGTCCACTACAACGCCATCAATGGTGACAGGTTTTCCATCATCAATTGTCATCGCACCCCCCCAGTTGTCGGCTTCGAGTAAAGGTCGACCAACATCTACGGATGCCCGGACCCAAGTATGCTCAAGTACCACCTTGCTATTATCATGCCCCCACGTGCGGATGAGGCGTTTGCCGCTCTCGCTTGTAGAGTCAACTAGTATGATAACAGCCTCCTTGGCATTGCTCACGACAAGTGCACCTGCACTCTAGAGAAACGATGTGATGGGGCGCGAAATAGCTGATGCACGCTTGGCGTACCTTGAGTGTCCTGACGAGTCTAGGACGACCCTCCAGCTCCACAGCCTGCAGGTTGATCTTGAGCGGGTTGCCTTGAGCATTAACCAATACGTTCTGATGCTGAGCGCTGGACTGTGTCGACGACAACTCCAAGAGAGTGTCCATGCTCATTGCTGGGTCCGGTCATTCTGCAAAGACACGCGGGTCTAACTCTACTCGCTGCACGTGACTCGGCCCGTACGGAAGACGGTAAATGATTGACTAAATGTTGTGTCGTACAATCTTATTGCATGGACTTTATCATGGCATAACAGAGTGTCAAAAAGTATAACATGATGATTCCAAACGAACATAACGGATCTTCACCGGTAACTTGAGGGTCGGTCAGCCAAAGGACTCGAAATGAACAATGTACACGCACCTCTTCTGCCTACGGGCGCGGGCACCAGGACCACCAAATGTCTTTGGCTCCATCCGTCTAGGATCTGCGATCAGCAACGTGCGGTCGTATGCCACCAACTTCTTCTTCAACTCCATGGCGCTGTAAGCATCGATGTACTTGGAATAGTATGCAACGACAGCTTTTGCGATAGCCTGACGGATGGCATACACTTGCGAGGTGTGTCCTCCACCTTTGACGCGCACTCGGATATCAAGAGGTGCAAAGGACTCTTCCCCCATGACGAGAATTGGCTCGTAGATCTTGAAGCGGAGGATTTCGGGCTGGACGAGGTTGATGGGAGACCCATTGACACGAATAAGACCGCGGCCCTCCTTAGCATGGGCTACTGCAGTAGCGGTCTACAAAACACACTGGGTAAGTGGATCTGTTGCTCGAAACTGTCTGCAGCCGAGTGCGAACCTTCTTTTTACCGAAGGTTTGAACGGCTTTTTGTGATGACATTTTGAATCTACCGAGGTTGGCGCGATCTGCAATGGACGAGATTAGCCTGAGCGAGCATCGTCATCCAGGGAGGGGAAGCCGCATCCAGCATATTTCCCAACGATTTTGACCAGATATTCACTGAGCTGGTGTGGTCGCATCCTAGATGGAGGCAGGACATCCAAGTGGACCGACTTACCCTCGTTGCGTTGCGTCAGAATGGTCTTCTGTTGGTCTGTCCACGGCGTAGACTTGGTATGGCGGTAAATAATTCCCACGATCCGACTATGGTAATTTTTACGAGTTCCATTTCTCGTTGCTACTACGTCCGCCAATGCTCTCAGCCTTTCGCCAGACAGCCCGCCAAGTAAGAACCCAACGTCCGCGACACTTCCCCGGTCTGGTACGTGCGTTCGCCGCAGCCCTACCAGTACCCGGTCAAGAGCGTAGAGGTCCTTTGCTCGTTTCACTGGGTTATACCCCGCTGACTCCTGATTCAGCCATCGATCCTGTTGAACCCGTTTTTCTCACTTTGTCATCCCTCCAGGGAAAGAATACCAGAGACAAAGCGGTCGCTCTTGACCCGACCGTATTCAATCATCCCATCCGTCATGACATCCTACATCTCTGTGCCGTGCACCACCTTGATTCCCTCCGCCAGGGAAGCGCCAACACCAAGACGCGAGCGGAGGTTCGAGGTTCCGGGAGGAAAATTCGACCCCAGAAGGGGACTGGGAGAGCACGTCTAGGAGACGGACAGAGCCCAATGCTTCGCGGAGGGGGAGTCGCCTTCGGTCCGAAGCCACGCGATTTCAGTACGAAGCTCAATCGCAAGGTCATCGAGATGGGAATGAGGGTGGCATTGTCGGCAAAGTTGAAAGAACAGAGGCTAGGTGTCGTACCTCGTATCAAGTGGTATTGCCACAAGACAATCACGCTCAAGAATCGACTTGAAACGCTCGGATGGAGAACGGGTACACTGTTCGTCTCTGGCCTACCTCAGATGGATGCTGCCATCCAACGCGCCGGAAGGAATCTGCGAGGGTTGGAATTCAGGCATGTGGACGAGGTGAATGTGTATGACCTCGTCAAGTGGCGAAGGGTGATATTGGACCTTCCTGCGGTCGCATTTCTAGAGTCTAAACTCGGCCGGAACCATGTCAAACGACCAGGACCCTCTGCAGCCGTTGATCCTGAGCATGTGATGGATGTATAGACTGTATACTATCATAGAGCAATCTAAATGACCGTGCACGTGCTACGTATTTACGCGTCCACGTGATGGACGCGTCCTCGAGTCACTCCTCCCCGCAACAGCCATGTCTCAAGCACCTCAGAACGAAGAACCACAAGATTTTTCCCTTTCAGGTCCTCTTCTTGTCCAAAAACTAGAAGAAGCAGGCATACACGCCAACGACATCAAGAAACTCACAGATGCTGGTCTTCATACCATCGAAGCTGTCGCTTTTACGCCTAAGAAGAACCTCATGGCCATCAAGGGCGTTTCAGACGCCAAGGCAGACAAGATCCTTGCTGAGGGCAAGTATTATGCTCCGTTAGCTTGGTCAGGTGCTGTAATTCACGACATGTGACTAGCCCAGAAAATCGTTCCTCTCGGCTTCCAGAGTGCTACGGAAGTCCATGCCCGTCGTTCCGAACTGGTACATATTACTACCGGGTCCAAACAGTTAGATGCTCTGCTGGGTGGTCTGTGAACACGCAACCAGCTTCGTCTACTCAGCTATCTAACTCGCATATAGGTGGCATCGAGACTGGTGCCATAACAGAAATGTTTGGTGAATTCAGAACAGGAAAGTCACAGCTATGCCACACACTCTCAGTGACTTGTCAGCTCCCTGTCAGCATGGGAGGTGGTGAGGGCAAATGCTTATATATCGATACCGAGGGAACTTTCCGTCCTGCTCGTCTGCTTGCCGTTGCTGAGAGATATGGTCTCAATGGAGAAGAAGTGTTGGACAATGTTGCGTATGCTCGCGCATACAACGCGGACCATCAGAATAGTCTACTCACTAGCGCCAGTGCCCTCATGGCGGAGTCAAGGTGCCATCTGTGTTCACCCATTGCATATCCAATCCTCTGATGATCGGTATTAGATTCTGCCTCCTCGTCGTTGACTCTTGCACAGCGTTGTACAGGACTGATTTCAGTGGTCGTGGAGAGCTTTCCGCTCGTCAAAACCACCTCGCAAAGTTCCTTCGCACTCTTCAGAGATTGGCAGATGAGGTCTGTTATTCCTCCTGTTTGTGTGCGGCGCAGCTTATTCCGTCTGTCTAGTTTGGCATTGCTGTCGTCATCACAAATCAAGTCATGTCAAATCCTGATGCATCTGCCGGTCCATATGCTGCGAATGAGAAGAAACCCATCGGGGGCAATATTATGGCCCACGCTTCTACTACTCGGTTAGTAGCGCTTCTCCTTTGATCCCCATCACTCATTTTTTGCTAGGTTGCAATTCAAGAAAGCCCGCGGAAACACGCGGACATGTAAGATCTACGATTCACCGTGTCTCCCGGAAATGGAGACCACGTTTGCTATTCTTTCCGGCGGAATAGGGGATCCTGAGGAAGAAAGCTGAGCATGGCATAGATCAATCTGATGCCTGGATGAACCGATGATATGCTATCCACACGTTATACCATATGATGAGATATGGGTTTAATGGATTCCATTTGTTGTAAGTCGACTGTTACGAATGATTTGTCTAAAATGACATCTGTTTTGTGTAATTTACACTGTATGGACCAGTTGAATGGAGTCCAGTTATCAGACCAACAGACGTGTTAGAATGTTGGTGCTGGTGTGGTTGATGTTCTCCTTGATTTTATTGATGTCACGAGGGCTAACATCGGCAATGTCGGCCAGCAGATAGGCGATGTCGCCTTTTGAATCCGAGTACTGCTTCTCGACGTTGTATGGGGACAGGATATCATTCACCTGTCTAAGCACACCGGGCTGGTTGGAGTGAACGTGGCAAACGCGGATATTGTTGCCTTGTTCGGCAGTAATGGGACGTAGGTCGATCTCTGGGAAGTTGACTCCCCCATGGGTAGAACCATAGTTGAGATAACGCGTCAGCGCCTGAGAGACTTCCTCGCCAATCATGCGCTGAGCCTCTTCGGTGGAACCGCCGATGTGGGGGGTAAGGATCACGTTCGGAGTACTACGAAGAGTCGTTGCCCATGAATTGATCTGATCGTCGAAGTACGGACCGTTGGATGCTGGCTCGGCAGGGTATACATCGAGAGCAGCACCGGCGAGGCGTTTGGATGTGAGTGCATCAACCAGGGCTGGGATGTCAACTACGCGACCGCGTGCATTGTTGATAAGATATGATCCCTCCTTCATTTGTTCGAGTTCCTGCTTCGAGATCATGTTGATGGTCTCGGGAAGCTCAGGCACGTGTAGAGAGACGAAATCGGCTTCAGCCAGGAGGCCTGGAAGTGTTTCGACTTGGCGAGCAGAGCCAATAGGCATGATATTGATGACATCGTAGAAGATGACGCGCATGCCAAAGGCCTCGGCGAGCACGGAGAGTTGTGAACCGATGTGACCATATCCCACGATCCCGAGGGTCTTTCCACGAACCTCCCAGCACCCCTTGGACTGCTTGTTCCATATGCCTGCATGCATCTCATGGGAACGTTGGGACCACTGTCGTGAGAGTGCGATGATCTCGGAGACGACCAGCTCCGCGACTGATCGAGAATTGGAGAAAGGGGAATTGAATACAGGGATACCAGCTTTGGCTGCAGTGATGAGGTCTACCTGATTGGTCCCAATGCAAAAACAACCGATGACAAGAAGCTAGAGGAAGAGTCCAGGGGTCAGAAAAGTGGACACGGCTGGGTGGATGGTGCATGCCTTTGTAGCTGCCTTGATGACTTTCTCTGTGATCCGAGTCTTGCTACGTATACCGACGGCGTGGTAATGAGGGATTTTTTCTATAAGCTCGGCCTCCGACAAGGCGGTGGTGTGATGATCAACATGAAACCCTTGGGATCTGAAATAACAGACCGCTTCTTGACTGATGTTTTCAAGGATGAGGAGTCTCAGATCCTCGTTGTCGGCGGGGTGGAGTACCTTTGGCTGTCTGATGGCGTCGAGGGCTACAAGGGAGTCGCGGTGACGGAGGAAGGGAGATTGTGAGGAGGGGGATAAGGAGGCGGCGACGACGCGGGGCGAGGGGATGGGGATTGGCTGAGGGACCATGCTGGGGGTAATGGAAGAAATTATGGATTTCGAGACGGACTTTTATCTGATCAGTGAGTGACTCATCACCACCATCATGCGTCTCTTCCTCCTCGATCACGGCGCTGGAAACGTCCAGAGCCTTGCAAACTCGCTCACAAAGCTTGGCTATCCTGACTACAAGTGGATCAAAGATGCCCACGACTTTGCTCAGTTGCACGCAATCTCCGACTCACCTGTGAGCAATGATCACACCATTTCCGCGCAGGACCCCTTACGACGCCCCCCAGGCTCTCATATTTCCAGGACAGGGTGCCTTCCACACTGCTATCCAGTCCCTGCATGATCGTGGTCTGTTCGAGCCCCTTCAAGAGTACCTTGCTTCAGGGAAACCATATTTTGGCATATGCGTCGGCATGCAGGTCCTTTTCGCATCCTCTGCAGAGTCCCCTGGCACCCGGGGACTAGGCACGATACCATGTTCGATAGTTCGCTTCGATGACGCCGACAAGGCAGTGCCTCATATGGGCTGGAACTCTGCAGAGTGCCTTGATCCTTCCGATCCGTCGACTCTCGAAGGCGTCTCTTCCACCTCACACTATTATTTTGTCCATTCCTACTGTGCCAAATACGATCCCTCCACTCCCGCCGCAGAGTGGACGCATTCCACCACCCAATATGGACAAGAGATCTTCATATCCACGGTGCGAAAGCAGAATATTTTCGCTACCCAGTTTCACCCCGAAAAGTCTGGCCCAGCGGGCTTGAATATCTTGAGGCACTGGATAGAACAATCTCGCAGAGGACGTACTCTTACACCTTCATCTTCACCTGCCCTCTGCATCACGCGCCCTCCAAAAGCAAAGGATAGTTTCACCAAGCGCATCATCGCATGCTTGGACGTCCGCGCAAATGATGTCGGTGATCTCGTCGTTACAAAAGGCGATCAATATGACGTTCGCGAAAAAACCTCACCCTCGGGCGTTACTGTAGTCAGAACTGCTGGTGCAGTACGCAACCTCGGAAAGCCGGTCGCGCTCGCCGATAAATACTACACATCCGGGGCAGATGAATTATGCCTTCTTAATATCACCTCATTTCGTCACTCTCCTCTTCACGATCAGCCAATGCTTGCCGTCGTTCGCGTTGCCGCCGAAAAAGTCTTTGTTCCACTCACCATCGGAGGTGGTATCAAGGACAGCGTCGATCCTGATGGTACCAAACGCTCTGCAGTTGAGGTAGCCGGTGCATACTTCCGCGCTGGTGCTGATAAAGTTAGCATAGGATCTGAGGCCGTCTACGCGGTCGAAAAGTTACGCGCAGCGAACAATGTCGCTGACGGTACCAGCGCAATCGAGACCATATCCAATGTGTATGGCAGCCAAGCTGTTGTCGTCTCGATTGATCCAAAACGGGTTTTCATAAACCCTGCCACATACGATGGACCGTACAGAGAGGAGCTCGTCTACGGGCAGGATGATGACCCCGACCCGCGTGGCAAAGCTTGGTGGTATCAGTGCACTGTCTCCGGAGGACGAGAAGCACGCCCAGTTTCAGTTGTAGAGTTGGCGAAAGGCGCACAGAAGCTCGGGGCCGGAGAAATCCTACTAAACAGCATTGACAGGGACGGAACCGGCCTTGGTTTTGACTGCGACCTCATTCGGATGGTGAAAAACGTTGTGTCAATCCCAGTGGTAGCCAGCAGTGGTGCAGGGACCAAAGAACACTTTGTAGAGGTGTTCAAGGAAACCAACGTGGAGTCTGCCCTAGCTGCCGGAATTTTTCACCGAGAAGAAGTGAGGATAGAGGACGTGAAAGGGTCAGTAAAGGAAGCAGGATTTAATAGTAGAGTCATATAGACCTCGGATCACCCATCAATATGATGGTGTTCTCTTGATGCTGGAGCAAAGTAAGCAGAATACGAGTGGTTTACACTATTAGATAAACTTCGCAATCGGTAGACCTACATACAACCTCGAACGAGTTGGGTATATGTAGAC
The DNA here is from genome assembly GCA_038093535.1 of Boletus reticulatus. NCBI lineage: Eukaryota > Fungi > Basidiomycota > Agaricomycetes > Boletales > Boletaceae > Boletus > Boletus reticulatus. The sequence continues at coordinate 1,174,509 of JBBPSJ010000001.1, forward strand.
AATAGAACACTAGGATGGTTACAAGGAGCATGATGAAACAGGGACCAACCGCAAAACTGCGGCCAAACACATGCGAAAAAAAGGTAGGAAGACATTTGTCTGCAAAAGCAAATCGCGACTTTGCGAGAAGACCTCCGAAATACGGTAGGAAAGAAGAAAAGGGAAGATAAAGTGGGCAAAGCCCAAGTGTGGTGCAATCTGAAACGAACGCGTCTTATTTCGGTCCTCTGACAACGTCTTTAACCTTCTTCAACAAACTCGTCTTTCGACCAAGGGCTGCACCGGACCCGGGTGAACCAGGCGCGCCATCGTAGTCCACGTATCTGTCTTCGCCTGACGGTGTGCGGACGGTCGCCGTTGCATGAGGTGTCGCTGGGAGCTGTTTCTCCTTTCGCGGGTCTTCAATGTAGACATACGTTTCAGAGCTGTCTAACACTGGGGACGTGTTGTTTCCACGGCGATCCGCATGAATGCCGTTCCCTCCAGCAAGACGTCCAAAGAGAGAGTTCTGTGAACGATGCATGGGCCGAGGTGCAGGTTGATAGTTGTCTGCTGGTGTCGGCGAGTGCGGTGTCTCGTCGTCGTAACCTACGGGAACGTTTGGGGAATCGCGCATTTTCCGGATGCGCTGCATGAGAGACTTGGTACGTTTGGGCATTCCTGAGGGAGAAATGGGGACGATTTCGACATCAGACAGAGGGCCATCATTTGCTTCTGGAACCATGATCGGCTGTGGAGGCGGCAAAATGCCACGTCGCACCCGACGATTTTCTCTGTCTAAACGGTCCTTGTCCCGTGGATGGTGCCTGACATCATCGTCTAGGTGTTCACGAAGATCACGACCATCCTTTGAACGACGCCCAATGGAGTGTTGTGGTGTGCCATTTCGAGAACCATGACCTTCCTTGCCAGCATAGATAGAGTTGGACGGAGTGTCACCGTCGCGTCGAGCAGTGCCTCCGCCTGCACAGAATTCTTCGTATGGTTCGGGTTCGTGGATCCCCCAAGCCTCTGCAATAGCATCTACTTTCTTCTTCGGGGTGTCATACGTGGGAGAAAACGCCCCCTTGTAGACATCTGGAGACGAGTAGGGGGTGTCACTGGGAGGGAGGGCATCTTCGCCTGGGGGACTGCTCCAGGCGAGCATGGGTGCTACGGTACGATTACGGTTGCGAGATGGGGCACAGGCATCGAAGGGACCATCATGATGAAACACTGGGAAACGACGATGAGGAAAGAGAGACGAGTGAAGGGAGGGGATGTGAAAGGGACATACTGGGTCCTACACCACTAAAATCGAGTCTGTCTATGACGTCTGCATGAACGGAACCCTTCTTGCCACGAGGCTTTGCCTTTGCCTTTTCCAGGGCATTGGCGGCGCGCAAGACGGAATCTTGGGACATGGAGCGGCGGCCGTGAGCGCGGAGGGTGGTTGTGGGTTGGCTGCTTGGGATGGGAGGATGAGACGTGAGCTGGGGGGAGATGAAAGAGACGTACGCAACGACAGTCTGGCTGCGGCCGGTCCTGGAGCGAGAGGGCTGTTCTGAGGAGCGTAGCTGTACGGTGTCTCTGACGGCGTCAATGACGTTGTCACGAGGGGGATGTTTGTTCGTGGCAGCCATCTTCGAATGGGGTGGGTATTTCGGGGGTGGTTCGGGCGGCAATCGGGGGACGGGCTTTGGCTGGTGGACAGGGTCCGAGAATGGGTCAGAGTATGATCTGTGGCGGGTTCTGTGTCGTGCGATCTGTGGATTCTGAGGCTGAGATGGGGGCTGGTGCGGAAGGGGCTTTGATGGTGGCTTGTTCGCGGAACTACGGCCTGCCATCGTGATCGTCGTATCCAAGGGTGTTCCCACGCCAACCCCAGTAATAAAATGGAGCGTCGGCGCTGTCGAGGACGGCGAGCAAGGAGTGTGAGTGCGACGATGAGGAGATGACCGTGTGCAGAGACTCTCGACTGCCCTTTCCGCTATTTATGCGGAGGAAAGCCACGTCCACTTTTGTATTTCAACCGTGATGGGCCTCGTGCGCACTCTCTGGTCCCGCAGCGACGTCGCAGCCCGCGTCCTCGCTGGCGACTCCCTCGTCGTCTACAACGACCTCCTCCTCCGCATACCCCGCGCCTGGCTCACCGCACACCCGGGCGGTGCGCTCGCAATCCTCCACTTCGTCGGTCGCGACGCAGCCGACGAAATCGAGGCCTACCATAACGAGCACACCATCCGCACCATAAAAAAATATGCCATCGGTACCGTCGACACCTCCTCCCCATGGGACCCCCTCCTCCCTCCAATCATGTCCGGCTGGGTGCGTAAAGTAGCGTCAGACGGTGCCCTCGTCTGGCACAACGAAGCACACCCCATCTCGTCCCCTTCCGGCTTGTCTTCGGAGATCCTTCTCGTCCACAAAGATAGTTCCCTTCTCCAGGACGCAAGCGGTCCCACTCTCGCGACCATCCTTCCACCCCCCTCCACTTTGTCGCTCAAAGTACAATCCCGCCATTCCGACGCATACAAGGAACTCCACCAGCGCATCATCGACGCCGGTCTCTACAAGACACGCTATGTCACCGGTTACGGTCCAGAAGTCGCCAGATATTTCCTCTTGGCTGCTTCCTCCGCCTATGCGTACAAGCATGGTTGGCTCGTCGCCAGTGCCGCTTGCCTGGGGTTGCTCTGGCACCAACTTGTCTTCACCGTCCACGACTTGGGCCACATGGGCGTAACACACGACTGGACCATAGATCGTCTCCTTGCTATTTTTATTGCTGACTTTATCGGCGGCCTCAGCGTAGGTTGGTGGGTTGATGTAAGTATCCGTCTTTATTTCTGGCTCTCCCGTTCACATCCTTCCCCGCCTTCTTCTAGAATCACAATGTGCACCATCGTAAGTCCTTTGCCATTGTCGCGACCTTGGCTCAACCTTTGACTCGCCAGTCGTCACAAACCATCCCTCCCAGTGAGCCTCGTTCCCCGCACTTTTTTTCCTCATCCTCATAGTTCCCAGCGATCCAGATATCGAGCATATCCCGTTCCTGGCAATCTCAACAGCATTCTTTCGCTCCTTGTGGTCTTCCTACTACAAACGAACCATGCTGTTTGACCGTTTCTCGGCAGTCCTCATCTCCTTGCAACATAAGCTTTTCTACGTCGTCCTCGCATTCGGCAGATTTAACCTCTATGTCAATGCTTACGCATTCTTGTTCCGAAAAGCATTCGATACCCGCAAGGCAAGGGGTGGAAGATGGTCGTGGTGGCTAGAGGTCATTGGGGTCGCCTTCTTTTGGTGTTGGTTTGGTGCACTGCTCAAGGGTTGCGGATCGTGGACCAACGCATTAATTTACCTCGTTGTTTCTCACGTAGTCACGAGCCCTCTCCATGTCCAGGTGCGCACGACTCCCGAAAGATTATGCGTCACTCACTGCAAGCATTCTTTATAGATTGTCCTTTCACATTTTTCCATGTCTACGGAAGACCTTGGTCCAACAGAGTCGTTCCCTCACCGCCAGCTCAGGACGACCACCGACGTTATATGCCCACCATACCTCTCCTTCGTCCACGGCGGCCTTCACCTTCAGGTCACTCACCATCTCTTTCCCCGTCTTCCGAGGCACAACCTGCGTGAAGCTAGCGTACTCGTAAAACAGTATGCCAAGGAGCAGGGACTCGTCTACGCCGAGTTTGGTTTCATCAAAGGCAATGGAGAAGTGCTGAATGTTCTCAAGGCGGTCGCAGATCAAGTCTCCCTCGTTGGCGCGGTTGCGGATAGGGAAATTCAGGAAGCCATGAAGAAAACGAACTGAAACTTGGCCCAGGCTTCTTGGATCGTATTTTGTTGCACATTTATTGATCACTCCTGGATATTTCTGCACTAGTAGATACCCCGACGCACGTTAGATCGCTTACAATATCGTCAAAAGTATTCATGAGAGCATGGCTCGATCACCATGTCAAGAAGAAAAAAGAATTGTGCTCATAAGAAATGCATAAGACATATGTGAATGCGCTCGGATTTTTGGAATATACGGGAGAGCGACCGAAAAGTGTAACATAGAGTAAATGAGCATTTTTACTTCTTTTTGTTCGCCTCCTCCTCCTCTTTCTGGATGATAGAGATGATTCGAGTGCTGCTAAGCGACTAATGGAATTTTGGCGTACCTTTGCAGCCCGTATTTTGCGAACGCCCTCGTACCTGGCATTGGCACGAGCGATGCGTAGAGTTCTGTAAGCTTCAAACGACCGTTCTTCGTCTGTAATTTTTCGAGGGGGGTCGTGAACATATGGGTCGGGAAGAGCAGGAGCAGCGCGTGTCGTCTCAGCTCTAAGATCGTCACCCTGACATTATGTTTAGATACTTGAATGCATATTCAACCGCCCGAACACTTACAACAGAGTCACCCTTCTTGGGTTTGGATGCCTTTCGGGGAAAGACGATCAGCTTGGCCTTGTAGGCTTTCAGCCGCTCGATGTTAAGAGCTTTGCCCTCCTCGCTCAAGTTTCTCCTCCGGTGATCGACGACGATACCAATACCACGTGCCTCCTTGCGGTTGATGCCTGCCTCCTTAAGTTCAGCGAAAGTGAATCCGCGACCTTCACGAAGCTTGCGGTTGTAACGAACAGTCTGACCATGGACAGCAGGGCGGAGAAGAGTGAGGGGGCGGACACCGAGCTTGGCGGCCTTGACTTTGCGGGCCGTGCGTCTGCGAAGCTTGCGTCCGGGTTGATCAAACCAGGTGCGCACGCGGCGCTGCCAGTCCTTGCGGAAGTGGTTACCGTGAAGAACTAGGACATTCCCGCCAAGTCAGGCCACAGCGAAGGAGTATCATGTCGACCACGAACCGTTGTTGTGTGCAAAACCCATCTCTTATCTGCGAAAGAGAAAGCGTCAGTTCGGGGATCGAGGCTACATCGAACACGGCTGAATCCATCCACCCCGTACTGGCATTGGCTCGCGCGCGATCTTCAATGCCCATATCACAACGAAACACATACGCGAGACGTGCCATCGGAAGAGCGAACGTACCTTGACGCGGGTTTTCTTGACGCTGTTGACGGCGAGGAGGCCAGTGTTACCACCACTCAGTGACCGGGAACTCCCGTAATTTGGTGCGGCGACTCATTTGTGTCGCTTATTATTACCAGGCCAACGTAAGGCCACCCCTGACAGAGAAAACAGTAAATCTCCATCGAAATGAATGTTTCACTCAAAGTCGCCAAGTCAGTATTTCTGTTTTACACCACTGATCACTCCCGGGCAGGAATTTAATCGGTTGAACTGCGCACAGCCCGCACTGTCGCCGCTTCTTCTCATCACACGGCGGGCGTTGATGTCAACCTTTGCTGACGTAATCAAGGGGTTAATGGGCATGCGCGTTGCCTTCATCTCACGAAAATTCGTCTTATCCACAGCCTGGGGAGCGGCCCAGTTCGGTTCTTGTTAAGCTGCTGTCCTCCATCATTTTCGAGTATGCGTTTCTCCATTTTACCATCCTTCTTATACCTTGCTTCATATTTTTCCACCGCACTATCATTCAGCGTAACTGTCGGGTCGTCGCCAACTCAATGTGGCTCTCTAAATGTCACCTGGACAGGTGAGTGGACTCGACACAGTGTCTCGGTCAATGTCAATCCGCTCGAATGGTAGGGGGTCTGGCACCCTTCGAAATCATGTTGATACCCGTGAGTCGCACACCCCACAAAAATTGATTCCCCCTCACCCCATGTCGCAAGGTATTCAACATTCCGAGGAACATTTCTGTACCGTCGACAGCGTTTAGCAACAACCAAGGCTCGTATCAAATATCAGCCATTCCATTCATCAAGGGAAAGCAATTCTTGCTGACCATGTCGGATGCAACCGGCTTTGGAACTGGTGGAATATCCGAACTGCTAACTGTGGGAGAACCGGTCGATGGTGCCTCCTGTAACACCACCAATCCCACACTTGTATATTCTTTCGGTCTACCTTCCTCGTTGCAACAATGCAGGTATGCTGAACACCTCGATTATACACATTCGAGAAACTCACCTAGACATTAGTCCATACATCTTCAACGGCTATGATGGGGCCGTCTTGCCCGTTACCATCACGGTCTGTCGATTGAACATTCGGCTCTTCTGTCACTTACATTTTATTCGCATCTCAGGGGTTCATTCCTGGCGGGGATGTGTTCTTCCTACATCCTCCTTCAACAGGAACAAGCTACACGTGGCCTGCAGATGTCGCAGCCGGAACTACGATTGTTTTTTCAATGACCGATGCCCACGGTAACTCAGGCGGGTCTTCTGACACTGAGTTGGTCTCTCTTTCCGATATCACTAGTTGTCTCAACTCCGCTTCCCCGTCCTCCACCATAACCGCTGTTCCATCGTCGACGAGTGTCGCTCCATCTCCTACGCAAACATCAACTTCGTCCGGCGTCTCTAAGGGCACCATCGCCGGCGCAGCGTTCGGTGCAATCCTTGCTGCTACAGCTATCGTTGCGCTGGCAGTATTTTACTTAAAACGTCAACGCCACGGGCATGCACCGTATGGATTTGCGACATCGCGTCGTCCGAATTCGGTTGAACTCGATCCTGGTATGGATAACTTCCAACACCCCCCGATACAGCCTTTCCCCTACCAAACAGACTCCGTCAGCCACTTGCCTCCCCCAGTTATACCCGCTTCAGCCGCGATGCGAGCATCATATCAGGAATCGTCATCGACGAGCCCCTCGGTCCACCCATCAGAAGCACCTCACACACTCCAACAACATTCTCGATCAAACTCAAACACCGACAGCTTTCCGGCGTTTGGTGACATTGCCAGTTCATCCATGTCCTCGACTGGTCGCCGCAAAGCTGCGATGGCCGGAATCCCAAATTATCAGCATTCCACTCGCTTTATTGTTCACACTGATGCTGAAGATATCCCCGTGGGCGAACCTGAAGTTGTCGAACTCCCTCCACAGTACTCGGAGCGACGAACAGCAGTGGCACCTCCCACAGAAGAAAGACCGATGTCGTCGGTGACGGCGCTGTCGTCTGTCGATCTCGCCTACTTGTCTGGGCCACATGCAGACGGACCACCACACTCCACTCCCCATCCTCCACTGCAGTAATATAATACATTACATTACAGTTTCTGTATTGTGCGCTTTATTCTCCCAGCGAGAAGGCAGGCGTTGTGTTGAAGAAACACATGGATTCACTGGCCTGGATTGTTTACATCTTGCATCAAGCTTGTTCAACGTTCATTCCTTTGTTTTTGATTGTATAGGCATGGACATCTGTAATCCAGTAGTTGCCAGCTAGTTGGCAGATACATTTTGCATTTAGAACAATTCAGAGGGCAAGAAACTTATCCTGAGCAGACCTTGCGTTTCACCACGAAGCTTGTTACATATGGATCCGGATACGAGTGTCAAAGTAGAGAAAGAAGCATGACCGTCGTCGGGAATACGGTCAACACAACCGACGATGGGTAAGTAATACAACATTGGGTACAACCAACAGCGACCCAAAAAGAGCCCGCTCGGGCAACTGACATCCTTGAACATTCTAGGTTGCAGCATCCTCAATGCGCGTCACGAATTTGATTCCATGTCACCTCCATCTAGATTCTGCCTAGAGAATGCATCAATCATGGCATCTTGATCTTTACGTCGTTTGTGTCTCCTGCGTTTGTCCTCTTTAATGATGCGCTCAATGCGTCTGCGAATCTTGGTGTGGTTTCGGGGATCGACAAGTGCGAGCCTGCATCTGTAGCACGCCAGCTCGATGCTTGCGAGTAAGCGAAGGGTGTCAGAGTTATTCAAGGCCTGAGATATTCCCAATCAAACACGTGCCACGAACCCGCCGTAAAAAAACAACATACATTCAACGACCACGACACGACACGGGAACTTTCCACGCATCCAATGACGACAAAGTTGCCGCGTTTCTCAGCTTGCAAGTCCGATAACTGAATTCATCTGTTTAACAAAGGTGACGAGAAACGGGAGAGTGTGGATCACTCGCCTCTCCAAATGACACCATCACCTTGCCAGACGACATGGAGCGTACCACTGGTCATGTAGACGATCAACACGATGCGTATACGCAAAGAGATTGGCCCATACCGACACGTGATGACTGCCCAGCAATCTCCTGAGAGACGAGAGCACGTCCAAGATATACCCAAGAATCCCTTTCTGGTCTTCTTATGTGTACTTTGACTTGAACGTCTCGGAATTCGCGAGAGCTTGTCGGTATCGGTGCCGCTAAATAGGAGTGGAGTGCAAAGACACGACGGGCGAGTAAAATCAGTGAATCAGTGGCATGGTGATGCGCAAAGTTTGCGATAGTGGCGTACAAGGGGGAGATGGTACACAGCTCGGTGTACTCTGTACATCGAGCACTTCTTCGGGGAAGGAAGTGGTCGTCACGGTGGGATCTTCTTCCATGGCATCCATCTGGAGAACAAGTAGTAAGTGGTCGGGAGAGCAGTGAACGGGGAAGATACCTTGCAGAAATGTTCGGGGCTTAGGTATCTTGCTAGTGGCGATGTAGTAAGTTATTGAGCGAAATACATGTGTTCCATTGGTCACGTGACCGATCATAATGTAATGTTTCCTTTGTACTTTGCAGTCTTTTTGTACTTGTACGCGGGGGATCCTTTTGTTACCACACAGCGTCCTCGAAAACAGCAAAGGTGACAGCATTAAATGCAAAGTAGTCACAAGCGTTAATCAGCGGGAAGGATCACTCCAACCTCTCGGGCGAAACGCATCACCCCGGAAGAATACAAAAACAATAGCCATTATCATAAGAACGCAGCCGGGACAAGATCGTCGCTGTCCATTTCTAGTCCAATGGTGACATGATATACAAGGTAAGAAAACGATGGCCAAAACATTGGTCATTTGTGGAGTTACCTGCTATAAATTCCTGGGCTCATCAACAAAAGCAGTGTTGTGTAGACGCGGACTCTTCACAAGAATTAATCATCATCTTAATTCTGGAGCAAGATAGTTTCCCGCGACCAGGCAAAGATTTCGTGGCGTAAAGTGAACCTGGCTTATGGGGGTTCGTTTCGTGGGGAATGTTGCGAGTAAGTCGGAACTGAAACCGTCGCAAAAACATCAAATCGATGGCCGATACAATAAATCCTGACACGTACGTCTCGCTGCTCTCGTCTTCTTCGACGCGAAGCCCTGGATTTTCATCTAATCCGTTTTCTCGTGGTTTGACCTGACCACCCGCACTTTTAACGTCCCAGCACCGTACCGTCCAATCTGCACCCCCGCTGACAAGCATCGACGACTCTGCGCTGAACGCCAAAGAGTAGACAGATGCAGCGTGACCCATCATTTTTTTTATTCGCTTGCCAGACCCCAAGTCCCACAGATTGATAGCAAGGTCCTCCCCTGCACTGGCGAGATACTTCCCGTCTGGGCTAACCGCCAGTGTAGAAAGCACTCCTTGATGCCCAATGAATACCCGCACACAGGTGCCACGCTGGACGTCCCACAGACGAGCTGTCCAGTCACTCGATCCGGTCGCCAGATATAACGAGTTAGGATGGAAGCGGACGCACTGAGCAGATAAGTCAGCGAATGATAAAAAGCGTTACTCCACCTACGTTAACATCGCTCAAATGTCCCACGTACATCCTCAAACACGATGTCCGATCTGTGGACCAAAGTCTAGCGGTACGATCTCGGCTGGCGGTGGCAAAATAGATGCCCATGGGGCTCCACTGCACATCCCAGACGGGTTGCTGATGACCGCGATACGCGACGACATTTGTCATCGTGTCGAGTGACCAGAGCCTAGTTGTAGCGTCTGCCGAGGAAGATAAGAGATATCTGGGAGGTACTGCAGAGCCTCCTAGGGGATCGAACGAAAGCGAATAAACTGGTCCGCTGTGTCCAATCAATTTTCGAGTCGTGGGACTCTCTCTCTCTCTCAGTCCGAAGGCGGTAGCTGCAGAATCCAAGTTCGGATACGAGAAGCCGATCAGTCATTAAGCAACTTACAATTCTTTGTCGAATCGGGAGATTTGTCGTTGCGCATCCCTTTGAGTTTTTCACCCTTCAGGCTCCACAAACGAATATAACTCTCCGAGAACCCAGCGGCCATAAGCGTAATATCGGGGGAGAAGACACAACACGGGGCACTGGCATCAACCGTCGTCATCGAGTTGTGGACTTTAGGTCGAGAATACTTACCCCTCACCAACGTCATGCAGCGTATATGCGCAGATACTTGGCAAAGCTCGTGCTCGTGCAGCTGCGCCTTGGGCAGAACCAAGATCGACATTGTTGAGAGCTGATGGCTCAAGCCGTATGCGCTTCCTTGTATCACGCACTTTCTCTGCCTCCCTTTGCACATCAATTGTTTTGAACGAGGGCGGGTGGGGGAGCATGTCTGCTTCAGTCGGTGAAATGACACCTGGAACGGCTGATGGTCGAGAAAAGTGTATGTCATACTGTGCGTTAGGATCCCGATCTAGCATTGCTTGCTCTCGGAGGACGCGTTCCGTTTCTGCACGCAAATCTTCTGAAATTGGGGGAGGACCAAGCTTTAATTCGCCTTTCGATGCATTGAATGTGTTCGGGTTAGGGATGGCAGAGGCGCTGGTAGCCTGAGTGCTTTTAGGAATGAGCGACGAAAGAAGCCCAGTGGACTCTTCCCATGCGCTTGTAGAAACGGCAGTTGTGCTGGCGGAAGTCACTATGAAGATATGGGCACAAGAATCAAGTGGATAGAGGACCTGCTCACCATCAAATCGTAGATGATTGTTCACCACACGCATGACAGCTGCTCTCCCCCTCTTGCCCATCTCACCAGAAAAGCCTTCTCCTGCTCCCAGTGCCTCACCACCAACGCCTTCTGTCAACCATCCCACGAGAAGACTGAAGCCCGAACGGCTCATTCTGATTATATATTTTTCGTTGAGAAAACGTTGGGCCAAGGGATCGTTCTGAACATGAGAAGGCAAAAGTAGTGTGGAGAGGTGATGAAGGGTTGAATTATGGCTTGGTGCAAGTGCGGGAGCGAACGTAGAGTAAAACCGTATCGCTGAAAAGTTCACATCAATGCCTGAGAGTCTCGTACTCTGCAATAAATGATCCACCCACCAGCTTCTTTGAAACCTTTTTGGATGAGATAAATGTAGAAGTGACAAAAGATGGGGTATAATATCGGGCGAAACTCGGGCTTGGAATGCATATTAGGGAGAGTGCGAAGAGGGAATGGCGGCGAGTACCTTGTACATATCCAAGGAGCCTTCGACCCATCCTTCGAGTTCCTTGAAGCCCTCTTGCTTGTCAGTGGGGTCGAGAGAAAGTATGTCCTCCGCCCCGACACCACCCAGACTGGCGATAAGGTTCTGTATGTTGGGAGGGTTTCCCATAGTCGTCAACTCCTGGAGGACATTGACGCTCTCCTTTAGAACGTTCTCCCCTGGACGCGAAGGCTTCTGTGCAAATACTGCGAGGGCCTTGATTAATTCATTGGAGGACGTAGTCTTTTCGGCGTCCTCTGTGGTCCCGGCCTCGAGCGTTTCGAGGAGGGCGGCCTCCGCGTTCTTGTGGCCTCGCGTACGCAGGTAGTCGAGGACAAGGCGATCGATAGAATTAGAGTCTTGCGGACCAGTCGTAGGTGAGACACCACCCGACGATGATGCAGCTGGTGTCGCAGCCGACATTGTGCAGATTGGTTGTTTGTCTTTGCCTAATGAAGTTTACGGCTGACATGACAGGAGTCATTTGTTTACGCGTTGTTTATTCTCTACTTTCACTTTTACATTATGGTCAAACTCAAGAGGTCAACTATCCACGGTGCTCTTCAGGATGCCATCGTTGCAACCATCAATGACCCCAACTATTCCTTTTCGTTACCCAAGCTTTCAGACTGGGAATCTATCGTCTCGTCGAGTGCGGACGAGAAGCAGCGACTGGAATTCGTTGGGGACGCTGTCATGCACCTCTCTGTAGCGCTGTACCTTTACCGCCTCTTCCCGGATGCTGCGCCTGGCTTGTACACTGTAAGCTATGATTTCACCACCGCTCCTGCCACAGAATACTATCCATACTTTAGAACATTCGCTCGGCCGTGAATGCCAACGCAACATTCACTCACCTCATGGTCAAGGCAGGGGCGTACGAGCTCCCATCGCAGTCTCACACTACAAAGGCTGCAGCAGACTCGTTCGAAGTCATTGTGGCAGCGCTCTACTTTGAACGTGGCTTTGGGGATGTCTGCACATGGGTTCAGGAACAATATGCACCCTTGATTGCTGCCGCTCGGGAATCGTATGATAAGTGGTCAATTACGTTCGTTAATTTTGATCAGGCTCCGTGCTGATTCACTTGGTCAGTCTCACAACCTCAGACCGTAGCATCCCCTTCTTGTCGACCAAGCGATATAGGGGCCCGCTTGACTCTACCAGCACCCCATTACTCAAGAAAATCAGGCTCTCTAGCGGGCGTGGTTCCCCGCGGAGTACGCTGAGTAATGCACCGCAATACCTCGCCGCCTTGTTTCCTCTGACTGCCATGTCCAGTGGCACAGCGTGTCATCAACCGGATGAAATCAAAAGGCAAGGTGAAACTGTGCTTGCCGACAAAGAAATCAAAACTTCCCCTCGAGATGCGCCTTCATAGTTGCGAGCTTCGCACACCTGTACCTCAGAAGCAACCACCTTTGGTGATTGATCTTACCATGGACAGCGAATCAGGTAATGGCGAAGCGGGACCGTCAAGTGCAATGGATGCCTCCCAGCCCAACTTCCAGTCACCTGCCATATCCCAGCTGTGTCTTCCTTGGGTGGGTAAATTTTGGCTGCGCAAACCACTTTCATCGCGTTCCCTCAACTACATACATGCTTGTTGTTTATTTCTAGCCACAACCTGGTGTCGGTCCTTCATCCGATCAACACTCGTACAAGTCCGCCGTTTTTCATTGCCGTCCACAGCAAAGTTGCACACCTTCACTGGTAATTCCGCATCTGCCTCTGGATTCACCGTCATCACCGCCACCTGACCGTGCAACCACCATCACTCCGCAGTCCACCTTCGAGTTCTTTAGGCGGTCGGGTCTCTCTCTACCACCCCCATCGGATAACATGCATATTCCCTCTGGTTCGTGTAGGAACCCGATCGTCATTGACGACAGTGAGACTGAAGAATGAGTGCTCGCATGCTATTTTATCCTTGATGTTACTGTCCTATGTCTTTGAAGTTTTGTTCACCGCGTGGTAGACTTGGCGTTTTTGCTACTGTGACGTGTCCTTGATAGTGTTGGCCAGTGCCCCGTGCCCGCAAAAGCTGTCGAACGAAATGTTGCCCAGACTCGTCAAACGAGGACTGCGGTCACGTGAATGCAGTAACAAAACCCTCAGGGGCTCCTTGACCAGTCATCGAATGTACAAGCCACAATCGGCTGAGCATGCCGAATACTTAGAAAGACTGTGCAGATTACACAAGCTATTCAGTAGTATGATATATTAGACAGACAGTAGATTAGGAGCATAATCTAATCTCCTTGATTCTGTCCCCCACTCTCTCATCTGACCTTCACTTGCTGCTTACTCTCTGCACAACAATCTATCTGCCAACATGCCCATTTACAACATATCTAGCTTAACCAACCTTTTATCATTGAAGTGAGACAGAACAATGCTGCTCTATGATTCTGTTGACCTGATCATGTAACCTAGGTCTCCTGGTCCTCCGAGTCATAGGGTTCCTGTTCCTAATGCTGATGACGCTATCAAACAATACTCTGAGGGTCCGAAGATTTTATTGAAGCCCCTCGATGATCGCCCTGAGGTCAGCTTCACCACCCACCCATTTCGTCATTCACTGGCAGCCACAAATCGCATCGTCGTGCTTGCCAACCTTGATGTGGAAGGCTCTGAGAAGGTGTCAATTGAAATATATGATCCTCGGTACCTAGAGGAGAGGACCACTAAACAACCTCGCCAATGAACAGGCAGCTGCAATGGCTCGCACTGAGAATTCTCACCTATCTGATCAGGAGCTGAAGCAGATATTGCACTCCCACAAGGCTGAAGAGCTGAGTGAAGAGGACCTTGCCACCCACGACATCCTCTGGGAAGAATATTGTTATCGCCTTGTGATGGGATCTTATGAATCGGATCTATGTGCATACGAGCGCATGAGGGACTCGGACGACCAGATGCTTGCTTCCCACCTGATAATGGCTGGCCAGCTCCTGCCACAAGAGGAACGCGCCATCCGACTGCCTGCCATTGTTACTACACATGTAGCTTTCACGATATATACATGCTGTAAGGTACCCTCAGCCCCGGAAACGCTGTTTACTGAAGGATCAGCGGATGAATTATTCAAGCAAAAAGGTCGTTAGCCGATCCAGGTTTCTGTTGAATATTATTAGGGTGCTAATCGTCGTAATGGCTCTTCGAAACTCAGTGTTGTCGAAGGAATAGACGTACCAGTCGTTAATAAGTCACTACGCTGAGGACAGAGTTGGTTTTGTAGACCTTCAAGCTGGTATGTCCGAAATTGAACATTGCCGCACAACGGCGCTCGTCGGTCGTGAGAAAAACAAACTTGGTCTTGCGACGCGACGATGACGCAGACACGCGCCGCCCTCGCGCCTGTCGTCGACCTCCCCGCCCTCTCCGCCGCCGCCCGCGCCCTAAACGACAACTTTCTCAAGGACGCACAGTCCATACCGGACATTGGCGACGTCCTTCCACGTACGCACCCTTCTCCCCTCTTCGCCCCCGCTCACCCTCCCCAAGCCGCAGGTCCCCCCTCCTCTGCGTCGTACAGCGTCTTTCCCGACGACTACCGCGTCCCATTTCAGAAGCGCAGGCTCGTGGGTATACCAGATGCCCTCTTTCAGTATTACAACAGTCCGTCTCTCCCCTCCCTCTCCCTTCCCCGCTCATCTTGCCTTCAGCAACCAACGTCACGTCCCACATGGGCCTACTCCCCGAGTTAGACCGCGTTTGGATATCTATCGACCACAAACTCTTTCTCTGGGACTACATACATGGGTCCGTTCCTCCTTTTCCTTCAACTACGTCCCTTCACCTCCCCACAGCCAGGACATCAGCTCCTTTGCAGACCAACCAGACGTCATCACCCATGTCGCAGTCGTCAACCCCAAACCCGGCGTGTTCGTCGACGAAATCTCATCTGTCATGGTCTTGTGCACGCCAGTCTCTGTCCTCCTCATCGGCCTCTCAACTTCACCTCTCCCTCAAACTCACCGAAAAGACATCAAGATGTATGCGACCGACATGTCCGTCTCAACGGACGTTGAAATGTCCTCCGTCGTCGGCACACCTCAGGGTCGCATCTTCATGGCTGGCTCCCAAGACGGCTGTCTCTACGAACTACATTACCAGCAATCAGAATCCTGGTTCGGAAAGAGAGTTCACGTCATCAACCACTCTGTCGGCACAGTTCAGAGCCTCTTCCCTCGCTTTTCTTCCCCCAAGCCGGATGGTCGGTCTCCCCTTGTTTCCTTTCTCCTCTCACCTTCATCTTCTTTCTAGACCGCATCGTCTCCGTCGTCTCCGACCGCAAACGCAACTGCTTGTACACCCTTTCCGCAAAAAATGTCATATCTCTATATCATCTTCCCTCGGAAAAAGTAGTTCAACACGTTCAGACCCTTGCCAACCTGTACAAGTCTGTTCAGGAAAAAGCACCCGCCTCCCCGGCAATAAACCCCTCCAACTTCCAGATCATCGCATTGCATGTCATCGACCCCGCCGAATCTCATGTTGGCGTGCAGCTCATAGCTATCACCATGAACGCCGTTCGTCTCTATTTTTCCCCGGCGTCCCTCAGCTTTTCGTACACCCCAATCACAAACCCACCCGGTACTCCACGCCCTCTCCAACTCGTACACGTACGCCTCCCTCCCGCAAATCTCTTTCACCCCGACGAGTTGGCCCGCCCATCAAACCGCGTACCATCCACCTCTTACAGCGCTGCTCGTGTCGCCCCCCCACCATCACCATCTCGCCCGTTCATTGTTTCCGGGTTGGAAAACTCCTGCTATCAAGACGGTCTCACAATTTCAGCCCAGCCGGGCGATACTGATGGCACCGACTTTCTGCTCTGCACGTCACCTGATCTAACCCGCATAGGCACCCTGGGCCAGGTATCCACGTCCGCTCCCCAATACGTCCCAACTTCCCAACCAACCACAATCGCATTATCGTATGCAGCGAGTGGGAACCAGCGCCCACCGCTAACAGAATACACCACTCTGTTGGCTATTCCTGGAAGAACCTGGGCAATGGCCAGCGTGCCACGATCGTCGTTGCCATCCTCCGCTGCACCATCGCCCGCCGTTATCAACGAATTGGCGTTGCAGTTCTCCGAACCACCTCAACAATTTATGATCCTCACGAACGTTGGCCTCACGTTTCTCGTCAAGAGAAGATCCATGGATTATTTACGCGCTGTCATCGAGGAAGCACAGTCTGAGGGCGCTGTTCAGCCAATCATCGAGTTTAGAGACAGGCGAGTGCTCCTTTGTCGACATCCAAAGGGCCGTATTGACGCTTCGCATTGTAGCTTTGGAAGAGACCAAACATGTGCTATGCTCCTCGGACTCGCTTGTGGAAATACGTTTATGGACACTGCAGACCACTCGATGCCTGGCACACTCTGTACTGTGAGCCCTGATGTCGCAAGTATTGCGAAACAGGCATTTTACGACTTTGGGGAACGTCCGATTTGGACCGAGAGAGTGACATATGGCACGAGTAAGTTCCTCTCTTGCTTCCCCTCGGGCACATGACCAGCTCTTCCTTGTAGGTGAAAGCACTGGAAGCGCCACATTCAGTGGCCGCAGAGAAGGGTTTGCCATGTACTTTGCGCGCCTCGTCCGACCACTTTGGAAGGGCAAGATAACGAAACCTGGGTGAGCATATCGATCCATTTTCTGCTTCATGAATACTGATCCATGTTTATTGCAACAGTGCTTTCGGTCTGCAAGAATTGAACTTGGATGATAGCTTGGTCGTTACCGTCCAAAAGAACCTGTATGCCCTAAAGGAGTTCTTGGACAAGAATCTCCACCTCTTCCACTCCACACCCGGTGATCCTGCTGCCTCACGCAACACGGTAGGTCATGAGCAAGAAGCATGGAAGGTTCGTCTTGGCTTCTCAATTTCAATCGTGATATCTGACTTTCTTCTAGGCCGAGCAAAGTTCGGTTGCTCAGCTTCAGACTCTTCTCGCAAGAACGATAGAAGCTATTTCCTTTGTGCTCTTGTTGAGTGACTATCGATTAGGCGAACTGATAGCCCAGTGAGCACTCACTTGAATGTCACACACTTAGATTGACATGGTGTAAGATGCGACGCAGAGACTCAGAAACTGGTGGTTGCAATGACTTATGAAGAGCTGATCACCACTCAGAATGGAATAAATGCATCGCGTGCATTGGTTAACGTTGTGATTGATCAACAGATTGGTCAGCAGATCAGCGTACGTGTAGCCATCCGTGCCCATCGAGCTATGTTGACGATATGGTCAGGTGGACACCATCAGCGAAGTTTTGCAGCAAAGATGTGGCTCTTTCTGTAGCACTGATGACGTTATGTTGTACAAGGCATGTGGTTTTCCTGAATGTGTGCACCCTGATTATTAACCCTTCTGATCTAGGCCCGAGAAAATGTTCGCAAGGCGGTTGAATCACGAAATCCTGCTGAGCGACAGAACTGGTTAGGAGACTCATTGAGGTAATTACACTTTCCGCACCCTGTCACTTTATTGTTCAACTATATGTTAGACTGTTTACAAAAGGGGCACGGATATTGGAATTTGACAAGATCCGTGAGGTATGCGATGAATACCGAGAATTGAGTTACGCGAAAGGTTCGTGAGTGCGCATGTGCAACACTCTTCTTTGCAACTCATGCACCACCAGGCGCCATTGAGCTCCCACTGAGTTGCGCACAGGCGGTCGATCCAGACAATGTTGGACTCGAGTATTGGCTGTCAGGTTGCGCTGCTAACGATGATCGCGCAATTTTTTTCAAGAAACGTGTCGAGTGCTATCAGCTCGTCCTGCGTTCTCTCGATTCGTTCGAGGAAAAGGCATCACGTGCCCAGACACCTGCTGAGGAACTGGATACGATCCGAAACCACGCGTATACGCTCGCATTTTCCAGTGATGACGAGATGTTCCACTCGACACTGTACGATTGGTTGATCGACAGAGGACTGGCTGACGAATTACTGGCTGTATGTGTGTTTCACTTTCCTTGGACGATTGAATGCTTACAGCGGTGAAGTTGCGACCCCGATATCTCGAGGCCCATCTTAGACGGGAGCCTGCTACGCTTGCAAAGTATCAGCTACTGTGGCAGTTTTACGTCAAAGATGGCCAGCCACTGCGTGCTGCCGAAGTGCTTGCCACCTTGGCAGAGTCGACAGAGTGCGTCACAAGGACCTTTACTGGATCTTACTGATACAAATTATCCAGCATTGACTTGGACTTGAGCACGCGGATCGAGTATTTCACTCTTGCTGTTGGAAACGCTAAGTCTCATCCGATCGCCGCGAACGGCAGGCATGAGACTGCAATTGCATTCCTCACGGACCTTGAAGAAAAGCTTGATGTAGCCCAGGTGCAACACGAGGTATATAATGCGCTTCTCCCTCACGCAGGCAATCCTGGCGATCAAGGTCTCAGGATCAGACTACTAAACAAGAAGTTATTTACCATGTCCGAGGTGTGCCGCCCAATTTCCCTGTTTGTTCCTATCTGACTGCAGCCCATCAAGCTTTACCAATGCTATGCGGAACCCTTTGATCTGCCCATCATGAAACTCCTTATTCTTCACGTGTCAGAACACCGGAATGAACACCTTGTTCGACCCATTTGGGACAGGATATTCGAAGACGGTAGGAAATTTCCTCTCGTCCAACCTGCACAGTTAATGCTTTGTTTCAGCTTTGGAAAAGGATGCAGACGTGCAGACGCACGCGGACCACATCATAGCGAGCGTTGTCCCGTTAGGAAAGCGTTTTTACCCTTCCGAAAGTGCATTTCCACTACGTAAGTCAGCCATTCCCGCCTCCCAAAGAGACTTGATAGACGCTCGTTTTCTAGGATATATTGCGACGCTACTTGTCTCTTTCTCGTTGCGGCATAGGGCACATCTTCCACAAGGTTGGGTCCCTCGGGTCTTGATTCAGTGCGGCGTGCCACATGCAGAGATATGGGATGTCTTGCATGACATGTATGAGTCACATGTTTGTCCCCGCAACCCTTGGGCATGGCGGATTGCTTAAGAGAACGTATTTTACAGGTCCCACCTTTCAACAATCAGGCCAGTGTTCAGGCGGTATCCGCAGATATTGCTGTCCTACTCAGTGATTGGCTAGAAGAGGCCAAACGACCGCAATCATCAACTGCACGTGCGGAGCTGCCTGCTGGACGGATAGACGTAGCGGTCGGGCAATACCTTGCCGAGCTGGACTCGAGCAATACCGAGACAAGGGTCATATATGAAGGCATCAAACGCCAATTGCGGCGAAATTGGTGAACGGATGTGATTGCACTCACAAATGTTGTCCGTCGGCTATCTACGTACATATGATACTTGATTTCGAGACGCATGATATATGGATGAATGTTTAGTTGACTTCGAGAATGGAATCCTCGGCCCATGTCAGAAACAGCCCGGCCCACTTGCGAGTGTAGCCGTACACTTTGTACAAGGCCCTGAAATGGACATGAGCCATCTTGCTGAGGAGGTAGTATCATTGCTGACCTTGCGGCCCCAATAACAATGAAAATGACGATCACTGCAGCAGCCAAATCCCTGTCGTTTCCTCTTCTAGTCCTATTGCCTCTCCACCGGGCGACCCACTGCAGTGGCCCCATGAAGGGCAAGGTCAGGATCATGTGTATGAGTGATCCTACCCCTACCATGGGCAGGCCTAACAGAAACCTGCGAATGAGGCGGCCAAACAGGCCAGGAGACTCGGGGAGACGGGTCGGAATGGGCCCTTTGAGCGATTGGGGAATATCGAGCTCCAGGGGTAGGATGTCTTGGTCACGAAGAATTCGGATAGCTGCTCGGACCAAATCCTGCGCGACGTCAATCGGGGAGACAAAAAAGTATGTCGTTCCAAACAAGGACTGTTCCTCTATCGAGGCAAGGAAGTAACTTGTGACATATGATGAAAGCATGACCAAAAGGACAAAGAAAAAGGATGACAAGAAACCGACGACGACTGGGGAGTGATGTGAGTGGGCAGTTGATCGAAGGACGAAAGCAACGGCACCTGCCTGGGTTTGTCCCCAGACCGTACGCCTTGGTCCGGGCGAAACGATAGTGAAACTGGCATTGAGGGCAACGCCAAAACGCATTGTTGGAGTGAGACGACAGCCTCCATTTCTGCAGACATTTGACGTGAACGTACTTGGACGCGCGCGCAATTAGCTATGCACCCACCCCGCAACTTGGCCGAGCGTGCTTACGCTAATGGTACCCGCACAGAGACATGGTTTGAACAGCCTTCCCAAGGATGGGTCTGATTCGTCGCTATCGTAGCAAATTCGGCACTGTTTCTCCTGTTGGCCAGTGCCAGGAGTCCTCGAAGAGAATTCAGTTTCTTCCTGGTGCTCGTTCGGCATGTCCACGTTGTGTGCGAAGAGTGACGGCGTGCGCGTAAACTGCCAGCCCTATCAGGCACTATCAGGTGCTAAAATCCACAACTTTGGCAGTAATTCTTACCGCTCGTTGTCGGTTTGTGTCTAGCCGACCACTGATATCGAGCTAGCAGCGCGGGTCCAAAGAGGATCCAATTACTAATTCAATTATTGACCACAGGGAAAATGCCACAGCAGTGACTATTCACCCAACGTCGACGTCATGTTTTCCGTGGAGAACCAATTATTCATGGACGTACGTTCGTTGTATCCATTCGGGTTAGTGCAACACGTTGGTGAACATCTAAATGTTTGACAGGTTTTGTTGTAAAACTTTCCGATAGGCTTATTCGCCGTCCTCGTCAAGCAGCGTGGCCTCCAACGACTCAATTTACGTCTGGTATCTTTGTCACATCCGTTTTTCCTGGGTGACATCGCAAAGCCCGTGCCCCTCGCGCCTCATTTGCAAAAATGAGTCGTCCTAGCGTGAAGCTGCACCCTCATTTCCCCCGCCGCCTATCTTCAGCACCCGAGGTAAAACGTATTTATACATTGCTTCGTTCGCCGTAAACTTTCTGTTTTTGATCCGACTCAGGGATCGCCCCGTTCCTCCACTGCATACTCGTGGCGCACTCTTTGAACGAAACCGTATCTGCATGCACACCTCACGTTCACAGACGGGGCCCCAAGTCGAGTCTATTGGGTGGAAGATCGTGATGATCGTATTGCGCCATGGAATCGACTGAACAAGAAATCCTTCCATTGCAGTTGCAAGCCACTTTTGTCATGTAAACCACATGCATACCCCACCAGCGCCCAGAGATTACTTAGATGTGGGGTACAGATCCCGATTGGAGGTGTTGCCGTCGGAGCACCACATAACCCATTTCGTTCGTCTTGACTCTTTCGTGTAATTTACATGCTTAGTGAGCGCTGACAACAATTCAGATCACATCCTCGGTAATTGCGTCCAACCCTGTGGGTTCCAACCTGACCTTACCGGATTAAGATAACCGACCGATGTCACAACCAAAACTAAAATTGTGCATTCAATGTGTGCTGCTAACGGGGACTACCAGCGCGATGGATATTCTATCTCGGGTATATAAACAAATGGCCGCGACTGATAGCCAATCACTGTGTTGAGCACTTGAGAGAGCCGACACAAATTTCTGGTGAGATGCCAGCAACCCTGTAGAGCCATTTTAGGTCGTTGAACGCCAGCATCCCTCAACAGCCATATTGGAATCCCCGGGAGGCACATGCCCTTTTTTCATGATATACAATATACGTTTGGAGATAAGCAGCGTGCAATGGACAGATTCGAACTGCACCTCGCGGGCACGATCAAAGGTACTGCTGAGAACACCGTTGAAGATGCGCGCGTTCACACTAATTCATATACTTGTAGGTCAAAATGCCGCTCCTGGTAACCACGAAATATACATGCTATTGCTAGCAACGCGGCTGTGACAGGTATTGATGTTGTAAGGAAGGCAGGGGACTTGGAGGTTTGCAGTTACTCCTCGGTTCCATGCAATCGCCGATACTAGTTAGGCGCCGGCAAGTTCCGAATATTCGGTTCTTCCAAAGTTGACCTGAACTTCCTACAGACTTTTTGTATCAGTGAGATTTATTACGTTCAGAAGCATTGACGTCGTGATGGTTACAGTGACGGGGTCGTCGACAGATACGCTGGATTGCCTTCAGCTCTACTACAGCTGTGGACCGAATAGCGCGCGCGAGTTTCCATAGGTTTTCGATGACCGCTGTCGCGTTCACCCCTAGCTTGGGAGAGCGAATTTCCATGAAACCCAACAGGACAGAGACTTCCCTGTTGAAAGTCCAGCACATCAAAATGTCTCGAGATCCATAGAAGTCACGCAGAACTCGAGGCAAGTACCTGGTGAATTATTATGGAAGCTATTTTAAACTTACGACTCGGTGGGTGAAAGTAACAAAGGTTACTCGGGGTTTTGACGTCTCTGAGTCAGATCTCCAGATGGTCCTATAAGTTCACGTCTCTCTTCTCCCGCCGGTTTGAAAATTCGCCTGGAGTTTCAGGGACAATGCTGACATCACATTTGTGTATAGTGCTGGATTGGCGGCCTTCAGGTTGATATTCTACCTTGGTTTGGCTTTCCACCCGTCCCTGTCCATGATCAAGTCGGGCGTTTAGAGGACCGATCGTGTACTTGTTACGTGATGGCCCTCCCACCCAAACGGATGTTGGCCTGTCTAGATCAACGAACGTAGTTGAGATTTGTGGGAAGGGTTACTGGAGCTTATCGGCCATCGAACATGGAAGCCTTTTAGCATCTACTGCTGTCAATCTGCTCTGAGCAACTTCACCGCACATATATCTACCCGTTACGCAGAGTAAGTTGCGGTCATCTGTTGATTTTTTTCGAGATGGAGACCAAATACCCTATCCCTAGTAATGATCAAATCCTCGCGCTCTCCTGCAGCAACGTAGGAGTGGGACCAGGCGGGACCACCGCGATGCTCGCGTATGTGTCTTTGCCCTCCCTCCCCTGCGCCGTCAACTCACCTGCTTCGTCTCAAGTCGCGTGTCTATTGTCGACTTTAGGGGAAATGTGATACTGGACACCTGTGTTGCCCCGACTATGCAGGTTAGCGATTACCGGACCTCTACAACCGGGATCGAGGCCTGCCACCTACTAGCCCGTGAGTAGAAATTTACTATCCCAGCCCGTTGGCTTTATACCGGAATATTTGATGTCTATTCTCCACTGATGCAGCCGATACACCTTCATTTGATCGGGTCCAGCGGCACGTTGCGGACTTCATCAAGGGTAATGTAATTGTCGGACACAGCCTATGGCATGATCTTTCGGGTAGCGTGCACGCATTTTTCTTTATTCTGACAACCAAGCTCATTACATGGTCATCGGGACTAGTATTGGGTATCCCACACCCCGCCGTTTCCACGCGCGACGTCGCGTTGTATCAACCCTTTCGAAACGCTCTACGTTCCCCGAACCAAGTCATCGGCCTGCAAACCCTCATGTGGCATCTTATGTGTCGTCGTTGTCAAGATGGCCACATACATCCTGTACGTCTGTTCGTCATCTCTCCAGCTGGCGGTCTTGTATTACCGCGTTGGCTGTGGTTGCAGAATGACTCAACACTCTCGTGTTTGCCTAGGTTGAGAATGCACGCGCAGCGCTTGATTTGTACCGCACGGTAGCGACGGAATGGGAGTCGGCAGTTTCATCAGGCAACTGGCCATCGTGTCTTCCTCCAAGCACCTTCTCAAGGTGCTATCTGTGATTTCGCATCTAGCAAAATCTTTTGGTCTTCTTGTCACCCGTGATTTGTTACATGGTATTCCTGGCATCTTGCGTCATAATGTATTCGTAGCCCCCTGCTCTTGTAGTCATTCGGTGATGCGCAAGTTTTTTTTTTTTTTTTTTTTTGAAATGCAGCGTCAAGAGAAATGAGATGCTCCACAATCAAGCCAAGCTAGTTTACATAAAATAGCGACCAAGAGCGGGTATAAACCATAGCCCAGTGACCACGCAGTTTACGGGTCAGACTCGAGCATTTACCCGCCGTCGATACCTCTCCACTATTAAATGCCATCTCCGATTCTCAACTCCCCGTCGACTAAACAATGTCCGCCAAGGTCTTCGCCTTGAGGTATAAACGGTCCGAGGCAAGGGATCTTTAAACGCTTTACAGCGCGATTGGAGCCTTATCATGGCTGCGACAATGTCAAGACGGCCTTCTTTGAGCGCAAGAGTTGCGACACGTCGCCGGACTAGGCTAGATTGAACATGTGGACCCCACCTCTTTTCAAAAAGCTGCAAGCACCGCATAGCAAGGGTGCCACTACGGCGGCAGCCGCGCAAGGATCCGAGAAGGAGAAACAAGGTCGTAGACGAAGGAGTCAAGTCCGGGCGGGCATGTGAGAATTTCCAAAGGATGCGACGCTGGGCAAAGTGCTGTTTCAGACCTTGTTTTCGGTGCCGGGTAGCCAAGGAGAGATGGGAGTTGACGAGATCAAGAATTCTGCGTCGATCGGACCGCCTGAGTCTAGGAGGAAGGGATTCCAAGTACGAAAGGGCGGTGGAGAGTGCTAGGCTACTCTGCCCTACCTGGTACATGATCTGGGTGATGATGAGAACGGTTCTGGGTAGAATCTGAACCTGGTCGAGCAAAGGGGAAACTTGCATGAGCGCTCGATATCGCGACAGTTGGACGGCATAAGGACTCTGGCATGGGCGAGGCACAAGCCGCTTTCGAAAACGCGGCATTGAATTTTCGTTATCCTCCGCACGAGACTGCTCTCCATTTTCCAGGTCAGTATCCGAGCGACCAGGGTACGGTCCCCGGCCAGTCGCGGGACCCGCCTGCACGGTAGGTTTCTTGTCAGTGACAACCCAATGTCGCAGCGCGCCGCGCTTCTGCGAGCCAAAGAGTTCGAGCCACAACGGAAGAGGGATGGGTTTGTTGGGCTTCTCCGAGAATTCTAGGGCACGTTTCCAAGCATCGCTCCATTTTCCAGTCCTGACGAACCACCGGACATGCAGTTTCCACGTCTCCATGTTTGGTGGGATAGACTCTGCTTGCATGGCAGTAAATAGGCGGCGGACTGACGCAAAGGAAGCGCTCCGTAGCGCAAGGCTGATGAGGAGGTTGAACGACTTGGTGGAGTGCAATGCCTTGGGCCAATCGAAATAGTAGTCTATGGCCCTGGGGATGGAGGTGATGGAGAGAAGGTTGTGGTAGAGAGATTTGGGGGAAGTGGGAAACGGTAATATTGTGGGCGGAAGGGGGTTTAATTTGATCGGACGAGTGCTGTTCAGCGCGGGATTCGC